>CM065300.1:45689476-46378642 GCA_032871835.1 Dipteronia dyeriana | reverse complement strand
AATAGCACGAGGTCAGAATGATAGTATAGTGAGAATGTAGGGATCGTTCCCACAGGGAAAAATGTTATGATTACTGGAATTCAAAGACTTGTTAACTATTTGAACAATCTAAAACATGAGTTTTCAAGAATTGCAATAAAGTAAATTAACTCAAACACAAACTAAATTATCTAACTTAACACTTATAGAAATGTATGGAAAATATGTTAGAACTCGAATCCACTTTAACTCTCCCAATAGCACACTTGACTCCTTTGACTCCTAATTCCTGCGTGTACATGCTATAGATTCGTATTCCCTAAACAAATCTCTAACCTCTCTCGATGTATTAGAGATAGTATCTATACATACCCGGAATCTTTCTCAAGCAATTCGGACAATATGTATAGACCCTTTAAGAACTTAGAATACAAATTGAACCCTATACGCTAGCCTAGTGGTTCTAACACTTTCTAGTCAAGCATAGTGAACATTTATCTAAGCATTGTCAAATACATCTCCTCTTAGTACTTAGCATCCAACCATAGATCGATTATAAAATGATCAATTAAGCAAAAGCCTTAAGCATTCAAAACATCCATATAGCTCCACAAACACAAAAATAGAGAAATCAAAGAGTCTATCACAAATGAATCAAGGGTTAAGCATCATCTTGTTCTAACATAAGAATAATGAGGTCATACTGTACAAATAGAAACCATAGATGAGCTAACATCAATACAAATCATGAATCAATAAAAAGAAACAAGAGAAGAAAAGAGTTGAAGAGATAAAACTAAGTTGTAGCTTCAATCTCTTGTAGCTTGAGCTTCCCTAGCATCCTTGAATCAACTAAACCTTGCCCTAGATGATCAAATCTTGAAGAACTCAGTCCAGAAATGAATAGAGAACTCCAAAAAAGTGAGGAAGCAGAGCTAGTCTGGTTTGTTGATAATTTTCTAGATCCCCTTTCTCTCACCTCTATCTCTTTACTTTATAAGCAACAAGAAGCCCCTCCCCACTTGTGTTGGTCCCAAAGACATCCTCTCTGCCTCTAGGAACATCCCCCCTCAATGTTTAATCAGAGATAAGAGAGGGGGTCCACAATAAGGCCACTCCTCTATTCGTGAAACAGAGTATTCAAGATCTGCCATAATGTGTGGTTCGATGTGCGGTTCACTTCGACACAACATACCGCACATCAGTTTAATTTTAGTTGTTGGAATCTTACGCGGTACGCAACGTGGTTCGTGTTTCCTTCTGGTGCGGTACGCGTACCGCACTTGAAGCTTTCTATAATTTCCTCTGCCATCTCACGTGGTATGAAGTGCGGTTCACTTCGATGCCTCGTACCGTACTTATTTTGCTGCTCTCCTGCGCGGTATGAAGTGCGGTACACTTCGACACCGCGTACCAGGCTTACTTCTAGTATTTATGTTGTCCTGCTGCATGGTACGAAATGCAATATGCACTTTCTTCAGTTCAATTTTATGATTGACTTATTTCATGACAAACTACACCACATTGGGGATGATTGTGTAATGGGTAGCTTAGGACCTCATTGGCAAACTTCCAAGAATCTCCATGACTTTAAGTGCAAAAGGTATATTCACTTGACTTTGCCTCTTGAAGAGTTTAGGTACACACACACACACACCCACCAACACACACACACACACACACACACACACACACACACTTCATACATGCTTTGTTGATCTTGCATTTGTGTTGATGTTGTTTATATGTGTGCATCTCTTCACAATCACACTTGGACTTCATTTGTAGATTTAAGTATGGTATTGTGTTGTGTTCGCGCTTGCACGATGGTGTGCTTGTTTTAGCGCGTTGAGTGACTATATGAGAATGTCTAATTCTTCTCTTGGTTTGGTTATATGGAGTAAGGTGTCTAGTTTTAAAAGAGTGTATTTCGATGATTCAAATATTTTTTAAAACTGACCTTTGTATGGTCTTGTGACCATATATTTTTATACATTGATTCAAAATGAGTTTTGAAAAATTCTGTACAAACTAGACACCCATACCTTTCCAACGGTATATTATTCGTAATATTTCATGACCGTTTGGATTGGTTTTAAAATCTCCAAAGTGACCAAAAAAACAGGGCATCTATGTTGTTGTCCGTTTCTGACCTTTGGTCACTCAAATGACCATAACATTTTCTACAGAAGTCCAAATCTGGTTTTATAAATTTAAGTAGAAATCAAACTTCTATACCTTTCCAACGGTATATTATAAGAAAGGTTTGGATATCGTTTGTTCATGTTTTGGGTCGCTTAAATCTCGAGCTTTTGTGCTGTCGTGGCTGCGCCGGTGCACAAGCGCACCTCACTAGCGCCCCTGGACAGTAGGTGTGCGCTGGTGTGGGGCTTGTCGACCAGCGCAGCTTACCAGCGCACTGAGTAATTTTCGGGCATTTTTTAAAACAACATAGTTTTGCTATAGGGCTCATATATACATGCCATCTTCTTCCTTACTCATTTTTTAGAGCTTCAAAACCATTTTTAGTATGATAAAGTATTTTCTTTGAGAGGGAAGCTCCAAGAGTTATTATTTAACTCTCCAAACCCAAAACCCATCATCCTTTCATGAAACAAACATCATCTAGCTACATCTAAGATGTTTCTTAGCATGGGTCTTCATCAACACATGTAACTTGGTTAGTAGAACACCATCTTCATTATTCTAGTGTTCTAGCTTAACAAGATATCTCTTGTATGACTTGTATGTCTCTAGATTAGGATTTTTATTACAAGTAGAAATTGTTGTTGATGTTTGGGTTGTTTTATTGTGATAGCTTGCATTATTAGGTCATTTGTGCCTAAATAGCTAATCCATGAATGTTCATGTATACATAATTGATGATTATGTTGACTTTGTGCATCTAGTCTAGTTTATGAACATTTATGTGTATGCATCATTGATTGCATTTATTGATTGCAAAATTGCCCTTGATTATTTGTTGTGACAACTTGTGTTGGTTGGACTTTTATTGACAATTAGGTTGTTAGATTTGATCTATACATCTAATTGAGTCCTTGGTATGGGCACGTAGGCATTGTTTGATAACTAGGATGTTTAATTACATTCTCTACATCTAGTTAAGCATTTTGTGTTTGGTCTTACACATAATTGCATTTGAGCATAGTGTCATATATACACTTAGACCATATACTCTTCATTGAGTCAAGTCTTGTGGCTTCAGTGTGAAGTTGCACAAGCAAGGGAAGTCTTGCAACCAAGAGTGGGTTGACAAGCAATTGGTCGGGTGCCACTGTAAAAAGCCCAAGGGGGTAGAGTAGGAGGCGTTCACGCCAAGAGTAGTGTATCAGGGGATATCACTAGGGACTAAACCAAGAGTGGTGAGTGGCGGTGTCCATAGCCTGAGGTTGTCGAGAGTGAGAGTCCGAGAATCACTTGAGGGTGTAACCTTTTATTCATATAGTGAATTTTTGTAACCGAGTGTGGTGCACTTAACAGCCCGTGGTTTTTCCCATTTGGGGGGTTTCCACGTATACATCTTGTGTTATTTATATTTCCGCACCTTACACTTGATGTTGTATGTTTGTTTTATTGGGTGAATTTTGAATATTGACTAATCAAGAAAAATTGGTAATTGACTTGATTATTCACCCCCCTCTAGGTTTAAACACACACGTTTTTAGGGAACTTTCACCTTTTAGTGCGGTATGTGTACCGTACTTCTCATTCTATACTGAGCTAAAACCTTCTTTTTTGCTCCGAAAGCTCCCGGTTTCGCACAAGGATAACTCCTGGCTATAGAGGACCTGTTTAAGTATTTAGAACATCAAAAGATGAAGTTTGCAAAGAAAACGAGAGCAAAACTATAAAAAATGACGAGTACGTAAAGCCTGAAAAAAGAGCTTATCAATACCCCTAAACCAGATTTTTTGCTCGTCCTCGAGCAAAACCTGGGACAAATAATTGTAAGAGAACTAAACTATATCTATATTTACTTTATTTCTTGCTGAATCAACTGAAGAACGAGATGCGGATTTTGGTGAATCAAAATTCAGAAAACTAGCATGCTAAGACCACTGAGGAGTGCAAACCAAGGTGATTCAACATGAAGGATTGCAATTCCAGGCTACATTGTGACTCTAGATCCATAAGTATAAAACACAAAAGTCATATGACTGTATTTCGCATTGACTCTAAACCTTACCGGATTCAACTATTGTTTTTCCATATAGATCCTAGGCTCACTCAACAAGCATATGCGCAACACTGGAGTTATGCATGAAAAGATTAAGAAATGTGCACATATGAAAATCTTTGAACATTAGTATTTTAGGAGAAGTGAAAAAGTAAACAAGAATCAGAAAATATCATTTTACCAGGGTAACATTTCCAAAAACAAGTCCTTCCCAAGGATCAGCTAGGACTTCTATTTTGTTTCATTGGGTTTATGTCAAATTGGGTATGACGAGGCTGGGTTGGTATATATACAGGTGAGGCTAGTTATCGTGCTTGGATATACGAAGTACAAAAATGAGTAACCTTATTTGCTAGCCCAATTTACTAGGCGTTGATTATACACAAGAGAATTAAGTGGCTCTAAAGGTGTTGATTGCCACAAAATTTTCATTCTTTGGCATCAATTTGTTTTTTTAAAGCAATATAAAAATCTAAATCAAGATGGTTCATTTGGCTGCATTTCGAACTGCACAATTTGTCGAGCTTCTTTATTTAAGCCTTCATTAGAACAACCAAGTCATGATCATAGCACGGGGTTGGTATTGTGTTTTGGATTTGTGATGTAGTGTGTAACATGGCTAGGTAAATTCGCACGGAATTTTTTAGCACACGGTTATGGGACGTGTTTAGACCATTGTCTTAGGTTTCACACATAAGCCTACTTCATCTGAAAAGGTATAGAACAAGCGGAAATGAAACCATGGTAACAAACTCAATAAAGAATTACAAACATGCCTGACTTCTAATGATGCCTCCTAAATACCTAATGGAAAAGTGTATAGAGAGGTAAATAACATTATCGCTCAAGTGATGCATTTCTAGATTATATTGACTTACAGGGTAGTCTCCACTAATGACCTAAACATTTCAAGCGCGCTACCCTCTTCACTGGGACACTATAGAGCCCAGCAAGATGTGTGCAAGCCATGTGGTACGCCTTTAGTAAGCATAACCCTAGTGGTACAAAGCATGCAACAACTGCCTGAAAAAGGCACAACCCAAAAGCATCTCGTTCGAGCAGGATTAGTGCTCTGAAATTATATTTAGCAAGAAAAACAAAATTTTTTGTACAATGTACAATATTCTCTAAATTTCTATTCCAACACCCCGAAACAAATCTAACATTATCCTGATTGAAATTTCGAAGCGAAACTAAATAAATCCGAAAAAATCCGAAATATGCTAAACAAAAGCCAAAATAAGTTATCCACACATTTAGTAACATATGCTAAGTTTATTAGTTATAATTAGTAAAACAATAATAATATGGAAAAAACAAACATAAACACAAAAGTTTGTTAGAGATATCCTGGTAGCAGACTGCTAGTGTTATATGTGTCCCTTTCCTCTGTCCTGCCATGCAAATGCCTCATCTGCTCGAACCCTCTCAGCCTCTGCTGCAACCCTCTGGGTAGCCCGGTCCTCTGAAATTGAGATACCGGCAGAAGACGGGCGAGGTCTCCTCCTCCTCCTCTGATAAGTCTAGAAGCCAGCATGCTCCGGATGTCAGCAATATCATTTCTCTGATCTCTGATCTCTTCCTCAAAGAGATCCATCCTAGAATGGATCAGATCTGTCCGCTCCCTCACTACCAATATGCTATCCTCGAGGCCAGTCATACCAAGCTGGATGCCCTCTACAATGCCCAGAATCTTGGCTGGCATGGATTATGATGTAGGGTCCTCGTAGTCCTGGTCCTCTTCCTCTGATTCCCCAAATTCAAAATCAGGTTCCTCCTCACCTTGAGTGTTGGATGGACCCTCAGTAATCCTCGGCCTCTTCTTTCCCTTGGTTTTGATTGTAACGTCCTGCCATGATATTTTATTAAGGTCCCCCATGGGGTTGATCTTTACTTCATCTGTGGCAATATCTAGGACTTCTTCCTTCTTCAGGAGAGCAGTGATAAGGCTAGGAAAGATGATTGACCTTGACTTTGCTTGCGGATGCACATTAATCGAGGCTACCTCTAAAATTGCATTCATTATAACTTGGCATATATCAATCTTTGTCTGATCTTGAATGCAACTGAGTAAATCTGCTCTCGGCACTGAAACTGTAGCCCCGTGAGTGGTTGACAGGAAGGAGAAAGTGTTAAAAAAGTTCCAAAATGCCAACTCTTGAGGAAGCTTTGACTCCTTAAGCATGTGACCATGCTCCCACACACCATCATCTGTCCCTCTGAGCGCCATAGCCAAGCTTGACTTAGTGTTATGCCTGCTCCTATGCCATTTGCTGAATTGTGGGTAGTCTGATGTGCCAAAGTGGGCGTTGATCTTGGTGGCATTGATCATGACCGGTATGTCTCTTACCAAAACTGGTCTACCTTCCTTCACTGCCTCTGGTATCATACTGGCGTATAACTCTTTTACCAATGAAACATTGGCGTCCACCGGGACACTAACAAAATTATGCCATCCTCGTTGTGTCACGGTCTTGGGGATTCGTGTGTCCTTGAGTTCCACAAGGTGCATACCTCTCTTAAAAATAATGCTCGCATCGTTGAGCTTTTCCATTCATCTTCTATAATCACGGTTCCACACACACTGTTGCATCACTCTGGATGATGATCCGACAATCCTCTTTCCGACAGGAGTGGACTTTGTATTCTTCTTAGGAGGCATCTTTAGTCGTGAGATTATGTCCCTCCAAAAACAAACCAAGAAAAACACAAAAAACACAAAAAAAAAACACAACCACTCTTAGTTCTACCACTTCAACAAAACAATCAACATGACAACCCAAAGTATCTACCTCTTTTTAAGCTTCCACAAAATTGAGGCCAAGCATAATCACAAATATAGCCTAATTTATTGATTATTCTTCCATCATATTCGAAAAACTACTCACACAATCATTAAAAACAATTCAATTACACCCACAATCACCCTAAATTCAGAATTTCTTCAAAAACTCACAAATCCACACACAAAAATTGCTCAAACAAGCTATATATACTATATCATTGAATTTCGTGTGTGATTGTGGTCTAGAAAACCAATAGAAACTCAAGAAAAGCAACTAATAAGAAAAACCCCCAAAATTTCGAAACCCTTACCTATACAATCATACATAAAACTATGCCCTAACTTGATTTGATTGAAATATGCTTAATCTAGGGCATGATTCTATGAATAAAAGATAAAGAGAGAGTGAAGAGGAAGTTAGAGTTACATACCGGTTGAATTCGTGGAAGGCCTTTGCTTGAGAGAGTTTTGAAAATATTGGAGAAAGTGTGATAATGAGAGAATGTTTCGTTTCACCTCTTTAAGTTCAAAATTTTTTGACGAGACGCGGTACGAAGTGCGGTTCACTTAGACACTTCGTACCACACTTACCTGCATATGGCGTGGTACATCGCTTGTTTCAAGGCCCAGGTTACGGTACAAGATGCAGTTCGCATCGATGCAACGTACCATAACCTGGGCAATTAAATTATTCTGCCCTTATGAGTGGTACGTGATACGGTTCACATCGACGTAGCGTACCGCAACCTGGGCAATTAAATTCTTCTGCCCTTATACGCGGTACGTGATGTGGTTCATACTTTCTTCTGGTGCGATACGCGTACCGCACTTCTCACCAGCAATGGCTTTCTGAAGGCATTTCATTAGCGCGATTATTTTCCCAGAATTTTCTCCCTCATGTTTACACTCACATACTCTTTCAAAACTCACAAAATCACATCAAATGTGAAGGTGAAAATGGGTGATTCAACATGCAATAAAACCAAAAACAATTATGCCATTAGAAAGGAAACTTAAATTAAACCGAAAACTAAACTTACTATTTACAAATATGGTACCTTTCCTTCGCTCTCAGGTGGGGTCTCGGAGGTGGATTACCTCCATGATTTGTTCCTGTCTCATGCTCCCAGTAGATTTTCAGCCTTTGTCCGTTTAACTTGAAGCTTTCCCTTGTGTCATTTTCGATCTCCACTGTTCCATATGGGAAAACATGCTTCACAGTATATGCCCCTGTCTATTTGCTTTTCAACTTTCCAGGGAAGAGACGAAGTCTTGAGTTGTACAGTAAGACTTGATTACCCATCTGAATGTCCTTCTTCACCAATCGATTATCATGCCATTTCTTACTTTTCTCTTTGTAAATCTGGGCATTCTCATAAGCATCTAAACGCATTTTGTCTAGCTCATTCAACTGGATGAGTCTCTTTACGCCAATAAATCTCATATCGAAGTTTAATGCCTTTACTGCCCAAAATGCTTTGTGCTCTAACTCAATTGGAAGATGACATGCTTTTCTGAACACCAACCTGAAATGAGACATGCCAATTGGAGTCTTAAAAGCGGTTCTGTATGCCCATACAGAACCCCATGGTCTTCTCTAGAATACTTTTGAGCTCGCGGTTCGAGATTTTAACTTGCCCGTTTGCTTGCGGATGGTATGGAGTGGTCACTCTATGCCTTACACCATATTTTCTTAGCAAAGCTTCAAATTGTTCATTGCAGAAATGTGAGCCTCCATCGCTCACTATTGCCCTTGGCGTGCCAAACCATGAGAAAATATGCTTCTTTAGAAATTCTGTGACAATTTTCGCATCACTTGCTGGAGTGGCCACGACTTCAACCCATTTGGACACATAGTCCACTGCTACCAGTATGTATTGATTCCTGTGTGAATTTGGGAAAGGGCCCATGAAGTTTAGACCCCACACATCAAATAACTCCACCTCCAACAAGAAATTCAATGGCATTTCATCCTTTTTACTGATGTTTTCGGTTCTTTGGCACCGGTCGCATGCTTCTACAAAGCTTTTAGCATCATGAAAAAGGGTAGGCCACTAGAAACCCGACTAAAGAATCTTTCATGCCGTTCAGATTCCACCAAAATGTCCCCCACACTCTCTGGAGTGATAATGGCCTAAAACGTTATTCATCTCTTCTTTCAGTAAGCACCTTATTATCATTCTGTCCGCGTAAGTTCGGAACAACAAGGGCTCATCCCACAAATACCACTTTACTTCATGCAAAAACCTCTTCCTCTGGTTGTAGTTCATGTTAATTGGCATAATAGCACTAGCTAGATAGTTCACATAGTCGGCAAACCTTAGAACCATAAGATCTTTCAAAGCAAAGAGCTGCTCATCTGGAAATTGCTCATTGATTGGAATTACTATCTCTTCTTTCTTGTCTCTTTCTAATTTGGAAAGGTGGTCTGCTACAAGGTTCTCTGTTCTTCTTGTCCTTGATTTCCAAGTCGAACTCTTGTAGAAGCAAAACCCATCTTATTAATCGAGGCTTTGTGTCTTTCTTGTTCAACAAGTACTTGATGGCTGCATGATCTGTGTACACGATGACTTTTGGACCTACCAAGTACGATCTAAATTTATCGAATGCAAACACTATAGCCAATAGCTTCTTTTCTGTTGTTGCATAATTGACTTGGGCATCATTCAAGGTTTGGCTTGCATAGTAGATCACATGAAGCCTCTTCTCTTTTCGTTGCCCCAAAACTGTTCCCACCATAAAATTACTGGCATCACACATCAATTCAAACGACAAACTCCAATCTGAGGCAGAAATGATTGGAGCCGATGTAAGTTCCTTCTTCAAAAGGCCAAAAGTTGTATGACACCCTGCATCAAATACGAAAGCTGAATCTTTCATCAACAAAGTACACAAGGGCTTCAATTTTTTTGAGAATTCTTTGATGAAGCGCCTGTAAAACCCGGCGTGCCCCAGAACACTCCTAATGCCTTTAACTGACACTTGAGGTGGTAACTTCTCTATCACTTCAATCTTTGCTCTATCCATTTCTATTCCTTGGCTTGAAATTCGATGACCGAGCACTATCCCTTCTTTCACCATAAATAGACACTTCTCCCAATTGAGAACAAGATTCGTTTCCTCACATCTCTCCAACACAAATGTCCAGTTCTTTACACAGTTGTCAAAGGACGTCCCGAAAACTGAGAAGTCATCCATAAAGACTTCTATAAACTTCTCCACCATATCAAAGAATATTGCCGTCATACACCTCTATAAGGTAGCCGGAGCATTACATAACCCAAACGGCATTCTTCTGTAGGTAAATATCCCATAAGGACATGTGAAGGTGGTCTTTTACTGGTCTTCGGGGTCTATCAGGATTTGGTTATATCCTGAATAACCATCAAGGAAATAGTAGTATTCGTGTCCCGCCAATCTTTCTAGCATCTGATCAATAAAAGGCAGTGGGAAATGATCTTTCCTTGTAGCACTATTTAGCTTCCGGTAGTCTATACACACTCTCCATCCTGAAATCTTTCGGGTGGGAATCAACTTGTTGTTGGCATTTTGTACTACGGTGATCCCACCCTTCTTTGACACTACCCGGATCGGGCTTACCTACGGACTATCCGAAATATGATATATGATTCCTGCATCTAGAATTTTTAAAATCTCTGCCTTTACTACCTCCTTCATGTTTGGGTTCAATCTCCTTTGGTGCTCCACTGATGGCTTGAACTGCTCTTCCATCAAGATCTTGTGCATACACAAGGATGGGCTAATTCCCTTAATGTCTGAAATAAACCACCCTATAGCCTTTTTATGCTCTCTAAGAACTCTCAACAACTTTTTTTCTTCCACTTTATTCAACAGAGATGACAAAATCACCGGTAAACTTGTTGGTTCTTCTAAGAAGGCATACCTTAAGTGAAAAGGTAATTTTTTTAGCTCAAGTTGTGGAGGCCTTTCTATAGAGGGAGGAATTATTGGCTTGCTTTGGCCAAGGTCTTCGAATCTCCATCTATTGTTGGTTCACAACACCGGTATTATATCTAAACTCACCGCACACTCTGCTACTTCCTCATCCTTGTCTTCAGTTGTTGCGCTTTTACTGATGCAAGCTAGCAAATGTGCATCTGTTTCCTTCATTCTTAGAAGTTCATCCATACTTGTATCCATACTATCCACTCTCAAACAATCATCAACTGGGTCTGGCTTCTTCACAATTTTAACCATATCAAATACGATCTTTTCCTCACCAACTCTTAAAGTCATCTTGTCATCCCTTAGGTCTATCATAGCTCCGACGGTCTTCAAGAATGGTCTCCCTAAGAGTAGAGGTACTTCTACATCTTCCTCCATGTCTAAAATCACAAAGTCAACTGGGAAGTATAACTTGTCTACCTTGACCAAAACATCTTTCATCACTCATTTCGGATACTTGATTGATCGACCGGCTAGTTGTAAAGTCTTCTCCGACTCCCAACTTTTGAAAAATTGAGAACGGCATTAGATTAATGCTAGCTCCCGAATCAATTAAAGCCTTACTAAATTCTAACGTACCAATAGTACAAGGGATGGTGAATTTCCCCGGATCCTTCAATTTGGGTGGAAGCTTGTTCTGTAGTATAACACTACATTCTTCCGTCAAAGTCACCGTTTCGAACTCTTCTAACTTCCTTTTGTTAGATATAAGCTCCTTCAAGAACTTCACACAGGTCGGCATTGGTGCTAGAGCTTCGACAAACGGGATGTTGATGTGCAGTTTCTTGAACATTTCAAAGAACTTTGCAAAGCTCTGAGCATCTTTATGCTTTCTCAGCCTTTGCGGATATGGAATATGTGGAACATATGTTTTGACTTGTAGAGGTGTTGGTGACTCACTTTCTTGATCCTTTTCCAAGATCACTTCCTCATTTCTCAACTTTTCATTCTTATCAACCTCAACTTCATCTATCTTCAATCACAACCTCTTGTTTCACCCCAAAGTCCTTCGACAACTCCACATTCTTTCCACTCCTTAGAGTGATTGCTTGACATTGATCTTTCAGATTGGTGATCTTATCACTGGGAAAGGTCCCTTGCTGTCTCACTTGGGCTCCCCTGGCTAACTGACTGACTTGCATCTCTTAATTTTTAATGGAGTGGTTGTGCTGCGATATCTGGTTCATCTTAGCATCTAGCTTCTTAAGTGTGGCATCTTGAGTGTCCATGCGACCGTCTATCTTCGCCAAGTACTTGAAAAGAAGATCTTCAATTGCTGGCTTTCTTTCCGCCTCAAAGGCTCGATTCTGGTTCTGATAACTAGGATTTTATTGGTTGAATACCTGAAGTTGCTGTTAGTTGTCAAAACCTGGAGGTTTTCTCTGGATCAAATTCTGTTGTGGTTGTGGTTGTTGTTGTTGTTGTTGGCTATCCTTCAACTAGAAATTTGGATGATTCCTCCATCATGGGTTATACGTGTTTGAATAGGGATTGTTCTGAGGATTCTAAGTTGCTTGTTGGTTGCTGAAGTTTCTGTTATATCCAACGAAAGTTACTTGATCTGACGAATCTGAAGCAAAAAGGTTCCCATCCTGACATTTGGAACTCATATATGGTCATGAACATAGTTCACAGCAAGCAACTATAGCATGACTACTCCGCACATTCATCCTATTCATTTGCTTAGTAAGTGATTCAAGCTGAGCCTTCACACTTGTCATTTCGTCAACCTCGAGGATGTTAGAACCCTTTTTCAGCACCTGTCTTTCTTCCCCCCAATGACTATTATTACTGGCCATTCCTTCTATGAAATCATAGGCCACATCTGTTGTCTTAGTCAGGAGCGACCCTCCTGAAGCTGCATCAACAAAAATCCTAGTTGGTTCTGAGATTCCATTGTAAAAGGATTCCAAAAACCATTTTGCCAATCCATTATGTGGACACTTCCTAATCAGCTCCTTGAATCTCTCCCATGATTCGTAGAGATTCTCCTTATCAAATGCCACAAAGGAAGTTATGTCGTTTCGAAGGCGGGCAGCTTTTCCCGGAGGAAAATACTTGTTCAGAAACTGCTGAGCCAACTGCTCGAATAATTCAATGGAATCCGGTGGTAGCGATTGTAGCCATGCTTTTGCTCAGTCCTTCAGAGAGAACGGAAACAACTTCAGCTTGATGAAGTTTTCTGTTACTCCATTGTAGCAGAAGGTCTCACATATCCCGTTGAGGTTCTGGAGACGCTGTTTCGGGTCTTCATGTGGATGGCCATAGAACTGAATCGTGTTTGAGATCATTTGAATTAAAGCTGGCTTGATCTCAAAGTTATTAATCGCAGCTGTTGGTCTTCTAATGGACGAAACATTCTGGTCTACCCTTGGACTGATAATCTCATGGAGACTTAGTTGGTCAACTCCCCTGATATCTACTGGTCCTTGGACCGGTTCTGGTTGATCCGCAACGATGGGAGGATTTTTAACATCAGCAAGATTTGCCATTGCTCTATTTCTTCATCGATTTCGTCGATTTCTCCTTACCGTTCCTTCAATGTCTGGATCAAATTGCAAATCTTACGGACTGTTACTCCTTGTACGTTGGTGCATACAAGAGCAACTTGCCTGAAATGATACAATAAGAAATTTAAAAGTAAAATGTTAAAATTAGTTATAACCAAATATTTCCAATATCAAATACAACTAAGTCCCCGGGAGCAGCGCCAAAAATTGATTGTGTCAAACTAGACTTGTTGACTCTCACAATAGCACGAGGTCGGAATGATAGTATAGTGACAACGTAGGGATCATTCCCACAGGGAAAAATGTTATGATTACTGGAATTCAAAGGCTTGTTAACTATTTGAACAATCTAAAACATGAGTTTTCAAGAATTGCAATAAAGTAAATTAACTCAAACACAAACTAAATTATCTAACTTAACACTTATAGAAATGTATGGAAAACATGTTAGAACTCGAATCCGCTTTAACTCTCCCAATAGC
This sequence comes from Dipteronia dyeriana, assembly GCA_032871835.1. NCBI lineage: Eukaryota > Viridiplantae > Streptophyta > Magnoliopsida > Sapindales > Sapindaceae > Dipteronia > Dipteronia dyeriana. The sequence continues at coordinate 46,364,722 of CM065300.1, read as the reverse complement.
ACACTTGACTCATTTGACTCCTAATTCGTGTGTGTACATGCTATCGATTGGAATTCCCTAATCAAATCTCTAACCTCTCTCGATGTATTAGATATAGTATCTATACATACCAGGAATCTTTCTTAAGCAATCCGGAAAATATGTATAGACCCGTTAAGCACTTAGAATACAAATTGAACCCTATACGCTAGCCTAGTGGTTTTAGCACTTTCTAGTCAAGCATAGTGAACTTTTATATAAGCATTGTCGAATACATCTCCTGTACTTAGCATCCAACCATAGATTGATTACAAAATGATCAATTAAGCAAAAGCCTTAAGCATTCGAAACATCTATATAGCTCCACAAGCACAAAATAGAGAAATCAAAGAGTCTATCACAAATGAATCAAGGGTTAAGCATCATCTTGTTCTAACATAAGAATAATTAGCTCATACTATACAAATAGAAACCATAGATGAGCTAACATCAATACAAATCATGAATCAATATAAAGAAACAACAGAAGAAAAGAGTTGAAGAGATAAAACTAAGTTGTAGCTTCAGTCTCTTGTAGCTTGAACTTCCCTAGCTTCCTAGAATCAACCAAACCTTGCCCTAGCTGATCAAATCTTGAAGAACTCAGTCCAGAATTGAAGAGAGAACTCCAAAAACGTGAGGAAGCAGATCTGGTCTGGTTTGTTGATAATTTTCTAGATCCCCTTTCTCTCACCTCTATCTCTTTACTTTATGGGCAACAAGAAGCCCCCCACTTATATACAAGGTCCCAAAGACATACTTTCAGCCTCTAGGAACATCCCCCCTCAATGTTTAATAAGAGATAAGAGAGGGGCCCCCACAATAAAGCCACTCATCTGCTCGTAAAACAGAGTATTCAAGATCTGCCATAATGTGCTGTTCACTTCGACATACCGTACCACACATCAGTTTAATTTTAGTGGCTGGAATCTTGAGAGGTACGAAGCTCGGTTGATGTTTCCTTCTTGTGCGGTACGCATACCGTACTTGAAGCTTTCTATAATTTCCTCTGCCATCTTACGCGGTACGAAGTGCGGTTCACTTCGATGCCTCGTACCACACTTATTCTGTTGCTCTCCTGAGCAGTATGAAGTGCGGTTCACTTCGACGCTGAGTACTGTGCTTACTTTTAGTATTTCTACTGTCCTGATGTGCGGTACGAAGTGCGGTACGCACTTCCTTCTAGTGTTGTACGCGTACCGCACTTCTCGTTCTATACTGAGCTAAAACCTTCTTTTCGCTCTGAAAGCTCCCGGTTTCTTACAAGGATAGCTCCTGGCTATGGAGGATCTGTTTAAGTATTTAGAACATCAAAAGATGGAGTTTGCAAAGAAAACGAGAGCAAAACTATACAAAATTACGGGTACGTAAATCATGAAAAATAAGCTTATCACGCATGCATCCCAAGGACATAATCGCCGATATGAAAACAACGTATGACATCCGAATCATGTACAGTAAGACACATCAAGCCCTGCATTATGCATTGTCACTGACCTATGGAACACATAAAGAAAGCTTCCAACTATTGCCATCGTTTGGTTACGTGCTGAAACAATAAAATCCTAGCACAACCACAGACTTACAGTGCGCAGACGATGGTAAATTTTTATACATTTTCATGTCATTAGGTCCCTTATTTAGAGGTTTCTGGAGGTGTATGCATCCAGTTATTATAGTTGATGGTACCCATTTGAAGGGAAGATTCGTGGGTCAATGTTTGTTGCAACTGCACAAGATGAGAATGAACAGGTGTATCATATTGCCTTTGGCACAACAATTCAGAAAACATCCTTTCATGGGAGTGGTTTTTGGATTGTTAGAAGGGTACCCTTGGTTATATAGATGATCTGGTTTTCATTTCCGATCGATATGCAAGCATTAAAGCAAAGATTTCTAAAGTATTCCCTTATGCAACCCATACCATATTTTGCTGGCTATTTTATGAAAATATTAAGAAACGATTTCACAGAAAGGATGTTGCTGCCATAGTGGACAAAGCAGGTAGATCATACACTGAATTGAAATATAACCAACACATTGAATAGTTGCTTAACCTATACCAGAATGCCTTCGATTGTGTCAATGTTGCCAGTTCACACAAGTGGTCCCGCGTACACTGTCCCGAAAGAAGGTGTAAGGTGACGACAACAAATGTTACAGAATGCATAAACTCATGTCTAAAATTCGCACGTCAACTGCCTATGTTAACACTGATAGATTTCATTAGGAATATGCTACAGCGGTGGTTTCACGATCGCTATCGAGATGCACAGTCCATTCGTCATTAGTTTACTGACGCTGCACATCTTGTGATCTTAAAGCGTGTTGAGAAGTGTGGTTATATGATCGTCAATCCAGTTGACTAGAACATATTCTCCATCAAATAATCCGGAAAGTAGTGGACTGTTGACTTGACCCGGAAGACTTACACAAGCAACAAATTTCAAATAGACCTTTTTCCATGTTCTCACGCACTTGCAACAACAAGGTACATTACAAGTAACAATTTACGATTTATATTACCGAAATGTGAATGTCACTGTTTCCAATGTTGTTACAGGGAGCGAAAATTGGATTTCACATCTTTGTATGCAGATTTCTATAAGAGACGGACACTTATTGATACATACTCAATTCCTATTATGCATGTTGAACATCCTTCTTCATGGATATTGCACTGCGATATTGCTGAGTCGGTGGCCTTAATTCCAATCTTCAAGAGACAAGCTGGAAGTTGGATGGTGGGTCGACATGCTTCGTCTTCGGAGAGGACAACCACACAATCGCGTAGAAGATATAGACAATCAGGCCATAACAATAGGAGGTGTTCTAACCCGCCTTTGATTAATGAAGGTCCAAGCAGAGTTGTTTTCAAGGAATATCGTTGCAAGTGTATCATCTATCATTCAATAGGACACAACAAACAAACGTGCCCTGAGAAGGACTCTACCGTGGAATGACCTTCAACCTTGATATTGATGTCATTTTTATTTTTTTTAATCGTATAACTTGTCCATTAACTTATTGTACTGTATGTACGCAATTTGAAAGTGTTATGATCAACTTATTGTTTAATTAAATAGGCTTGTTAATTATTCATAATTGTATGACTTGTCCATTAACTATATTCGTTGTTCTTATATTTGCAAACACTTGAAATAAATATTAAAATGAATAATTTTATTAGTATAACAGTTTTATACACCGATAACTACAACTGATATTGGGGCCGAGAGTTACAGAAAACCTCCACAACCATTTTCTCCCTAATGGTGCCCATATCGTCTTCTGACCAATCGAAATCATACATGTTCACCAACACGTACTCCATCAATCTCAAAGTATGGGCACCACAGTTTCCCCTGCAATGCACCATATGAACAATTGTTACAAAAGAATGTTAATAAAACCAACCTTAAGTTAATAAGATGTTCAAACAGCCTTACCCTGTATTTTGTTGGGGCACATGTGATGTAGACACCAAGGTTACCTTAAAGGGCCCATTCCGCTTGGCGAACTTTGGCTGGCTGCCGGCCCTCGTATCATGAAACCTCGCCTGATGCAATATGGAGGGAAAAAACCATCGCAATGGTGTAACATGTTGTTTCCTAATCTGTAAGGAAATTTTCTGTCTGAAGGGGTCTAGAATGTGGGTCTTCCCAGCAGTGAGGTCGATCGTCGCCATGGGCCAATGCTGACGACCAATATTGCACGGTATCAGAACCTGTATGTATGCGAATTGAAAGTGTTATGATAAAATATTTTTTTAATTAAACACATTTAAACCATAATTGTATAACATTCACCTTGTCAACCTCGTGTCATGGCTGGTCTCTTGGAAATGTCAATTCACATACAGTCATCAGATCCTCAACCGACCACCTGTATTATAACACATACCAGTTTTTCATCACGACTTGCTCCCTCTTCCCCCCAGCATCACGAGGCATGATTCTCATCGACTGATACTCAAACAATGAATGTACATAAATAAATTACCGAAAAGTTAGGAACACGAAGAAACATAAAAATATTTATACAAAACCAGTACATTATAAACACTTACAAAGAACTGAAAATTCAGTAAGTTCATCCTTTGATTATAGATAGTGGGGTATGCTTACCGACGCTTCTGTAAAATATGCAGGTACGTCTCCATATGCTGACAATATAGGCAGTATACATTGTTAGTATTATACCATAACATAAAAGACAATTCAAGTAACAAACATACAGTGTTATACAACTCCATGAAGTTTTCTTGCAATCGCTGGAACCAAGTGATAGGGACTGGCTCCAGTAGATCTACATCACGTATGTATAATTATTATAGGAAGTTAGAAAACCATGTAATTTAACGAAGGTGTTTCAATCTAATAGAGAGTGTTATACTTACAATTCCCTGGTCTCGTTCCTCTTGTATGCTTTGTAAGCCGCAAGCCAGTTAGCGTCTACCAAAGCATTGGGCAAGTCGGTTAGCGTCTACCAAAGCATTGGGCTATAATTCATGTTCTGGCTACGACCGTGTCCTTAGCTTCTTCGACTGACATGGGTCAGTGTATGGGCTCAACAATAGCCAGCCTCGCTTGCGAGCACGTGGCCTGTGGGGTGGGCTACCCTGAGAATGATCGGATGGGTCAGATATGTAGAGTGCATTAGGATGTGGCGGAGGAAAGTGCTCGAGCCCAATCAAATTATGGGGTGGGTTGCGCTGGGATCGACTGGAGAGGTCACTATAGGGTAGGTTACGTCTGGATCGACCTGAGAGGTCATTGCGGGGTGGGATGCGTCGGGATCGTCTGGAGAGGTCACTACGGGATGGGAGTAGACCGGATGCACTAGATAGGTCACTGTGAGGTGGAACCATCCAGACTGAGGGGGTACACTCTGAGTAGGGACTTCATCCGGGCCGATCGCCTGGACTGCTAGGATGTATTAGGCTGGGATGGGAACCATCTCCTCATGGATCACCTAGAGGGGGTCGCTCTGGCGCGAGGATCGATGTGTTATCCTTTAACAGAAATGGATCCACATCCCAGACCTCTATAAGTAGGTGAAACTCTGGTAAAGCCTGGGTATGTGTCTCTTGCTCGCGTCCTTTAACTTCAAGCCCGATACCCTACGTCTCAGGTCTTGTACCTTGCATCTTAGGCCTGGTGGCTGGGTCTGTCCCCTCATCATAACTACCACTTCCTGTATTTATCTCTCGATCTAGAGTCTCGGTTATAGAACGGAGGACCATCCCTGTCTGACTGTGATGTCGAACCCCATTGCCCCCGGAGAAAGTCTATCACCTCATTATTCTGCCTATCTCGTTCCTTATCTCTCTTTCGGAGATCCTCCTGTAAAGCAAAACGGTCCTAAAATAAAATCGAAATTGTCAATACTAAAACCATACACTCGTTTCAAATAAAATCATGCATTACAAAAAGTTGTACGTACCTCACGATCCCTCAAACGTCTCCTTATGAATGAACTCTAGTAGTAAATTCAGGCATCCTAAATTGAACCCGCATGTACGTCAGGTGAATCCCACCACCAAACTCCGGCTTTGAACTCTCTGTATCACTGGGTCCGGCCATGATCTACGGGATCTGATACTGTAACTTTGACTCTATCGGTGGCCATATTCAAGTTGCCTCCGTCATTTATGCTCTCGTAGTACCTCAACCCTCTCAACTACCGTCGGAACCAATGCAGTCCTCACAAACATCTAAAATAGTTATTAGAACAATGTAATTGTGTACATACTGATAAGTTTAAACAATAACACATTAGATACTTACCCTGGATGTGAAAATCTTTGTCAACTTGTCCTCCATTGGTTGCTTACTTAACTCCCATTTCAAAATACAACGGGACAAGTCAATCTCCCTATGGGTCCCAAATTGGGTGCCAAGCTCGGAGATCACCTCAAAAGCAAATATCTGCATAAACGGAATATATGATCAGAATCTGATACTTTAATTACATAAGTCATATTAAAAAAATTATGGATTGAATTAGAAATTCTCACTAACAGTGCGTGAGTTAGACCGTATATGTTGTACGACTTCGTAGTGTGTAGCTCGACACCCTTTGCTTGCTGGCGTTTCTCGAACCTCTCATGTCGACCTTCCAACACATGCTTGAAACCGAAAATGGACTGCCTGTATACGTGTGCACCCCACAGGACAAGCCGGATCTACCCTACTGGAATTTTTCTCTCTCTCGTCCAACTCCACCAATATCCAGTTCAACATATACATTAGGAAAAACTTCACAGCATCGTACTACTGCTCAAATCTACCAATCCGTAATATATCCCTCAACTGTTCATATTCTACCTTCACTCGACCGCCAAAATACCGCTCATGTATCTCGTTCTCTACCATCTCAAACCTCGTCGTGTCGGCAATGACGTCAAACTTCAATCCGGTGATGAGACAACACTCAATCTTAGATAACCAGACCGAATGACGACCTAACATAAATCACATTCCATCCTCCAAGCCATCGTGATGCAACTCGTGCACAAGTAGCTGATGGATAATGCCTACCGAAAACTTCATCTCCCGATGCATCCGTAAGAAATGACCAAAACAAGACTCCATATACCGACATCGGTCTTCGACCGTGAAATGTTAAGATACCATGTTCAGTGCGGCATCGATGTATCGAAGGTCATCGAAATGGTCGTGCCGAGTTATTTTTCCCACGTACAATTCTTCCGTCGGAGTTTTCATCAAATCCTTCAGCTGATTACTCATCTGAATTTTCACATAAAATAAGCATATAAGTTACTAAAATGGTGGTTAAATCAAATGCTCGCACAGGTATTTAAAAGGCTTGGGCAATTAAATAAAATGTCCGGGGAGTTATCTAAAAGGTTTGTGGAGTTATCTAAAAGTCTTGGATACATAACTAAAAGGCTCGGGTAGTGTTTTCTAAAAACCTCTGGCAGTTATCTAAAAGGCTCAGACACTTCTTTAAAACTCTCGGACACTATATACAAACTCTCGGACATGTACTCAAAAAGCTCGGATACAACTAACAAAGTCTCGGAGATTCAAAATTGACGAAACTAATATTCTTGGAAAAAGTTCGAAGATTTTACGAAAAGCTTGAAAACTTCTTTAAAAGGCTCGGACACTTTAAAGAAACTCTCGGAGATACAAAATTAACAAAAATAAATTAATTTTCAAAAGGCTCGAAAATAACTCACATCTATTAATACAAAGTCTCGGACATGTACTCGAAAGACTCAGATATAACTAACAAAGTCTCGGAAACTATTTACTTTTGGAGATTCTAATCGACAAAACTATTATTCTTCGAAAAAGCTCGGAACAAGAAATTTTAACAAAATGCTTGAATACAGTTTTAAAAGTCTCGGAAACCCAGGTTTTCACCATCTATACACAAAAATTTCAAATCTTTTAACCCTAACCAAAAAAGCTCGGACTACAATTTCAAAGGCTCGAAATGTTTTACAAAAGGCTCAGACAGTCTTAAAACTCTTGAAAACCTAGATTTCATCATCTTATGCACAAAATTTTCAATTATTAAAACCCTAATCTAACCACAACTATATTCAGATCGACAAATCAATCATAATGTACATGTCTAAACAACACCCAATATCAAACAAACACATTAACTTATCAAGAAAAAAAAATGATAACTACTTACCACTATCAATTGGCATCTCCTCTGAAATGTCGACTAAAAACACTATCCTGCCATCGTTGGTTTATTCGTTGTCGATTTTTTAGGCCAATACTTTTGGAACGATGCGTTTCTCTCTCTGTACTGTTTCTCTAGGTTTGAAAACGAAAGAAAGAAATTGACTCTTCAAGGGCATTTCTATCTGGTCACCTAAATTATTGTCTTTTAAACATGAATTATTAATGTGGTGCTATTTGCACTTGGTCCACCTCAAATAGTGCTATTTATTTTTTTGAACCCGAGTATGGACCCCCTATATAAATAACGTAGTTAAGGTGCACCAAGTCCAACAATATTGATCACATTAATAACGAACTTTATCCGGTCAACTCCCTCTTATTTAAATATTCCAATCAATTTGGTTTTCATAAACTTAAAAATATATTATCATATGTTAGCTCACAATTTTTATAAAAGTTTTACGGTTCCAACCAATTTGGTTTTTATAAACTTAAAAATATATTATCAATTTATCATACGTTAGCTCACAATTTTTATAAGAGTCTTAACGGTTCCCGCTCCATTCTTTAAGTTTATGATATTTTTCTTCTTCTTTAATTGACAGGAGATATATTTCTCTATTAATTGCAGAGAAAAAAAAAAAAACCCTATGGTGTGTGTAGGGCCTGCAGGCACACAAATGAGCCCGAATTCATTTAAAGCGACGTAGATTTTTTTAACTAAAAATTGCAGCTAACTTTCATGGAAATCAATGCAATACATATGCTATGTCCAATTTCTTTTTTCGTTGGATTTAGATGTAAATACTATACGGGATATTCGGAAGATCCATAAAATAAATCGAGCGATACTTGTGTGTTCTTGAATATTAATATCGTTAATCAAAATGAAGAAAACAATGATGTTTTTAACTTAATATCTGTAGAAATTATATTAATGGAGTTTTAACATATTAGAATCATTGGTCATTAATTTAGTACTTTAGAGGAGCATTTTATTGGGTTGTATTGTGTATAGTAGTTCAGTAATTGTGCTAGACAACAAAAGTTTGGCCACTCTATTTCCCTTGCCATTGTCTAATGTGGTATAGCTGGTGAAAAATGTTAATTCAAACAGAACCTAAATTAAAATTCATGATACAACTATTTTTATTTTGCAATTAAATTAAAATTTACATATAAAAGTGATTTTATTATTGGATCTTCATTTATAAATTAAAGAAATAGATTGATCAATTTATATTTTAAACATTGCTATTGATATTTGAGAATATTTCATAAATTGAAGGATATATTAATTAATTTAAATGTGTGATTTCAACATTTTAAAATTCATTTATATCAATCCAAAAAACTAATTGGATATGTAAATATCAACTTAGTGATTATCTTTTGCACATCCCTTTCCTTCCATACTTGTGGTGGGGGTTAAGGTACCACAATGCTATCAATATATACGATTGTACGGAGAATTTTCTCTTTATATTTATAGAAGTAAATATCTATCGGTTATAAAAATAGATATTATAAATCCTGATTTATTCGGAATTAGACTAAAAAAAAATGGAACAACAATTACGACATCATTTTGATGATTAGATGTTTGATCAATCTCACAAATTTAGGTAATATATCATTACCATTCATCAACAAAGTTAAATATGGTCGATTCATAGGATCTGTAAAGGCCATGTTTTATGGCTCTATGCTTAGAAAATCATTCAATTCTGGTTAAAATATTCAGTAAAAAGAGGCGAGGTTAAAGATTTTGTAAAAAAGGTGATTAACTATGCCAACATTATTCATTAAGGTCCATCCAAATCTTACTAATTTCAACCAAAAATCTTAATCCTGGATGAAAACCATCAACTCAATTTGTATTATCTTGACAATCTTCAAGTTAGGCAAATAATAATAATAAGGGGACCCAGTTCATTGACATGAGAGTTTCAATTCAAAGCATGTATGTAATTGTCAATGACAAGCAAAGCCAACTCACAATAAAAAATTGATGAGATGTAGTGTGACTTGCCGGCAAATTGTGATTACCGTCAACCTAAGTAAGTGATATTGCAAGTTGGAGTCACAATCAAGGCATGCATGCACTTAATGCTTTAATTAATCAAACCTTTTTATTTTTTATTTGATAAAACCATATCTAATAACTTTTCCTTGGTTTTAGCCACTTTTATGATACTAGATCTGTGTTTGGCTTTATTCCAACAGTTTTGGCTTTCGCTTTATTTATTTTATGTTGAATAATGCAACAAACAGATCCAGGAGTTACTTGTACGATTTGATTTTGATGTAATCTTTCTTTTCATTTTAATATATGTACAAACACTAAGACCCTATAATTTTACAGAACTATGTACTAAAACATTAAATGCATGGTTCAAATGTAAGTTCTGAAATTTGACCAACATTTTCTACAACATTAGAAGTTTTTTTTATGCAGGGAAAGAAAATTCTTTACAATTTGTAATATAAAAAAAAAAAAAAGGAATTCAGATCACGGAAGGAAAGTAAATTATGAATTAACAATTACCTTTGTGTGATGAAAATATAAATTAACACACATATATATATATGAAGAATATGTTAAAATTATGTTATTGTTAGAAAAGACCTTTAATGAAATGGATGTACCGCGTTGTTTTGTTCACTCCTATAATACAAATTTTCCACGACTGAATTTGTATTACTGTATGTGGTGCCCCTTGTGCAATATTACATCAGTCTTTTGTTGAAAAATTTGTGACAAACTACCGGTTTAAGAGGGTTATTTGAGTATGATCAGTTTCATGAAAATTAAAGATCAATGTATATTCGAATTCTCCTTCGTGAGAGCTTCGAAGTGGTATACTCAAACTCACAAATCGATTAATGGGTGAATGAGAAATTGAGTCTCAAAGTGAGCCCATTGTGTAGGGAAAATATGCATCCCACATTGGTTGAGTAAAATACTTATATGTGGTATATAAGTAGTTGTGTGATAGTAGCTTATCAACATGTGTAAGGGCATGTCCTGCGTACACAAATGCTGCTCCAGTTGAACTGTGAGAGTACAACCGAATTTTTGCTACTATGTTGAATTTAATTTTTCCTAAATCAGTTTGTTGATAAGGAAAGAATTAATTATTTTCCCTAAGTCAAACGTTTTAAATAAATGATAAGGAAATATGAAAATTTCTATTTTTGATTAAGGAAATCAATTGAATTAAGGAAATAGTTGTTTTCCGTTTTGGATTCTGATACTTACTTGATCACTAAGTAATCAGAATCAATGATCAATTATGGATTCTGATACTTACTTGATCACTAAGTGATTAGAATCAATGATCAATCAGGAATAAATTTTTTATAAGATTATTCTTTAATTAAATTTCCTTTATCATTTAAAACGTAGTAATTAAACAATTTTCAAAATTGATCTCTTTGACTTCGGTTACATAAAAATAAAAAATAAACCCTAGTCTACACTTCTACAATTGAAATCATTCTTGCACTCATGAAATCAGAATTTTTTTTTCCTTCTCTCCTTCTCGGTTTTCTTCTTTAGTGCATGGTAAGTTCGAACCCAATTTGAGTTTGCTGAGAGTGGTTGTGCTTTGCACTTCCACTGTTGAATCGTTGTATCCTGGGAGACAATCGCTATACACATATGGTGTTATATACGGTGAAATTATCTTAAGAACACCGTGTAAAACACGGGTCTCGATTCCCTAACATTTTGTTTCTGTTTGTTATGTTCTGCATATTCGAACCAGATTGTTTTTGCGTATTACAAACAACATCTTTCACATTGCATTTTAATTAGTTTACATAAGCATAAGTAGCTATCATTGTATGTGGTTTTGGTGAATTACAATTTGGTGGACCGAAAGACTACCTAAGAGGGGTGAATTGAGTTTCCATCATTTCTAAACAATTAAAGCGCTTTTCTAACCCCAAAAATGCAATTATGTTATAAATAAAATGAAGAACATAGGAAGAACAAATGAATAAGCAAATAAATAATAAATGAAAGATAGTGATGAGAGAGATAAGTGACGACCACAAAAGAAGAGAGATGAGAGAGAGATTTTCTTCGAAGTTTGAATTGATATTTCGAAGGGATTTATTAGAAACTAACTCATTTAAGAGCTTCAAGTTAATAACTAATATCTTTTTGAAAAAATTACAAAATTAACTCCTTTTTGATGTATAAGTACTATTATACCCTTACTTACTCACTCTTTCATTTCACTTAATCTATCAATTCTATCTATATATATTATCCTACCACAACACCATTCTTTTCCTTTTATTTCCACCTCTCTCTCCACCACAAGTCATAACACCCAATTTCGGTTTCTCCCATTCTCCTCTCTCAATTATTTTTTTGTTCTCTCTTCCTTCATTCGAATTTTAGTAATTATTTACATTCTCCACCATTGAACAACTCAAAAATATTCATCCACAACAAGGGTACCTTTGTATTCAGGCTTCGAGGTGAGTTTTTTTTTTTGAAATTTTTTTGTTGAATCTCGAATTTAATTGTATTTGTGTTAATTTGTTGTGGAAATAGTTTACATTTACATAATAAATCATGGTTCTTGTGTCAATTTGATGTTGTGATCAATTTAAAGTTTAAACATAAATATAAAGTATATTTCTATTTTTCATCTCTTTTTTACTTTCCTTTGTGCATTAGGGTTGCTTATTTTTGTGAAAATTGTTTTCATCAATATAATAGAGCATGAGTCTTGGTTGAATTTGATATTAGTGTGATTAGTTTTAAATTTATACATAAATTTATAGTTTATTTCATGTTTGAATATTTTTTTTAGTTTAATTTGTGCATTAAGGTTGCTTGTTTTTGTCAAAATAGTTGACATGAATGTAATAGAGCATTGGTCTTGTGTGAATTTGATGTTGGTGTGGTTAATTTTCCATTGTTGGATTGAATCTACACAATTGGTAGCATTTTTTTTAAAAGTGTCCAACACAGTTTTTCCTAACAGCGTTGGGAATTCCCAATTGTCGTATGTAAATTTTATCAGACGTACACGTCATTGACAAAGAGGATAAAATTGCCAGGTGGACATCCTAATAAGCAATCAGAAAATATCCTATAAGACATCGCCAAAGAAGAGAAGCTTGAGTAAACAAGTATTGAACAAAACCTACTCAGGGTCAACTGACGTCATATACTACTCCGGGTCAGTTAACGATACTCGGGGTTAGTGGATGACATGTTCTACTCGGGATCAGATGACGTCATTCGGGACCAACTAATATCATGTTCTACTCGGGACAAACATAAAGAAAACCGAATAAAGAAGCCCAGCGCGTGACTCACGAGTCAAGAGTCATTGAAATACGCGAAGATACCCACATCAAAGAAGAATTCCAAGAAGAATAGAATACCAAACAGAAAGGGTTCCAAATCATCAACAATTTTATTTCTTCAAAAAGACTACGCATTTATTAGGAGATAAGTCTTAACTAGACTACATCACTAGAGTCCCATTCGATCTCAATACAAGTCTCCGAAATAGGAAAGAAGACAGACTACTTCAAACAAGTAACCAATCATAATTAAATACAAAAAATCTTTTGTTACTTGTACATAGAAGATTAGGGTTCTATGAACATATAAATAGACTCATAATCTCGTCACAAAAAATACACAGAGAACATATAGAAAAATACAGAGAGAAAACGAGAGATCGAGAGTTGTAAATCTTTACAATATTGGATTTTGGCTTGGTTGATTATTCAGCCACCCGTGGATGTTTCTTTGATCATCGGAGTTTTACCACGTAAAACTTGTGTCCGATTATTTTCTCCTTCTCTTTCTCTTTGAAAATCTCTTTGAAAATCACAGCTAAAATCCAACATTGTTGACTTTTCTCATACACCCAGAAATCGACGTCAACAATTAGCGCTAGAAGAAGGGGCTGAACCTCCGATTTGATTAAAGATAATGGCAGGAAGCGGAAACAGTCATGGGGATATCCAAAAATCTCAAGATAATGTCCATATTGGCAGTAGTTCACGAGATCTCGCCGTAACCACTGAGAACCAACTAACATCCCTGGTAGGAATTCAACAAATCCCTCCGACCAGCGAAGACCTAACACTACGCTTCCGCGAGGCGCTGCAACAGTTGGTGGCAGACGCATCAAAGGAAGGAGTTGATCTACTAGTTGTAGAAGAAGCGCAACCTCCTAACCTCCCACCTACAAGGCTTCTTTTGGTTATAGTAAGGCCAGAACTAAATGCACCAGAAGCCGGAAAGAACTCTGCTCCAATTTATCAGGCTAGGCGTGAAACACCCGAAGAGGAACAACCACTCCAGAAGCAGAACCATGATCAGATAGCCCGTGCAAGACACCGTAAACATGACTGACACAGGGATCAGTAGTCATCAGAAGATAGCGATCGGCACCATCGCAAGCGTCATCATGGAACCATACGCCTGTAAGACTCAAACCGTGAGACTCGATATAAAAGCGAAGAGCCAGGGAGAGGAATGACAGTCACTCGACGGTTTAACCATCATGGAAGTCCGATGGGAGATAGAGATGTCGTAATTCAGAGCCTAACTCGAGAATTCGAAAACAATAGGCGTCAAATGGACGCACTAGTTAGATGTTATGGGTATAATGACTTATCTGACGAAGATTTTGACAGTCCATTCACTAGGGAAATCTTACGGACTTCATTCCCAGAAAGATTCGGGATGCCGCACGTGGAGCAGTTCAAAAAGGATACAGACCCTAAAGAACAGGTCATACGCTATAAAAGTGCTATGGCCCAGTATGCCAACAACGATCCCTTACTATGCCTCAATTTTCCATAAAATCAAGGAGACATGGGCTCAAAATGGTTTGGGAGATTGCCCTCATCGAGCATCGGAAGCTTCAGTGAACTGAGCAGGAGTTTCTCAAGACAATTTCTGAGCAACGTTCACAGGAAAAAATCAGTGGATTACCTTTCTCAGATAAAACAAGGAAAAGATGAGTCGTTGAAGAAATACCTGGGGAGATTCGGCAAAACGATATCAGAAATCGGCAGTGTAAACTACGAAATGATAATTGCTGCATTCATCAACACTCTACAGAATGGACTACTATCTTTTGACCTAAGAAGAGCCCGTCTGACCAGATATTCAGATATGATGGACATGGCGGGAGGATATGCACTAGCCGAAAAAGAAGAGTTAGCCACAGAAGGATGCTACATGTATGGAGGAAAACCTGAAAAGGACGCCGAGTCCAAGGTATAGAACCAAAAATATAAAGGAAACATCAAAGAAAAAAGCAAGGACGAGGGAAACAGGTGTAATATCGAACAGACCACGGAGAAATTCTGAGGTAAATACACCAACTACACCCCTTTTCAGAAAAACCAGGAGGAAATCCTAGCCATACTGGAAGAGAAAAATCTGGTAAAAGAGCCACACCGACAGTCTCAGTTTGCCAGGTGAGACACAACCAAATACTGTAGATT
This sequence comes from Dipteronia dyeriana, assembly GCA_032871835.1. Taxonomy (NCBI): domain Eukaryota; kingdom Viridiplantae; phylum Streptophyta; class Magnoliopsida; order Sapindales; family Sapindaceae; genus Dipteronia; species Dipteronia dyeriana. Next base: position 46,349,534 of record CM065300.1, on the reverse strand, counting down.
CTATAAGGAAACCGATCATGATACTTCCAAGTGTTACCAGCTCAGAGATTACATAGAAACCCTCATTCGGGAAGGACACCTTCAGGATGTAATCTTGAAAAGAGATGAGAAGTCAGAAACAAAGAAAGAGATCAGGGCCGATCACAACTCTGGTCAAAATCAAAAGGCCAGCCCAGAGGCCAATGAAGTAATACAAACAATCTTTGGAGGACAATCCACTGGGAGAAGTAACCGAGAGTGAACACAGGAAATCAGAGAAGCAGTGGAGGCAAGACAGAACTTTGACGTGAACTCGGTTGAACCATACCCGAAAAGGATAAAGGAAGGATAAGACCTAATAATATTGACAGAAGCAGACTCGCATGGGGTCGATGTTCGGCCAAATGACGCCCTGGTCTTAAGTGCCCAGATTGGTCACTGGAAAGTCAGGAGAATCCTGATAGATAATGAAAGTTTGGCAGACATTCTAAATGTAGCTGTCTACGATCAACTCAGGTTGGACCGAAAGAATCTACAACCTTTCCATACCCCACTCAGAATTCAGAGGAATTGAGGTCAGGTCACTCGGGACGGTAAAGCTACCCGTAAAGATTGGAGTGGCACCTTGTCAAAGAACAGTATTGCTCGACTTCGTTGTGGTTGAATTAGACAATTGGACGTATAATGCATTGTTGGGTTGGCCATTCTTGAATAAAACTAAGGCCGTAACAGCCACTTATGCATTGATGATCAAATTCCCGACCGAACAAGGGGTCGGTGTAGTCAAAGGGTCCCAAGAGATGGCCCGAAGAGACAACCTGTCAGTATACAAAGACAAAAATGATGATAAACAAGTATGCACTATAACGCAGCTGAGTCAGGACAAAGAGTCACTGTCATTCGAATTTGATCCAAGGGAAGCGTCAAAGGAGTCCAAAAATGAACTAGTCAAAGAAATTATCATAAAAAAAGATGAACCAGATAAGAAGATCAAGATCGGGGCCAATTTGGAAGGGAAAGTCAAACAAAGCCTCGCTGATCTGCTTAAAGAATACAAGGATGTGTTCGCCTGGAGTCATGAAGACATGGTCGGGATAGATGCCCAAATAATATCTCACCATCTCGCAGTAGACCCGAGTGCAAAACCAGTGATACAAAAGAGAAGGTCATTCAATCTCGAGAGAAGTCAGGCAATCAAACAGGAAGTGGAGAAGCTACTCGTTGTAGGGTCGATTAGAGAGATCAACTACCCTCAATGGTTAGCTAATATAGTCCTCATCCAAAAGAAAAATGGACAATGGAGAATGTGCGTAGATTTCACAGATTTGAATAAAGCATGCCCAAAAGACAGTTTTCCACTCCCAAGGATAGACCAACTGGTGTATGCTACATCAGGCCATGAATTGCTCAGTTTCATGGACACCTACTCAGGATATAACCAAATCCGGATGAACAAGGCTGACGAAGAAAAACAGCGTTCACAACCGATCAAGGCTTGTACTATTACACAGTGATGCCATTTGGATTAAAAAATACAGGGGCAACATATCAAAGGTTGGTCAATAGAATCTTCGCACGACAAATAGGAAGAAACATGGAAGTATACATTGATGACATGCTGACCAAGAGCATCTCGGCAGACAAGCATACCTCAGACTTGCGAGTGACATTTGATGTTTTGAGAAGATACCAAATGAAGCTGAAGCTGAATCTGAATAAGTATTTATTCAGAGTTCTTTTGGGAAGGTTCCTGGGTTTCCAAGTTGACCAAAAGGGAATCGAAGTCAATCATGAGAAGATCCAAGCCCTACAGAAAATGGCTTCACCAAGGACACTAACAGAAGTACAACGCTTAACAGGATGTTTAGCTTCCGTGGGTAGATTCATCTCAAAGGCCACAGACAGATGCACACCCTTTTTCAAAGTAATTAAAAAAGGAAAAGGACTCGAATGGAACGAAGAGTGCAAGCAGACATTCTTAAAAATCAAAGAGTACCTAGGACAGGCTCCCATCCTTTCGAAACCATAAATGGGAGAGATACTCCATTTATACTTATCAATTACAGAACTAGCAGCAAGCTCAGTCATAGTCAGAACAGAAGATGGAGTACAGAAGCCAGTGTATGATACCAGCAAGGCATTTTTACCCGCCGAAACCAGGTCATACTTTCAGGCTCTTACAATCCAGGTTCTCACCGACTGCCCATTGAAGCAAATTTTACAGAAGCCAGAGATTTCAGGAAGACTAACTAAATGGGCATTCGAGCTAAGTGAATTCGATATTCACTACGTTCCCAGGACATCTCTCAAAGGACAAGCAGTGGTGGATTTTATAGCAGAGTTCACAGAACCGATCCTGGAAGCAAAAAAGATGTTGGGTAAAAATCTCCCATGGAAATTATATGTTGATGGTTCTTCAAACACTCATGGCAGCGGGGCAGGGATCGTAGCATGCACTCCAGAAAGAGATGATATCGAATGTGCCATGAGGTTGACTTCAAAGCAACAAATAATCAAGCCGAGTATGAGGCGCTACTAGCTGGACTCAGAGTCTGTATAGCTCTTGGAGCCGATAAAGTCGAGATATTTAGCGATTCACTGGTAGTTGTCGACCAAGGCCTGGAAGAATACCAAGTCAGGGATGAAGGCATGATAGCCTATCGTGGCATTGCAAGACAGCTCCTCCAGAAATTCAAAGAATATAGGATTGCCCAGATCCCCAGGGTGGAGAATGAATAGGCAGACGCTTTGTCCAAACTAGCATCAGCAACAACCACAATCAGGCTAAAAACTATTCCGGTTGCACATCTCCTCAAACCGAGCACTGCTGAGCCAAAAAAAATTAAAATTTTAGAATTTCGAACACCGTCAGACGGTTGGATGACCTAGGTGAAAAGGTTCCTGGAAGAAGGCGTGCTCCCAGAAGATCCCGTACAAGCAAAACGTATCAGATATAGGTCAATAAGGTACACATTGGTCGGAGGAGAACTATACAGAAGGGGGTTTTCCCGAACACTTCAAAGATGGTGTGTCAGAGGAAGATGCATGTCAGATATTACAGAAAATCCACGGGGGAGTTTACGGAAACCATATATTGGGTAAAAGTTTAGCACACAAGGTACTCAAGCAAGGTTATTATTAGCCTACTTTATTCTCAGATGCACAACGATGTTCGGAGAGTTGCAATACTTGCCATAGGATTGCTAATGATATCCGACAACCCTCTGAACAACTCAGAAACTTCACATCCCCATGGCCATTTGCCATATGGGGTTTGGATTTAATTGGCCTAATGCCAGCTGAGACAAGGGGTGAAGCGAAGTATGCCATAGTAGCCGTTGACTATTTCACGAAATGGGCAGAAGCTGAAGCATTAGTGCATATCACAGAAGCAAATACCATAAATTTCATGAAAAAGAATATCCTCTACAGGTTTGGAGTCCCAAACACTATCATCACTGATAACGGCACCCAGTTCAATAATCTAAAATTCAGACAACTGTGCAAGGAGTACCAAATTGTCAATTACCATGCCACACCTGCCCATCCTCAGACAAACGGGCAGGCTGAAGTAGTAAACAAAATCATCAAGCATACACTCAAAGCAAAGCTGGATGCCAAGAAAGGAAGTTGGGTTGAAAAGCTTCCTGAAGTATTATGGGCGTACCGGACGACAACAAGAACTTCAACAGGAGAGACTCCATTCACTTTAGCGTTTGGAACATAAGTTGTTATTCCCATAGAAACGTCATATGCATCACCCCGGGTCAGGCTATATAATGAAGAGTAGAATGTTGATATGCTGTTACAAAGTCTAGATGAGCTAGAAGAGAAAATGGAAAAGTCCTGAATACAAAATATGGCATATCAACAAAGAGTAGCTCGCCACTACAATTCTCATGTTCGGGTCAGGAAATTCCATCTAGGAGACCTGGTACTCAGGAAGGTGTCATTGAATACAAAAAATAAAGTTGCAAGTTCCCTGGTCGATAAGTGGGAAGGCCCGTACAAAATCGAAGGAATAGCTGGCAGGGAGCATATTATATTGCACGATCCTATGGAGGGGTTTTACCCCGACCATGCAATGCTCAATATCTGAAAATTTTCTATCCTTCAATTATTTTTTGTTTTCCTTTCTAGTTAGGACAATTTTAGTTAGATCAAATATTAGCTTTGGAAATTAAATCTTTGTTGGTTTTGCAGTTATAAATAAAAATCAAACTCGGGATTTTCAAAAAATAAAACATATGATAATAACATCTGAAAGACAAGCATGACAATAACAACATGCAAATAGAATACTCGAGACCATTGATTCCCGAATGGGCAGAGAAGCTCAAAGGAGCATGCCAGCCGAGCAAGGTCAATTGACCTTAGCAAAAAGGCAAACCCGATGTACCACTGGAGAAAGGCTCGGGACGCTATCGAAAAAATTTGGGTGAAATGCGTAGCTGCGTTAAGCGGTTCGAAAAGCTTAACGATTCGGCAAACCCTTGTACAGAAAAATCGGGGAGACATCCTCGGTAATGTGTAAGGACTTGAACATATGATCATGGTGAACCTTGATGTAATGTTTGGGTAGCAACCGAGTATGAAACACAAGTATAAATCTACTTGCCTGTTTTAAGATGACTTGGTTAATAATATTAGTCAGTTTAATAAGATACTTGATGTTAAAAATTATTTGGGTAACGAAAAATGTTTAATACGATACTCGGGTGAAGTTACTCGAACATCAGAATTAGCCAGTTTAATAAGATACTTGGCATAAAAATTACAACAGCCGGTTTAATAAGATACTCGGCTCAAAAGATTACAACAACCAGTTTAATAAGATACTTGACAGAAATTGCAATAGTCAGTTTAATAAGATACTCGGTGAAATTTCTAGAGCAATGAATCAAATCAAACCACTCGGTTTTCAGAATTACAGTTAACTCAGAATTTCATTGATAATCTTTACAAATAATCGGTACAAAGAATCGTTACAAAGAATCGTTAAAAAGAATATTTACAAAAATGAAATTTCTACAAAATAAATCAAGGTGTTAGGAGGATTTAAAACTCTTGTTGATGCTTGGGTCACTTTCATCGGAAGGCCAAACAATTGTATCGACCGAATCATCCATCCATTTACTGTAATCTTCTCCCGGGATCGGTCCGACATCAGGCACCACACCTTCCACGACCGATTCCTGACTGGCATAAAAGGTCGAGAGGGAGTGCTCGGATGGAACCTCCAAGTGCATGGGATGAGGCACTTTGCCTCGACTATGACAATAAGCTCTCCACTCCTTCATCTGAGTCTGAAGAGATTCCAGAGACCGATCCATGTGATTCTTGATTGACAGCTCCCAGTTGGTTTGGGCTTTTTCAGTTGCCCGAGTCTTGACCTTAAAAAACTCGCCAGCTGAAACTAGCCCTCTTTGAAATTCCCGAAGGAGAAGGGCATTGTAAGCAGGGGATCTTTTAAAACGATCAACTCCTTGGACTTCAAGTTCCAGCCTGCCCTCTTTGGATAAGGATTCAACCATCAAAGTCTGGCGTTCCAAGTCTTCGATCTTCTGTTCATACGCCGACTTAGACTGCTCTGCTTCCTGCTCAGCCTTAAGCATTGATTCCTGGGCAGAAGACAATAAGTTTTGAAGTGACATAGCATTCTCCTTTACCAAAAAAGGTCTTTCCTCAACCTCCACTTACTTCGCCAAACAGTGGTCGACAAACACTTGGGCAGAGCCCACCTCCTTTTGATAATCAGCCTTAACCCGAGCACGGCTATCTTCACTTTCTTTAAGCTGAGACTCAAGACGCCTTATTCAATCGGCTTGATGTTGTTGCGTCTGAACCAGCTCAGGAAACTCGACCACCATCTACAAAGGAGTTTAATTAAAAATCTAGCAATCAAGCAAGACAATTGAAGAGTTAGGAATAACTTACATAAGATGCACCGTTAAAAATATTCTGAAGACGGACCGTTAAAGAGCCATCCCGAAAATAGCTCCAGTGGTCATACCCGATGAAAGCCCGACCGGATGACATAGTCCGTAACATATCCTCAGGGGAAGGTTAGGAAGGGCCTCCCGAGGGTTCAGCTATAGCATCCTCAGCCTCATGAGGTAAAGAGTCTTTGTCCGGACAAGAAACTTCCACCCCGGCTGATGCTTTTACATGAACGCTTGGGGGAATCTCAGCCTCGACATCTTCATCACTTGACTCAACAAATGAAACTACTCGAGGGATCTTATGAGGGCGAGTAAGAGAGTCGACTGCTTTTTGTTTCTCAGCCCGAGTACCGTGGAAGCTGAGATCAGCCGAAGGATCTTCTTGATCATCATCTTAGAAAGAACCAAAAAAGTTAGGATCGAGATTCACTTGTCCCTCAGAGGTTCTACCCCTATCACCGGCGTCCGTCGGTCCGCTCGGTAGGGACCATAACCGGGGAACTCGATCCATCAGGCCCCTCACCAAGACTATCACTATGCCTCACTCAGTCTACAGGTAACTTCTAAGTATAACCACTCGAGCCACTTGACTCCTCTATGGTCGGCCGAATGACTTTCTCGAGGACACTTTCGGGAACCTTCTCGTCAGCCTCATCAGGGTCCTCATCTAACTCAGGTGGGGCAATGCCATCTTCGCTCTGACAAGAAGCCTCTTTTTGGCTCGCTTGAAGGATTGACTTCACCTAACTAGCTTGAATATCACAGACGATGTCCGAGTCAAACACTTAGGAGAAAAAGGGGAATCACGTCAGAATATTAAAAAAAAAAGGGTACAAAGATCACTTACATCGCCTGCAATTGCCTGAAATCTAGCTAAAGAAGTCGAGTTCTATCATCTTCTTCTTATCGAAAAGATAGGTCATGCTCATTTCCCCCAGAGTACGAACTGTTGCCCAAGCAAGTCTGGTCAGCTCAGTATCGCTGAATTCAAGTTTTTTCTTGTTCCATACCTTGGGTGAACAGAAAAAATGGAGAACTTTCAACACCCTCCGAGTTTCCCCAGTCGAAAGAGTGACTTCAAGACCTAGATTTCCTCCGGTAAAAAACCAACTGTTCTTTCAGTACTTGTTGGACGAAGGAAACCCCCATACAAAGCCCCTCTTCTTGGCATTATCAGAGGTGTCAACTCCTCGATTCACCTTTGTCCCATCCTAGACCTAGCAATCTGACGGGTTAGACATGAGAAAACAGGTCCCTGTCTTACCAGACTGCCTTAGCATGTAGAAGTGCCTGATTTCATTGAGGGAAGACGGTGACAGGTTCATTCGGCTCCACATGTGCCACATGCATATCAAGATCTTATAGCTATTCAGGGCCAATTGAGCTGGAGCGATCCCCGTTTCAGCCAGAAACCAGGCAATAAACGGCTGAAGAGGAAGAGTAACGCCGCAACAAAGCATGGACCCATAGATTGCGACCATACCTGGGGGAGGGTTCCACGCAGCTCTATCAACAGTAGGAACTAGAGTAACTGAATTATTCAAATCGAATCGGGCACGATACTTCCTGATCTCTTCTACCCCGACCACATTCGGTTCGGCGTCAAACCTACTCGGGAGATCAACAAAGAAAGAAAGATGAGATTTTCTTAACTCCTTTTCAACGTCTTGCTCATTAATAATCTGCTCCCTGATCCGGACGTTGCTCGAGTTGTGCTTATGGACTTCGCTTTTACGTTGATGCTTTCCCATCCTTGATCGAAGTGGTACCCTGTGATTAGAAACGACAGATTCAGAACTAGATGAATCAGAATTAGAACTGGATACAGAACTAAAACGAAAGTAAGGGTAAAGCCCAGAAATGTCGACTTCTAAAAAAGAAGGTTAATCCGGGGGGATTTCCCCCAATAATCATCAAGCGCAAGATACCAGTTGAAAATCCCCATGATCAAGAGCCTCGAGAGCTATAGTAAACAGTTGATGACGGGAAGTCGGATTCATTAAAACTAACCTTGAATGAAGAAATCTGATGCAAAATCTTCAACGGAGAATAACGATTTTCTGCTTAAAGAAATCTGAGCTGGAAAAATTCCTGGTTTGAGTCTCTGAGAATGAACCAACACTACTCCTGAGTGGAGAATTTAAAGGGGTAATAGCACGAAACCCTAGGATCTCAAGGCGGGAAAAATCAATGACAGATTTGATGACGTAGACGGTGCACTAGGAGCCGCATAGGTTGTTTCTCATAAATGGCATCGAGAAATGAAGTGGTTGAGGACATGTGTTAAAAAAGAACTGGTTAAGGCCGTCAGAACTCCAAAACCTCGCAATCATTGAGATCTCGTGTGAGGAGGCAAGTTGAATTTACATGGTCACCATTAAGACACGCCATAATGACAAGACATTTACCTTGGCGTTACAGAGAAAAAAATTTAATTAAAATACTTTTGCCCGGAACGAAACCCTGTTCGGCAAAAATATTTTAAGGGGGTATTGTCGTATGTAAATTTTATCAGACATACACGTCATTGACAAAGAGGATAAAATTGCCAGGTGGACATCTGAATAAGCATTCAGCAAATATCCTACAACACATCGCCAAAGAAGAGAAGCCCGAGTAAACAAGTATTGAACAAAACCTACTCGGGGTCAACTGACGTCATATACTACTCGGGGTCAGTTAGGATGCTCGGGGTTAGTGGATGACATGTTCTACTCGGGATCAGCTAATTTCATGTTCTACTCGGGACAAACATGAAGAAAACCAAATAAAGAAGCCCAACACATGACTCATGAGTCAAGAGTCGTTGAAATACGCGAAGATACCCACATCAAAGAAAAATTCCAAGAAGAATAGAATACCAGACGGAAAGGGTTCTAAATCAAGCAACAATTTTATTTCTTCAAAAAGACTATGCCTTTATAAGGATATAAGTCCTAACTGGACTACATCACTAGAGTCCCATTCGATCTCAATACAAGTCTCCGAAATAGGAAAGAAGACAGACTACTTCAAACAAGTAACCAATCATAATTAAATACAAAAAATCTTTTGTTACTTGTACATAGAAGATTAGGGTTCTGTGAACATATAAATAGACCCATAATCTCGTCACAAAAAATACACAGAGAACATATAGAAAAATAAATAGAGAACATATAGAAAAATAAAGAGAGAAAAAGAGAGATCGAGAGTTGTAAATCTTTCCAATAGTGGATTTTGGCTTGGTTGGTTATTCAGCCACCCGTGGATGTTTCTCCGGTTATCGGAGTTTTACCACGTAAAACTTGCATCCGATTATTTTCTCCTTCTCTTTCTCTTTGAAAATCACAGCTAAAATCTAACATTGTTAACTTTTCTCAAACATCCAGAAATCGACGTCAACACCAACAAAGTTAGGAATTCCTAACTCAGAGTTGAGAATTCCCAACCCAGAGTTGGGAATTCCTAACTGGGATGTGAATTCGTAACCGCGTTGGGATTTCCTAACGCAGTTGGGTATTCCTAACACAGTTAGGAATTTCCACAGTTGGGAATTCTAGCGGCATCAAGATTAATATAGTTTGGATTTAGAATATTTTGTAAATTCACTGTACCATGAGTATAGAATATTTGATTATGAATTTAATAATGGATTTATTATTCATTTGAAAGGTTGCATGGATAAAGTTTGGTTTGTTGTTTTATACAATAGGGAATTGAGTGAAAGTGGTGGGAAGTTCAAGTATCAATCTGGAAAGTCAAGACTAATTTCACTTTCAAGGGAAACCTTGTATGAAGAACAACAGATTTGATGGAAGTTTTTTGAAGTTCTATAACTCCCTATCAGAGGCATATAAGATGTATGCTTTATATGCCTTATACCGTCTCCGATGAAATAAGAAGTGTGTCAACCGTCCCAAACATTGTGTTGACAATGCTGAGAGTGTTGACAGTGTTTAAAGAGCAAGAAAAACATAAAGAAAGTGTTGTGTAATGTTGTTTGATAGTGATTTGTAATGTTAATTAGAGTATTTCTTGGTATATTTGCTTGAATTCCTAACTCTGTTGGGAATCTCTAACTGTGTTGGAAATTTCCAGCGTTATCCAGATTAAACATAGTTTGGATTTATAATATTTTGTTAATTTACAGTACCATGAGTTTAAAATATTTATTTTGGAATTTAATCATTAATTTCTTGTTAATTCACTGTACCACTTTTTTTTTTAAATATTCTATAATTTTTTTATCTATTAATGTTGTGTGTTTATTTGTAGGTACCTGGATGACACGATATGTTGTTTATGTAGTATTCAAAACAATATTGCAAGTTTGTTATGTTGGAAGTGTTGCTACATTTTGTCTACATTTGCTGGAAGTTTTGTGTAATGTTGATAGTATTGGTTGGTACATTATTACATTTGTTTGTTACATTTTATGTGTAATGTTAATGGATTTCATGGAATTTATGTAATGTTGACAATGTTGTGTAATGCTAAGATTTTTGTTTTGCAATTCACAAATACTATTAATGGATTTTATGGAATAATTACTGGACAGTATTTGTGAAACATGTACTAAGATGAAATTAATGCTATGTGAGTAATAGGAATTAATGTTGACATGTGTAAAAGTTTCACATGGAATAATTCACATGCTTTGTACATGGAATTAATACCATTTCACATGCTCAGTTTTCTTTCATATACAATAATACTGGACACAAATAAGATGCAAGTATCAAATAAGTACCGGACACAAATAATTAAGAGTTCAAAATGTTAAGATTTATATAAACTATAAATAAAGATTTCAAAGTGAAGGAACAATTCAAATAACAATGTTGTATAATTCATAACAGTGAGGATTCATTAGTTAGTGATGCACAATATTGTTTAATTCATAACAGTTTGTTACATTAAATTCATAAAAACATCTGCAACACAAGTTGTTAACATCTGCACCATTTGTTACATTAACATGACTAATGTTGTTAACATCAAAATTATAGCAAAAATAATAATGTTGTTAACATCAAACTTTTCCTTAATATGCTTTATAGCAACCGTTGATGAAGTGTTGCTAATCTTTACCGAAAAATATTCTGAAACCTTAACTAACAAATCAACCTCAACTAGCAAATCAATCTATTCTCCGATTCTATTTTCCTGAAATGTAACAAAACAACATTAAAAAAAATGCAAATCATCTAACTGAAAATCTTTCAGTAGTTTAGAGGCACATCTTTATGCATATTCGATTCAATATTGATATTTAAAAATTAAAATCTAAATGTTGTTCGGAATTCGTAACTTTATTGAGAATTCCCAAGGTAATTTGGAATTTCTAACTCTGTTGGGAGTTCCTAACACAATTTGGAATTCATAACATTGTTGGGAATTCCTAACACTATTGGGAATTCCCAACAACGTTAAGAATTCCTAACAACGTTAGGAATTCAAAACTGTATTAGGAATTCCAAACTGTGTTGGGAATTCCCAACCCTGTTATCACTCCAAACATAGCACGAATGGAGAGGCGGATGTCCTAATTTTGTGTGTTCAGTGGCCACATTCCCAACAGCGTTAAGAATTCCTAACAACGTTAGAAATTCCAAACCATGTTAGGAATTTCTAATAGCGTTAGGAATTCCAAAATGCGTTGGGAATTCCCAACCCTGTTATCTATCCAAACATAGTACGAATGGAGAGACGGATGTCCTAAATTTGTATGTTCAATGGCTACATAGACTAATGTTCTAATATGCAAAATGGCACCCAACAAAAACTTAATATATTTCAATTCAATTTACTTGACACCAATGACGAATAGATAAGGGATGTTTACGTCTTCCCAAAATCAATGTCGTAAAAAATCAATTTTTTTATGGTTTGTTTCCTGTTATAACTCTTCCAAACAATAAATTTGTCCATTTACTACACTACTGCAACAAACAACTCACATGCAAATTATTAATTAAGTGAACAACTGCTGAATACATTGCCTAAATTGAGGGAAAAACTAATGCAATGAAGGATTTTTAGAGAATTTTCAAACTACAAAAATTAGGGTTCTAATTCAAAAACATTTCAACTGTCCATTTGGGAGAGATGAAACCTACAAAGTAAAACCGAAACAAACACAAAAGGCCAAAACAGTGACCAAGGCAACCACATAGGACACCCAAAAGAACCTCAACAGGGAACAAAACAAAAGCAGAACATCGAAGAAGAAAAATCAACAAACCTTTTAGCCTGTTGCTCCTCCACCTCGTTGGTTCTGTATATCACTTTCACTCCTTGAAGAAGCAACACAAATTTAATATTCGTATAAACAATAAACAAAAATTCAAACATTAAACATTAAACATTAAACAAACCTTTTACGGTTCTAATTAAAAAATAATCATAAATTGAAGAACCACATTTCACCTTCACAAACAAAAATTTAAAATTTGAAGCACCATTAAGGTGAAAACATAGACTCAATTAGCTATCACATATTCGTAGATAAATTTTTGAAAGGAATAAAGTAATGAAATCATCACACACCATATCTAAAAATGACTTGCCAACCTGATTTTATTTTTATTTATTTAAAATCATGCCTGAAACTCAACAAATTGAAGAAGAATGTTTCAAAAACCAATCAAATCCAATCACCAAGATGTTTGTATCAAGGCTAAGAGCTATTGAAGCAATTAAATGTATCAAGGCTCCCTGCTATTGAAGCATACAACTGCTCAATATATAGGTGAAAACTAGCCTCTAATCTTATCATGCAGTAAAAAGTTCAAATAAGAGTTCAAACAAACAAGAGTTCAAAATCAGATTCAAAACCAGCACACAACAGACAAAAAAACACCTCACAAAACAAAACAAAAACACCCACTCATAACAACACTAGGCAACAGAAAGGCAAATAGAGGATATTCAAACAGAATAAAAAAACCAAACACATGGCATGCATTACAACTGAATATAGATACACTCAAAAACTCAAATGTATAATTCTATTTCTTCTAATTTCTTCATCCAACTATTGGTAATTAATTAATTAACTAAAACCACAATAATTCCCACTAAAAATCCCAGAAACAACGCTAAGGAATCAATTGGGTAAAATCAATAATTAATGAGACAGAACCCAATATTCATTATATTGTGAAGTCTTAAAATGAATAACCATCAATTAGCTACTAAATGAATTAATCCAAATAGAAAATTTGCACATTCTTTACCTTTATAAAATACATATAGAATAATGGATCTGCATAATATATGTATATCATAGCAAATACAAAAAAGAATTTCCACTACAATGTAACCAATTAAAATATCTTAAACTGTTAATGAACCTATGAAGTGATAACAAAAACAGAATTGTTATAGAAACGAGCAAACGAAAAACAAAAACATAAATAAAAAGTAATACAGCATTAAAAAAGCACCTGTGCGAAGAGATGGGGTGTCTTTGGGAGAGGCTTTGAAGAGGACAAAATAAGGGCCTGATAAAGATGGAGGGAGATAGGAGCCAACATTGACCTATCTGTCTTGTGAAGACAAAGGTTGTTCGAACAGAGTAGTAATAGTGAGAGGAAATATGGAAACTTCTTTCAAGATTTGTCTTCTTAGAGAAAACCCATTTCGATTCTAATGAAAACCCCTTTCAAGTACTATTGGAAACACACCTGCCGATTAATCATCCTAATGCTTCCGTCATTGTCGTGCAGTCGTCGTCGTCTGGCTTCGGTCTAGTGGTTCTGCTGCTTCCAAGTCGTCGTGCTTCAGTCGAGTCGTGGTCGTGCTTTTGTCTATTTTGTCTCGTCCTTGTAGTTCTGGCTTCCATGGCATCGTCGTCCTTCCCCTTCCTCTTCGCTTCACTTACCCGTTATCTATTGTTCTCTTTATTCAGATACTTTGAGAGAGGTTAGGGATCGATGTTAGGGATTTGAGAGTTGAGATAGTATTGTAATTTTAAAATTTTATAAGGGTAATACTGTATTAAAAGAGTCGGTTTTATAACTTTTTCAAAAACAGGTTAGATATTAACTTGAGACTCCCAAATGAGTTAGTTATCAATAAAACCCTATTTCGGAGAGGTGATGAAGAGCAATGATAATGTCAAATGGGGAAGTGGGAGATGAGGGTTGAGGAGGGATGGTGTCACGCCAAGTGGATAAGCGGTGGAGAGAGGTGGTGGAAGAATCCACATTAATTATAACACTCTCTCTTGGATTTTCCATCACTCGTATTGTTACTTTTTAGGAAAAACCCAATGGGACAAATATGTACAATTTTCTTCTGGATCTAATAGGGTTGGACATTTAAAAAGTATCTCATTAAAAATCATGTCAGGAAAATCCAATGGAACAAAACTTGATCGACGGGAAAAAGAGTATAGTGCACATATGTCTATTCAAAACTTTACTCCGCCTGATTGAACGCTCCCCCTCATAAAACTTCAGCATTTAATCTTGTAATTTACAAAGTCGACGCATGCCTATTCAGTATACCAGCTTCTCAAAAGTTGATGTAGACAATGATTTGGTAAACATATCTGTTGTAGGTATAATTTAGATGGTATGACACATCAACAATAGACTAAAGTCGGGGGTGACACATCAACCCAAATTGACCGAAGAAAACCTGTCAAATCCTCCAACCAAGATAACGCAAGCGATCAGATAAGAAGACCCGATCGAGATTGTCAAGATGGTCGGGGAAAAGGTTGTATCAGGTAAACCCACTGATCGGGAAAAGTAAATTTGTTTGGGTTTGACAATTGATTGGTTGCATGACACGTGGGGAACACTCAGATGTAATGAAGCTACAACTCTAATATGTAGAGAAAGAATCCGACTTAAACAAGACATCTCGAAGTACATCCAGATAAGGGAATAAGCTTCCTAATAGATATCAAAGTGTAAATTGGGCAAGAGATCGAATGCTATTAAGATACAAGTAGCACAAAACATGATAGAATAATACGATTCCAACAAAATAGAGTTTGGTTCCATTACATGAACTTATTTTACTTACCAAGATTTAGGGTTCTATGTATGTATAAATAGGCCCTAATAACACCCATAGAAGGGTGAACACCAGTTAAACTTACAAGAGTGCAAAAGAGATTGTGTGTGTAATTATTCTCATTATAGTGAATTCTTCTCATCGTTGCTAGCAATCGTAGATGTTTACCCACATTGGGGTTTTACCACGTAAAATATTGTCTTCGCCTTTACCCTTTTCTCTCTTAAACAGTTTATTATTTCATTGATTTCTGTGTATTTGTGTGACGCGTGATAATTTCTAATCGATCCAAAAATCACCATCAACAATATCTGCAAGATTATTTGTAGACTGTATTTTCTTAACATCAATTTGTTGGCTCTATTGAAGCTCATGAGTATAGAAAAATTTAGGAAAAATATGTTTGGTTCTATCTCTTTTGATATATCCCCCTCTAATTTGAGCAAGGCACACTAGCTTCAAATATTTGTGTTGACATTTATGTCGATAATGAAAATCCACAAGTATTTTGAATATGATGAATAACCGACCTTAACGACTTGCTTCGCGAAGTGCAATGATTTTAGAATGATTAAAGGATGTAGCAACCAAGGTTTGTTTTGTGGATCTCCATGATATTGTTGTGCCATTATATGTAAAAACATATTTCGTTTGTGAATTAGCTTTGTGGGGATCAAACAGATACTTGGCATCGGCATCAGCATAACCAAGTAAACCTAAAAAATTGTTAGATTTGTTATAAAATAACCCTAAGTCATCCTGCTCATCCTCTACCTTGACCTCGCCCTCCTACGCATCATTCTGCTCATCCTCAACCTGCTCATCATCCTACTGGTCATACTGCTGCTCAACCCCAACCTCGTCCTCTCCCTCACCCTCTTGCTCATCATCCCGTTTATCCAGCTGCCCGTTCTCTTGTTCATCCTCACCTATCTCTTCCACGTTATATCTATGCATTAAAGATTCCTAGAAAATCTAATTTTTAAATCTATATTACAACAAATGTTAACAAAATACATAATGAATAAAATATCTTGGAAAAGGTTTTTACCGTATAACTACGTGTATACATAGGTGGGAAACTGACGAATCATGTGGGGTGAGGTGCAATTGGTACATGTGGGAATGATGCATGGATATCGACACGAAGCTGGTCAATCTCCAAGTCCATATGTTGAAAGTGAGAGTCAATATAAGACCTCAAATTATTATCATATGACCGCCGACCGGTTGACAGATCATGCCCCCTTTTCGAACGAGTTTCGCGTCAAAACCTCTCTTCTGAGGTCTCACGGTCTGTGTATGATTACGGCAATACATTAGGAGCCCGACCCCTCTTACCATGGCGGTCAATCTCATTCTCTAGGTCATACCCCCCCCCCCCCCCCATAATTGTGCAAATTGGGTTCGACAACCGTAAGCAGATTGAATTGCCTATAATAATCTTGACGCATTTCCTCAACCGTAGTAGTCAAAGTCATATAAGCCCCCAACTACATGAAATTGATAATTTTTGAAATTCAACATATATGCAAATCTAAAATAAAATAAAAGTTATATGTACCTCATCAGTGATTTTTTTTTCCAATTATGGTGGTTTCTTCTGATAGAACCATATCGTCAATCGCGGTTATCCCTTCATTGTTCTCATTCTTCTTTATAACCCAACCAAACCAGTTAAAACGGGATGGCCTTCATCGTCCAATACTAAAACAATAAATAATGAAACAAATTAGGATTGCTACACACGTAAGACTCAAATTTGAATACAAATAATGTACATTCTAGCTAACCATAAATGCCCCACAAATCTACACACATTGTACCCCAAATCCTGTTTTGTATTGTAATTTCTATTTTATTTCCTATCGTTGTGGGCTTTACCAAGCCAATATATGGTGACACTGTAAATGTAAGTTTCCTAAAGGAATGCCTCAAATGCAGTGATATCCTTAATAAAACCCTATATCCAATCAAGCACAAAGCAACGGTATTCCCGACCAAGCATAATGTGGGACAGAAAATACACATATCCTAACTTAATAACGTCCTCCGCCTCTTGAAAATCCTTTCCCCTTAATCTACCTGAAATATCCTTTAGGGAGTGGGGGATCCTCCAAAGTATCAGGTACAGGTTTAGGTAGGAAGTTAACACTATCTGACATCGGTCTGAACTTCAATTCTGTGACAATGAGGAACTCCTCCTATCCAAACCTAACTGCATGTTGATCGACCCGGAACCACATCTCACCGGGGCATGCACCGGGATAATTTAACTCTCTGCATAGCAATATGTGGTAGAGCTTACAGCTAAAAAACTCTTTGCTCATTCTAAAAAACTGTCTGAAAACACCCTGCTCCCATCGTCGTAACATGCCAACTCTAGTAAGAGCATCTCTAATAACTATCGAATGAGACAATTTACAATAAATGTCCACTCGAGCATAAAACCAATTAGGATGCTTGTAAACCAAATACTCTCAACCGTTAGCTAAGGAAATAAGGGTTCATAGCACTTTTTTGAGTTAGTGTTGCATGAGTGGCACCACTTTAATAACTTATGTTTAAAAGATACAAAAGTAAGTGATTTCCAAAAATGCTCTTACTTTACACATTTTTTTTACTTTATCGTTTCTCTGTTTAGTTATTCTCAACTCAACAAAACCAACTTCATAACATTATTGATTCATTTTCAGTGGATTAGTTTAGTGGAGTTACTCTGACACACTTGGGGGGTTGAACTGTTGAAGGTAGGTTTCAAATCCAAATTGGGTTTTGGTTTTGAATCTTCCATTGTTAAAGTTGTTGAGTGTTAGGATTTTTGAGTGAGAAAGATGATGGACAATAACTTAGTTTTTGAGACTTTTGTATGTTGTCCGAGACTTTGTAGTTATGTTTTGAGACATTGTGAATGTGTTTTGAGACTTTGTGATTATGTATCCTGAGACTTTGTGTTTGTGTTCCGAGACTTTTTGTATGTTGTCTGAGACTTCGTGTTTGTATGTTTAAGACTTTGTGATTGTGTCTTCAATACTTTGTGATAGATTTTTGAAAATTCTGGGTTGTTGTTCTGTACTCTTTTGTTTCTGTTTTGTTCATCTTCTTCAGCACTGAATCTCCAATTTGAAACCCTTCGTTGTCAGAGAAAGTTATATACTTCATTTTTTTAGAGAAATCAAAAGTCGCTATTATGTCTGGTCATGGTCGATATACATGGTGTTCGTTGATTTGTCAGTTCCACCTCCATTGATTGAGGTCCTCCATCGATAATGGATTTTGAAACAAAAATGAAAAATGAAAATCAAAATGGTGAAGAAGGTTATTGTGGGGGGCCTTTTGTTCGTTCACCATAATAGGTGTCTTTTAAACATAAGTTATTAACACAGTGACAACGTTGAAAAACACACCTTAAAAAGTGTCATTTAATTGTTGGACTCACCGTTAGCCATCTGCATTAAAATTTAAAAAAAAAACTACATAATTTTTAATGGTTAACAAGTTTATTTACCATAAGATTTCAAGTTTTTTTTTTACATTTCAAATAAAAAGTTGAAAGATTTTAGATTTCAAGTTCTCTGGGTAAGATTTCAAGTTTTTAAAAGATTTCAAATGTTGTTCCTGAGATTTAGAGCATGATTTCAAGTTTTTCAAAGATTTCAAGTTTTATGCCAAAGAATTAAGTCATGATTTCAAGTTTTATGCCAGAGATTTAAAGTATGATTTCAGGTTTAGAAAAAAAATCTAGTTTTTTAAAGATTTCAAGTTTTTTGCCAAAGATTTAAAACATGATTTTAATTTTTATATTACAGATCTAAAACATGATTTCAAGTTTTAGCAAAACATTTCTAGTTTCAACGATTTCATGTTTTTTGCAAGGAATTAAAGAATGAATTCAAGTTTTATGCCAAAGATGTAAATCATGCTTTCAAGTTTTAGTAAAACATTTATAGTTTTTCAATGATTTCAAGTGTTTTTGATGGACATTTAAAGCATGATTTCAAGTTTTATGTCAGAGATTTAAAGCATGATTTCAAGTTTTAACAAAATATTTTAAGTTTTTTAAAGATTTTAAGTTTTATGCGAAAGATTTAAGGAATGATTTCAAGTTTTTGAAAGCATTCACTGTTTGGTTAGGTTTTCAAGTTTGTTTTCAAATCAAACTCCAAAATACCAGCCTCAAATCATCTAAAATACCAGCCCTCAACCCAATCAACCCAAAAATTTGAGAGATTTCAACATTTATTATTCCCAAAATATGTTCTAAATATGAAATCGAAATAAAAAAAGAAGTTAATTGGAAAGAGATAATCATACCTAGAAACAAAGAGACTATCTTCTCCGGCGAATGGTGAGTTTGTCTCCAGGTTGTGATGACTGTAGGGAAAAATCAAATAAAAAACGGCGGAAGCGAAAAAAGGGGTTTGAGTATATTTTAAAATTTTCCATTTAAAAGAAATAATCTTAACCCTTGATTAATTAATGTATAATAAAAGTATCGTACATTTTTCTCGTGACGATTGAAGTTGCACCGAATTGAATCCGTAAGATCTTCCAATCCAATCATGAACGTTAATCACCTAGGAGTGTGGGCTCCCTTTCTTTGAATTGTATACTTGAGGATGGAAACAAAAAAAATCTTTTTTTTTAGTCACAATAATCCTCCATGAGAAAACTCAAGAACGTTTGGTCACTTGTGATTTATCAATTGTTATTAGTAAAATTTGATTGACACAAAACCTCATAAGAAATTATAGTTCGGGATGGCCACATCATCACAAAGATAAATAAGCTAGATCGATTACTCATTAACCACAGAACACCTTGTAAAATCTCGACCAAGATAAACGTAAGCGATCGGGGGTAGAGACCATGTCCGTTTATCAAGATGGTCGGGGTTAAGTATTTGTTCAGTGGTAAAAGACCTGATCGGTTTATTAAGATGGTTGGGGCCAAGCATTCGATCAGAAAACACAACCGGTCAGGAGACAAACAGAACCAAAGGCAATAAGTGATCGGTTGCCTGACATGTGGACTGCATCAGATTCAAGCGAATTACAACTCAAGGATCAGAAATACGAGTCCTACTCAAAAAAGGCACCTAGAAACACACTTTAATAAGGAAGTAAACATCCTTATAGACATCAAAGTCCAGATTAGGCAAGAGGCCTAAATGTAATAAAATACAATCAATGAAAAAAGAGCAACACGACTTCAATGAGTTAGACTTTTATCTATGGGATTTCCCTTACTTGTACACCAAGAATTAGGGTTCTATAACATATATAAATAGACCCTAAACATGGCCAATAGAGGGTTTACAAAAATCGATTTAGGAGACAACATGCAAGGTTGAACATGTAATAATTCTATTCATAAACGGGTCGTTCTCTGAAAACCGTGGATGTTTTCACCACATTAGGGTTTTACCACGTAAATCTATGTTTTGCTTTCTCACCTTTCTCTTTTAAAATCATAATTTGTCCATCAATTTGCATTCACTTGTTCGACATGTAATCGATACCACGTGATCCAAAAATCACTGTCAACAATTGGCGCTAGAGGAAAGGGGTCGAACCTCCGTGAGTAACATAGAGGCTGAACGATCATAATCTCTGGTTTATATTTCAATAAAACTTGCAAGAAACAACATCATGACTTCCAGTAGAGACAGAAGTTAATCTTTGCGCATCACTGACCCCTCGCGTGATGTTAACATTGTTGATACCAATGCCGCCAGGGAATATCCATCCACAAGGACTCCACCTTTAACCAGGCCTGACACCGTTACATCCACGAGTGTAACCACTGGGATTTCTCCAGACGTGTCAGGCAAATTCAGGAATCCCTATGAAAATTTATTGATGATGATGCTGCTAGGCATGGGATCAGCATAACATCTACCTCCAATCTGAGCTCTCCGTACCAACTTTCCACACCGGTGGTGGCACAGGGTCTAATAGACGCTTCAAAATAGTGGTGACCACTCCAGGTGTGCCTCAGAAATCTGGAAAAGCAAGAGACAAGCGTCGTGAAAAAATAGGATGTTCCCACAAGAGGAATGACCATCGTGAAAAAGAAGAGTAGGGGAACGTAAGGAGTCTAGTTCACATGAAGACACAGGAATATATCAAGGAGCAGATGACCACCCCGAGCTGGCAGATAGGCATGATAGTCAAAGAAAAAGGTCTCGGTCAAGTTCGAGTGATGACAAGAACGCTCATTGGAGATATAGAGAACAAACCTCAGTGGTTAGGCATGATCTCTATAGTGTTTAGATCAATGGGTGAATTCCCAAAGACCCATGTGGGCTCACTATCCACTGGAAGTTTGACGAGCATGGGGAGCCAGAAGGGGAACGAAAAGTTCTTAGAAGAATAGAGATCCTTGAGTGAAGGCAAAGCATGGGAAACCCCCTGGTGGGGAGTTCCGAGAGTCCATTCATTGATTTAATAAGATGGGCTCATTTTTCAGAAAAGTTCAGGATACCACACATGGAATAGTTTAAGGTCGATACTGACCCCCAATAACATGTAAGGAGGTACTAGAGTGCAATGTCATATTATGATTATGATGATGCGCTCATGTGCCGAATGTTCCCACAAATGTTAGGAGATCAGGGATCCAGGTGATTTTGGCGGTTGACAGTAGGTTCCATCAGGAACTTTGAAGAATTGATTCAAGCTTTCACCAGACAATTCATGGGAAATATCTAGCGGAGGAAGTCTGTGTCAGTCTTATCCACTTTAAGACAAATGAAAGACGAGAAGTTAAAGGACTATCTGACCAAGTTCTTACAAGAAGTATATGAGGTTTAGGATCTTAATAATGATGCAGTGATTTCCACATTCATCAACAGCTTACGGCATAGCCATTTAACCTTAAGTTTGAGACAAGGGGACCGACCACATATGCAAGCATGGTAGATCACGTTGGGGGATATGCTATGGCAGAAGAAAAGTAGATCGCTCACGGTGGAGAATTCATCCATGGAGGTCGGCCGAAAAAAATCTAAAGAATCATGAGAGTACTTCAAAAAGTAATGGCAAAGGTTACCAGAAAGGTAACGGAGGAAAGAGAAAAGATGGGTGCAAAGACGATGATAAAGGCGGCAAGCACTTTTAAACACCAATACACCAATTATACCCCGTTAGGTAAAAAGCGGGAAGAGATTTTGAATGTAATAGAAGACAAGAATTTATACAAGAAGCCCCCAAAATAGTCAAGCTTTGCCCGGATAGACACTACAAAATATTGCAGGTTTCACCAAGAGAATGGTCACGAAACTTCCAAATTCTACCAGTTGAGGGATTATATTGAAAAACTGATCAGAGAATGTCACCTTAAAGATGTGATCCATTGAATCGGGGATGATCGATAAAAAGATTCCCTGACGGAGAACCATGTTAGAAGTTAAAGGAGTCCTACAAGAGATTCGGATAGTGGAGCGATCAATACCATCTTTGGTGGGCCATATACTAGGGATAGCAGTCGAGAAAGGTTGTTAGAGGTCAGAGATGCCAAAGATAGACAAAAGCACTTGGAGGTAAATATGCTAGGACCCGACCAGAAAATATCCAAGTAGGGGTGGAGCCCGATAGTCTTCACCGAAGCTGACAGATAAGCATTAGAGGTGAGATCGAATGATGATTTTCATGTATGTACGCATAGGGCACGGGGAAGTTAGGAGAGTGTTGATTGATAATAGCAGCTCGGCTGACATTTTAAGTGTAGAAGCGTTTGACCAACTCGGGTTGCAAAGAAAAGATCTCCAACCACTCCGAATTTTGTTAAGGGGTTTTGGATGAACGGAGGTAAGGTCTTTGGGAACAGTTAGGTTACCAGTGGAAGTTGGGAGCTTTCTCTACATCAAAACAGTATTGCTAGACTTTGTGGTTATGAATGTAGAAAATTGGTTATACAACGCCTTGCTGGGCCAACCCTTCCTAAACAAGACAAAAACTGTAACAACTACCTATACATTGATGGTAAAATTCCCAACCGAAGCTGGAGTGGGAATCATGAAAAGTTCACTGGAGTAGGCGAGAAAGACAAATCTCGCTGTGTAAAGAGAAAGAGCAGAGTCGGGGGTAATACAAATAGATGCTCTCGAAGGAAGGACACCTGAAGATGGATGAGGTAGAGGTTAGGGCTGAAACCCCGACCGATTCGATCTGGACCCAAGAGAGACATCCCCATAGAACAGGGAAAACCAAGAATATGAACCAACCATAGAACTCGTGATCATCGATAGTGACCCCAAGAAAAATATAAAACTCGAGGCTCGACTGACACAACAGGTTCAGGATGAGATGCTCAGCCTGTTAAAGGAATATAAAGATATGTTTGCATGAGAGCACACAGACATGACAGGAATCGACCCAAGAACGATTTCCCATTACTTAGTGGTTGATCCCAATCAGAAACCTATCATCCAGAAGAGAATACGGTTTAATCCTGAGAGGAGCAAGGCAATAAAAGAAAGAGTGGAGAAACTGCTAGCAGCGGGATCTATCAGAGATGTAAAATACCCTTGACTGGGTTGCTAATGTGGTATTGGTAGAAAAGTAGAATGGTCAGTGGAGGATGTGTGTGGATTTCACTGACCTTAATAGAGCATGCCAAAATGACAGTTTCCCCCTCTCTCTAATTGATCAGTTGGTGGATGCAACAACTGGCCACGAGTTACTGATTTTCATAGATGCCTGTTCAGGGTACAACTAAATCCGAATGTTGAACCAGATATAGATAAAAATTCTTTTAAAACCGACCAAGGGTTGTACTGCTAAAATGTCAGGTCCTTCGGACTGAAGAATGCCAGGGCAACTTACCAAAGCTTCGTAAATAAGATGTTCATTCGCCAGATCAGTAAAAATATGGAGGTGTATATGGACGATATGCTAACAAAAAGCATAATGTCTGCAAACCATCTAACTGTTAGGATTATGCTCGATAGCAAGAGTGTAATATTGTAACTGACAATCTTTTCATATTAATAAAGTGATTTCTAGTTTAACAAATCTTATAGCATTTATAGTTTAATTATTATAATTGTCAAAAGTAAATAATCATAAGGTCAAAAGACTATGAGAAAAGAAGAATCGTTCATACATCTAGATATGTATGAGGTAGACACAATTCTTTAGTTAGTCTTGAATAATATTCACAACTTAAGATAAAAGATTGGGTGCCTTTATCTTGTCAAAGTTGTAGATTCTCTTGCTAGCATTTGAGTAAGATCAAATGTGATATGATGGGTCTAAAATCATCAAAGTGTTGTGTCTTTGGGCAAAAGAATCTAGTGTATTGGGTGCATTGAATATGATCAAAATGAAATGCTTTATCTAGAACCTTCAATGGATAAAAGTTTTCATTTGAAGACAATCAGAGAGTCTATCTCAATCCTGAGATAAATAATGGACTTATGGTTGCAAGTGTTATCATTTGAGCTATCAATGAGTACGATTATATAGCATAGTCTATCCTCGATAGTTTGGTGGTATTCATTTGTTAATCGATAGAGAACTTCATTTATAGATATGGACATCGTGGCTCCATTTATTGAATGAGAGTAGAATACCATCATATGGATGTTTTGAGGTATTGGATATTAAATCTTAACGTTAAGTTTTCAGTAGTGTCTATTGAAACATGGCTTCTGGACAAGTCAAAATATCCAATTTCAAAATATGGACATATGAGTAAATATGGTAACTTGGAGAGCTATAGACGGTCTATGAGCTCTTGGCGATTACTGGTATTCTTCACGAGGATACTTTTTCTCCAATAAGGTTGTCTAGGGTATGAATGAGTAACATCAACTTATTCTATCTTTATTTAAGAGTTCAATTTTAGTTCTTTAGTGGAATGAACTAAAATTAAATAGATCGGACCTAAGTGAATCATTTGTTGATTGTGATTGGGTTGTGTCTATTGGAGCTTAAATTTAGATAGCCCGTCAAGATCCCCAATCCACACGAACTTGCATGGATCATTTGATATATTCTACCGAACCAATTTCGGGGTCCATCTAGAATTGTATTAAGGCATGTGAACTTTTTTTTTTTTGTAAGAATAGGTCTAGTTCATATGTGGACTTTTTATTAAGGTCCAATGGATTTAATAAAATAAGAAAAATAATATATGGCCCATATACATGTGTTGGGCGGCAAGTCTTTTAAGAATAGCTTAAATAATATTATTTTTATTTTATTATTTAACTAAATGGAAATTAATTAATTTGTTGATTAATTAATTATTTAATTAAAAGTCAACATCATTTTCCTAATAGGAGATGGTCTCCTAAAATTATACTATTGCTAGTAGTATAATTAATATTAAAGACTATATTTGATAGGTAGATAAATAAAATGAGTTATTTACCTAATCAAATTAGGAAGTCTTTAATATGGTTACAAATGCACTATTGAGTTGGATTAGGAGTCTTGGTGTTAGGATATAATTCCTTTTTGAAAAAGGATTCTTAACCACCAAGTAAATCTACCTAAGGAAAGGATTCTTAACTATCAAGTAATCCTTCTTAGGAAAAGAATTAAATCTCCTAATTATATTCTTGTGAATTTCCCCCAGCTCATAAATATATATAAGAGGATAGAATTCTTTTTTAAAAAAGATTCTTAACTACCAAATAAATCCGCCTAAGGAAAGGATTCTTGCTAACCAAGTAAATCATTCTTAGGAAATGATTTATGATCCTATATATATATATCCTTGTGAATTTCAGCCAGCCCTAAGATTTTTAGAGTGAAAATTTCAGCCAACCTAAGAGTTTTCTAAGAGAGAATTTCGGTTGGCAAGATAAAATTTGGTATTTTACTCTAGATAAAATTCAATCAACTCTGAGACATAGGGTGTGGAATTCGGCCAAGGAGAAAAGAGAAAAAGAGAACGTTTTTTGTTTTCGATATTACACTAGTATCATTTACATCAAAAGGGTTTTGTGTACAACATCGAATCAAGTTTCACGCGAGTTTCAATCAAATTGATTGATAATTCACAAGTGATCGGACGTTCTTAATTTTTCTCTTAGAGGATATTTGTAACTAACAAAAAAGAAGATTTTGTTGGTTTCCATCCTCAGGTATATAATTTAAAGAAAGGGAGCCCACACTCCAAGGTGATTCATGTTCGTGATTGGATTGGAAGATCTTACGGATTCAATTCGACGCTAGTTCAATCGTCACGAAAAAAAGGTACGATACTTTTTATATACATCAATTAATCTAGGGTTAAGGTTCTCGTTGCATAAAAGGGATTTTTTTTTATACGCAAACCCTAATTTTGTTTTTATCACTCTTCCGTTGTGTTTTGAACAGTTTTTTCCCTACACTAACAGACTTGAAGGAAACGTTTGAGGTGTTGAGAACATTCGGCACGAAACTTAGTCCAAAGAAGTGTATGTTTCGGGTACCATCGGGCAGGTTTCTGGGATTTCAAGTCTATCAAAGGGGGATCGGAGTAAACCCCGAGAAAATAAAAGCACTGGAAGAAATGAAGTCCCCAAAAACATTAAAGGAGATCCAAAGGTTAACGGACTGTCTAGGATCCTTGAATTGATTCATCAGTAAATCAACAGACAAATACTTACCTTTATTCAAGGCAATAAAAAAGGGCAAAGGGGTAGAATGGAGCGACGAATGCAAACAGACGTTCAGGAAGATCAAAGAGTACTTAAGTAAAGCACCAATTTTATCTAAACCTCATAAGGAGAAGTGCTCTACCTATACTTGTCTATAACGGTTGTCGCAACGGGGTTGGTAATGGTTACGTTAGATAGAGGAATATAAAAGCCAGTATATTACACCAACAAAGCCTTACTTCCTACGGAGACACGGTATTCACTAGTAGAACAAATGGCACTGGCGCTGGTAACTGCAACAAGAAAATTGAGACTTTTTTTCTAAGCTCATAGGATTGAAGTATACACTGGGTGCCCGCTAAAACAGATCTTGTCAAAGCCAGAGATGTCGGGGAGATTGACCAAATGGGTAATGAAGCTGAGTGAGTTTGATATAACATACTTACCAGGAGTTACGATAAAAGGGCAAGTGGTTGCTGACATGATCGTCGAATTCATTAAACCAAACAGTGAGGTTATCAGAATGTTGAGAGAGAATGGTGAATTTATCTAGAAGCTGTATATGGACAGATCATCAAACATACAAGAAAGTGGGGTTGGGATAGTCATATCCACATTAGAAGGAGATCAGGTGGAATATGCCTTGCAGTTTGATTTCAAAGCCACTAACAACATGGCCGAGTACGAGGCACTTCTGGCAGGACTTAGGGTTTGTACAGTCCTAGGAGCTGATGAACTGGAAAAATTTAGTGACTCACATGTGGTAGTTAACTAGGTCTTGAATGAGTATCAGGCTAAAGACAACAACAAGGTCGTATACTTATGAATAGCCAGGATATTGTTTGAAAGGTTCAAGGCGTATAGGATTACTCAGATCCTGAGTGAGAATAACTAAAAACCAGATGTTTTATTGAAGCTGGCTTCGGCTACCAGCTTATGGTTGAAAACCATCCCAGTCATCCACCTTGAAAAGCCAAGCATCGTAGGCCAAGCAGAAGCATTGGAAGAAGTAGAACTGATTGAATGAGAGCAGGTCACTTGGATGACCCTGATCAGAGAGTACCTCGAGAATGGAACACGCCCTGCAGAAGCAACTGAGGCAAAACATCTTAAGTATAGAGCTACCAGATACTCAATAATCGGGGGAGAATTGTACATGAGAGGGCTCTCTAAGGCCTTGTAGAGGTGTGTCAACCCAACTGAGGGCAAACAGATATTAGAAAATATCCATAGAAGGGTTTGTGGGAACCACTCTGGAGGTTAAAGCCTGGCACACAAAACTCTCAGACAAGGCTTCTACTAGTTAACCTTGTTCCAGGATGCTCAGGATGTCACAGGACAATGTAGCAGCTGCCAGAGGATAGCAAATGATATCAAGAAGCCACCCGAGCAGTTGAAGAACTTGATGTCGCCATGGCCATTTTCCATGTGGGGAATAGATTTGATTGGCCCAATGCCAATGGCAACCAAGAGATGAGCAAAACATGCTATAGTGGCGGTGAATTACTTTACAAAATGGGTCAAAGCAGAAGCCTGGTGCATATAATTGAGGCAAACACAACCAGTTTTGTGAAGAAAAATATCATCTATTGGTTTGGGATCCCAGAAACAATAATCACAGACAATATAACCCAATTCGACAGTTACGATTTTAGAGATATGTGCTAGGAATTTGGCATAAAGAATTACCATGCCAACCCAGCCCATCCTCAAACCAACGGCCAGACAGAAGCAGTAAACAAAATAATCAAGCATACCTTGAAGGCAAAGGTAGAGGCCAAGAAAGGAAATTGGGCAGACAAGTTGCATGAAGTTTTGTAGGCATATAAGACTACAGAAAGAACGAAAACAGGGGAGACACCCTACTCACTGGCGTTCGGGGTAGAGACAGTGATCCCCGGTCGAGGTAACCTATAACTCATCAAGGTTACATTTTTTTAATCCCGAGGCAAATATGAAAATGATAAAACAGAACCTAGATGAGTTGGAGGATAGAAGGGACTAGTCAGGAAAAAAGAATGCTGCCTATCAGCAAAGAGTGGCCAGATATTACATCTCGCATGTTCAAGTTAGAAGGTTCCAACTCGGGGATCAGGTTCTGAGAAGGGTATCACCTAATACAAGAGATAAAACAGCAGGTTCACTGGCATACAGATGGGAAGAACCATACCAGGTGGTTGGGTTGGCCGGCCATGGAGCGTACCGCTTATCCCGACCGGAAGTAAGTGAACTACCTAGGCCATGCAACGCTCAGTACTTAAAGATATTCTATCCATAAAAACCCCACATTTTTTAAATGCTTTCTTATTAGTATAGAGTTGAATTATTAGCTAATTGTTTTGTGTTTTCTTTAGCATTCAATAAAAACCCCTTTTAGAGAACAATTTCAGACATCAAGCATAGTGTTCTATACTAACAGTATCGGGATACCTTAAAAGTCATTTGATATTGATGGGGTGACAAAAGGCCCAGTGAGGGGGCCAAAAACACATGTTGTAAGAGACAGTGTATGCTCGTCGAAACTAATTAGGTGCAATATTGAATGCAAAGCCGAGGTAAAATGAAGCATCGAGCAATTGTAGAGATAGTAGAATATAAGATACTTCATTACAACGAATCTTGATCAACAGACTATTGGGAGATGTCCCGATGAATAAGTTGACAGATATAAGACAAAAGTCTATAAATTAAAACCACAAAAATGGTTTATGAAAGAACACCACTTGACAAAAAACACAAGAGAACAGGCGGTCGGGGCTAAGAGTAACCGATCAGCTAACACAAGAGATCCCCTCCGAACAACGCCTAAATTTGAATTGCAACAAACTCTACTTTCTAAATATATTCGGTCAAAGATGGGGTGATAGAATCGGTGTCATGTAACCTGATGAAACAGTTCTGATCAAGTTAATGGCGATTTACTTGGCATGGGAATGCATAGTTCAAGTAGACTCAACATAATATAAATGAAGCAGTTTCGATTCAGTCGTGAGTATTAATAAATTATCTAAGTTGGGATTAATTGGATGCGATTACTCAAGTTCTAAATTATCCTGACCATAAATACATATCAAATACAAACAGAGAAGAGATTTTCATTAATGTTGAAAAAAATACTGAGTATCACAAAATCATGGGTACATCAAAGAGATTTAAGAAATCAAGTGTTCGCAGCCTTAGAGGGTCCTCCGGGACCAGAAGAGGAAGCATCGTTCTCACAGTCCTCACCAAAATCCCTAAAATTGGGCCATGAAATGTGGTCATCGGGGTCATCAGACATGAAGGGAGAGTAGTCAACATCTGGCAAATGACCAACGTCGACCCCCTTGGTAAGATCACCTTCCACCCTCTCAGAATGAAAAGACACCAAGAAAGAGGTCGTGGGAAGCTCGAGGTGCATTGGATGAGGATATTTTCCAATAGATCTATAGTAGGCCCTCCATATGATTCTCTGATTCCTAATGGCCTCCAGAGACTCGTCTTTATACATGTTTATCGTCCTGTCCCATTTTTGATGAGACTCCTCGGAGGACCTTTCCTTGGTGCCAAAGAACACTCTAGTCGTGGACATCCCTCTCTCAAACTCCCTTAGTAAGGTTGCATCGAAAGCTGGAGACCTTTTATATAGATCTACATTCCAAACTTCAAGGTTAGACATGGTTCCTGAGAAAGCACTTCCATGCTAACCTGTTGTTGCTCCAGATCCTTAGCCAGATGCTCATATTGAAGACGAGCCTCATCAGATGCTTGCCGCGCCTCTAACATAGTTTGTTGAGCAGAGGTGAGGGTAACTTGGGCAAGCTGAGTCTCTTTCTTAGACTTTTTAGTCATTGTTTTAGCTAAGATGGATCGGGACTCGAGCTCAACGCCCCTTAATTCAGCTTTGGCGACCCTTTTCTCTAACTCAACATTTCTCATGGTAAGATCCTTAAGAGTTGATTCAGATGCAGAGGCCCTGCTCTGAACATTAGCGATTGATCTCCTTAAAGCAATCTCGGTTGCAGCATGCGCCATCTACTTTTCCTCATACTAGCTGACTTTGGAAGCACTAGAAGAGAAAGACTTCAAAGCCTCAACTTTCTCAGCAAGAGCCCTTTTTAACTAAGAAATCTCAGTGGCCTTGCCTTTACTGCTCAGATAAGGACCGAATCAGCTCCTCTACTGTCTGCAGAGAGCAAGTAAGTCCAAAAAAGGTAAGATAACCTACTGATAGACAAAAGAGGGTATAAGGAAAAGAACTTACAAAAACATCGTTGTTGAAGATCATGTGAATCCACTCAAAATTAGTAGCGGCTCTAGCATCCTTCCAATATCCCTCTCCAATACACTCAACACCTGATGACATCGATCGGATCATTGAAAGAGGGTCGGCGTGAGAACTGCTTAGTGATGGAGATTGGGAGGACTCTGTAGCCGGAGTAGTCATTAAAGAAGTTGATATGTCGTGAACAGAGAGAATAGACACAGTAGTAACTCTATGAGCCAAGGGCAGGTTTTGGCTTGTAACAGGTTGCATCTCTGAAGCCACAACGCCCTCCCTGGTCAGGAAAGCAGATGTTGAAACCTTTAAGCTTTGTTCCTTGGGATCTTGACCTTCACTGAAACTATCATGTGGAAGAGTCCCAACATCTTTAACTAATGTAACTGTTGCACCAGTTCTAGACTCAAGTACAAGGAAAAGGGACTCCTCTTCAGTAACATCTGGCACCCTAACATCAATAAATTGATCTTCCGGGTCAGATCCCTCAATCATCAAAGTTAGAGTAAAAACAAAATTTGACGCCTGATGGAGAGCTGCATGGGAGCTTTCCCCGGGCAATGTACTGATGGTTCAGTAGGATAGCGGTCAGCTTGAACCGGAACAACTCTGACATGGGATGTCATGGGATCAGTTGCCTTGATTGCACCAGGAGGAAGATGTTGCCACCCGATCACTTCTGTTTTTTGACCTCTGTTCCCAAAAAATAAGGTTGGTCAAAGTTTCTTGGTCTTCATCATCCTCATCAAGATCAATACGTGTAACATCTGGCTGAGACTGTGGTGGATCAACCTCATGCAAGGCATCCGCTCTTTTACGAATAGTCTTAGAGGCTGAAGACCCATCCATTATTTTGTCCATTTTACTGTTAAAGACCCTGCCAGACGCCTCTATTTCATGGGATTTAACCCTCCCAGATTCACTTCTATAAGATCTATCTTTAGAAGTCCTATCTTGGTTTGACCTTTCCAGGTAGGATCTCTCACGATCGAATCCCTCAGGGGTGGACCGTACTTGGGCTGACCTATCCCTTGATGATCCCCTTCTACCCCGATGTAGGGGGGCCTCACGATCACTTGTTTTGGCTAGATCAGTAGAAGCTGCCAACGAATCACGGTCAAACTCATATATATGTTCTACCAGAGAATGCTCAGACGGAGAAACGCCCTGGGCAATCTGATTAGTTGCCGCCTTCCTGCTTACCCAATCAAGATTTTTGGCTTTCTCAACCTGCTCACCGGTAACGATATCTACCTCATACACTGTAACGAAAAGATAGAGCATGAAGCAACAACACATTACGTAAATAAAAATAGACAACAGACCAATGAAGACTTACATCGCCTGTGTCGAGCCGAGATCTCTGAAAAAATCTAGCTCGATCAAGTTTTTCTCCATAAACAGAGATCGCCGATCCTTTGCCTCCCAAGAAGTTTGGGCTACCTTAGCAACTATTTCAGCCCGATTCCTTGTCATCAATGGATCAGCCTTGTTCCAACGATCAGGGTTGCAGAAATGCCTTGGGAAGCTATTTCAACCCAAACCTTGGGAAGGATCGGCCACTATGGTTTCACCCTAGTCTCCATCTACGAAGAACTAGTTGTACTTCCAATATTTGTTTGATGAAGGAAACCCCTAAATAAATCCTTTATGATCTTTATCTGAATGAAGAGTTGGCTTCACTTTATAACCGTGGAGAATCCAAGCACTCGGCGATGATGACTGGAGGTAAAAAATACCTTATGTATCCGATCGACCCAAGGTATAAAAGTTATGTATATCTTAGGCGATCGAGGGGTACATAGCACCAAGCTTCTTCCATATATGCCATAAGCTAATCAAAACATTATATGAGTTAGGGGTCTGTTAAGCGAGGGTGATGCCTGCATCCGCCAAAAATCGAGCGGTGAAAGGCTGGAGAGAAAGAGAAACCCCATAAGACAATATGGCACTTTAAGTTAATCGGTGTTTGATTGGCTTATTTCGTTGACAACCACATTTGGGGATCAATATGTAGGGGTAGTTTAGGGCATCATTTTTTGTAACCAAGCTCAAGCATCAAAGGTAAAATCACTTGCTTAACTTTCATTGAAGAGGTATTAGTGCACACACACACTCATGCATTTTCTTTTGATTATCTTGCATGCTTATTTCCCCTCTTGTGTGCCTTGTGTGCCTTGTGTGTCTTAATTCTTGCTTGGGTGTTGAATGCATTTTTTGTGCCTTAAAAAGAGGATTTTTTTCCTTTGGTCCGCGGTTTAGACCACTCTCTATGCAGTGCCTACACCACGGTCTGCACAACGTTGTTTACCAGAGGTTGCACGCTGTGGCTACCGTGGCCTGTGCTTGTTGTATGCACTGCAGTCTCCCAAACGGAGTTTCACAGGCGTTGTATGCTGTCCAAATCACAGTCTGTGCACTTGCATGCACAACGGCCTATAGAGCGGTATTGTCCAGGCGATGCACCGCTCTCTGTGCCACGGTCTGGACACTTACCTCTACAATGGTACAGCCAGCGGTCCTGATGGGATTTTGTTGCCTTTCATCGAAAACGATGTCACTTTGTAGGGCGCCATATATATATGTTATCTTCTTTTCTCTTTGGTTTTCAAGAGTCCAAGAAGCCATCTTTATGTGACCTAGCTTTTCTAGAGAGAGAAAGACTCTCAAACACTTATTTTTACTCAACCTAACCTCATCTCATGGTCATCTAGTTTCATTCTAAGATCATCTAAGCATGGAGCATCATCTTTTTCTTGACTAGGTAATTTCTACATGCTCTAGACTTGATGGTTTCATTACTAAGACTGTATACATAGGTTTTAGTCCTTATTGCAAATTAAATGCATACTTGTATGTTTAATAGCTTTTATGACATGCTTGTGGTATTGTTTGTTGGTTGAGAGTATTGATTTGTGATAGCTAGAATTTAGAACGGTTTTACCCTTCTAGCTAATTCTTCTTGCCTTTGCATTTAGAACATTGATATCTAGTATTGGTTTTACTTGTCATCACCAATCCTAGATAGGCATGAATGTCTTGACCTAGCATTTTTGCATATAGAATATTCTTGCATATTCACTTAGGTTGCCATTATCTCTTCATTGATGATTAAGCTTGTGGCTATGTGATTAGTGCACATAAGGTTAGTGATCCAAAATCACTATTGAGGCCCGTTGAGTAAAGTGAAAGGGTTAGTAACTAGAGGGTTAGACATGAGGTCAACATAGGTTGTAAACTTTCACTCAATAGTGGATTTTGAGGATCGAGTGTGGCGCACTTAACAGCCCGTGGTTTTTCTCATTTGGAGGGTTTCCACGTATATATTGCATGTTGTTATTGCTTTTTGTTTATTGTCTTTTATTTGAACACTTAGTAGAATGTGGTAGATTTGATAATATTGATTAATTCACAAAATTGGTAATCAGTCGGATTACAACCAATTCACCCCCCCCCCCATCTAGGTTATAGACACACACTTTATAGGGAATTTCAATTGGTATCGAGGCTGGTGCCTAGACATACTTAGGTGATCCTTGCTCTGTGTGTGTCTTGCTTGGTGCATTTAGTTTGATTGTTTTTTTTCTTGTGACATTGCATTTGCATTACATTCATTACCCTCAAACACTATGAGTGGAAACTGTAATAGTCATGAGGGAGCTTCTTGCACAGGACCTCTTTGCTCAATAGGGTGAATTATGCTTCTTGGAATGGCAAGACGGAAGCCTATCGTTGCCAAATATATTACCGTGCTTGGATGGCTATTGAAGATGGGTATATTCCTCCAACAATGACCACTGACGATGGTGTAGAATCTCTTAAGCCCAATTCTAGTTGGAGTACTCAAGAGTTTGAAGCATCCAAGTGGAACAACATGGTCATGCATGCCATCATTTGCGTTATGGACGAAAATCAATACAAGTTGGTCCAAAACACTAGGATTGCAAAGGAGGCTTAGGACATTCTTCAAACGGCACATGAGGGAACCGAGGTAGTCAAGGACTCAAAGCTCCAAGTCCTCCAAATGTAATTTGAGATGATTAGGATGGAGAAGCATGAATGCTTCAATGACTTTCAAGTGAAGTTTATAGATATCGTCAACCAAAGCCATCAACTTGGTATCCCCTATTTAGATAGGAGAGTCAAGCAAAAAATTATGAGGTCACTTCTGTCAAGGTTAGAATCAAAGGTGATGGCACTTGAAGAGAATAGTGAGTACAAGAATATGAAGCCAAGTGAAGTCATTGGAAGACTTCTAGCTTATGAGTCAATATGGAACACCACACTCATACCTCCGAAGAAGCAAAAGAGCATTGCTTTGAAGACCACCAAGGTTGAAGAAGAGGAGGAGGACTCGGATGAATAACTGGCCCTCATGGTTAAAAGATTCAAGAAATTCATGAAGTTTGAGAAGAAAGGATTTAGGTCCAAGGGAAAGGAAGTGAAAAAGAAAACTCTTTTCAAGAAGATGGAAAAGTCTCAAGAAAGTGACTCAAAGAAGGGCATTCAATGTTATGAATGCAATGGTTTTGGTTACATTGCTCCATAATGTGTAAATTTGAAGGAAAAAAAAAAGGAAGGTGATGGCGGCCACTTGGAGCGATAATGAAGACTTAGAAGAGGAAGAAAAATCTTTGGATGATGAAGATAGAGTTGCAAACTTCATTGCCTTCAAAACATCTCATAATGGCAAGGATGTTGTGAGTGATAAGAAAGAAGTAGATGACTCTAGTGATGAGAGTACCTCTTCTAACTCTAGGTTTGAGATTGACTAGAAAATGGACTATGTAGACTTCATGAAGTTTTTTGAAAAGTCTAGATTGAAAAAGAAGAAGGAGATTCAAGAGTTGAAATAGGAGAATCTAGAGGTTACTTTCAAGATAACTCACTTGAGTGAGAAAGTAAAGAGTGGAAAAGAGTTAGAAAAGAGCTTAAAATTAAAGCTCGTGATCACTAAGAAGAGCGAAGAGAACTTGAAGATTGAGCTTAGGGAAGTGAAAGAATTGGTTGCCAAGATGACATCTGGAACCGGGAAACTTGACAAGATGCTATCATAAGAGTTCTAGTGATAAAACGGGCTTAGGATATATGGAAGGCAAGGATCCCACTTCCTTGAAGAAGACCATCTTTGTCAAGTGTGAAGAGGATAACGAGGTTCAAGGTTCACACTAGCAAATGAGATCGAATGAAGTTGAAGAATCATCAAAGCAAGCTCAAATGAAGGCTCAAACAAATTCTCAAGCTAAAGCTCATCCACCAAAAGCTAGAACTTATCAAACAAGACCTCAACTTCCAAGGAGCTCTCAAAGTCAGCAAAGGTTTTTTCACCCACAACCAAGAAGGGAAGCTAATTTGGCTCAACCACAAAGGGTGTTTCAAAGAAGAGATTCATCACAACACCAAAGGACAACTCAAAGGAAGGGAAGTCTTCCATGCTTGCACAAGGATATGGTATGAATTCTTACTTTACTCCCATTTGTCATTATTGTGGTGTTGAAGGTCACATAAGACCGAATTGTTTTAAATTTATTAAGTTGTGTTGTTTTGAAAGCATGATTGAGAAGAATATGCTTAGAAGAGCCAAAATGCATGCCCCTAAGAATTTTAGAGAAAATGAACCCATGGCTCCCAGAAATAGTAATATTTCATCTAGGTGGACTAGAAGGGATGAATATTGTTGTCATGTGGCTCAAGTAGCCTTGAAAGCCAAAGCCATCGATACTTGGTACCTTGATAGTGGCTCTTGTGATGGAGGATGGTGGATTTGCCACCTTTGGTGATGGTTCACGTTAGAAGATTTTAGGAAAAGGAAACATATCCATCCTCAATTTGCCATCATTGCCTAATGCTCTTTATGTAGATGGCTTGCAAGCCAATCTTATTAGCATATCACATTTAAGTGATGAAGGGCTTTCAGTTATGTTTGGCAAAGTTAATTGCTCTATTCTAAAAGAAGATGGACAAGTTTTATTGAAAGGTAAGAGATCAAGTGACAATTGCTATTGTCTTGATTCCAATTGCATCTCTCGTAATTTGTCTAGTTTTCATCAAGTTGAATTGTGGCATCAAAGGTTAGGTCATATGAATTTCAAGGACTTGAAAGTTCTTAAGAGGTTGAATGTTGTGAGAGGCCTTCCTAAGTTTGGAAATAGGATTGAGGAAGTGTGTGGACCTTGTCTACAAGGAAAGCAAACTAAAAGTGTGCATAAAAGGGTAAGTATCTTGTCACCAATGAGCCACTAGAGCTTTCTCATATGGACCTTATGGGTCCCATACAAACCGAGAGTTTCAGTGGCAAGAGGTACATCTTTGTGTGTGTTGATGATTTTTTTAGATTTACATGGACCTACTTTCTTAGAGAAAAATCTGAAACTTTTGAAATTTTTAAAAAGCTTTGCACTAAAATTCAAATTGAGAAGGATTCTCACATAAAATGCATTAAGAGAATTATGAGTGACCATGAGAGAGAATTTGAAAATGTTTGCTTTGAAATTTTTTATGATAGTCTTGGAATCTCCCATGAGTTCTCGGCTCCTCGAACTCCTCAACAAAATGGAATTGTAGAGAGGAAGAATATGGTCATCCAAGAGATGGCTCGTGTGATATTGCTTAGCAACAATGTTCCTAGGAATCTTTGGACCGAGACAGTGAATACAGCTTGTTATATAAGAAATATAGTGTTTTTTATGGCCCGATACTAGACAAACCTCTTATGAATTGTGGAAGGGAAGGAAGCCAAATGTTAGCTACTTCCACTCATTTGATAGCAAGTGTAAAATTCTAAATGATCGTGATCAAATTGGAAAGTTTGATACTAAAAGTGATTAGGAGATTTTCATTGGCTACGCCCTAAATAGTAAGGCATATAGAGTTTTTAATTTGAAGACAGTAAGTGTTATGGAATCATCCAATGTGATCATAGATGATTGTAGGCCTAAGGTTAGTAACCATTATGAGGAGATTAGTATGGTTGATGATTCTCCCTTAGAGAAGATTGGTGAGACTTCAAGTGATGAAAAGTCAAATCTTGAGAAAAGGTCTCTCAAACTCTTGATAGAGATTTTACTCTAGACTCTAAGGAACCTGCTCCTTGAGTTAGACATATTTACAACAAGAGTGACATCATTGGAGATGTGAATAAAGGTGTTAGGACTAGGCATCAATTAGCAAATCAAATTAGCTATATTTGCTACACCTCTAAAATTGAACCCCAAAAGGTTGATGAAGCTTTAAGTGATGAGTTTTGGGTTCTTGCTATGCAAAAAGAGCTAAATCAATTTGAAAGAAATGAGGTTTGGAGTCTAGTTCCTAGGCCTAAGAACGTTAATGTGATAGGCACCAAGTGGGTCTATAGGAATAAATCCGATGAGGATGGCAATATTGTGCGGAACAAGGCTAGACTTGTAGCACAAGGGTACTCTCAAATTGAGGGTATCGACTTTGAGGAGACTTTTGCTCCTGTTGCCCGATTAGAGTCCATTAGGCTTCTCTTATCCATATCTTATGTGCATAAGTTTAAATTGCATCAAATGGATGTTAAGAGTGCCTTCCTCAATGGCTTCTTGCAAGAGGAAGTGTTTGTTGAGCAACCAAAGGGGTTTGTGGATCCATACCACCCCAATCATGTTTATCGTCTCAAAAGGGCTATATATGGGTTGAAACAAGCACCAAGGATTTGGTATGAGCGTCTCACTCTTTATCTTGTTGAAAATGGCTACTCTAGAGGAAGTGTTGACAAGACTTTGTTCATCAAGTGTACTAAAGATGAGCTATTCATAGCTCAAATTTATGTTGATGACATCGTTATTGGTTCCACAAACAACTTGAAAGTTAAACAATTTGTTGATGTCATGACTCATGAGTTTGAAATGAGCATGTTTGGTGAACTAAATTACTTCATAGGCTTGCAAATCAAGCAAAT
Organism: Dipteronia dyeriana; assembly: GCA_032871835.1. NCBI lineage: Eukaryota > Viridiplantae > Streptophyta > Magnoliopsida > Sapindales > Sapindaceae > Dipteronia > Dipteronia dyeriana. The sequence goes on along the minus strand of CM065300.1, from coordinate 46,310,826 downwards.
GCATGATGGGATCTTCATATCCCAAGCTAAATATGCCAATAACCTAGTGAAGAAATTTGGCCTTGAGAATTCCAAGCATTGTGACACACCTATGAGTACCACATTGAAACTTAGCAAGGATGCTAGTGGAAAAAATGTGGATCAAAGTCTATATCGGGGCATGATAGGGAGCTTGCTATACTTGACGACTAGTAGGCCCGGTATAGCCTTTAGTGTTGGTGTGTGTGCTAGGTATCAAGCCAGTCCCAAGGAATCCCATCTCTTCTCTATGAAGAGAATCATTCGATATGTGAATTGGAAACTATGGGATATGGTACTCTTTTGACACTAATGCTAGTTTAGTTGCCTTTAGTGATACAGATTGAACAGGTAATTACAATGATAGGAAGAGTACATCGGGCAGTTACTTCTTCCTAGGGAACAATCTTGTGTCATGGTTTTACAAGAAGCAAAATTCCATATCATTATCCACAATCGAGGCCGAGTATATAGCAGTTGAGAGTGCTTGCACACAACTCCTATGGATGAAGCAAATGCTTGTGGGTTATGGCTTTGAGCAAGGCACTCTAACCCTTTACTATGATAACATGAGTGCCATTAATATTTCAAAAAATCCTGTCCAACATTCTATAACCAACCATATTGACATTAGACATCATTTCATTAGAGAGCTAGTTGAGAGCAAATGCATTGCACTTGAACATGTAGGCACAAATGATCAACTAGCGGACTTGTTTACTAAACCATTAGATTCAACTAAGTTTAAAACTCTTAGTAGGTCTATTGGGATTTGTCATATGCATTGATGAGTTTTGGTATTTGACCCATATGGGGAGCTCAAGCAAAGAGAGCGAACTTGCATTCTAATAAGCAAATAATTGTTCAATTTTATGCTCTTTAATTAATTGCTTTACTACCTTGGATGCATATATTATTATATGACTTTTTATTCAATAAATGTGCCTTTGCCTTATTTGAAATGTATGTCTCATTTGTGTTCAAACATATATTTTTAGACTAGTAAATTTGATTGGGAAGCACATTTGATTGACCCAAAGTTTATCTCCATGTTTATGAAAACTTGATCTTGACATGCTTAAATTGTTATGCATGATGAATTTATTGAATGCTTAAAACTGATTCAATTTTGTGTGAGAGTGACTTTTGAGACTTCAATCAATAAGGATATTGTATCCATTTCAAGGATTTCACAATCCAATAGTCTCTCTCTCTTTACTTGTTGAACAAGGCTACTATCATACGGGCATTTCATCAGGAAAAATCTAAAATGGTGCAATAGTCACTCATGTCTTGTTCAACTTTTAAAGCTTGATAGTTGCTCTTTTTTGTTTTTTGTTAAACTATATCTTGTTTTTCATTGACAAATTGGTGCAAATTGGTTTGACTTCTCTTGGAACCTCATGTGCTATTTTCCTTTGCCAAATACCATACTTTTGGAAGTTGATGTTGCATGTATTTCATTCAAGGCAACCTTTTCACACATGTTCCAAAAAATAAAACTTCCATGACTTTCTCTCTCTTAAGTAAATTGCATAAAGTTGTTGTATATGATTATGCATTTACATTGTAAATATCTCTCTTTGCTAAAGCGTCCTGGTTAGGGAATACTCTTTTGCCTATCTTGTGACAAAAAGGGGGAGTAATGTTGGATTTAGGGGGAGTTTGTGTTGCTTTTGCATATAATGAGAGAATACCATTTTTAGGGGGAGTTGGCTTTGTGTTGTTAGCATATGGGCTTTGTTGATTGCATGTTACTCGTTTCTAATTCATGCAAATTACGCTTGTTTTCATTATCTTGATCCCTCTCATACACTTGTCTTGGAAAGTGTAGTTCTTTGTTTTGTAGGGATGATCATTCTATAAGAGATGGAAGATTTGAAGATTTAGCTTTAGGTATCTCTTGTAATATAGAATGTTTTTTTTTGACCTCTTGTTGTTTCTTTTTGTTGTGAGGATACTTTGTGAGTGAGTGGTTTTGTCACGAAATAGCCAAAGGGGAAGATTGTAAGTTTCTCGGTGTTTGATTGGCTTATTTTGTTGACAACCACATTTGGGGATCAATATGTAAGGGTAGTTTAGGGCATCATTGTTTGTAACCAAGCTCAAGCATCAAAGAAAAAAATCATTTGCTTAACTTTCATTGAAGAGGTATTAGTTACACACACTCATGCATTTTCTTTTGATTATCTTGCATGCTTATTTGCCCTCGTGTGTGCCTTATGTGTTTTAATTCTTGCTTGGGTTTTGAATGCATTTTTTGTGCCTTAAAAAGAGGATTTTTTCCTCTGGTCCGCGATTCAGACCTCTCTCTGTGCAGTGCCTACGCTGCGGTCTGCACAACGATTTTTACCAGAGGCTGCACGCTGTGGCTACTGCGGCTACTGAGGCCTGTGCTTGTTGTATGCACCGCGGTATCCCAAGCGGAGTTTCACAGGCATTGTATGCTGTCCAGACCGCAGTATGTGCACTTGTATGCACAACGGCCTACAAAGCGGTGTTGTCCAGGCGATGCACCACTCTCTTTGCCACGGTCTAGACACTTACCTGTACCGCGGTACAGCCAGCAGTCCTGATGGGATTTGGTTGTCTTTCGTCCAAAACGATGTCACTTTATGTAGGTCACCATTTATATATATATATATGTTCTCTTCTCTTCTCTTTGGTTTTCAAGAGTCCAAGAAGCCATCTTTGTGTGACCTAGCTTTTCTAGAGAGAGAAAGACTCCTAAACACTCATTTTTACTCAACCTAACCTCATCTCATGGTCATCTAGTTTCATTCTAGGATCATCTAAGCATGGAGCATCATCTTCTTCTTGACTAGGTAATTTCTACATGCTCTAGACTTTATGGTTTCATTACTAAGACATATATACCTAGGTTTTAGTCCTTATTGCAAATTAAATGCATGCTTGTATGTTTAATAGCTTTTATGACATGCTTGTGGTATTGTTTGTTGGTTGAGAGTATTGATTTGTGTTAGCTAGAATTTAGGACGGTTTTACCCTTCTAGCTAATTCTTCTTGCCTTTGCATTTAGAACATTGATATCTAGGATTTGCTTTACTTGTCATCACTAATCCTAGATAAGCATGAATGTCTTGACCTAGCATTTTTGCATATAGAATATTCTTGCATATTCACTTAGGTTGCCATTATCTCTCCATTGATGATTAAGCTTGTGGCTATGTGATTAGTGCACAAGGTTGGTGATCCCAAATCACTATTAAGGCCCGTTGGGTAGAGTGAAAGGGTTAGTAACTAGAGGGTTAGACATGAGGTCAACCTAAGTTGTAAACTTTCACTCAATAGTGGATTTTGAGGATCGAGTGTGGCGCAATGAACAGTCCGTGGTTTTTCTCATTTGGAGGGTTTCCATGTATATATCGCGTTTTGTTATTGCTTTTTGTTTATCGTCTTTTATTTGAACACATAGTATAATGGGGTAGATTTGATAATATTGATTAATTCACAAAATTGGTAATCAATCATATTAAAACCTATTCACCCCCCCTAGGTTATAGACATACACTTTCTAGGGAATTTCAGGCACCATAAATCACAATCGCGCCGCGGGGAGGATTCCATACAACCCGATCACCACTGTAAGATAGCCGCACCGAATGCGGAAGATCAAACCGATCCCAAAACTTCTCAAGTTCATCTTCTGTCACCACATTTATCTCCAAGTCAAACGAACAGGGTTGATCGGCTGTAAACTTCAGCATAAAAGCTCTTCGTTCTCTTGGAACGTCTTTCATCTTTAGTGTATGTGAAGTCATTTTTAGATCGTATGCTAGACGAGTGGTCTGCTTGGGTGAAGCTTTGGAAGCTCGTTTGGTGCTAGTCGACTTCGACATATCTGAACAACCACCAATGGTAACAAAACCAGAAGTATTAGTATATGAAGGAACAAACTCAGCACGGGCCATAGAATAATCAACATTCAGAGCAATGGGTTGAAATGAAGGAGTGTATGAATGAAAATGACACCAAAGAATGGATTCAAGCCTGGCGATATTCTCGTTATTACTAGCCTCAATAGCTTGCATGAGAAGTTCAAAATAACGATAATGAAATGGGTCCATACCTGAAGTGATAACGAAAGCAGTGGAAGAACAAAAGGAATGACAAAAAAAAAAGAAACCAAGAACTCGAAGGCGAAGTCTAGGGTTTCGCTTGGAAGAGAATCTACAAAGTCTTGAAAAGAGAAGACAAAGGGAGGTATAAATGACATCATTAGAAGCATACATGTCACCAAGTGAGAGAGGAAGTAGGTGCGTAAAAATCGAAACCCACACGCCATTCAAAATTCAAAAAGCGGCCATATGATTGTGTCAGCCGAAGTGACCTGGATGATAGCTGTAAAATATTAAATATGCATTAATGAACTACAAGACAAGAATAAGAAACATGTTAAACACACTTCGCCGAGTGAAATACCCGACCTTGTATGTTTAAGGGGGTACTAATATTAGTAAAATTTGATCGACACAGAACCTCGTAAGAAATTATAGTCTGGGGTGGTCACATCATCAAAAAGATAAATAAGCTAAACCGATCATTCATTAACCACATAAAACCTAGCATAATCTCGACCAAGATAAACGTAAGTGGTCTGTGGTAGAGACCCAATGGGTTTATCAAGATGGTTGGGGCAAAGAATTCGATTGGGTTTAAAAAACCCGGTCGATTTATCAAGTGACGGAGCATTCGATCATGATACACAGCCAGTCAGGAGACAAACTAAACCAAAGGCAATAAGTGATCAGTTGACTGACACGTGGACTACATCAGATTCAATCGAAATACAAATCAAGGACCAAAAATACGAGTCCTACTCAAAACACGCATCTAAAAGCACACATTGATAAGGAAGTAAACATCCTTATAGACATCAAAGTCCATATTAGGCAAGAAACCTAAATGTAATAAAATATAACAACGAAAAAAGAGCAACAAGACTTCAATGACTTGGACTTTTATCTAGGGGATGTCCCTTACTTGTACACTAAGAATTAGGGTTCTACAACAGATATAAATAGACCTTAAACATGGCCCATAGAGGGTTAACAAAAATCGATTTAGGAGAGAGCAGGCAAGGTTGAGCGTGTAATTATTCTACTTATAGTGGATTTTGACTCATCGTTATTCGGTAAAAGTGGATGTTTTCCCTACCTTGGGGTTTTACCACGTAAATCTATGTTTTGCTTTCTCACCTTTCTCTTTTAAAATTATAATTTGTTCATCAATTTGCATTTACTTGTTCGACGCGTGATCGATCTCACGTGATCCAAAAATCACCGTCAACATCAATCTATTTGATTGAAACTCACATGAACCTGATTCGATTTTTTTAAACAAAATCCTTCTGATGTAAAGGATACTCGTTAACTATCGAACACAAAAAAGTTTCCTCTTTTCTCTATGCTTGACCGAATTCTACACACTATTTCTATGAATTGGCCAAAATTTTATCTAGAGTAAAAACTAAATTTTTCTCTCTCAAAATTCTATGTTATTGAAATTTCTCTTAGAATTAAATATTAGCTTGGTCAAAATCTACATAGGAGTATATATAGGTGTCCAAATCCTCTCCTAAGAAGGATTTACTTGGTGGACAAGAATCCTCTCACCAGGAGGATTTACTTGGTGGCCAAGAATCCTCAGTCAAAGAAGATTTCTTTTTTCACACCAAGACTCCTAATCCAACTTAATAGTGTATTTATGTTGGGGTTTATGCCCAAAGATGTAATTTGTAAATGGATTTTTGAAATAAATAAAAGGAAAAGTTCAATTCATTCTTGTTGTGCATATATTTAACATCCAAGATTGTCAGATGTAATCTCGAACTGTGTATATGAGTGTCAAATACAGATGGATACAGTAAGAGACATGCAATCTAAAGAGTCCATAGATAGAAAATAAAGTGGGTACTTTATTTATGGTTAATCTATAGTTGCGGTCTATTCCGTAATGTACTGTGATTTTATCCTGAATCATTCATATGAGATATGGGAATGGAGGCACCTTGTATGATGTGATCATATAGGGCTAGGCCATGATCTATATGAATCTCACACCAAAATCCGTTTACCAATGAGATTCATATATATCAACTAATGATGGCTATATGTGGGTGATCTTAATCATGAGTGTCTTATCGACTCCTTCTTAGATCATGGTCTTTGATATACCATGGGTGAGGTCAGATGCATTTCCTGATCAATATACTTTGTATGTTGAGATTACGGTTTGGCTTGTGGCTGGGAAGGTTTATACATAATAGTGGAATCCACTTCTTATTGTGAGAAGTAGATGACAGTTTCCTTAAGGGTTGATTCGGGGCTTGATCAATATGAGAGCTCTCCTAATTTCGTGAGAAAATAGGATTTATTATCCATTAGAGAATCAACGGTACTTAAAGGATATATGTAATTAGAGGGGTATAACGGACATTATGACCCAGCTATAATTATGAACTACTGTGGAGGATCACACCATGTGTAATAGCTATATCGATGGACACCGAGTTGCATCGGTCTGTATAAAAACGTCTACAGTTGAGAGAGTGCAACTTTGAGTTTTTAGTGGAATAACACCGAAGTTAATAATCGTGAAATATTAATTAACGAGTTTAATTAATTATTTCTGAGGATTATTGGAGTTCAAAATATTGTGGGTCCATTAGGTTCCCTTGATAGCCTGATCTATTTAGGTAACAAGGGTCACGGTTAATTAATTGGATTGTCCAATTAATTGTGTTACCAAAGTGACACATATTTATTCGGGAATTAATTGAATAATGAGATTATTTAATTAATGAATGATAATGATTATGTTAATTAAATAATTATATTATTTAATTATGTAATTAATCATTAGTTGAAGGGTGTTGATTGATATTTAATTTTTAAAGATAAGATAATTTGATTATTTTATTTTTATTAAATTAGATATTTAATTTTGAATTTAAAGAGTTTGAATTCAAAACAAATTGATTAATATCTTTAAATATATGAGATATCTTAAAAGATTGAAATTGATTATTTCTATCAATATATATATATATATGATATATATGTTTTAAATATTTAAGATAAGAAAAAAGATAATCAACATAAGTCAAGGCACAAATCAATGTTTGTATGGGATACAAACAAATGATGTGTGTGGATCAATTAAAAAGAAAAAACAAAAATCAATGCAACTAAGAATTTGCATGTGATGCAAATAAGGGTTGCGTGAAAGCATACACAAACACACGCAAGTGTGCATAAATGAGATAGGTTTTTTGCTCAGTTGTGTGATGTGTTCTAAGCAAGTGTTGCACAGTGATCAAGAAGAAAGAGTTTCTTCAAGTCTTTTATCTATATCCTCCATTTAAGTTCCTGAAATCAGGATGTGCCCACACGCAGTTACTAGTCCTGTGAGATAGCGAGGAAAATCGAGTGGTTCAGACAAGAGTATATCATAAAGTGAAGGAGCCTCCAAACGTTGGTAAGATTTTCTTCTTCTGATTATATTGATTACAATTTCATGTGTATACATATTGTGTATGAGTTCCGAAAAAGAATTACGATCTCAAGTTCACTGGTCTCAGATATAAATTATGCTTTGTATTAAAAAATTTAAAACCTAATCATGTTGCATGACCGGTGAACGTGGTTCCAAAAATTGGTATCAGAGCCAATTTATTTTTCGGAACAGGAAATTGTTTTCGATGCTTCTGTTTAAATGAATGTGTAGGCACAATCTTTATGATTGTATGGATGTTTATAATTAAATTGTTTAATTTAAACATGGTTGATCGTAATTTTTTATGGTACTGTGGATTTAGGGTTTATGGGTTGTATAATATTTTATTTATTTATTTTTACTATTATTGTATTGTAAAAAAAATTGTAACCTGTAAATGGGCGCGACAACAGTACTGTTCACCAAACACTGTTTACCATGGGTACTGTTCACGAACTGTTCATGACACTGTGCATGCATACTGTTCATACGGTACTATTCACATCTTGCACGGTTCCGATGGCAAGTGTTGCCTAGTGCGTTCAGTACGGATTTCCTATTTCGGATTCATAAGATGAATCGGAGTGACCTAAAAAGACTGGAAGACTTCTGAAGTTACAAGAAGACCAAGGAATGTCTTGGGGGAATTTTTTTTGTAATGTTATATTCCAATTTTTTAGGTTAAATATTTCACAGTACTCGGTCAATTCATGTATGTTTTATATTATGTGATGATCAAAGCATTGTCATGCGTACGTATGTCATTTAGATTAGATGCGCCTACACAAATATATTTGATGTCATTAATGCATCATAGCCTGATATTTTATGTATTTTTTTAATATGATTAAAATGGACAATATACATAAATGGCTATGAATAATGAGATTAGTTTTTTAATGGTTAGAAAACTTGGTAATTCTCATAAATATTAATCTAGTTATTAAAGTGTTTAATAAGTTAGATTAATATGGTCATTTATTAGGATCAATTTGATTAATAACCTAATAATAAATGGTTCGATTAAAGTGTTAGGGTTTTAATAGTTAAAACTTGGTAAACACTAACATAATAATCTGACCTTAGTAAATAGATTAGATTATTCACTAATAGATTAGATTTTTAATTGTTAAAAATCATTAATAATTTATTAGTTAATTATAATTTGTTTCTAATTAGTTAATGCGCTAGATAACTTGATTAAAGTTAGTCGTTTAATCATGTAGAGTCTTGGTGCATTAATGGCTAATAGAAAACCATAATTTTAAAATAGTGAGTGGGAGAGGGATATATGACATATATATCCCGCGGTCTCCATCATTAGTTCAACACCGTGAGATCCGAGTAGGGTCTCATGACGGCTTTGCTTTCGTCCTCCCTAAGGAGGGTTTCCACAAAGGTCAATACCAAGGTTGACTTCCTAACGGATATGATTTCTAAGGGTATTTCGGGATTAGCCGACCCTAAGGCGGCAATTCTCGAGTTAAGCTCGTGAGATCTGAAATGGTGGATTACACTCACGAAGGTTTTTATTAAGTTTGTTAATTAAAAACCTGAATGAATAAATGATGGTTGAATGATATGGAATAAGAGTTATTCTAGAATATCATTTGATTGAGAATGTCTCGGTCCAACATGCAAAGACTTGACCGACCCTAAGGCGACACTTCTTTGTGATATGTTGGATTGTAGTGGTATAGTAACTAGTTCTAGGGTAGTTCTAGTTTGTTAAACATGTTCATGCATCATGTTTAAATTTATACCAAAACACTTGCACTTGTTTTAAATAAATGACTGAATGAACGTCTTATTTATTTCAGCAATAATGTCTTCTGCATTACTTCAAATTCTCGCAAACGATAAATTAACTGGTGATAACTACACTAAGTGGAAACTTAACATTAATGCAATTCTAGTCACCAACGACCTCAAGTTTATGCTTACGGAGAAATGTCCTCCAGTGCATGCTGCCAATGTCACACGAACTATTCGTGTGGCATACCAGCGATGGGTCTCATCTGATGAGAAGGCCCGAACATATCTGTTGGCTTCAATGACAGAAGTACTTGTCACAAATCACGAAGCAATGACTTCAACGTTCGAAATCATGGAGTCATTGCAAGCTATATTCGGGCAGCCCTCCGAGCAAAAGCGACACAAAGTTGTTCATTCCGCTATGCTCTCTCGCATGAAGGAAGGTACGTCAGTTCTGGAACATGTCCTGAGCATGATGTCCAACTTCAACAAGGCAATAGTCAATGGTGGGGCCATTGACAAACCCAGTCAAGTAAGCATCATACTGACGACTGTTTCAAAGAGTTTCGATCAGTTTAAGAGTAACTACGAGATGAACAAGTTAAGGTTCAGTCTCACACAGTTGCTCAATGAGCTCACTACCTTTGAGTCATTGACTAAGGACAACATGGGCAAGACCGGTGAGGCAAATATTGCCGAACCATTTTCCTCTAATAAGAAGAAAAGGAAGAGGTCTGCTGGGAAGGCGAAGGGTAAGCCCATACCCAAGAAAGCCCAAAGAAAGAAGAAGTCCAAGAAAGGTAAATACGATTTGTTTGTTCTCGAGTCATGTTTAGTGGAAGATGATTCCTCACCCTGGATAGTTGATTTGGGGGCCACTAACCATGTTTTTTTTTTTTTACAATGGACTGATTCTTGGACAAACCTTCTCAACGCGTGCGGGGTCAGGGGATCGTGTCGGCACGAGCAGTGGGCGTAATTAGATTATGTTTTTGTAATAATTATATATTATTGGACAATGTATTTTATCTTCCTGGATTTACACGGAATTTGATTTCCGTTTCTAAGTTGTTATAACAAAAATATTCTGTTTCTTTTAATAGTAAGTATGTTATTATTAGAAAGAATGGTCTGAATATTTGTTCAGGAATTAATGAAAACAATTTGTATGTGTTAATACCGTTAATACATACTACACTGCTCAACACCGAAATGTTTAAGGTTGAAAAACCAAAAACTAAACGACATAAGATTTCTCTAGATAATGACACGAATCTCTAGCATCTAAGGCTTGGTCATATCAAACTTGACCGGATAGACAGGCAAGTAAAAAAGCGGACCTTTAAATGAGTTAAAAATTAGCACCTTACCTGTCTGTGAATCTTGTCTGGAAGGTAAGATGACTAAGAGACCTTTTACTGGAAAAGGGATTAGAGCTAAAGAACCGCTAAAGCTTATACATACAGACGTTTACGGACCGATCAATGTTATAGCTAAGGGTGGTTATGAGTGTTATGTCATCTTTATAGATGACTACTCAAGATACGGATACGTCTACCTAATGCAACGAAAGTCAAAAACATTTGAAAAGTTTAAAGAATTCTGAGCTGAAGTTAAGAATCAATTAGGTAGGAATATCAAGTCACTATGATCGGATCGTGGAGATGAGTACCTTGACCAAAAGCTTGAAGACTTCATGGTCGAGCATGGGATAGTTTCCCAACTCATAGCTCCCGGTACACCTCAGCAAAATAGTGTAGCGGAGAAGAGAAATAGAACCCTAATGGAAATTGTGAGATCTATGATTAGTTTCTCATCATTACCAAATTTCTTCTGGGGATATGCGTTACAAACAGCGGCATACATTTTAAATATGGTGCCATCCAAATCTGTTCACAAGACTCCCCTAGAGTTGTGGAATGGTCATAAAGCTAGTTTATGACATTTTCACATATGGGGGTGTCCAGCACACGTGCTGAGGAACAGAACTAGAAAGCTAGACTCCAAGTATGTCGTCTGCCTGTTTGTAGGATACTCCAAAGAGACCATAGGTGGATACTTCTATAGTCCCAAAGATAACAAAGTATTTGTATCGACAAATGCAACGTTTCATGAGGACAATTATATTAGTGACCATAAACCTCATTCTAAGATTGTATTGATTGAGTTGGAGCCTGGTAAGACTAGTGCTTTATCAATAAGAGTTGTTGATCTACAAACATCTAAGAGTCAGATGGTTCCTAATCAGGATACACTACCACTTAGACGTAGTGAAAGGGTTGTGAGACAACCTGAACGCTATTTAGGTATAAGTGAGGGATAAGGTATTGTCTCTGCTGATAGTGTGGATGATAGATTGACATTTAAGAATGCAATGAAAGATCCTGATAAAGAGGAATAACTTAAAGCCATGAATCTCGAGATGGAGTCCATGTACTCTAACTCAGTCTAGGATCTTATAGACTTACCGGATGGGGTAAAACCCATAGGATGTAAGTGGATCTACAAGAGAAAGAGAGAATTAGATGGGAAGGTAGAGACCTTCAAGGCAAGGCTAGTGACTAAAGGTTATACCTAGAAAGAGGGGGTCGATTATGAAGAGACCTTCTCGCTAGTAGCCATGTTTAAGTCTATTAGGATTCTCTTATCCATTGCTGCCTATTTTGATTATGAAATTGGCAAATGGACGTCAAGAATGCATTCTTGAATGACAATCTTGAAGAGAGAATTTATATGATGCAACCAGAAGGATTCGTGTCTCCAGATCAAGAACAAAAGGTTTGCAAGCTGTAAAGGTCCATCTATGGACTTAATCAAACATCTAGATCTTGGAACATTAAGTTTGATGATGTGATCAAAACCTATGGCTTCGAGCAGAATGTTGATGAGCCTTGTGTCTACAAGCGCATCATTGACAAGAAAGTAGTTTTCTTGGTCCTCTACGTAGATGATATCCTACTTATTGGGAATGATGTGGAAGTGTTGTCTGATGTAAAGGGTTGACTGGCTAGCCAATGCCAAATGAAAGATTTGGGAGTTGCAAGTTATGTTCTAGGGATCCAACTTATAAGGGATCATAAGAACAAACTCATAGCACTGTCTCAGGCATCATATATCGATAAGATTCTTTTACGATTTTCGATGCAGAACTCCAAGAAAGGTAATTTCTCTTCCAGGCATGGAGTTCACTTGTCTAAGGAACAGTGTCCTAAGAAACCTCAAGAAGTTGAGGATATGAGACATGTACCTTATGCATCGGCAGTAGGTGATCTCATGTATGCTATGTTATGCACGAGAACATATATCTACTATGCAGTGGGAGTAGTCAGCAGATACCAGTCTAACCCATGATTGGATCATTGGGTTGCTGTCAAGATTATTCTCAAGTATCTTTGGAGATCGAGAAATTATATGCTAGTGTGTTCCGGATAGGATTTGATTCCGTTAGGATACACAGATTCTGATTTTCAGTCAGATAGGGATTATCGAAAATCCATGTCTGGATCAGTATTCACCCTAGGTGGTGGAGCCATTGTGTGTAGAAGTATCAAGAAATCTTGCATTGCATACTACACCATGGAAGCCGAATATGTAGCCGCTTGTGAAGCTGCTAAAAAGGTTGCTTGGCTCCGTAAGTTCTTAAGTGATCTGGAAGTTATTCCAGATCTGGATAAGCTCATCACACTTTATTGTGATAACAGTGGTGTTGTGGCTAATTCCAAAGAACCAAGAAGCCATAAGAGACAGAATCATATAGAGAAAAAGTATTATCTCATTAGAGAGATAGTGTAGAGAGGAGATGTGATCGGCACCAAGATAGCCTCACAAGATAATCACACTGATCCATTTACGAAGACCTTACCGACTAAAGTGTTTTTGGGTCACCTAGATGGTCTAGGGTTACGAAACATGTCTCATATGCTTTAGTGTAAGTGGGAGATTGTTGGGGTTTATACCCTAAAGATGTAATTTATAAATGGATTTTTAAAATAAATAAAAGGAAAATTTCAATTCATTCTTGTTGTGTTGTTTATTTTATAACTTGTGCATATATTTAACATCCAAGATTGTTGGATGTAATCTCGAACTGTGTATATGAGTGTCATATACAAATGGATACAGTAAGAGACATGCAATCTAAAGAGTCCATAAATAGCAAAGAAAGTGGGTACTTAATTTGTGGTTAATCTATAGTTGTGGTCCATTCCGTAATGTACGGTGATTCTATCCTGAATCATTCATATGAGAAATGGGAATGGAGGCACCCTGTATGATATGATCATATAGGACTGAGCCATGATCTATATGAATCTCACAAAATCCGTTTACCAATGAGATTCATATATATAAACTAATTATGGCTATATGTGGGTGATCTTAATCCTGAGTGTCTTATCGACTTCTTCTTAGATCGTGGTCTTTGATAAACCATGGGTGAGGTCGGATGCATTTCCTGATCAAAATACTATGTATGTTAGGATTGCGGTTTGGCTTGTGGCTGGGAAGATTTGTACATAATAATGGAATCCACTCCTTCTTATGAGAAGTAGACGGCAGTTCCCTTAAGGGTTGATTCGGGGCTTGGACAATATGAGCGCTCTCCTAATTCCGTGAGGAAATAGGATTTATTGTCCATTAGAGAATCAACGGTACTTAAAGGATATATGTAATTAGGGGGTATAACGGACATTATGACCCAGCTCTAATTATGAACTACTGTGGTGGATCACACCATATGTAATAGCTATATCGATGGACACCGAGTTATATCGGTCTGTATAAAAACGTCTACAGTTGAGAGAGTGCAACTTTGAGTTTTTAGTGGAATAACACCGAAGTTAATAATCGTGAAATATTAATTAACGAGTTTAATTAATTATTTCTGAGGATTATTGGAGCTCAAAATATTGTGGGTCCATTAGGTTCCCTTGATAGCCTGATCTATTTAGGTAACAAGGGTCACGGTTAATTAATTGGATTGTCCAATTAATTGTGTTACCAAAGTGACACATATTTATTCGGGAATTAATTGAATAATGAGATTATTTAATTAATTAATGATAATGACTATGTTAATAAAATAATTATATTATTTAATTAATAATTAATCATTAGTTGGAGGGTGTTGATTGATATTTAATTTTTAAAGATAAGATAATTTGATTATTTTATTTTTATTAAATTAGATATTTAATTTTGAATTTAAAGAGTTTGAATTCAAAACAAATTGATTAATATCTTTAAAGATATGAGATGTCTTAAAAGATTGAAATTGATTATTTTATCAATATATATATATATATATATATATATGATATATATTTTTTAAATATTTAAGATAAGAAAAAAGATAATCAACATAAGTCAAGGCACAAATCAATGTTTGAATGGGATACAAACAAGTGATGTACGTGGATCAATTAAAAAGAAAAGGAAAAAAATCAATGCAACTAAGAATTTGCATGTGATGCAAATAAGGGTTGTGTGAAAATATACAGAAACACATGCAACTGTGCATAAATGAGATAGGTTTTTTGCTCAGTTGTGCGATTTGTTCAAAGCAAGTGTGACACAATGATCAAGAAGAAAGAGTTTCTTCAAGTCTTTTCTTTACATTCTCTATTCAAGTTCCTGAGACCGTGATGCGTCCACATGCAGTTACTAGTCCCAGGAGATAGCGAGGAAGATCGAGAGACAGGAGCACATCGTAAAGTGAAGGAACCTCCAAACGTTGGTAAGATTGGTTCAGACAAGAGCATATCGTAGAGTGAAGGAGCCTCCAAACGTTGGTAAGATTTTCTTCTTCTGATTATATTGATTACAATTTAATGTGTTTACATATTGTATGTATGAGTTCCGAAAAATAATTACAATCTCAAGTTCACTGGTCTTAAATACAAATTATGATCTGTATTAAAAAATTTAAAACCTAATTCCACTATGTGACTGGTGAACGTGGTTCCAACAATTTATTCAATAACCAATTATTGAATATAAATTAAATTATGACTATATCAAAACTTACTAATTTGACCAATTGTCAATTAGATTCTTGATAGAAATCGAATACTTTATAATTTGAGATAAATAAATTCCTTTTATTTATCTACTTATTAAATATAGTATTTGATATTTATCATACTACCAACAATAGTATGACACTAGGAAACCTTCTCCTGCTAAGAAAAAAAATTATTTTTAATTAAATAATTAATTAACTAACAAATTTATTAATTACCATTTAATCAAATAATAAAATAAAAACAATATAATAGGCTAGCCTTGCTGCCCAAGTCTATACATGGGCATATATATTGTTTTTTCTATTTTATTAAATCTATTGGACCTCAATAAAAGGTCCACATGTGAACTAGACTCATTCTTACTAAAAGAAACAAGTTCACATGCCCTAATACAACTCTAGATGGACCCATAAATTGGTCCAGTAGAATATATCAAGTGATTCATGCAAGTTCATGTGAATTGGGGATCATGACGGGCTATCTAAATTTAAGCTCCAATAGACATCACCTAATCACAATCAACAAATGATTCACGTAGGTCCGATATTTTAATTTTAGTTCATTCCACTAAAGAACTAAAATCGAACTCTTAAATAAAGATAGAATAAGTTAATATTCCTCATTTATACCCTACACAATCTTAATAGAGATAGTGTATCCTCGTGAAGAATACTAGTAATCATCAAGAGCTTATAGATCGCATGTAGCGATCCTAGTTATCATATTTACTCATATCACCACATTTTAAACTTGGATATTTTGACTTGTCCTGAAGCCATATTTCAATAGACACTATTAAAAACTTAACGTTAAGATTTAATATCCAGTACTTCAAAATATTCATATGATGATATTTTACTCATATTTAATAAATGGAGTCACAATGTCCATATTTATAAGTGAAGTCCTTTATCGATTAACAAATGAATACCACTAAACTATCGAGGATAGACTATGTTATATAATCGTACTCATTGATAACTCAAATGATAACACTTGTAACCATAAGTCCATTATTTATCTCATGATTGAGATAAACTCTTTGATTGTCTTAAAGTGAAAACTTTTATCCATTAACGGTTCTGGATAAAGTATTTTATTGTGATCCTATTCAATTTTCCTAGTGCACTAGACTCTTTTGCCCAAAGACACCATATTTTGATGATTTTAGACTCATCATAATATATTTGATCTCACACAAATGCTAGCAAAAGAATCTACAACAACAAGGCAAAAGCGTCCAACATTTATCTTAAATTGTGAATATTGTTCAAGACTAACTAAAATATTGTGTCTACCTCATACATATCTAGATGTACGAACAATTCTTCTTTTCTCAGTCTTTTGACCTTATGATTATTGACTTTTAACAATTATAATAATTAAACTATAAATGCTGTAAAATTTGTTAAACTAAAAATTACTTTATTATTATGAAAAGATTGTCAAATACAATATTACACTCTTGCTATTGAGCATAATCCCAACAACAACGACCTTTTCTCTTTCAGCTACAACGGAGACGTTGATGTCGATCTCTTCTCTCTCTCGACAACTCTTCCTCTAACTCTCTCTTTCTCGATTGTTCCAAATTTCTCTCCACTATTGTTTTTTTTTGTTTTTTTTTTTGGTATTTAAATATGGGTATTCAAGTCATTTCTCAAAAATATGGTTATTAACAATTAAATTTTCATATGTTGTTAGAAACGAAATTTTAATGTTTTAAATGGCTACTTTTGGTTTTCTCTCTTGCCATCCATATTTAAAAATAAGTGGCATCCTTTTCACTGTGTGATAAAAAATAAAAATAAAAATCATG
Source organism: Dipteronia dyeriana (assembly GCA_032871835.1). Classification (NCBI taxonomy): domain Eukaryota; kingdom Viridiplantae; phylum Streptophyta; class Magnoliopsida; order Sapindales; family Sapindaceae; genus Dipteronia; species Dipteronia dyeriana. The sequence goes on along the minus strand of CM065300.1, from coordinate 46,293,693 downwards.
AAGAAGACACTATCATTTTCAACTTTCAAGACTACCGATTTTGCACAATGGAGTTTAATCAACACATTGAAACTAAACCAATCAGATTTCAAACATCTCCATCCGCAGTGGAGAACATATCTTCTCCAGTTGGAGAAGATTCCGATGATCTTCTCTAACTGGGGAAATTGCAACACTGATCTTCATATGGATAATTTTGACAGAGAAAAAAATTGTAGAAGAAGAAGAAGAAGTTTGAGAGAGAGTTAGAAAGAAGAAAACAATAGAGACAGAAAAGTTAACTGTAATATATTTCAGTATATCTCATTCAACAACTGTTTGGCTATATATAAGCCTGACATTGACAACAAATCATAAAACCACTAAAACTAGAAAATAGAAGCAGTAATGAAATTAAAAAGAAAGTGGTACAATAGTGGAACGAGTTCGAAAAATTATTGGCACTATTTTTTTTTTGGGTGGGGTGGGGTGGGTTGTTGTGCAAATATCACCACTTACTAATGTATGTTTAAAAGACACCATTTAACGTGAGTAGATAAAAATATCCCGAAATATTAAAACAGAGAGAACTCTGTCGTTTTCTAAGTCAGAGAAAAGCAAGAGTGAAACCGAAGGGAACCGTATCGACGACGAAGTGACCGGAACGAGAGTACACGAGAACAACTGCGATTAACAAAGGTAAGATTAGTTTTTTTTCCTCGTTTTTGTTATTGATGTAGGGAAAAACCGGGTTCAAAACGCAACGGAAGCGTGATAAAAAAAATGAAACTAGGGTTTGCATTTATAAAAAACATTTTCCCTTTATGCAACGAGAACCTTAACCCTAGATTAATTGACATATATAAAAGTATCGTACCTTTTACTCGTGACGATTGAACAAGTGCCGAATTGATTCCACAAGATCTTCCAATCCAACCACGAACGTGAATCTCCTTGGAGTGTGGGCTCCCTTTCTTTAAATTTTATTCCTGAGGATGGAGACAAAGATAAAATCTTTTCTTTGTTAGTTATAAATATCCTCCAAGAGAAAAATCCAAGAACGTCCGGTCACTTGTTAATTATCAATTAATTTGATTGAAACTTGCGTGAACCTTGATTCGATGTTGTACACAAAACCCTTTTGATGTAAAGGATATTAGTATACTATCAAAAAAAAAACGTTCCCCCTTTTTCTCTACTTGGTCGAATTCACACACTATTGTTTAGAGATGATCGAATTTTGTCTAGAGTAAAATCAGATTTTTCTCCCTCAAATTTCCTATGATGGCCGAATTCTTCTCTTAGAAAAATAAGCTTGGCCAAAATTCACCTCTAATTGCCTTAGGGCTGGCCGAAATTCTCATGCACATATATATAGGATCATTAATCCTCTCCTAAGAAGGATTTACTTGGTTGGCAGAAATCCTTTCCTTAGGTGGATTTATTTGGTAGTTAAGAGTCCTTATCTAAAAGGAAATCTAACTTCTCCTATAACCATATGTGTTGGCCGAATTTTACATCGTTGATGTAGATTAGGAGAGTTTATTCTTTCCTAAGAAGGATTACTTGATGGACAAGAATCCTATCCTTAGGTAGATTAACTTGGTGGTTATATATCCTTTTCAAAGAAGAATTCTACCACTAAGTAGTTTTACTTGGTGACCAAGAATCATTTTCCAAAAAGAATTCTTTCCTGCACCAAGACTCCTAATCCAACTCAATAGTGTATTTGTAATCATATTAAAGACTCCCTAATTTGATTAGATAAATAATTTCTTTTATTTATCTACTTATCAAATATAGTCTTTAACATTAACTATACTACCAACAATAGTATAGTTTTAGGAGACCATCTCCTACTAGGAAAAAGATTTTGGCTTTTAACTAAATAATTAATTAATTAACAAATTAATTCATTTCCATTTAATTAAATAATAAAATAAAAATAATATATTTAAGCTATTCTTAATAGCCTTTGCCACCCATACCATGTATATAAGGGCCATATATTATTTTTCTTATTTTATTAAATCCATTGGACCTTAAAAAAAAGTCTACATGTGAACTAGACCTATTCTTACAAAAAGAAACAAGTTCTCATGCCTTATTACAATTCTAGATGGACCCTTATTGGTCCGGTAGAATATATTAAGTGATCATGCAAGTTCGTGTGGATTGGGGATCTTGGCGGGCTATCTAAATTAAGCTCCAATAGACACAACCTAATCACAATCAACAAATGATTCACTTAGGTTCGATCTATTTAATTTTAGTTCAGTCCACTAAAGAACTAAAATTGAACTCTTAAATAAAGATAGAATAAGTTGATATTTACTCATTGATACCCTAGACAACCTTATTGGAGAAAGTGTATCCTCGTGAAGAATACCAGTAATCGCCAAGAGCTCATAGACCGCCTATAGCTCTCCAAGTTACCATATTTACTCATATGACCACATTTTGAACTTGGATATTTTGATTTGTCCAGAAGCCATGTTTCAATAGACACTATTGAAAACTTAACGTTAAGATTTATTATCCAATACCTCAAAACACCCATATGATGATATTCTACTCTCATTCAATAAATGGAGCCACGATGTCCATATCTATAAATGAAGTCCTCTATCGATTAACAAAAGAATACCACCAAACTATCGAGGATAGATTGTGCTATATAATCATACTCATTGATAGCTCAAATGATAACACTTGTAACCATAAGTCCATCATTTATCTTAAGATTGAGATAGACTCTCCGATTGTCTTCAAATGAAAACTTTTATCCATTGACAGTTCTAGATAAAGTATTTCATTTTGATCATATTCAATGCACCCAGTGCACTAGATTCTTTTGCCCAAAGACACCACACTTTGATGATTTTAGACTCATCATAACACATTTGATCCCAATCAAATGCTAGCAAAAGAATCTACAACTTTGACAAGATAAAGGCGCCCAACCTTCTATCTTAAGTTGTGAATATTATTCAAGACTAACTAAAGAATTGTGTCTACCCCATACATATCTATATGTATGAACAATTCTTCTTTTCTCATAGTCTTTTGACCTTATGATTATTTACTTTTGACAATTATAATAATTAAACTATAAATGCTATAAGATTTGTTAAACTAGAAATCACTTTATTCATATGAAAAGATTGTTAATTACAATATTACATTCTTGCTATCGAGCATAATCCTAACAATCTCCCACTTGCTCTGTAGCAAATATGTCGTATCTCTCATCCTCATGTTCTCTAGATGCCCAACAAAACTCTTTTAAGGAAGAGCCTTTGTAAAGGGATCCGCTAGATTTTCCGCTGACGCGATTTTGGTAATTGTCACGTCACCCCTATGCACAATTTCCCTTAGAAGATGATACTTTCTTTCAATGTGTTTCCCTCTCTTATGACTTCTTGGTTCTCTCGAATTAGCCACTGCTCCACTATTGTCACAATAGATATTGATCTGCTTATTCGCATCAGGAACCACTTCCAAGTCAATCAGGAAATGGCGGAGCCAGACAACCTCTTTAGCAGCCTCGTATGCGGCAACATACTCGGCTTTCATGGTGGAATCAGCAATACAATATTGCTTGATACTCCTCAATATAACTGCCCATCCTGCAATAGTAAACACATATCCTGATGTTGATCTCTTGGAGTCAGAATCTGACTGAAAATTAGAATCTGTATACCCAACAGGAATTAAATCCCCTCCAGAGTATACAAGCATATAATCTCTTGTTCTCCTAAGATACTTGAAAATATGCTTGACTGTCGTCCAGTGATCAGGACCAGGCTTCGATTGAAACCTGCTAACTATGCCCACAGCAAAACAAATATCTAGTCTAGTACAGAGCATTGCATACATGAGACTTCCTACTGCAGAAGCATATGGAATCCTTCTCATGGATTGCTCTTCATGCTCATTCTTAGGAACTTGTTCCTTTGAAATTTTGATTCCATGTCTTAAAGGTAACATACCTTTCTTGGAATCTTGCATGGAAAACCTAGACAAGATTTTATCTATGTATGAAGCTTGGGATAATGCAATCGTTCTATTCTTTCTATCCCTTATGAATTGGATACCAAGAATATAACTTGCTTCTCCTAAGTCCTTCATATCAAATTGTTTTGCTAACCATTCTTTTATTGATTTCAATACACCTACATCGTTTCCGATAAGTAGTATATCATCAACGTAAAGAGCTAGGAAAACCAACTTGTCTCCTTTAATCCTTTTGTGTACACAAGGTTCATCAAGGTTTTGAATAAATCCAAAACCTTTTACAGCTTGATCGAACCTTATGTTCCAGGATCTAGATGCTTGCTTCAATCCATATATGGATCTTTATAACTTGCATACCCTTTCCTCTTGGCCCTTTTCAATGAATCCTTCTGGTTGCATCATATAGATGCTTTCATCAAGACTTCCATTAAGGAAAGATGTCTTGACGTCCATTTGCCAAATCTCTAGGTCTAGAGATGCCACAATGGATAAGAGTATCCTAATGGATTTAAGCATGGCCACAGGAGAGAATGTTTTTTCATAATTGATACCTTCTTTCTGTGTATAACCTTTAGCTACCAATCTAGCTTTAAAGGTTTCCACCTTACCATCCATTCCTCTTTTCCTCTTGTATACCCACTTGCATCCGGTGGGTTTTATCCCTTTAGGCAAGTCTACAAAAGACCAGACTTTGTTTTTAAACATAGATTCAATTTCGGATTGCATTGCCTTTTGCCAATGGTGACAATCAACATCTTCCATTGCTTCCTTGTACATATAGGGATCATCGTCGTCCGAAAGATTCTCTACAGATTCTCCTAGACCGATGTATCTCTTGGGTTGTCTAACAACCCTCCCACTATGACGAGGTATGGTAGAATGTTGATCTTGTGTTGGTTCGGAACTTACAATTGGGCTTGGTTGCGAAACCTCTTGTGGAATTGTATCTCCTAAAAGCTCATTTAGGACAATTCTACTTTTAGGCACAAAATTATTCATATAGTCCACTTCTAGAAATTTGGAATTTGTCGAAACAAATACTTTAAGATCTGAAGGACTATAAAAATAATATCCTTTTGTTCCTTTTGGATACCCTACAAATATGCATGTTTCTGAACGGGACTCCATCTTTTCTGTCTTTCCTTTTAACACGTGTGCAGGACATCCAAATATCCTTAAGTGTTGTAAACTAGGCTTTCGCCCGGTCCATAACTCATGTGGTGTTTTAGGAACCGACTTAGATGGTACATCGTTTAGAATATACATGGCAGTTTGTAAAGCATATCCCCAAAAAGAACTAGGGAGCGTTGAATAACTCAACATAGACCTAACCATATCCAAAAGAGTTCTATTTCTCCTTTCTGCCACCCCATTTTGTTGAGGTGTGCCTGGTGCAAAAAACTGAAATCATTCCATTATCAATAAGATATTGCTGAAACTCACCAGATAGATATTCTCCACCACAATCGGACCTCAAGATTTTTATGCGTTTCTCAAGTTGATTTTCTACTTCAGCTTTAAATGCTTTGAACATATCAAAAGCATCCGACTTATGTCTCATGAGATACACATAGCCAAATCTTGAGTGATCATCTATGAAAGTGATGAAGTACTCATATCCATCTCTAGCTTGAATGCTCATAGGTCCACACACATAAGTGTGTATCAATCCTAAACACTCAATGGCTCTTGCGCCTTTGGTCGTAAATGACCTTTTGGTCATTTTACCTTCCAAACAAGATTCATAAGTTGGTAGATCATCAACCTTTAAGTCACTTAGAGGTCTGTCACATACCAATCTTTTAATCCTATTAAGGTTGATATGACCTAAGCGCAAATGCCATATGTAGGTTTCATCTTTTGGTAATTTTACTCTTTTATGATTATGTTCTGTTGATTCCGTGTCTAACAAGTGAGAGATATTTCCATGCAAATAGTATAAATCGTTTTCCAATGTACCTTTGCAAATAATTTTGTCATTCTTACTAATAATTAAAGTTTTATTAAAAGTAACTGAATAACCAAATTTATTTAAACAATAAACTGAAATTAAATTCCTTTTGAATTGAGGTACATAGTAAACGTCTATTAAATCTAAATGTCTATAAGAATCTAAACTAATTCTAATATCTCCCACTGAAATAGCAGACACCAACGCTCCATTGCCTAAACGCAAGTTGAATTCGTTCTCATTAAGCCTTCTCATTTCCTTGAACCCCTGTAAGGAAAAACAAACATGATTAGTGGCTCTGGAGTCTATGATCCAAGAATCCATAGAATCTGCCAAAAAAACATGTTTCAAGGTAATTAATATTACCTTTTTTCTTTTTATCTTGAGACTTTGGGCAATTTCTTTTCCAATGTCCCTTTTCACCACAAAGGAAACACTTTCCTTTGATTTTGGTTACTTTCTTTGTCTCCTTCTTTGTAGGTCCTAGTTGCTTTTTCTTCTGTTGTTTCTTGACCTTCTTACGGGTCTTAACAGTAGCAACTTTACCTACGGTATGAATCTTTTGACCCTTTCCTTTCACAATGATCTTTTCCGCGCTTTGAACATCTTGCATCAGGCCTTACAAGGTGTATTCCTTATTATTCAAGGTGTAGTCCAACTTGAATTGATCAAAGGAATCCGACAGTGAGTTGACAATCATGTCAATTTTGGTCTCACCATCTATCTCAGCACCATTCAGTTCAGCAATGTTGAGATGTGCTATGACTTTCATCATGTGATCTTTCACAGCCTGTCCAGGTTTCATCGTAAGATTCATAAAAGCAGTCACTGCCTCTCTCTTAATAGTCCTAGATCTCATAGCAAACATCTCCTCTAGAGACATCATTATATCGGCAGCAGTCTCCATTCCTTCATGTTGTTGTTGCAACACGTTGGAGATGGTGGTCATAATGTAACATTTAGCCATCTCATCAGAAGACTCCCACTGCTGATACTCATCTCTTTGCTCCTGAGTAGATTCATTAGTAGGAGTAGGTGGTTTAGAAGTGCATAGAACAAACTTATGCTTTTCAGATTGCAATAGAAGCCCAATTTTTCTTTTCCATGTGACATAATTATCACCAGTTAAAGTATTGTCTTTAAGGATGTTGATTAGGGATGTGGTCATGATTTCTGAACAATAACAAAAATTATATAAGTGAATAATCATGATTAAGCACTTTTGAATATTTATCTTGAATTAATTGAAATAATTCAATCTTAAAAATTCAACGATGATCCAACACCTATAAATGTCACGCCTCCTTTGGGAGTTCGTAATATTTACTAGTTGGACTAGGTCCCACCTAATTGTTAACATAACAACCAACGTTTTCAATTTTAGCCTTGTGATTTTATTAACAAGAACTCTTGGGAGGATATTAATAAACTCACATTGAGTGTGTTACCAAGTTATCGACCTTCAATATAATCCCTCACGAATATCCCTCATTTGGGAGTAGATATCGTTTGGGATAATTGTCTAGTCTATCCTTGTAAGGAAGTATCTTGCTAAATTCCATTCATGAATACCTCTTGGGAGGTTATTCACGAAACATAAAGCTCAACTAAACTTGGAAGCCGTAGGTGTTCAAAAACACCTTCTCCGACTCAATTGTTTAAGGCGTGTGTGATCGAATTCAAAAGAATGATTTACCAAGTTATCTAGATGCCAATTTAGATAATTAAATCATTCAATGCATGTTCATACCAAAAGAGATATATAAGTGGCACTCCTATTCTATATGACATGTTATCAAACAATGACAAACATTGCAATATTTACAAAAAATATAAATAGCTACAATTTTGGTCCATCCTAGAAAAACAAGTAAATTACATATATCTTGGAATACAAGAATTCCTTTCTTGACGAACAAGTCTTCACGCGACCTTCGTCGTTCGGACTCCCTCGGCAACCTCCCATAGGCGTGCGCACCCCTTACCCTTACCCATGGGCGTGCGCATGCCACAACCCCATAAAGGGCTGTCATGCGCAGCCCATGGCTACCAAAAGGGCTGCCGTGCGCAGCCAATGCCACAACAAACGTGGTTGCACGCACGTTCGTTGTTACGGCTCGCACGGTCCCAAACTTGTTCCGGTTGCTCCTAATTCTTCAAACCTTCGAGTCTTCGAAACTTGAATGTATTACAGAAGAATTTACATAATAAAATACTGCAGTTTTTTTTATATATATTACAACAAAAATAAAAAAAAATTAGCAACTACCAAGAAGGAAATTATGGCGATAATAGACCACCCTTCTTGTTACAATCCCAAAACAAAATTACATTGAAATTCTAGGACCAAAATTGAGCAATAACAAACCATATATAAAACACATATACATTCCAATGTAAATATATATGTGAATACCTAGAGTGCCATCTCTTTCTAAAACATGCATATATACAATAAAAAGAAAAAGATTCACGAACACATACATCAATTAATCAAGGGTACAACCTGGCTCTGATACCAATTATAGGGAAAAATGGGGTTCAAAACGCAACGGAAGCGTGATAAAAAAAAATGAAATTAGGGTTTGCGTATATAAAAAACTTTTTCCCTTTATGGAACGAGAACCTTAACCCTAGATTAATTGACATATATAAAAGTATTGTACCTTTTACTCATGACGATTGAACAAGTGTCGAATTGATTCTGCAAGATCTTCCAATCCAATCACGAACGTGAATCACCTTGGAGTGTGGGCTCCTTTTCTTTAAATTGTATTCCTGAGGATGGAGACAAAACAAAAATCTTTTCTTTGTTAGTTACAAATATCCTCAAAGAGAAAAATCCAAGAACGTTCAGTCATTTGTGAATTATCAATCAATTTGATTGAAACTCACGTGAACCTTGATTCGATATTGTACACAAAACCCTTTTGATATAAAGGATATTAGTATACTATCGAAAACATAAACGTTCCCCTTTTTTTCTCTACTTGGCCGAATTCACACAGTATTGTTTAGAGATGATCGGATTTTGAGGGAGAAAAATCTGGTCTAGAGAAAAATTAGATTTTTCTCCCTCAAAATTCCTATGATGGCCGAATTCTTCTCTTAGAAAAATAAGCTTGGCCGAAATTCACCTCTAATTGCCTTAGGACTGGCCAAAAATCTCATGCACATATATATAGAATCATAAATCCTCTCTTAAGAAGGATTTACTTGGTTGGCAAGAATTCTTTCCTTAGGTGGATTTATTTGGTAGTTAAGAGTCCTTATCTAAAAGGAAATCTAACTTCTCCTATAACCATATATGTTGGCCGAATTTTACCTATTTGATGTAGATTATGAGAGTTTATTCTTTCCTAAAAAGGATTACTTGATGGACAAGAATCCTATCCTTAGGTAGATTAACTAGGTGGTTATGAATTCTTTTCAAAGAATAATTCTACCACTAAGTAGTTTTACTTGGTGACCAAGAATCCTTTTCCAAAAAGAATTCTTTCCTGCACCAAGACTCCTAATCCAACTCAATAGTGTATTTGTAACCATATTAAAGACTTCCTAATTTGATTAGATAAATAATTCCTTTTATTTATCTACTTATCAAATATAGTCTTTAACATTAACTATACTACCAACAATAGTATAGTTTTAGGAGACCACCTCCTACTAGGAAAAAGATTTTGACTTTTAACTAAATAATTAATTAATTAACAAATTAATTCATTTCCATTTAATTAAATAATAAAATAAAAATAATATATTTAAGCTATTCTTAATAGCCTTTACCACCCATACCATGTATATAAGGGTCATATAGTATTTTTCTTATTTTATTAAATCCATTGGACCTTAATAACAAGTCTACATGTGAACTATACCTATTCTTACAAAAAAAAAAAAGTTCGCATGCCTTATTACAATTCTAGATGGACCCTTATTGGTCCGGTAGAATATATTAAATGATCCATGCAAGTTCGTGTGGATTGGGGATCTTGGCGGGCTATCTAAATTAAGCTCCAATAGACACAACCTAATCACAATCAAAAAATGATTCACTTAGGTTCGATCTATTTAATTTTAGTTCATTCCACTAAAGAACTAAAATTGAACTCTTAAATAAAGATAGAATAAGTTGATATTTACTCATTGATACCCTAGACAACCTTATTGGAGAAAGTGTATCCTCGTGAAGAATACCAGTAATCGCCAAGAGCTCATAGACCGCCTATAGCTCTCTAAGTTACCATATTGGCTCATATGACCACATTTTGAATTTGGATATTTTGACTTGTCCAGAAGCCATGTTTCAATAGACACTATTGAAAACTTAACATTAAGATTTAATATCCAATACCTCAAAACATCCATATGATGGTATTCTACTCTCATTCAATAAATGGAGCCACGATGTCCATAACTATAAATGAAGTCCTCTATCGATTAACAAATGAATACCACCAAACTATCGAGGATAGATTGTGCTATATAATCATACTCATTGATAGCTCAAATGATAACACTTGTAACCATAAGTCCATCATTTATCTCAGGATTGAGATAGACTCTCTGATTGTCTTCAAATGAAAACTTTTATCCATTGACGGTTCTAGATAAAGTATTTCATTTTGATCATATTCAATGCACCCAGTGCACTAGATTCTTTTGCCCAAAGACACCACACTTTGATGATTTTAGACTCATTATAACACATTTGATCCCACTCAAATGCTAGCAAAAGAATCTACAACTTTGACAAGATAAAGGCGCCCAACCTTCTATCTTAAGTTGTGAATATTATTCAAGACTAACTAAAGAATTGTGTCTACCCCATACATATCTATATGTATGAACAATTCTTCTTTTCTCATAGTCTTTTGAAATTATGATTATTTACTTTTGACAATTATAATAATTAAACTGTAAATGCTATAAGATTTGTTAAACTAGAAATCACTTTATTCATATGAAAAGATTGTTAATTACAATATTACACTTTTGCTATCGAGCATAATCCTAACAGTTGATAACTTGCATTGCATGTTAGAATTGAGTTTTGTTGATTGAAATTGTAGATTAGTGTTAAAATAGAGATCTGAGAATGATTGTGGTTTAGGTTATGGTTTGAAATTTGGTTGAATATCGGTTGAGGAAGATTAAATTCTAGGTTTTTTTAAAAGGAATTAAGCTTTTTTCAATAGGCTCGAACTTTTTTTACATTGGATCGAGCTTTTTTATCATGAGATCGAGCTTTTTTAAAATAAGATCGAGCTTTTTTTACATAGGATCGAGCTATTTTGTTATGAGATCGAGCCTTTATTTCATAGGATCGAGTTTTTTTTAAAGGGTTGAGCTTTTTTGTTGATGAGTCGAGCTTTTTTTTTCGTGAAAATTAGGTTTTGGTAAGTCGAGCTTTTTTTATAAGAGTTCGAGTTTTTTTTTAATGCGATCGAGCCTTTTTTTGATATGATCGAGCTTTTTTTAAAATGGTTGAGCTTTTTGTAGATGAGTCGAGTTTTTTTTCGTGAAAATTAGGTTTTGGTAAGTCGATTTTTTTTTATGAGGGTTCGAGCATTTTTTGAAAGGGATCGAGCATTTTTGAAAGGGATCGAGCATTTTTTAAAGGGATCGAGCTTTTTTCAATAGGGTCGAGATTTTTTTACATTGGATCGAGCTTTTTCATCATGCGATCGAGCATTTTTTTAGGGATCGAGCATTTTTTTCATAGGATTGAGCTTTTTTTTTAAAGGGTCGAGCTTTTTTATCATGGGATTGAGCTTAACCGAGCTTTATTTTAATTGGACCGAGCTTTTTTTACATTGGATCGAGCTTTTTTGTTATCGGATCTAGCATTTTTGTCATAGGATCGAGCTTATTTTTTATAGGAGATTTTTTTTGTTTAATGATATTGTATTTTTGTTGCATTGCAGATGAGAAATAGGTTGAGAGATTTTCTTAAAATTCCACAAGGAGACTGGTACGAGGGAAAATTGACTCAACACGACCATTTTGATGCTCTTGCCCATATAGACGACGCGCAGAATCGGGTCACTGTAGAATTTACAGATGAAGATCGGTGTCGGTTCATGGCGTCATGTTTCGGACATTTCTTGACGATGCATCGGGAGATGCAGTTTTCGGGTGGTGTTATCCATCGGTTGCTTTTGAGGGAGCTGCATCATAACAACCCAACAGATGAGATGCAGTTCATGTTAGGGAACCAGTCGGTGAGGTTTTCGAAGGTGGAATTTTTTTTTGATCACCGGATTACGGTTTGGAGTTGTACCGGACACGACCATGTATGCAGCATTGGAGAATGGCATACGCGGTACTTTCCTGAAGTCGATGAGGTTTCTTTGGAGGAGATAAGGGGTGTTGTCACCGTCGGAGAGTTTGGAGAGGCGTACAATGCAGTGAAGCTCTGCCTCATATATATGTTGAATTGGATACTTATGGGGGTGGACGAGAGATTCAAGATTCTAGTTTGGCAGTTTCGATTGGTAGAGGATCTCAATGTGTTCGACGCGTTCTCATGGGGTGCACACATGTACATGCATTCTATTTACTCATTCAAACATGCGTTGACAGGCGGCGAGACGGGTTTGAGCGACTCTAGCAGGAAAAGGATGCTCACGTACATACGGTGGAGACCTACAATATATACGGTCTATCTCACGCCCTATTGGTAAGAACTTTGAATTACAAGTTGTACTTTATTGTTGTTGTCCTAAATGTTATGGATACTTATCGTACTTATATTTGATGCAGATATTTGGGCAGCCGGAGGGTTACGGATCTGTCTCCCCGTATTTTGAATTTGAATTTGAAGTTGAAGTTAAAGTTGAAGTTAAAGTTGAAGTTGACCAAACAACCGAGAGGGAAGAAGCTGGCCAAGATTTTCAAAGCCAGGGTATGTATTTAATTTGTTAATGTTTATATTAGTTAGTAAATGTACAATTACATTATTCTAACCAATATTTCAGATGTTTACGAGGAAGGAACTGGTGCCCACACCAGCTGAGAGACAAGCACCGTACTATGTGGGGTTAAACGAGAGGGGGGCATGTATGTAGATGAGGAAATGCTTCATATTCCGCCTCTGGTCCTTGATCAGACTACCTTTTACAGGAACAGTGGGACAGAGGGTAGGGGTTTGACAGACATAACCAGTGACAGTGAGGGATCTGAGCCCGATGCTGAGGGTTTAAGGCCTAATGATAGTGAGGGATATCAGACAGACCCTCAACGAGAAAGGCATAAACATAGACGGGTTCGGTTTACCACCCCCGGGCATGGTACATTTACAAGGGATTCCCGTGGGGGCATTGGACGTGATGGAGAGGTAAGTTGAAAAGAAATCTTTGTTTTTTTATTAACACGTGATGTTGATAGTGTTGTACTAACAATGTAGACATGCTTTCAGGCCCCATGGGAAGATCTGTTGAATGAAGCCCTCCGGAATAGTGAGAAGGATCGAGAGCGTTGGCACCTAGAATTGGTGGATATGATTCGGAAGAGTGACGAAGATCGTCAGCAACAACACCGAGTGTTACTGGATATGATCCGGGAGCTTCAGGGGTCGACCATCCATACACACAAGGGGATATGACATGTGGACATAGCGAGGATCTCCCAGCTGTTCTATCTGGGTCCACCGAGCACATCAATTCAGCCGTAGCGGTCCCCTCCCCCACTCAGCATGTCCATCCAGGCTCAGCGGTCCCCTCCCCCACCTAGCATGTCGACCCAACCGTAGTGGTCCTCTCCCCACCTAGCATGTCGACCCAGGCTTAGCGGTCCCCTCCCCCACCTAGCATGTCGACCCAGCCTCAGGGGTCCCCTTCCCCACCCAGCACATCGACCCAGCTCCAGAGCTCCTCAAAGGTTGAAGTACTGCCTATGAAGCGTATACTTAAGCGTCGATGGCAGTTGATGAGCCCTTACACAAATCCATACCGGTCGAAGAGGTTGAGGACACAGCCCGAGTCTGTAGAACACATATTTGACTCCCATGGACTTGTGGATGCGCCCCAGCTTGCGGCATACAAAGCCTTCAAGAAGAACACCAACGGGGAACTGTGAGTACAACTTCATCTATGAATTTGGCAGTGTTTTCATGTTTATTCACATTTTGATAAAGCTAATCCAACCATTAAGCAGACGTGATGTGGACGTGCTGACACCAGTGGACGCCCAATGGTTCATGCGTGTACAGTCCAACTTCTTGGACTTGGAGGACACGGTACGTACTTACGTGATTTTCAATTTAATGTTTGTTTAAATAATGTTGTATTGTTAACAATTCATTGCTTTTATTGTCTGTCAGCATATAGACGCATACCTCTATATTCTTCGGAAGCGTCAGTGAGGATTCTCCACTGTGTACAACCAGAGGATCAACGTATGGGATACACAATTATATGTAAGTAGTTATAAATTCTTGGAATCGCATCTCGTTTTTTGGTTTTTATTATTGATACGAATTTGTCAATGATTGTATGTGCAACCACTTACTCTTGGGAATCTGAACATATTTGACCCCTAGAGACAGAAAGTTCCTCATCATATCAGGAAGCAGCAAGTCCGGGCATTACGGTGGTTTTTTCTATCCATGTTGAATGATGCAGGGTTCCACACTGCATGACGAGGTGGTAGTCGGCCGTTCTCCGGGGAAAGAAGTCTTTCTCGGTCAGCGTGGTCTCCACTTCTACAGTCCCCAAAAAAAATTCGTAAGACATTCTATTTCATTCATGTGGTTAGATATTATTTAAAAATGATTTGTAACGCGTTTTCATGTGTCCAATTGCAGAGGTAAATGTGTTCCCCATACTTTGAGACTTATCGAGTACTTACTAGCGGGTCGACGCCCTTTTGATTGGTCAGAGGATGACAAGGGGATCATTCGGGAGAAAATGGCTGTGGAGATTTTTTGTAACTCCAGGCCCGTCTAGTGATTGGTTGTATATTTAATGTTGCATTTTTTTGTATATTTCATACCAATTTTTATGTACAAAGACATTGTAATTCATTAATATTATCTTAATTTCTTTTAATGTTTTTGTTTCTAGTGTCTGTCATTACATGTACAAAACACATAGCAAACTAAGTTAACACATAACTAAGTTAATATTATCTGATACATTTTTTTAGTACAAAATAAGTTAACACACAACCCATACAACTGCAAATTATTACAATCTAATACGATTCCAAATGTTTATAGTGTGATCAAATCTTTGCCATTCATTCCCTATTAGAGTCCATGTTAGGGCACGTCTGTTTGTTGTGTTCAATTGAATGACAGATGCTACACTTGTGATGGTATTCATCGGGAACATCTCTGCTTGGACCTTCATTAATCAAAGGTGGGTTAGAACATCTCCTGGAATTATGCCCTGGTTGTCCACATCTTCTACACGATTGTGTTTGTCCTCTCCGAAGACAAGACATGTCGACCTGCCCTCGGGCGTCCTACTTGTCTCCTGGAGATTGGATTCAAAATCACCCTATGAGCAATGTCGGATGCATAACCCAAGTGGAAGGATGTAGAACTGGCATAATAGGAACCGAGTACGCCTCAATAAGTGTCTGTCTCTTGTAGTAGTCCGAACACAAAGATGTCAAATCCAAGTTTTGCTCCTTGCAAAAAATATTGAAAACGATGAGCTTCACGTTTCAGTAATAGTCACCTCACAATAAAACTTGTAAGTAATGTACCTTGCGGCCACAAGTGCGTGAGAACATGGAAAATGATCCATTTGGAATTTGTTACAAGTACAGGTTTTCCGGGCTAAGTCAACAGTCCACTGTTTTCCAGATCGTTTGACCGAGAAAATATTTCATTCTACTGAATTTACGGTCATTGTTCTTTACATTATCTACTAGATTAAAATTTCTCTCATTATCCACCTCATGAATCGGCCCAACATTTGGTGTTGTATTCTGCTCATTGTTGATGTCATTGTAGATCTCATTGTATCGGAGGTTGTACTGCCTACCATTCATCTCAATTTGACAACCAAAGACATCGTCGAATTGAGGTCCCAGTATATCAGCATGGCCGGCTACTTCCTGTGGGACAGCACACATGTTTTCCCGGCCATCAATCCCACTTCTTTCTATGAACAACTGGATGCTTCCGTCTGACGATCGAAATTGTTGGGTGTTATCACGATGAGGGATATCTTCACCAATGACACTTCCTGCTGGCCTCTCGATTAGACTAACACATACTTGAGGGATCACCCTATCCTCCCCTAGCATGAACTGAACATCATCATCGTTTCTTATTAATGTACGACATGTAGTCTCAGGACCGATTGATATAGACTGTAGATCAGCACTGTATTTGTTCTCATCATACTTCACAACGGTTTGCACGATCGACACTAGTTCGTCGTAAGTCAAATTCTTTGACACATACAATCCTTAGTTATCGAAACCTAAATACCTCTGACTTCCGTCGGGTAACTGATCTCATCGACCGTTGTAAGATATGACTATTCTCACCCTTTCAATTGTCCTGTCAAAATCATCATCAAAAACCATTATTAGGAAAATAATATTTATTATTAAGTTTACAATTATAAATGATTAAACAAAAATATAAAGTGTAAGCGATCGAGCTGTTTTTTTTAGGGATCGAGCATTTTTTGTACATGATCGAGTCTTTTTGTATATGGGATCGAGCTTTTTTGAACTTCATCGAGCTTTTTTAAACTTGATCGAGCTTTTTTTTAACTTGCTCGAGCTATTTCTGTGAGGGACCGATCTCTTTTTGTACATGTTCGAACTTTTTTTGTACATGGTCGAGTTTTTTTTATTACATGATCGAGCTTTTTTTGTGAGAGATCGAGCTTTTTTTGTGAGGGATCAAGCTTTTTTAAGATTTGCTCAAGTTTTTTTACTAATGTTTCGAGCTTTTTTAAAATGCTTTCGAGCTTTTTTAAAATGCTTTCGAGCTTTTTTAAAATGCTTTCGAGCTTTTATGCCCAAGATTTTAAACTTGTTTGCATCACTTCAAATCAGCTTGGCCAAATGTAAATAATAATAAAAAATGCATACATGTTCATACATTAATTTTTAAAAGTTTACAACTCATACACATATCAAACAAAATGGAGACAACATGTTCATACATATTCATACATTGTTAAACTACACAGAAATGCATGAAAGAATAAAAATGAAGATCAGAAATATTTGTTTACCTTCTTGTGCAGTATCTGGAGAGATACTCGTTTTTTGGAGAGATAGATGAGTAGTTGATTGATTTTCAGACAACTTTTTTGGAGAGAGAGGCTTCTAAAGAATAAAGAATCGATTATTTAAGGGCAATTTCGATAATTCACCATAATAGGTGCTTTTTAAACTTAACTTATTAAACTGATGACATTACTGCAACTCAACAAAAAAAATGTGACATTTCTCACAATTTACACATAGTATAACACATAATAAGGCACCCATTAATTAAACCTAACAACCGACTCTAACTTACTAACTACTTACTCTAACTTTTTCTGACTTAGTATAACAACTAACTTTTACACATATCAGATCTCTTCTCTACCGATGATGGAGATCCACCGTTGGTGCTATTTTTTTTTTAAGTTAAATTTTGTATTTACTTTTATATTAAAAAATTGAAAACATAGGATATTTTAAACCTTTTACACATTTGACTATTGACTGTTAGAAGTTAACGGATCCTAACTAAAGGTGGGGATATTAGTGCAACATTTTTCAAGGGTTAGGCAATGTTTGTGTAATTATGCTCAAAATTATATATCAGTGTAATTATGCCTAACTACAGGGTGTTTGTATAATTTACCCTTATTTTAATAATTTAAAATCGGATAAAAAAAAATTTGCTTCCCGCCTAAACCAGGACACGTGTCACGTTTATCTGACCTTCTTTGACTACGGAGTCTTCTCTTTGAATCTGACCACTCAATTTCATCAGTTTTTTTTTTTTCGTTTTGAGAGAGCTTTCCTTTCGATGGTAAACCGATTTCTCTTTCTTACTTTTCTGTTTTCCAATTATTATTTTTATTGATCCAATCGTAATCGTGTTTTTGATGTTTCTATACTATTTGGCTTTTAATTGGAGTAATATGTTCATGAGTTATTTCTCTTTATGCAATCCAAGTAAACGTATCAA
The DNA here is from genome assembly GCA_032871835.1 of Dipteronia dyeriana. Taxonomy (NCBI): domain Eukaryota; kingdom Viridiplantae; phylum Streptophyta; class Magnoliopsida; order Sapindales; family Sapindaceae; genus Dipteronia; species Dipteronia dyeriana. Next base: position 46,275,586 of record CM065300.1, on the reverse strand, counting down.
GCTTTTTTCCCTTCCTTCTTTTGATAACTTTTACGAATCCTGTCGATTGTTTCTCAAAAATTGATTCCTTGTTTAGCTTCCGAGAAATTTCAGGAAAAATAAACGATAATTAGAAAATATAATTCTTATATTTCTGTTATTTTAGGATGTTCAATACACTAATTTGATTTAGTTGAGACTAGGAGGATTTTTCATCTTTAATAAATATAACAGCATGATAATATAATTTTGTAAGTGTTGTCTTTGAATCATTGTCTTACCAACCAAACAAAGGGATACTGGTAAAGCATAGCAGGTGCTTGAAGAAAAGTTTAGCTCCATATATGTAAATTCAAGCTTAAGTTTCTGTTGTACACATCAAAATCTGTGAAAATTTGATGATTGAAGCCAGTAGTTTAGTTATGGTTTGTTTTTCTTTCTCCTATATTATTGTCCGACTAAAATGGTGTGTGACTGTGTTCATAAAGAGCTTACATTTACTTTTTTTCACCTTTTTTTGCAGTCTAAGAAACGAGGTCTTTCGTTGGAGGAGAAGCGTGAGAAGATGCTTCAAATATTTTACGATTCACAAAGTTTCTACCTTGTGAGTCCACTATATGGTTGCAATTATGATGATTTCCATTTTTGTTTCTTTTTAATATCTTTTCTAGGCTTCGTATCTATTATGTTTATAGGATGTTTCTGCTATTTTTAGCTTCTTTTATTCAAGTTCTGTTACAATTTGTTAAGTGACTTGAAACAGATGGTAGCATGTCAATATTGCGAAGTGATCACAAATTAGGGAGATATTATGGCCAATACAACAAACAATATATCAAATTAAAGTTAATTAAAAAGACTGCTTTCATACTTGATTGAATTGTTTGGGTTGCCTCTTTGATGCTTGGTAGGAATGGAAAAGACAAAACAACAACATAGAAAAAGGGCTCTAGGATGATGCCTCTGATCCACCTCATCAGTGGCTTTTAATAACCCTAAACACAGTTTTAAAGTGTTCTTGCAACTGGATAGTGATAGCGCTTTTGTATATTATCATTTCATTTTCAATCTCTGTTTAGTTTCCAAGAAGGAATGGGCGTATAAAAGGATGACATCCATTAAAAATCCATGACTTGTTATTACAAATTTACAATTTATGCATCATTGATAGAGCTCATGCATGAAGAGTAATTTGTATGATTTCAGAATGGAGGAAATCTTATTATTTGTGCACGATCAAATTAGATGGGTTAAAAGTAAAATCTGTTCATTTCAGCTTAAGGAGCTTGAAAAGTTGGGTCCCAAGAAAGGTGTAATTACCCAGTCTGTGAAAGATGTTGTCCAAAGTTTAGTGGATGATGATCTTGTTTCAAAGGACAAGATAGGAACATCTGTGAGTATTTGCAGTTATGAATCTGTGAAGTTTGCAAACTCTTTCTGTGAGAATAATTGTCCAAAATGCATTAGAAGCTTTCATGTAAGTCTTACATCCAGCCACTTAATAGCGCTTATAATTTGGAAAATTTCCAGGTATATTTTTGGAGCCTACCTAGCTGTGCAGGAAATCAGGTGACGTTCTAGTGTCTTAATTTTCAGTATGACTTCAATGTAGGCGTGGCACTGACATAAATCCATCTTAATTTTTTTATGTAACTGTTTAATAGTTGAGGAATGTCTCCCGAAAACTAGATTCTGATTTGCAAAGCAGTAAAAAGCGGCATGCAGAACTTGTTGATCAGTGTAATGCATTGAAGAAGGGACGAGAAGAATCTGTAAGTATATTTGGCTTCAATTTTTATGGTGATATATGGTCAAAACTCTACAACTATCTTGCTTCTTTGTTTACTGACCTTTAAGCTTACATCAGGATGAACGAGAGGAGGCTTTAGAGGAGCTGAAAGCTATTGAATTGAAGTATAATGAGCTGAAGGTTAAAATAACATCTGAATCCTTTCTATGCATTAAACAGTATAAACAGTTTGCTTACAGTTATAATAATCTGAAACATTAATATTTCAGGAGGAGATGGGACAATATGCTGACAACGATCCAGCTGCATTTGAAGCAATGAGTTGAGTGATGCTTTTCTTCCTTTCGATTCCTACACTATGTTGTTCTGTCTTCAACACCCTCTCCTCTCTGGAAGTTGGCATTGCTTAATTTTCTAAGTTCAAAACTGAATATTCAAATATCATATTTGCAGGAAATGCAATTGAAGTTGCTCATGCAGCAGCTAACAGATGGACAGGTTTGACCTTCTAAACGTGTTTGTGATTCCCCTCCCCCCTCCTCCTTTGATCTAGCTCCAGTTTATCTGTAATATTGTTCTAGCATTCTAATCATTTTGGATGAATACGCAGACAACATTTTTACACTGCGACAGTGGTGCTCAAACAACTTTCCTCATGCTAAAGAGCAACTTGAACATGTATACTTTGAGGTATACATACTTTTTAGTTTTCAACTTTGTGCATATATGCCTGTCCGTTGAGTTGCTTTAATTCACTCTGTATATCATGGCCGCACTGGATTATAGCATTATAAACCTTATACATACCCTACAACATCGGGATTATGCTTTTCATGGCCCTGCAGAAATTCGATTGTTTAAACAACTTGAGGCTGTACATTAGAAATCCTGTTGATCTTTATTTATTTATTTTTCGTCTCTAGGAGCTAAACATGAGACTCTGACAGTACTCATGTCAAGAATGGTAGCTAAGAGAAGTTTTAGCAAAAAAAAACTTACGATTTCTTCTGTTTTGGTTGTTCCTCTTCAATTAGACCGAAGTTGACAACCTGAGTTACTTATTACTAAACCAGCAAGCTTGCTTATGATTTTTAATTAGTCTCCTTGTTTCAAAGTTTCTCTTATTGTACTGAGAACTTGGTCTTTAAATCTGAATTTCAGGCAGGAATAACAGATGATTTTGACTATCTGGAGTCATCACCAGTTCCACTAAGTGCAGTTGTCGACAAGATACCAGAAAGCAGTCCTTAGTATGGCTTTATCAACACCATGTATAAAGAACATGCAATGTCAGGTTTATTACTTTTTTTACTCAAATAATAATTTTGGCCCAAACTGGGTACCATATTACCCAACTACATGCATTATTGAACAATTGGAGTGTTCTATATTGCATTTTATTTTATTAAACTTAACAAGGCTGAAAATTGAATTTCAAGACTATATGTCCACCATCTTATTCCTCCAGGTACTCTCACAATGTTGAAACTATTTTTTAAGTGGGCATGTAGTAGAATTACAATATTTTAGGGTTGTTTGATTAAATTATTTATACTGTTTGTTAAATTTGAAAGAGTTGTGATGCAATTTAATTGTGATCTTATAAAAACAATCGTTTAATATCTTTAATTGTTAACTTAAATTTTAAAATTATGACAAACCATTTTGTAAAATATCTTCGAAATATGAGAGAAATCTAAAAATAGTCATCGGAAATATTAAACTTTCGTTAGTAACTACTTTTAAAACTTTAATCGTTAATAACCATAAAAAAAAAATCGGTGTATGTTCATAAATTATAAAAATGTTCTTGAATTTAGTTTTTTTTTTATAAAAAAAAACTGGAAGCAGATTTAAAATCATAATTAAAATCGGAATCAAAATTAAAATCACAATTAAAAATTTGAAACTTGAAGTCTCGTCTAAAAATATGAAATTTTGAAATTTTGATTGAATTAAAATGTTGAAATCTTGATTAAATTGAAATGATAAAATTTGAAATGTTCTAGGTTTTTTCTTTCTTAAATCGGTTTAGGTTTTTTTTTGTTTTCTTTCCTTTTTTTCTGCAAATCACATCATCGGCAGAGAGAAAAATCGACGGTATTGCTGGACAGTCGTGAAGCTTAGACGACAGTACACAGGCACGTCGGCAAGCCGGCGATGTCACATGAAAGTGGAGAGGAGAGAGAAAGAGAGTTTCGATGAGAGAGAAGGCAGGCAATGATACTGGCTACGATTCATTAGTATGGTTTGATGGGGAAAGAGAGGAGAGGAGAGAAAAAGAAAAAGAGAGTATGGGTTTGAAGATGGTTTTTGTGCGAGAGTATTTAAGTAATTTTAAAAAAAGTGGGTTACTAACTATTAAATTTTCGTTTGTGGTTACAAACAAAAGTTTTATATTGTATGTGGTTTTTTTTAATAATTTCCACTCTAAAGATTTTCAGAATTAAAGATAAGAACTAAATTCCGACAACAAATGGATACATCATTTGATAAAAAAATATGATAAGTTTATTTTTGTCCATTAAAACGTAAGGTGTGGGGAAATCTTCCCTTTATTTGTGAGATGCATTCCAGTCTCATACTGAGTTTGTAAATTTTATCTTGTCAAGTTTGGATAGATTTATATCCATTTTTTTTATAAAAAAAACCTCGTAAGAAATTCGTAAACCAACCGAAACGAGAATAGATGCCGCTCAATCATTTATTCGTGCATGTGAAAATTGAAAATTGGTTTTCACAGCTCAACAGTACCTCAAGTTTGATTGTGTGAATGTGCAGTCAATTGTTTGTCGTACACGTGTCAAAATCGAACGGTCCAAAAGTAAGTTTGAGACCTTGGTCGTGTTTCAGAAATTGTAAGCCAGAGTGGCCACAATTCATTCAATTTAATTATTTTGTAAAGATTCCTTTCCTCCTTTAAAACCCAATTTGAAGAAATCCCATCAAATTCTGAGGAAAATAAAAAACCAATGGAGATGTCAAGAAGACTGCAGATGATTGCAACGGTCATTGCCGCAACACTTGTACTGGTTATACCGTCCAACGCTGCTCAGAGTCCAGCACCTGCCCCTACAAGTGATGGTTTGTTCTTACTTCTTTCTGTCTCCTCTTTTTGCGATTATTGTTTTAATGAGTCTATAATGACAGACAGAAACATAAATGATCTATTTCAAAAATGGGGGTTTGTTTGCACTTTGCAGGGATAGCAATTGATCAGGGAATTGCATATCTTCTAATGGTGGTTGCTTTGGCTCTTACATATATCATTCACGGACCTCCTTAAATCACCAGACACAAACACAAGGCAAATGCAAATCTCTCCGTCTCATGATTCGATATAATGTGCTATGTTTCTCTAGGTTTTTTTTATTGCTAAATCAAGAAATCTGTTTTTTTTTTTCTCTTGACATTTGTGTTTAATATGTTTTTATACGGTTTCTATCCATCCATCTATCTACACTAGATATATTATTTGAAGCTTTTACTATTGTTAGGATTCCAGCCATTGATTTGGAAGTCATTTGTTAAGCCTCATCCATTTAGAGTTATTTAATTATTCATCAGTGCATTGGACGTGCATGTACGAATCCAGAATTTTCTATCTGATAGGAATGAATTAAATACTAATTATAAAAAAATTTAAATTTCATTACACAACTAGTCATGAGATATAATAAATCTAACCCCTCAAAATGTATATTCCATCAAAATAAATTGAAGTCAAAGAAAAAATAATTTTAATCACCAAATAAAAAGAAAAAAAATTGTTCCAACAAGCTGACACACAAGGAATTGTATCTATATGACCTTTGATTCTAGCAACAAACAAATTTAATTAAATCAAACTAATACTAAATCAATTTTAATGTAATAATGAAACTTTAACAAAAAAAAAGTATACACAATTAGATAGAAAAGAATAAACTTTTTTACCTTCTTGTATATGTGTGGTCGTAATATTATTAAAAAATATATTATAATGAGTTAAAAGATATATTAAAGAATACATGAAACTACAAAAGAATAAAGAAAACTATAGAGAGAAGAAGAAGATTGAGCATATTAGTCAAATGTGATTGGTATTTGACAACCTGTATTGTGGTTCATATATAACACAATTATATAAATTATATCACCTGCATGCAACATACTGATGTAAGTTATATAAATGTAAGTTATATAAATACGTATTAAAAGAAAAATAACTATATATAATATTTTTTCTATTAGTGTTATTGATTTTAAAGAAGAATCGATAATTATATACGCTTTAATTTAAAATATTTAAATTTAATGATAACCACTGCCACCACCGAATGATTCCCAGTTAACTTGACAATTATTTAACATCCACAATTGTTCTGTTTTTCCTTTACATTATCATCTCAATTAACAATTTATTTCTTTCTCTTTGGTTTCTTTTGGGAAGAATAGCCGGTTTTTTTTTTTGAACGAGAATAGCCCGATTTTATGTTTCTTGCAAATGAAAATGGATACGATACTCTTTAAGGCACTGTTTGACACACTGGATTGGACTAGAATTGGATAATTTTAATCTCAATTCGATATTTGGAATCTTTTTGGATATAGGATTACCGGTCTCATAAGCAAATTTAGTCTCATGATTGTGGGATTAAATAAACCCAACACCTACCCCATCTTTATTTGTACTGAGATTATTTTCATAAACCCACACCAATCCATTTCATTACTAGTTTCTCATCATCATTTAACAAACAAACCCATGTAGATCGAAACCAAACCCAAATCTTCAAGACCATTGTTGCCGTTGCTGCCACCGCCACCACCTAGAACCATCGCCGTCGTTGCCACCACCAAAATTTTTTAAGAAAACAAAAATTACAAACAAAAAAATATATACAAAAAAAAAACAAAAAAAAACCCCAGTTCATATTATCAATTAAAACAATATCTAATTTCACAAACCCAGATTCTTCATATTCTTTTAAGGGAAAATATCATCTTCCCCCCTAACGTTTGACCCATTATTAAGAGTGGAAATGGTGAGATATGTCACCTTTTTATGTATGTGTTGTAATGATGTCACCGTTTTAATAACTTAAGTTTAAAATGCACCTATTATGGTGAACTACCCAAATTACCCTTAAATAATCTATTTTTATTCTCATTGTACTTTTATCTACACTTTGAAAACGATAACTCCTCTCTCTCCAAAATAGTTGTCTGAAAATCGATCTACAACTCATCTCTCTCCAAAAAACTTGTCTCTCTCCAGATTTTGTTAAAAAAAATAACATTGTTTGTGATCTTCTTTTATACATTATCATATATTTCTGTGTGGTTTAACAATGTATCCATTCGTTATAATTTGTTGTCTCAATCTTTGTATGAACATGTATGAACATTTAGTCTTCAGATTCTGTTCGAGACTTTTTTAAAATACTTCGAGCCTTTTTTATTAGTGTCCGAGCTATTTTGATATAATTCTGAGTTTTTTTATACTCTTCCAAGTTTTTTTGATTTGTCTTCGAGTTTTTTTATCAGAAAAGCTCGAATCAAGTAAACAAAAGCTCGGGCACTTGGTAAAAAAGCTTGATTCGAGTTTTTTTCCCAAGTGCCCAAGTTTTTTTTAATAGGTTCGAGTTTTTTTTAATAGGTTCGAGCTTTTTTACCTAGTGCCCGAGCTTTTTTGCACTTGATTCGAGACTTTTTGTCAAGTGCCCGAACTTTTTTTTAACATGGCAAAAAGTCTCGAATCAAGTGCAAAAAAACTCGGGCACGTGGTAAAAAAGCTCGATTCGAGCTTTTTTACCAAGTGCCCGAGCTTTTTTGCACTTGATTCGAGACTTTTTGCCAAGTGCCCGAGCTTTTTTTTAACTTGGCAAAAAATCTCGAATCAAGTGAAAAAAAGCTCGGGCACTTAGTAAAAAAACTCGAATCAAGTGCAAAAAAGCTCGGGCACTTGGTAAAAAAGCTCGAATCGAGCTTTTTTGCCAAGTGCCCGAGCTCGACCCCCGAATGCGTCTGCATAGCGCCTGAGTTTCAATGAAACTTTCTCTCTTTATTTCATAACTCTCACTGTAAAAAAATAAATCAAATATTCTGATGAAACAACTATTGAGGGCATTTTTGTCCGTTTACCATAATAGGTGTCTTTTAAACATAAGTCATAAAAGCAGTGATAGTGTTGAAACGTCACCTCCAAAAAATGCTATTTATTTTTTGAGCTTAAGACTTATTAAGATGAGTACATAGTTTAATCAAATTGACTGTTTTTCCCCTTAAAATCAAAAAAATGTTAAAAGACCTCATTCTGTCACCTTTACCGTCCAATTTGGACGACCATTAAATAGGAAGGGTATTAACATCATTTTACCCTTTGAAATGTTATTTTACCCTTTTTATTTTTTTTTTAAAATGAATTTGGTGGTGGATCTCCACCGTCCATCATTAAATTTAATATCATTTAATCATTAAATTTAATATCATTTAATATCATGAATTGATTCATCCATCCCAAACCCAGAAGTCCAAAGGTAGCGCCGCCGTCGTCCACGACCAGAGCCGTCGTCACTTCTCTCTTTCTTCACAGCCAACAACCACTTCTTCTGTTTTCCAGAAATCACCATTCAACACACCCTTCAACTACACCCACCATTCAACATCTTCATCACTATCATCTAACCCAAAACATACCCTTAACATCAACATAAAAAAAAACAACCCATAAATTAAACTAAGAATCTCCCAACATTTTTTTTAATAAAACAAGATCTATATATCTTTTTTAACAAAACAAAATCTGGAAAAAAAATTCAAACTAAACAAAATATGGAAAAAAAATTGAACTAAACAAAATCTGGAAAAAATAATTGTTTGACCAAAAGCGGATCTGGAAATTTTTTTATAACAAAACAATGATTTAAAAAAAAAAACTGAGAACAAAACGCAACCACCACCAAATTTTTCAATCTACATCTCCAGATTTTTCAAGCAACAACACCCACACCACAACCACCACCAGTTCTTTGCTCACCGACACCATCACACCCACGAACACCACTAAACCAAGTCACCCTCGTTGTTGATCGATAATCACCCAACAAACAAACATCTACCAAACACAAATCCATCCACCAAAAACTCACCAAACGCAAACCCATGTACCGAATGAGTGAGAGAGACAGGGAGAAGAGATGGCACGAGAAAGAAGACATATGACGGTGTGGGTGGTGTTTCGACGAGCTAGGATGGGGTGTTTGGGCGGCGGTGGCAGCTACTAGGGTTGGTGTTTGGTGAATTTTGGTGGGTTGAAGAAGATGAAGGAGTTGAAGAAGAGAGAGAGAGGGCGGCGGTATAGAGAGAGAGAGAGAAAGAGAATGAAAGAATAAGTTAAGCTGTTAGGGTTTTGTTAATATTTTTAATTATTTATTTTATTTTAAAATTGTTATTAATTTTTATTATTTATTTTAATTATATTTATTAGCAACGATCTTTAACAGGTAAGTACTTTATTTTTTGTTTTCTATTGTTTAATATAATATTTATTTAAAGAATAATTTGAGGGTAAAATGGTAATTAAATGAAGTAATATTAATAGAAGGGATATAAAATATATTTAATGGATGGAAAATAAAACAGAAGGGGCATATAATTCATTCTTTTCATTTGAGGGCCGGCCAATTTGACCAAACCATGTACTCGTCTTAACACAAATCAGAAACTAAAATAATTTCAAACAAAAAACTGTATGCACATATGTTCGAAAAAGAAAAGAAAAAAGAAATTAAAAATAAATAAAGAATAGAGTAGATCACGGAATAGACCACAAGCAGAGATGGTGCATCCTACCATACCACCATAAAAATCAGTCCCATGGTGGCCTTCGTGTGTTTGGTTACCAAGAAAATGAAGAAAATTAAAGAAAAGAAGAGGAGTAAACTTTCCCTTCTTTTAATCCCCAATACAAATTGAATTCCAAAACACAAATCAGAAACTAAAATAATTTCAAACAAAAAACTGTATGCACATATGTTCGAAAAAGAAAAGAAAAAAGAAATTAAAAATAAATAAAGAATAGAGTAGATCACGGAATAGACCACAAGCAGAGATGGTGCATCCTACCATACCACCATAAAAATCAGTCCCATGGTGGCCTTCGTGTGTTTGGTTACCAAGAAAATGAAGAAAATTAAAGAAAAGAAGAGGAGTAAAAATGAAGTAGAGGAGAGGAGAAAAAGAGATGAGTTACGGTAACAGTGGAGAGAAAGAGAGAGTCTCATGAGTAAAGAAAGTCGGTCAATGAAGGAGAGAAAGAGATAAGAGAAAGTGAGTGATGGGAGAATGGGAATTAATGGAGGAGAGAGGAGAGAGATTTCAATTAAAATATCATTATTATATTTTTAAATAATGATTTTTCTTTAAAAAAAACTATTATATTTAATTCAATCCTATGTTTAACCGAACAAAATATGGAATTGATTCAGTCCAATCCTATATTTCTCCAAACACAGTATAGTATTAATTTAATCAAATCCAGTCTAATTCAATCTCATATAATCTCAGTCTCATCTTAATCCAATCTAATCAAATAGTCCAATCCAATCCCGCACACCAAATATGACCTAAAATAGTAAAAGTGCAATGCTACACTGCTTACAAATTTGCCCGGGTCATAATAAAATGATAGCATGATTATGATACCGTCAATTGATATCCATAATCTACGTTACAACAGCAAGTGTTTTTGAGCGATGTTCGCTACAACCCCTGCAAAATCTTTTAATTTTGATGTCTAACATCACTGACATTATCACACCCTTGTAACAGACTGTCATGTCCCATGCACTTGCGAAGAGGACTGCAATCATAACAAGCCTTCCTATTGCAACCAAGAAGTTGGTACATTTCAGCCGATAAATCATTGACTTTTGAGGAAATTAGTATATATATATATATGTTGAGCTAACCAAGTAAACGATGATAGCCAGATCAGACTCGCCTCATGTTCATTTTATACTTGTGTATGCCCTCCAGATAATTTGACATCACTACTACAGAGGCCTCTCAGAACATCACAATATGTTCTTCAAGGTATAAAAAAAAAATAAAAAAAAAATTAAAGAAAACAGACTCCATAAGAAACATCCAAAAGCAGAATACAGAATTTGAATCGGGCTTGTTTTAATTTATGCCATCTTTATATACAGTCTGTTCACTGAATGAACACAAATTCAGATGCGTGATTGAAGAAGTAGCATACATCTCCACATGCAATATGGCCAGTCTTAAATAATCTCATCAAGCCCGGAGAGACAGAGACAACATCTGCACCAGTGGGAACGACGACATTAGCACTATATACTGTGCAGCAATAATATACCAATCAGTTACCCTTAAACTACTTATAACTTCTAAGCACCAAATAAATGGAAATGAGAATAAACGGAGTAATTAACCTGCTTAAAGTGCCATCTCAGCCTGTAAGGCAGCAAGTTCATCTTCCTCAGCTGTGCGCTTTTGAGGAATGGGACGAGCTTGTTGCCGGCCAGCAGGGACCTGTGATGGAGCTGCAATCGGAGCTGCAGGAGCTGTTGTTGCGGGCTGAAGAAGCTGTTCTTCCAACTCAGCACCTTCCAGTTCTTCAAGTTCAGCTTCCAATTCATCCTGCAATATAAAAAATTCAGTTTGTTAGGCAAGATGTACATCCATGCTCAATACAATTGCATGGAATATGAAAAGAGAAGAAGAAATATTTGGAGTTGGTGATTTTGAATATGGTGTCAAGAGAATAATGACCTCATCAAAATCAGCTGCAGAACCAATCGGTGTTGACAATGCTTCTTGAATCTGTTTCATGTTCTCAGTCTGCTCATTGATCTCATCCATGGTCTTATCCACATCATCAATATTCCTGAAAACAGCCCACCAGTTTCACAAACATTAGCCATGCTTATTATCCCAGCAATCATTTATCATTTCAAAAATTCAGATCATAGATTTATTTATCATATATTTTATAGGTCCATTAATTCACTATTACAGCCACAACACCTCCTAAGATTAGTTAAAATGATATTTCCAAATCAAAAATCAATCATAAACTTGGACAAGGATTCAGAAGACCCTGGGTACATTACTTACATTAGGCTTCATATAAGTAATTAAGAGCAAGACCAACTTGTCTAAAAGAATAAATGTGGGAGAATAATAAAAGGTAGAAAAATTCCATATTTGAACTGATTCCAGCTGCATGTAAAATAAACATACTAAAATCCTACAAAATATAACCTGGAACTAAAAATTTTGGAAAACAAAAAAGATGTAAAAAAGCATTAACCAGATACATACGTTGCTTTCTGCATTGCCTTCATTGCAGCTGCTCCTGTTCTCAAAGCATCTACAGTCTCAGTTGTGGCTTTTGCACCTTCTAACATTATCATCTGCCACATTTATAATAACTGCAAATTCAGTACAATTCTTTTTCTTCATTTTTTTTTTTGAAAGGAAAAATTAGTACAATTCAATGCAGCAAAAACTAAACAGTAATTAAAATTTTCCATATTCACCTGATCGTGAATGCGTAATTGAAAATTGCCGAGCTGCTCTATTTGTTGTTCATATAACCGCTTCCTCTTCAAACATTGTATAGCCGCTGCAGGCAAGCATAGTAAATACTTAAACAGGTGAAAACCATAATTTTTCTACTGTAAGACATCTTCAATTTAAAGTGTAATATAGTCTTAAAGTAAAATATTAAAGTAAAATATTAGACCTATCATGTTTGTTCAACTTTATGACAGTATCGAGAAATTAAGACTGGTTTGACAGATAATGGTAAAAAAATTATTATTGGCCCTTCCGACTTCAATATACTGACGACTGAAAAAATAGTGACAAAAAACAACAAAGATTACTGAAAAAAAAAAGAAAAGGAAAGTGATGATTGGTTCCAACTTCCGACTAAGGAATTTACTCCTAGCCTCTTCACACACAGACACACTGACATCCCAAGTGGTAATTAGTCCTATAGACTTCAATGTACAGGTCACTGAAAGAGAATTAAAATAACAAAGATTACCGGAAAAAATTAAAAATGTAATGATGGGTTTCAAATGAGGAATTTACTCATAGGATCCTCAAACACTGACATCCCAAGAAAACACCTTGAATATTTCTTCACTGTGATACCAGAACTAGCAAGAGTGTAAAAGTATAAAACAAATATCAATAATCAGTATATCACATGAGTTCACTGAGATGAGGTTTACGGTAAAATGTGATAGACAAAATACTTCATCTTCCAACTGAAACATTCCCTTCCGGTAGAAGTAGGTACTAAACCATGAGACAACAAGACATTCATCGGAAGAACAGCTGAGACAATGAAATTCTAATATTGTACCACATCAAGAAGCTTTACCATAAAGATTATGCTGTAATGCGCATTACAGATCTAATAAAATGAAAAACAAAAACTTAATTTAAAAACCATCCAAACTAACTAATTAATAATTGACACTTTTCCTCACTGAGATACAACAAGGTGAATTCCTCACACTAATACAATTCAAGCAAAAAGTGAACAGCCTAAAAGATTTTCTATACACTTCGCAACCATACCTCTTTTGTTCTTTGCTCTGGAGAAGTCCTTAGCCTTTTCAACCTCTGCAGAAGCCTTTTTCAGGAGTACTTTCTCCTTTTTCTCTAGCATCTCAAGTGTCTACAGAATGCACAAAACACGACTTAGACTAGGTAAAAGGGCAAATGATAGACATGACATCGGAAACAAGCACCAGTCTTGTACATCTAAGCAGATGCACACACAACTAAAACAAGTGGCATAAAAAATTTGTACACAATAGATAAGTATTCCTAGTTCTAAATTTTTTTATAAGATGCTAATGCTAAAGACATTGCTAATTCACCATAAAATAAAACAAAACGATAAAAACCAGTTACAATGATTTGTGAGGGGACTTAAAATTTTGAAAATATTGAGAATTTGAAGATAAATAGTGAAGTGCAAACATAACTGATGAAAATGGAAACAATTATTCTGTTGCTTGACATTTACCGATACAAGAAAAATTGAATAACAAATACAAACCCATTCCTTCATCCTACAACGGGATTGCAGGAAGCTTGAAAAGACCTTTAATTGAAATGCCTCGGTTTCAAGGAAATTGCAAAATCAAATCATAACTATTTTGTTGGTCTTGGTTTTTGCTCCTCTATTTTGTCGGTGAATGACAAAACTATTCTACCAGCTGGAATTTAATTCTTTAATCGGAAGTGTTTCTGGTTTTGGATGGAGATAATACTACGAAAGGAACTTCAAAAAAACGTGTACACATTTTAATCAGAACATACAAATTCCAATCTTACAAGCCATTCAACTTCTAATATACTGCTCAGTCAACCCCAAATTAATTTCTTGGCCAAATCAAAGACCGGAATTAAGTATAAGTAAAACACAATCGATTCAAATAAAATAAAACAACGGCAATAAGAAATTTAATAAAAACAACGAAAACATAAATAAATAGAAGAAATCAAAGATGAAAAGTAAAAATACCTCGTTTAGTTTGTCAAGCGTGGTCAAGGCATTGGTTTCCTGTTTAGGTTTCCCAAAAATCCGAGTAAACATGGTTGATTCTCTGCGCGATCAATAAAACCCCTGGATCTTCACTATCAAAAATTAAAACCGACGTTACTAAATTATCAAAAACCCTAATTTCACGATTCCAAAACCGATCTACCTAAAACGAACCGAAATCAAAGCTCTTCGTTCCAACGAACAATAAGAAATTATTAAATATATGTACATATATATATTAAAAAAAACTATAATTTGACGTGATTTTAATTTCTTGTAATACGTACCTGTGAAATTGAATTGAAGGGGGATTTATAAGAAACGCAGAAGCGAAAGAGAAAGATCTGTGAATTATATGAGAGAGGGAGAGAGGGAGAGAGGGTTGAGTCAGAGATGATTATTATCTTAAGCGTGTTGTGTTGGGGATGGAATTGGAATTTGGAAAGGATGAGAAGCTGCTATTACCTTTTCTTCACGACGTTGACTTCCACGTGGCATCCACTTCATTCATCTGCACTCCGACTTTATTAAGGAGGCGTTTGATTACTACGGTGGAATGAGAATTGGAATGGTAATTGGAATGAGAATTGAAACGGAAATGAATGACAAATTGATTTCTTTGTTTGGTTGGGACTTTAGAATCAAAATCTGAATCAGTAATATTTTGTTTGGTTAACAACCGAATAGAATGGAATCAACTGTATTTTGACCAAAATACCCCCAATTACAAAATATTTATAATAATATTATATATTATGGATAATACATATAATAATATTAATATTATTAAATATATTTTCTAATTATATTAATATTATTAAATATATAAATTAAAGTATAAATAATATAATATAATATATATATATATACATTATATTAAATAATATTATTATATGCAATAATATATATATATATATATTATTTTTGGAAATGAGGGTATTTTTGGAATTGAGTTGTGGGATAGAGGGTTATTTTTTGAAAGAAAATGTGTTAATGGAATGGAATGGAATGGAATGGAATGGAATGGGCATTCCATTGGTTTTTGGATGGAATGCTCATTCCACCAAAATGGTGGAATCCCCATTCCAATGGAATGCTCATTCCATCGGAATTTAACAAACCAAACAAATTGAATGAATTTATTTCTATTCCATTCCATTTCACTCAACCAAACACCGTCTAGGGTGTAGTTAAGCTACGGCTATCGACTTATCATTGTTATAGAAATGAATTAGTTTTAAAATGATTTTTTTTTTGTTAACACTGATGCACCAATTATTATTTTATTTTATTTTATTTATTTTCATTCAATTTTATTCCATAAATGATTTTTTGATAAATAAAGAGATGACATTAATTTATTTTAGATGTTTTTTAAATAAATAATTATAATTAATGTGTGTATACGTATAACATATCTCAAATATATATATATTTTTCTTTTCTTTTCTTTTTTTGAGAAAATTAAAGCTATAAAATCTAAAAATTCTAAAATATATATTTGAAATAAGTTGAATATATATATATATATATATATATATATATATATATATATATATATATATATATATATATATATGTGTGTGTGTGTGTGTTTGAGATATATTATACGTATATACAAACACTAAATATAATTATCTATTTCAAAAACAATAAAATAAATAAAAAATAAATCAAAAATAAATTAATATCATCCATTTATTTACCAAAATACCATTTATTGGATGGAATTATATGAAAATGGATGGAATTATATGAAAATGGATGGAATAGTGTTCGTCAAAACTTATCATTTTGAAACCAATTTTCATCTGATGGTCATTTTGATAGTGGTGACATAAATTGATGGTCACCGGAATAATTATCCCTTTTATTAAATTTACCATGTATAGTATCTATATTTATATTTAAAAAAAAGGGGGGTAATTTCACTAAAATCCCTACTTTTTAATGAAATATCGCATATTTAAACATCTTTATCATATTAAAAAATTAAGTTTATTGTTTTTCTAAAATACATGACTTTAGTCCATTTGATAAAAATACTAACGGTCAACTCTAACTATATATAAAAAAAATACAATTTTACTTTTATCAAAATGATTTATTGAGTTTCAAAATTATATATATAGCAACAAAAAATTATTCTATAAGAAAACAAAAAAAAATACATATATAGTAATTTTAAAAACAGAAAATAAAAAATAATGGATTAAGGAAAATAAATAATAAATTCAAAGTATTTTAAAAAAATATATATAAGAAAAATAGTTAAAAATAGTTTTTTTTAAAGAAAAGTAAATAGATCTCCACCATTAGATCTATCTAGATCCAACTGTGGAGATTTATTTACTTTTTTAAAACAAAAAAAAAACTTTTTATTTAAAAAAAACGTTCTATTTTTAAAAATTTTAAAAATATGTTCAATTTATTATTTATTTTAACTTAATATTTTCTATAATTCATTAGTTTTTTTTTCTAGTTTTAAAATTAGAAAAATTAGAAAAAAAAATTATATATATTATTATTTAGAAATAATTTTTTGTTGTTAATTTATATCAATAAACTATTTTAATATTATATATTTTTGAAACTCAATAAATCATTTAGACAAAGGTAAAATTGTACTTATATATATATATATATATATAGTTACAGTTGACCATTAGTATTTTGGTCAAATGAACTAAAGTGATATATTTTAGAAAAACAAGGGACTTAAGTTTCTAATGTGACAAATACGTTTAAACAGGTAAGTACTTTACCTATGAGGAATCTACTAGGACATAGCAAGAAATTAGGAACTATGTTCCTGAATGAAAAGAAACTTGATTTCTCAACTTAACTGTAAGATGGTAAAATTATATACGGAAATGGATATTCGTAAGAATTCATTCTATATAAAATAGATATAGATATTATTATTTTAGAGACGGAACGGAGATGAATGTCATCCTGATATCTATTTTATTTTTAGAGATCAGGATGGATATTCATCCTCATTCGAATCTATTATAGATTTTAATATTTTAAAAATATAAAAAAATTATTATGTAATTATTAATTATAATTTTATAAGTTTTTTTTTAAGGTATCTTAATATATATCTATCCACCCATCTAGAATATATATTTTTTTTGAAGCTTTTTGCTATTGGTAGGGTTCGAACCGCTGACTTAAAAGTCATTTACCCAAACCTCAAATTCATTCGTCTACTAGTTGAGGTATGCCCCTGGGCGAATAATTATATAAGTTATTGATTTTTTATATATATGAACTATATAAGATGTATTTGTTTCTTCCTTTAAATATGATAAAAAAAATACCATTACATATATTAATTACATTTTTCTCTTATAAACTATTAAAATTATCATTATTTTTATCGGATACGGATATAAATGGAGTAATGATGGATACTTCTACCTCAATTCGGGGGTTATTAAAATCCCCACAACTCACTTAGAAATGAGGATGGATGCAGATATAGAGATATATAGGTCAAACAAATGAAATCATGGATATTGCGGTATCCATCTCCAATCCGACTTATTGTCATTCCTACTAACCTATGAATCAAGTTTCATTTCTGGATTGAAAAGGAGAATTCATATATTTGCAAAAATATCCGCACTTAATATCCTCTTTATGGAGCTTCGAGATGGATCTTTTATTATATTTTTTTATAATTTTTACATTTGTTTTGCTATATTTTTTAAAATTTTCATTAATTTTGTTATTAAAGAGGGATGATGACCAAACTACCCTTTTCGCCAGTAACTTTTAACTGTCAAAAAGTTAATTCTTTTCTACCGCGAACCTCACGTAGCTTTTGTGTAATTTCCTTTGAAAAACAAAAAACAAGAGAGAGATCCATGGTGATTGGTTATTGGTGATGGTGATATGCTGATGTAGTAACTAGAGGGAAATTGTCTGGAGTCACCGTTGCAACATCTCTCAAGTCTCAATTTTCTCTTAGTAGTTGCTTTCTGCCCCACATCATACGCGGTGATCTCCACCTTTGTTCGATTTTTATATAACTAGTTTTACCAGCTAGTGCTCATGAGCTAAAAAACTCTTGTGTTTCCCGCACCAATACTTCTCTTCTTCTTCCTCTCAATAAATCCCCTAACAATTTCTTATCCAACCATAACAATTCATGGCTTTCTTCAAATGGCTTTCTTTCTTCTTCACAATGTACTTGCTCATGCCAACACCCATTTCCTCTAATACTTCTATGAGCCCAGAAGAACTGGCACAAACCCCAATCAATTTTCTTGAGCTTGCCACGAAACCAGAGGTTTTTGATTGGATGGTGGGTATCAGAAGAAAATTACACGAGAACCCAGAACTTAGTTTTGAGGAATTTGAGACCAGTAAAATTATCGGAGCTGAACTTGATCAGATGAACATGTTTTACACATACCCAATTGCTGTCACTGGTATTGTTGGTTATATTGGGACTGGTGGGCCTCCTTTTGCTGCTCTAAGAGCATATATTGATGCTCTAGCAGTCTAGCTACGCAGGTCTGTTTCAATTGCATTTACTGATTGATTTATTTTTATTAGAGTCTTTGTAAATTTATCTGTCAATTCTCTAGCTGAAGTTTTTGGCTTTTGATTGTCATAGGAACTTGTAGAGTGGGACTGTGGGAGCACAAAAGTAAGATTCCAGGTAAGATGCATGCTTGCGGACACGATGCACATGTTGCTATACTTCTTGCTGCTGCAAAGATGCTTCAAGAGCTTCGCCACAAATTACTGGGTTAGGGAATCGAGGCTCGTGTTTCACACGTTGTCCTTAAGACAATTTCGTTGTATATAACACTGTATGTGTATAGCGATTGTCTCCCAAGATACAACGATTCAACAGTGGAAGTGCAAAGCACAACCATTTTCAGCGAACTCAAATTAGTTTCGAACTTACCAAGCAAAGAAGAAGAAAACCGAAAACCGAGATAGAAGGAATTAATTTTGTTTTTCAAATTTAGTGAATGCAAGGATTTTTTAATCCTAGAAGTGTAGACTAGGGTTTCTTATATAACCGAAGTCAAAGAGATTAATTTGGAAATATCTTAATTACTACGTTTTAAATTATAAAGGAAAGTTAATTAAAGAATAATCTTCTAAAATATTTATTCCTGATTGATCATTGATTCCGATCACTTAGTGATCAAGTAAGTATCAGAATCCAAAAAGGAAATCAACTATTTCCTTAATTCAATTAATTTCCTTAATCAAAATTGGAAATTACCATTCTTCCTTATCATTCATTTAAAATGTTTGACTTAGGAAAAATAATTAATTCTTTCCTTATCAACAAACTGATTTAGGAAAAAATTAAATTCAAAATAGTAGCAAAATTTAGGTTGTACTCTCACGGTTCAACCGGAGCAGCATTCGTGTACACAGGTCGCGCCCACACACGAGTCGTGCAATCGAAGGTTCGAGGTCCTTGATTTGCACCCCCTGTGCGCGAGAGAAAGCCTCTATGCCACACATGTTGACAAGCTACTATCACACATTTACTTATATACTGCATATAAGTTCTTTACCCAACCAATGTGGGATGCTCCTTTTCCCCTACACAATGGGCTCACTTTGAGACTCGATTTTTCATTCACCCATTAATCGATTTGTGAGTTTGAGTATACCATTTTGAAGTTCTCACGAAAGAGAATTCGATCTTTCATTTTCATGAAATCGATCGTACTCAAAAATCACTCTCAAACCGCATGTTCATCACAAATTTCCCAACAATGATTGATGAGGGAACACAAAATAACAAAGCTGCAATAAAAAATAATGAAAATGGCATATAGAAGTTTGCAAAGTCTCTGTTTGAAAATGTTACATGTGCTAGTTATGGAAAGAAAATTTCAATGTTATTTGTTGCTTAAATTGTGTGTTCCATTCGCATGTGGTAAAATATTGCAATGTTGGAGGTGCACTCACAAGTGGTGCATAAATGTTGTGAATTCTTACTTTATATTGTCTTAAATGTATCCTTTTGTGCTATACATGTCGGACAGTATCAATTGATGCCTCATGCAATAAGACTTCTTATTGTTCAGTCTTTTGCCCTTGAGCTATTGTTAACAAACTTGCAAGTATACTTTTTGCCAAAATAAGAATGACATTAAGCTGTCATATATTGTTGTTTTTGCTTTTATAAACTGGTTACTGGTAATGCAAAGAAACCGCTTCTGTTCTAAAGAAAATGTTGTAATCAATTCTTGTGGTTTTGATAGGGAACCGTTGTGCTTCTTTTCCAACCAGCTGAGGAAGGATAGGGAGGAGCAAAGAAACTGCTAGATGTTGGAGTGTTGGAGAATGTTGAAGAAATCTTTGGGCTACATGTCTCTCCATCTTACCCAATTGGTACAGTAGCTTTCAGGCCTTGCCCTCTTACGGCTGGAAGTGGACGATTTGGGGCAGTAATAAGTGGAAAAGGGGGTCATGCTGCCATTCCTCAACAGTCAATAGACCCAATCATAGCAGCTTCTAATATCATTGTCAATTTACAGCATCTAGTTTCACGAGAAGCTAATGAGCTCCTTGGATTCGCAAGTACTTAGTACTCTTTCTATCATTAGAATTTGTCATATACCTTTTTTAGCCTTGACATCAAGTCTTTCTTTGATGGCTCATTTTATGATATGGCATCTTGCATCCGTTTGATGCAAAGTCTTGGTAAACTCTATTGAAAAGTTCGATTCTCTCGGTTTTGTTTCTTCCTGATTATGTCAGTAGAGGAAGGGACTAAAACCTGTTAAAAAATATGACTAACTGATCATTTCCCATTTACATGGCTTTCGCGATATTTTACCCTAATGAACTTAAGGTTTTCTATGGCATTCCTATACATTTTTTCATTGGTTTAGAAATAAATCAATTTCATGAATGACATTAGACATTATTAGTTTTTTGAAAATTTCATGCCAATGATTTTCTTATTTGGTTTATCATCAACATCTTCTCCTACTTTTTTTGTATCGTTTAATTTCCATTTCAGACATAGATTTCCGCTTAGAACGATCATTGCTTCCATTGGAGAATATATAAAACATACTCTTTCGTTGTATTGTCCAATCATTTATTGAACGAAAATTGAAGTGGTGCCCTTTTCCACCTAACATTTCCAGTGTAAAAAAGCACAATCTTGCAAGTAGTGACTGTTACAAAATTCCAAGGAGGTGGTGCAATCAATGTTATTCCAGATTCTGTTAGCACTGGTGGCACATTCAGAGCTTTATTAAAAGAAAGCTTTGCTCAACTTAAGCAAAGAATTGAAGAGGTATACTTGTCAATTGGTACATATTAGACATTTATTCTTGATTGAAGATTGTCTAAAAATTTGAAAAGTTGATATTGTTCTATTCTTTTTTCTTCCCATAGGAGGTGAGAGGATGGAATTACCAACCTCTATAAATCATTATCTCTTTACGTTCTGTCATTTATGTTAATAGGTTATCACAATGCAAGCAGGTGTACAAAGATGCAATGCAACGGTCACCTTCAATGATAATGACAAGTCGTTTTACCCAGTCCTTATGAATAACGAAGACTTGCACGAGCACTTTTGCAAAGTTGTAGGGGACATTCTAGTCTTCCAGAAAGATTCCCCTCTTCATAATCAATGAGGATGCACTTCCTTATGGTGTTGCACTACATGCATTGTTGGCAATGAGGTACCTTATGGAAAATCAACCCGAATGTACTTCGCTTAAGGGAAACTTACACGATGACTTGTGAATCAATGCTTAGTTAAGGCCTGTATTGTAATGCAGTGACTCAGTATAGAACAACTGTATGTATTTGTATTACCCTTTGTAGTAGTTATACAAGTAACTCAAAAGTTATGGTGTATCTTAAAATTTTGTTTAATATCAAAATGTGAAGCCTATAGACAACTTGGATTTTGATAGAACTCTTCAAAGAAATGTTTACTGGACTTGACACTATAATAAATTATGTCTGAAGAAGATTTCTTAGATTCTAAAGTTTTTGAATTATATTTAACCTTTCGTCTATTTTATGAATGTAATGGTTGCACAAATCTACAACCGAGTATCAATTAAGCGGTAACAAAAGCACCAAACGACAAAAAAAAAATTGATAAGTGTTTGTTCAATTAAAAAAAAAGTTCCTTTTTACTGGCAGAGAAACTTTTAATTGAGCGGGAGTAAATGAAATTCCTCCATGGAAGTTTTTTTTTCTCACGTTGAGATTGTTTGTGCTAGTATTGCAACATAACCTGCTTGTGTTGTGTGATATGAAATATCTATTGGATGTTGGTGATGTCACCTTTGTTGGATTTTTTATAATTACTTGTCAAAGCTGACTCTTGTGTCCCCACATAAAAACCATCTTCTTCTTCCTCTCACAAACCCCAAAATCATCTTTCAGAATCACACTTTATGGGTTTCTCCAAATGGTTTTCTCTGTTTTTAACACTCTACCTGTTCATGACCGCAACACCCATTTCCTGTAACATTTTTTCAGCCCAGAGGAGCTCGATAAAACCCCAATCAACTTCCTTGACTTAGCCAAGAAACCATAGGTTTTCGATTGGATGGTGGGTATTCGGAGGAATATACATGAGAACCCAGAGCTTGGTTTTTAGGAATTCTTATCAGAGCTGAGCTTGATCAGATGGGGATTCCTTACACACACCTCATTGCTGGTACTGGTGTTGTTGGTTAATTGGGACTGGTGGGCCTCCTTTTGTTGCAATAAGAGCGGACATGGATATAAGGTTTTTATAAAATTGTGAGCAACATATACCATTATATTTTATGTTTATGAAAAACCGAATTGATTGGAATGTTTAAGTAAGTGATAGTGGATCGGAAAAGCCCCGTTTGATTGTGATTAATATTTGTTGAGCTCAGTGCACCTTAGCTACATTAAATAAATGTAGGATATGGTATGGGCTAATGTATATGTGTGGGCCTAATATTTCTTTTTGGACTAGCCATCCTATTAGGATTGAGAATCCTTTATGGGTTAGGATTTTAGGAAGTTATACTATATATAGGGGGTCCTACTCTCACTCATATAACAGATTACAGATTTGTCTCCCCATTAGGCAATCTAAGAAAGGTGAGTATAGAGTAGAAGATTCTTTATTGTTTTAACTATTTTCTTTGTTTTATTTTCAGGTTGGTTTTCTTGGATTATTCAATGGATTCAAGAAATTAAGGTATGAATTCGTGCTTATGTAATACGAATATAGATGTTTAATTACATAAAACTCCTACAGTGGTATCAGAGCTTTTGTATTTTTACATAGGTTGAAGATTAAGTTATTATTATTCATCTATTGTTTTTGATTCATAGTTATATTGAAATATGTTGAATCCGTAAGAAATAAAAAAAAATGTGTGTTGTTTTTTTTTCATGAAAATCAAGTATCACTGGATTCAATAGAAAGATGAATAAGAATTTAGAATTTAGAATTAAGATCTAGATTAACCCAGATTTAGGTAGTTTTAGATCTGATTTCTTGCACCAGTGTTTTGGTTTCTTTAAGGTGGGTCGATTGATTTTCAACCCAGATCCATCGTGATTTCCCTCTTGGTATCACACCCAAACCCATCACCTGCCATACCCATCGCTGCCTCTTCTCTGGCCAACGCGCCATGCCAATCCTGATCCTAACCAAACCCAGACCCGTTGTCGATCTCAGGTCAAGGACGATCGCCTACCATACCAGGTCACTGTTGATCGCCACCCAGTCGAAGGCCGGTCAACCCACGAATCGATCACCCAAGAATCTCGACAGGGGGCAGATCGATCCC
Source organism: Dipteronia dyeriana (assembly GCA_032871835.1). Classification (NCBI taxonomy): domain Eukaryota; kingdom Viridiplantae; phylum Streptophyta; class Magnoliopsida; order Sapindales; family Sapindaceae; genus Dipteronia; species Dipteronia dyeriana. The sequence continues at coordinate 46,251,471 of CM065300.1, read as the reverse complement.
TCTTCTCGTTCGAGATCCGTGCGATGTGGGTCGAGGTTGGCTCGTTGTGTGTTGCCTTCAGGCGAGGGATGGACTGTAGAGACGGCATCGAACGAAGGTCTAGGGTTTCCATGGTTGATTCTGCTTTGGGTCATCTTTTGAGAATTTGATATTCTTGAGGGACTAATTTGTAATTATTTTGGGCCTTTTTGAAATTTTGATAAAATATTGTTTACAATTACCAAAACTTACTAGACCAGTTTATAATTTCAAAATAGTTTTGGAACCAATTTATAATTAATGAAAATTTACAGGGTTACTTTATAATTTTCAAAAGTTTTGGGGTCAATTTATAATTATTACAATTTACTGGGTCAGTTTGTAATTTTGATAAAATTCAAGGGCCGATTTGTAATTGTTGAATCTTGAGGGGCCTTTTTATAATTTGGCAAAATCTGTGGAAGTTTTTGTAATTTTCGAAAAAGGTTTTGGGAATAATTGCAGTTGATAATCTTTGTGATTTCGGATAGTTTTGTTTCTACGTAGTAGACTAATCATTAAGTTTTCATATTGATTATTTCGTTTGAAATTAATAATCTGTTTTTTTATTTTCTCGTGAATCGAATGGTTATGTTGTCACGTAGTGGCTAATCATTTTGATTTTGAGAATTTAGTTGGATGACGATTATTAATTTAATAGTTTTTATAATTGATTGAATATTCTCGTAATTTGGATGGTTATGTTTCACTTAGTGGCTAATCATTAAAGATTTTGAGATATTCGTCGGTAATCAATTATTAAATTTGAACTGCAAAGATGAAAATGCTTGTGTTAATCATCTTCGTAGGAGGGTTATCACATTTGATAGGTGATGTTCTTCTCCGTATGAGGTTCATCATCTTGAGGTATTCATCTATAGAACTGCAATAATGGAAACTATATGCATGTTTTAATCATCTCCGTAAGAGGGTTATCACATGTGATAGGTGATGTTCTTCTCCGTAGGAGGCTCATCATCTTGGGGAATTCATTTATAGAATGTAGTGATCTTTGCCCAATCACATGTTGAATTTTATTTCTATAAATGTTTTGACTAATATCTTATATGCATGAAATCCTTTATTTTGATATTCAGTTTTCAATGTCAACAACTTTGCTTCGCAATTGTCTGCTATTGAACCTTTGGATGAGACTAATTTCGAGGAATGGAAAGAGATGATCGTTGCTGCTCTAGCTCTTTGGGGTATAGACCTTTCGTTATGTGATAAGAAGCCTTCTAAACTCACTGATGAGAGTACTGCTAAACAGAGGTCTTATCCAAAGAAGTGGAAGGAGTCTAATCGAAAATGTCTGATGATCATGCGTTTGTCCATTACCAAAACCATTAAGAAAAGTATTCCAAAATGTAAGGATGCAAAGGCTTTTATTAAAGATGTGAGTGGCAAGTTTAAGAAGCGAAGCAAGGCTGAGAGGGGAAAGTATCTGAGTCAACTGGCGACAACAGTTTATGATGGTACCGGTGATGTTCGTGAGCATATTATAAAGATGACTAATATGGTCATGTGTTGACGTTGATTTCTCGATTTGTGAGAAAGTCAACAAGATTGGATTTTAGTTGTGACCTCAAAGAGAACGAGAAGGAGAATGCAATTTGACACTAGTTAAGACACAAGTTTACGTGGTAAAACTCCGGTGATCGAAGAAACGTCCACGGGTGGTTGAACAAGCAACCGAGCCAAAATCCACTATTGAAATAAAGATTTACAACTCTCGATCTCTCTTTTTTCTCTCTGTGTGCTCTTCTATATCTTTCTATGATGAGATTATGGGTCTATTTATATATGCATAGAACCCTAATCCTTTTTGTACAAGTAATGAAAGAATTTTGTATTTAACTACAATTTGGCTGCTTGTTGGAGTCGTCTTTAACTTTTTTCCTAGTTTGGAGATTGTATGGAGATCGAATGGAATTCCGAAGATATAGCCAGTTTAGGACTTTATTTCCTTATAAATGTGCAGTCTTCTTGAAAGAATAAAGTTGCTGCTTGATCAGGAACCTGTTTTCCTGTTTGGTATTTTGTTCTTCTAGAAGTTCTTGAAATGGATGTCTTTGTGTGTTTGAGCGTCACATTTGGTTTACCCACGTGTGAATTATTTATTAGACGTCTTTATTCTGGCTTCTCGTTTTTGTCCTAGGGGAATATGACGTCAGCTGATCCGGAGTAGAACATGATGTCACCTGGTCCCGAGCAGGTCTTGCTCAGTACTTGTATTTATACTTACTCGGGTTCCTATTCCTTAGTGATATCTTGAAGGATATTTTCTGAATGCATATTCGGATATCTACCTAGCAATCTTATCCACCTTGTCAATGGCGTGTACATCTGATAAAATTTACATATAACAATACCCCCCTTAAAATATTTTTACCGAGTATGAATTTGTTCCAGGGGAAAGTATTTTAATCAACCCTTTAATCTTTACGCCTCATTAATGTTAAAGTAAATGTCTTGTCATAATGGCGTGTCTTAATGGTGACCATGTAAATTCAATTTGCCCCTTCACGCGAAATTTCAATGATTAAGACGTTTTGGAATCCTGATGGCCTTGGTTAGTTCTTTTCTTGACATGTGTCTTCCACAGCTTCATTTCTTGATATCATTTATGAGAAACGACCTGAGCGTCTCTTGGTGCGCCGCCTACTTCATCAAATTTGTCTTTGATTTTTTTTTCCCGTTTTTTGAGACTCTAGGGTTTCATATCATTGTTCCTTTAAATGCTCTACTGAACGGGGTTGCTCTGGTTAATTTTTACAAACTCAAACCAGAAATTTTCAACCCAGATTTCCTTGCGCAAAAATTTACCTTTACTCTCCATTGAAGTTTTTACAGCTGGTTCCTTTATTCTCAAGGTTAGTTTTGATGGATCCTGTTTCACGACAACGTCTTTTCGCTATAGCTTTCGAAGCGCTTGATCGTGGAGATTGTCAATTAGTTTCTTGTGTTCGTAAATTGTTAAGGGAGATCCCTCCTATTGAACCTCTTTTTTTAGATGTTGACATTTTCGGGCTTTACCCTGATGTCTGTTTAAGTTCTAGTTCTGAATCATCCAGTTTTAATCTATCGATTCTTATCATAGGGTTTCTCTTCGATCCAGGATGGGAAAACATCAGAGTAAAAGCGAGGTCCACAAGCACGACTCTGGCAGCGTTCGAATCAGGGAGCAAATTGTTGATGAGAAGGACGTTGAAGAGGAGTTTAGAACATCTCGTATCTCTTTTTCTGTCGATCGCCCGAGTGGGTATGATACCGAGTCGAATATGGTCAGGGAAGATGAGATTGTGAAGTATCGCACTCGATTTTACCTAGACGACTCGGTTATAATGTCTCATGCTGGTGATAGAGCTGCATGGAACCCTCCTCCAGGTATGGTGGCGATTTATGGGTTCATTGTCACGGGGTTAAAGTTTCTTGCGGCCCGTGACATCATGCTCTGTTGTGGTGTGACTCTTCCTCTCCAGCCTTTTATTGCTTGGTTTCTGGCCGAAGTAGGGATTGCTCCAGCCCAACTGGCCCCAAATGGCTACAAGATCTTGATGTGCATGTGGCATATGTGGAGCCGAATGAACCTATCACCTCCTTCCCCGGATGAAATCAGGAATTTTTATACATTAAGGCGGTCTGGTCGGATGAGAACCTATTTTCTTATGTCCAATCCGCCAGATTGTTGGGTCCCTGAAGGGACAAAAGTGAATCAGGGAGTTAAAACCTCTAATGATGCCAAAAAGAGAGGCTTCATGTGGGGTTTTCCTTCGTCGAACAAGCACTGGAAGAACAGTTGGTTATTTGCCGGAGGGAACTTAGGAATTCAGGTTACTCTCTCGGTCGAAGGGAATCAGATGGTGCTAAAGGTTCCCTGTTTTTCTGTTTTCCTGATGTATGGAACAAGAAAAAACTTGACTTCTCCGATGTTGAGCTGACCAGACTTGCTTGGGCAGCAGTGCGTACTCTGGAAAAAAGGAGCAGGTCCTATCTTTTTAGCGAGAAAAAGATGATAGAGCTTGGCTTTTTAGCCAGATTTCAGGCTATCGCAAGCGACGTAAGTGGTCTTCCCTTTTTTATTTCGTTTTTATATTAGTTCTGACTTGGTTCTCTTTATCGTGTTTAGTGTATGACTCGGACATTGTCTGCGGTGTTCAAGCTCGCCAGGTGAAATCAATATTTCAGGCGAGCCAAAAAGAAGCTTCTCGTCAAAGCAAGAAAGGCATTGCTCCGCCCGAATCGAATGAGGAGTCTGATGAGGCTGACTAGTAGATCCCTTAGTACATCCCTAAAGAGGTCATTCAGTCGACTGTAGGGGAATCTAGTGGTCTGAGTGGCCCTGCTGACAATGCTCAGAAGTTGCCTGAATATGAGGGTAGGTAAACTGATGGTCTTGGTAAGGGGCCCGGTGAGTGGAGCTCCCCGGTTAAGGTTCCTACCTAGCGGTTGGCTGTCGGGGATAAAGATAAAACTTATGGACAAGCAAATATTGATCCTGACTTTTTAGGACCCTTTCGAGATGATGATCAGGAAGACCCTTCGGCTGATCTCAGCTTCCATCGTACTCGGGCTGAGAAACGGAAGACGATCGACTCTCTTGCTCATCCTCATAAGGTTCCTCGGGTAGTATCATTCATTGAGTCGAGTGGTGATGATACCGAGGGTAGAGTTTCCCCGAGCGTTCAAGTTGAAGCTTCTGAAAGGGCAGAAACTCCAAACCTGAACAAGGATTTTTTACCTCCCAATGTCGATGCTGTAAAGGCAGAATCCTCGGGAGACCCTTCTTATCCCTCTCCCCAGGATATGCTAAGGGCGATGTCTTTTGGTCGGGTCTTCATTGGGGATGATTTTTAGAGCCGTTTCAGGGATGGTTCCTTAACGGATCATCTTTAGAATATTTTCAATGGCCCATCTTATGTAAGTCCTATTCTATCCCAACTGAAGTCTTTTGCCTGATAGATTTTTAATTTTAACTTCTTTACAGATGGTGGCCGAGTTTGCTGAGTTGATTCAGAAGTAACATCATCAAGCTGGTCGAATAAGGCATCTCGAAGCTCAGCTGAAGAAGAGTGAGGATAGTCGTGCTCAGGTTGAGGCGGCTTATCAGAGGGAGGTGAGCTTTGCCCAGGAATTCGTCGATCATTGCTTGGCTAAGCAAGTGGTAGCCGATTAAAAGGCTTCTTTGGCAGAAGAGAAGGTTGTATCCTTCCAAAGTTTACTCTCTGTTACCTATGAGTCGATGCTCAAGGCTGAAAAGAAGGCTGAAAAGGAGGCTGAAAAAGTCAGGTCTTCTTACGAGCAGAAAATTCAAGATTTGGAACGCCAAGCCTTGACGGTCGAATCTCTTTCAAAGGCGGCTAGGTTAGAACTTGATGTCCAGGCTTATGATGCCTTGCTTCTTCGGGAGTTTCAGCGGGGTCTGGTTTCGGCTGGAGAGTTTTTCAAAGTCAAGAATCGGGCAACTGATAAAGCTTGAACTAACTGGGAGTTATTGATAAAGAACCACGTGTACCGGTCCTTAGAATCTCTTCGAACTCAAATGAAAGAGTGGAGGGCATACTGTCGAAGTCAAGGTAAAGAGCCCCACCCTATGCACTTGGAGATCCCGTCAGAGCATTCTCTTTCGACCTTTTATGCGAATCGGGAAGCTGGTGCGAATGGGTCGAAGGCTGACGTTGGTCTGATCTCTAGAATAGATTGTAGTTAATGGATGGATGACTCGGTCGACACAATCGTCTAGCCGTCAAATGAGAGTCTCCTTTATGAATACGAAATAGTACCTAACCCGAGTATCGACAAAAGCTCTAAGTCCTCACTTTAGCCTTTGGTGTATTTGTACAGAAATTTTATGCTTTGTAATTACAGTTGATTTATGAAATCCTATATTTTTTGCCAACTGCCTTGTTCTGCCAAGTATTTTGTATCCAACCTGCTTGATTTATTGTCTGAGTAACTTCACCGAGTATCTTATTTGATTTGGTTTTGCCAAGAACTTTTTATCTTCTAACTTTATTTCTTCGTGCCAAGTATCTTATTAAACTGGTTGATTATTTTTGCGTCAAGTATCTTATTAAATTGGATAATTTTGGTTGAGTAACTTCACCGAGTATCTTATTAAACTTGGTTTCGTTACCCGGAACAATTTTTTACACCAAGTATCTTATTAAACTGGCTAATACCTTTCTTTGCGCCAAATATCTTATTAAACTGACTTATATTATTAACCGAGCCATCTTGAAACAAGCGAGTAGATTTATACTCACATTTCATGCTCGGTTGCTACCTAAACATACATCAAGGCTCACCATGATCCTATGTTCGAGTTCTTACACAGGTTACTGAGGACGTCTTCTTAGTTTTGTCTATGTAAGGGTTTACCGAATCTTTAAGCTTTTGAACTGCTTAACACAGCTGCGCATCTCACCGGAATATTTCCGACAGCGCCCCGAGCCGTTATCCAGAATCTGGTGTACCGGGTTTACCTTTTTGCTATGGTCGACTGACCTTGCTCGGCTGGCATGCTCATTCTAGCTTCTCCGCCCATTCGGGAATTTTACCAAATTAATGGTCCCGGGCATTATATTTGCATGTTCTTATTATCATATGCTTTTGATTTCGGAAATCCCGAGTTTGGTTTTTATTGATAACTGCAAAACTAACAATGATTAAATTTCAAAGTTAATATTTGACCTGACTAAAATTGTCCTAACTAAAAAGGAAACAAAATTTCAAGGATAAAAAATCTTCAAATATTGGGCGTTGCATGGTCGGGGTAAGACCCCTCCATCTGGTCGTGCAATCCAATATGCTCCATGACCAGCTACTCCTTCAATCTTGTACGGGTCTTCCCACTTGTCAGCTAAGGAACCTACAGCTTTGTTTTTTGTATTCAGTGACACCTTTATGAGTACCAGGTCTCCTAGTTGGAATTTCCTGATTCGAACATGAGAATTGTAGTGGCGAGCCACTCTTTGTTGATATGCCATATTTCGTATTCGGGATTTCCCCATTTTCTCTTTTAGCTCATCTAGACTTTGTAACAGCATATCAACATTCTGGTCTTCATTATATAGCCTGACCTTGGGTGACGCATACAATGTTTCTATGGGGATAACAGCTTCTGTTCCAAAGGCTAAAGTGAATGAAGTCTCTCATGTAGAAGTTTTTGTTGTCATCCGATATGCCCATAATACCTCGGGAAGTTTTTCAACCCAACTTCCTTTCTTGGCATCTAGCTTTGCTTTGAGTGTATGCTTGATGATTTTGTTTACTGCTTCAGCTTGCCCATTTGTTTGAAGGTGGGCAGGTGTGGCGTAGTAATTGGAAATTTGGTACTCTTCGCACATCTGTCTGAATTTTAGGTTATCGAATTGGGTGCCGTTGTCAGTGATTATAATGCTTGGGACTCCAAACCTGTAAAGTATATTTTTCTTCATGAAATTTGTGGTATTTGCTTCTGTGATATGCACTAATGCTTCAGCTTCTACCCACTTTGTGAAATAATCAACAGCTAATATGGCATGTTTCACTCCACCCCCTGTCCCTGCTGGCATTAGGCCAATTAAGTCCAAGCCCCACATAGCAAATGGCCATGGGGACGTAAGGCTTCTAAGTTGTTCAAGGGGTTGTCGGATATCGTTAGCAATCCTCTGGCATGCATTGCAGCTTTTCGAACATCGATGTGCATCCGAGAATAAAGTGGGCCAATAATAACCTTGCATGAGTACCTTGTGTGCTAAACTTTTACCCCCAGTATGGTTTCTGAATACTCCAACATGGATTTCCTGTAGTATCTGACATGCATCTTCCTCTGATACACATCTTTGGAGTGTTCGGGAAAACCCTATTCTGTACAGTTCTTCGATCAATGTGTATATTGTTGACCTATACCTAATACGTTTAGCTTGTATGGGATCTTCTGGGAGCACGCCTTCTTTTAGGAACCTTTTTAGCTAAATCATCCAACCGACTGACGGTGTTCGGATTTCTTAGATTTCAAAGTTTTTTGGCTCAGTTGTGCTCTGTTTGAGGAGATGTGCTACCGGAATAGTTTTTGACTTGATTGTGGTCGTTGCTGATGCTAGTTTAGACAAGGCATCTGCCTTTTCATTCTCCTCCCTAGGAATATAGGCAATCTTATATTCTTTGAATTTCTGAAGGAGTTGTTTTGCTATGCCACGATAAGCTATCATACCTTCATCTCTGGCTTGGTATTCGTTCAGGACTTGGTTGACGACTACCTGTGAGTAGCTAAATATTTCAACCTCATCTGCTTCGAGGGTTATGCATACTCTGACTCTAGGTAGTAGTGTCTCGTACTCGGCTTGATTATTCGTTGCTTTGAAGTCGAATCTCATGGCACACTCGACATCATCTCCTTCCAGGGTGCATACCACGATCTTTGCCCCGCTGCTGTGAGTGTTTGAAGAGCCATCGACATATAATTTCCATGAGAAACTCTTTCCCAATATCGTTTTTGCTTCCAGGTTTAGTTCTGTGAATTCTGCTATGAAATCTGTCACTGCTTGACCTTTGAGAGATGTTCTAGGGACGTACTGGATATCGAATTCACTTAGCTCAATTTCCCATTTGGTTAGTCTTTTTGAAATTTCTAGCTTCTGTAAGATTTGCTTAAGTGGACAGTCGGTGAGAACCTGGATTGTATGAGCCTGAAAGTATGGCATCAGCTTCCTTACTGCCGAAACCAATGCTAGGGCCATTTTTTCTGCCTGTGAATAGCTTGTTTCACCTGGAAGAAGTGCCTTGATGGTATAGTATACTGGCCTCTGTACTCCATCTTCTGTTCTGACTAGAACTGAGCTTGTTGCTAATTCCGTAATTGATAAGTACAAATGGAGTATTTCTCCCATTTACGGTTTTGAAAGGATGAGAGCTTGCCCTAGGAACTCTTTGATTATTATGAACGCCTGCTCGCGTTCTTCGTTCCATTCGAGTCCTTTTCCTTTTTTAATTTAATTACTTTAAAAAAGAAAGCACATTTGTCTGTGGCCTTTGAAATAAATCTGCCCAAGGAAGCTAAGCATTCTGTTAAGCATTGCACTTCTTTTAGCGTCGCACTTCTTTTAGCATCCTTGGTGAGGTCATTTTTGTAGGGCTTGGATCTTTTTAGGGTTTACTTCAATTCCCCTCTAGTGAACTAGGAAACCCAGGAACCTTCTTGAAGGAACTCCAAATAGGGACTTGTTCGGATTCAGCTTCATTTGATATCTTCTCAAGACATCTAATGTTTCCCGCATGTCTGAGGTATGCCTGTCCGCCGAGATGCTCTTGGTCAACATGTCATCTATGTAAACTTCCATGTTTCATCATATTTGATGTGCGAAGATTCCGTTGACCAGCCTTTGGTATATTGCTCCTACATTCTTTAGCCCAAAGGGCATTACTGTATAACAGTATAAGCCCTGATCGGTTGTGAACTCCGTTTTTTCCTCATCAACCTTATTCATCCGGATTTGGTTATACCCTGAGTAGGCTTCCATGAAACTGAGTAATTCATGACTTGACGTGGCATCAACCAGCTGGTATATCCTTGGCAGTGGAAAACATGTCTTTTGGGCATGCTTTATTCAGGTCCGTGAAATCTACGTACATTCTTCATTAATCATTTTTCTTCTGGACGAGGACCACATTGGCTACCCACTGAGGGTAGCTGATCTCTCTGATTGATCCTACAACGAGTAATTTCTCCATTTTTTTCTTGATCGCCTGACTTCTTTCGAGGTTAAAAGATCTTCTTTTTTGTATTACTGGTTTTACATATGGGTCCACTGTAAGATGATGTGATATTACTCTGGCATCTATCCCTACCATGTCTTCATGACTCCAGGCGAACACATCTTTGTATTCTCTAAGCAGATCAATAAGATTTTGCTTAACATTTCCTTCTAAACTGGCCCCGATTTTGATCTTCTTACCTGGCTCATCTTCCTTCAAGACTATTTCCTCTATTGGTTCACTTTTAGACACTTTCGGTTCTTCCCTCGGATCGAATTCGAACAGTGGTTCTTGCTCGGTCTGATCTGATCGGGTGACGGTGAACACTCGTTCGCTATTGTCTGTGTCTTTGTAAACCAAGAGATTACCTCTTTTGGCCATCTCCTGGGACCCCTTGACTATTCCTACCCCCGTTCAATTAGGAATTTGATCATCAGAGCATAAGTAGCTGTTACTGCCTTAGTTTTATTCAAGAATGGCCGACCTAACAACGCGTTATAAGACCAATTGTCTAAGTCTACCACTACAAAATTGAGCAATATTGTTCTCTGACAAGGTGCTACTCTGATTTTTACAGGCAACTTTACCATCCCGAGAGACCTGACCTCAACTCCCTCGAATCCTTTAAGTGGGATATGAAAATGTTGCAAATTCTTTCGGTCCAACCTGAGTTGATCGTAGAGAGCTATATTGAGAATATCAGCCGAACTACCATTGTCTATTAAAATTCTCCTGACTTCCATGTGTCCAATTTGGGCACTTATGACAAGGGCGACATTTGGTCGTACGTCGACCCCATGTGAGTCAGTTTCTGTGAATATTATTGGGCCTCGTCCTTCTTTTACCCTTTTCGGGTCTGGCTGGACATAGTTGACATCAAAGTTCTGCTTTGCCTCCACCGCTTCTCCGATTTTCTGAGTTCGCTCTCGTTTACTTCTTCCAGTTAATGGTCCTCCAAAGATTGTTTGTATTATTTCATTGGCCTCGGGGCTGGCCCTTTTGTTTCGACAGGAACTATGATCGGCTCTAGTCTCTTTCTTCGTTTCTGACCTCTCATCTCTTTTCAAGGTTATATCTGGTAGGTGTCCTTCCCGAATAAGGGTCTCTATGTAGTCTCTAAACTGGTAACATTTGGAAATCTCATAACCGGTTTCCTTATGGAATCTGCAGTACTTTGTTGTATCTCGCTGGGTAAACTGAGACTGTCGGTATGGCTTTTTTACTATATTTTTCTCTTCCAATATGGCCAGGATTTCATCCTGCTTTTTTCGGAGAGGGGTGTAGTTTGTGTATTTTCCTCAGAATTTCTTTGTGGTCTGGTCGGTATTACGCCCGTTTCCTCCGTCCTTGCTTCTTTATTTGTTGTTCCCTTTTGGTTATGTACCTTAACTCGGCATCTTTTTGTTCGGGTTTCCCTCCATGCATGTAGCTTCCTCCCGTGGCTAACTCCTCTTCTTCAGCTAGTGCATATCCTCTTGCCATGTCCATCATATCTGCATATCTGGTTAAACGGGTCATTCTTAGGTCAAAAGATAGTCGTACATTCTGTAAAATGTTTATAAATGCAGCAATTATTGCTTCATCATTTACACTGCCGATTTCTGATACCGCCTGGACGAATCTCCCTGGGTATTTTTTTTAAAGACTCATCTTTCCCTTGTTTCAGCTGAGAAAGGTAAACCACTGATTTTTTTTTTGTACATTGCCCTGAAATTGTCTTGAGAAACTTCTGCTTAATTCACTGAAACTTTCGATGCTTGCCGGGGGCAACCTTCCGAACCATCTTGAGCCTGTGTCTTCCAGAGTCTGTGGAAAGTTGAGACATAGTAAGGGTCGTTGTGGGCATACTGAGTCATATCGCTTTTATACCGTCTGACATGTTCTTTTAGATCTGTATCCTTCTTGAATTGTTCTACGTGTGGCATTCTGAATCTTTCTGGAAATGGGGTTCGCAGGATGTCCCTAGTGAATGGACTATCGGAATCATCGTCGAATAAGTCATCATACCCATATTGCCTAACCAGCGCGTCCATTTGACGCATGTTGTTTTCTACTTCTCGGGTCAGGCTCTGAATCATAACATCTCTATCTCCCATCGGATCTCCATGATGGTTAAACCGTCGGATGATCGCCATGCCTTTTTCCAGTTCCTCTTCACTTCATTGCCTAGTCTCACTGGTCGATCCTTGCAGGCGTATGGTTCTATGACGACGCTTGAGATGTTGTTGATCACTATCCTCTTATGATGATGACCGATCCCTGTGCCGGTCATGTTTGTGGTGTCTATCATAGGCTATCTGACCATGGCTCTGCCTTTGGCGTGGTCGTTCCTCTTCGGGTGTTTCACGTCCCTTATTCTGATTGCGTGTTACACCTCCAGCTTGATTGAATGGAACCGAGTTCCTACCATCTTCTGGTGCATCTGGTTCCAGCTTAACTATAACCGAATGAAGCCTTGTGAATGGGGGATTATGAGGTTGTGTTTCTTCTGTAGCTAATAGATCAACCCCTTCTTTTGTCACGTCGCTAACAACTGTTGTATTGCCTCACAGAAGCATCGTGTCAGGTCTTCGCTGGTCGGAGGGATTTGTTAGATCCCCACCAAAGATTTTGGTTGGTTCTCAGAGGTCGTGGTGAAATCTTGTGAACTTTCACTTATATGAACATTATCTGGAGTTTTTTTTACATCCCCAGAACTGTTTATGCTTCTACCAGCCATTACTTTTAATCAATGACCCACTCTTTCTAGTGCCAATTGTTGATGTTGATTTCTCGATTTGTGAGAAAGTCAATAAGATTGGATTTTAGCTGTGACCTCAAAGAGAAAGAGAATGAGAATGTAATTTGACACTAGTTAAGACACAAGTTTACGTGGTAAAACTCCGGTGATCGGAGAAACATCCACGGGTGGTTGAACAAGCAACCGAACCAAAATCGACTATTGAAATAAAGATTTACAACTCTCGATCTCTCTTTTTTCTCTCTGCGTTCTCTTCTATATCTTTCTATGACAAGATTATGAGTCTACTTATATGTGCATAGAACCCTAATCCTTTTTGTACAAGTAATGAAAGAATTTTGTATTTAATTACAATTTGGTTGCTTGTTGGAGTCGTCTTTAACTTTTTTCCTAGTTTGGAGATTGTATGGAGATCGAATGGGATTCCAAAGATATAGTCAGTTTAGGACTTATTTCCTTATAAATGTGCAGTCTTCTTGAAGGAATAAAGTTGCTGCTTGATCAGGAACCTGTTTTCCTATTTGGAATTTTGTTCTTCTAGAAGTTCTTGAAATGGATGTCTTTATGTGTTTGAGCGTCACTTTTGGTTTGCCCACGTGTGAATTATTTATTGGACTTCTTTATTCAGGCTTCTCGTTATTGTCCGAAGGGAATATGACATCACCTGGTCCCGAATAGGTCTTGCTCAGTGCTTGTATTTATACTTACTCGGGTTCCTATTCCTTAGTGATATCTTGAAGGATATTTTCTGAATGCCTATTCGGATATCTACCTGACAATCTTATCCACCTTGTCAATGGCGTTTACATCTGATAAAATTTACATATAACACCATGAAATTAAGGGATATGGATACCGAGATCTCTGACTCTCACCTTGTATGGCAAGTCTTTGAGTCTCTTCCAAGTGAATTTGGTGTTCTGAAAACCTCTTATAATGCTCAAGAGGCTTAATGGACTTTGGACCAAATGACTGTAATTGTGGTCCAGGAGGAAGAGACTATTCGCAAGAGTAAGAAACGAAGTGCTTATATGGTTACTCACATCAACAAGGGTAAGAAGAATTTCAATAGGGGTAAGAAATTTAAACATCATGGAAAGAAATGTGACAAGTCTAATGGGTTCATTAAGGCTAAGGATGATGACATGAAAAGCAAGTGTTTCTGGTGTAGCAAGAAAGGCCATATGAAAAAGGATTGCTTCAAGTTTAAGAAACACATAGAAGGTACTCATTTATCTCTCGTATGTTTTGAATCTAATTTGGTTGATGTCCCTTTGAATTCTTGGTGGGTTGATTCTGGAGCCACTATTCACGTTACGAATTCTTTACAGGGCTTCAGAAGCAAAAGGAAACCAAGGGATAAAGAAGCTGTTGTTTTCATGGGAAATGGAGAGAAGATTTTAGTTGAGTTTATAGAAGTTGTTAGATTACCTTTAACTTCAGGAAAGTTTTTAGATTTAGTTGATGTTGCTTTCATTCCTTCTCTCAGACGTAATTTGATTTCCATTTCCAAGTTGGATATTAGTAGCTATCGTTTTGAATTCATTAATAAAGGATTTGCTCTTTATCATGGTTCTATTCTCATTGGTTCTGGTTGTTTGTGTGATGGTTTGTATAAATTGAATTTACACTCTGATTTTGTTGGTGAATGTTCTCGTTCTGCTGTTGTGATAAATTCTACCATTGGATCTAAACGCCAAAGAGAAAATTGTTCGTCCATGCTTTGACATAGACGTTTAGGTCATATATCCAAAGATAGAATCGAAAGATTAGTCAGAAATGGGATTCTTGATTCAATTGACTTTTCAGATTTTAAGTCTTGTGTTAATTGTTTGAAGGGTATAATGAAAAGAGTTAAAAAGAAAGGGGCTACCAGAAGTCAAAATCTGTTGGGTATTATTCATACTGATATATATGGGTCATTTTCACCCGCCGCATTTGGTGGATATAAATATTTCATTTCTTTAATTGATGATTTCTCGCATTATGGTTACATCTATCTCATTCACGAGAAATCTGAAGCCTTAGATATATTCAAAATATATAAGGCTGAGGTTTAATTGAAATTAGAAAGAAAGATCAAATGTGTTAGATCTGATCGTGGGGGTGAATATTATGGTAGGTATGGTGAAGCTGGTCAGAATAACGGTCCGTTTGTGAGGTTTTTGCAAGAATGTGAGATTGGTGCTCAATACACTATGCCTGGTGAACCTGAACATAATAGAGTTTCTGAGAGGCGGAATCGTACATTAATGGACATGGTAAGAAGTATGATCAGTACGAGTTCTTTGCCTAAATTTTTATGGGGTGATGCATTAAAGACAACAACTTACATTCTTAATAGAGTTCTCAGCAAATATGTGCCTAAGACTCCGTTTGAAATGTGGTTTGGTTCGAAGCCAAAATTAAATCGCATGTGAGTATAGGGATATCCTGCGGAAGTGATGCCTTATGATCCTAATTTGAAAAGGCTGGATTTTAAGACAGTTAGTGCATTTTTTGTGGGATATGCGAATAAATCAAAAGAATATAGATTTTATTGTTCTACGTACTCTATGAGGATAGTTGGATCTAAACGTGCTGTATTCTTAGAGGAAGGTAATGAAGTTGAGAAGAATATGCAAACTCGAGATTTTGAGTTTGAGGAGGACCAATCGGGTAATCCGACATCTTCTACTTCATTAGATAGTGTCATACCACCTCTCTTGGAGCATTATGAGGATTCTTTATCTGAACAAGAAGATGAGCCCTTACCAGTTGTTGTTGAACCTCAACCGGTTATTTATGAGCCCGAGCAAACCATTGATGAATCTCAGCTAGTCGTTTATGAGCCACAACTAGTTGTTGATGTTCCTTTAAGGAGATCTCAGAGGGTCCGAAGATCTGTCATTCCTGATGATTATATTGTTTATTTATAGGAGTATGATTTTGACTTAGGAGTGGATGACGATCCTAGGACTTATGATCAAGTTGTTTAGAGCCCTCAATCGTCAAAATGGATGGATGCTATAATCGATGAACTGAGATCCATGGATACAAATCGTGTTTGGGATTTGGTTGAACTGCATGATGGTTGTAAGCCCATAGGCTGCAAATGGGTTTTTAAGACTAAATAAGACTCCAAAGGCAATATTGAGAGACATAAAGCTAGACTTGTAGCGAAAGGGTTCAGTCAAAAAGAAGGTATTGATTATACCGAGACTTTTTCGCCTGTCTCTTCGAAAGATGCCTTTAGGATTATTATCGCCTTAGTTGCTCATTTTGATTTAGAGCTACATCAAATGGATGTGAAGACTGCTTTCCTAAATGGAGATCTCGTAGAGGATGTATACATGGTGCAACTTGAAGGTTTTCAGGCAGTTGGAAAGGAACATATGGTTTGCAAGCTCAGAAAATCCATTTATGGTCTGAAACAAGCTTCAATGCAATGGTGTTTGAAATTTGATGAAGTCATTACATCATTTGGTTTTGTTGAAAATTCGATGGATCATTGCATATACCTCAAGGTCAGTGGGAGCAATTTTAGTTTTCTTATACTTTATGTTGATGATATTTTGCTCGCCAGTAATAATTTAGGGTTGTTGCTTGATACCAAGAATTTTCTATCTCGTAGCTTTGAAATGAAGGATCTTGGGAAAGCCTCTTATGTCCTTGGTATTGAGATACAACGTGATAGGTCACGTGGTTTGCTTGGATTATCTCAAAAGGCTTACATTGATAGGGTACTAGAGAGGTTTAACATGAGTGTTTGTTCCCCATGTGAGGCATCTATTGTGAAAGGAGATAAACTTACGAAGCTACAATGTCCCAAAATGAGCTAGAACGTTCTCAAATGAAAGATGTCTAATATTCATCTGCAGTTGGAAGTTTGATGTATGCACAGGTTTGTACACGTCCTGATATTGCTTTTTCAATTAGTGTACTTGGCAGATTTCAAAGTAATCCTAGGATTCATCATTAGACAGCAACAAAGAAAGTTATGCATTATCTGTAACGAACAAAGGATTTCATGCTCACTTATAGGCATCCAGACCTATTTGATGTTGTTGGCTATACATATGCGGACTTTACTGGTTGTACAGATGATCTAAAATCCACTTCAGGTTTTGTGTTTATGTTGGCTAGTGGAGCCATATCGTGGAAGAGTGTCAAGTAGACACTTACAACTTCATCTACTATGCAAGCTGAGTTTGTGGCATGCTATGAGGCAACAATCCAAATAGTTTGGTTGCGGAATTTCATTTCAGGGTTACAGATTATCGATTCCATTTCTAAGCCATTGTCTATTGTGACAATTCTGCGGCAGTTTCTTTCTCTAAGAACAATAAAAGGTCTTCGGGATCTAAACATATGGAGATCAAGTATCTTGTGGTTTGATAGAAAGTTCAAGAGTTGCAAACTCCTATTATTCATATTGCCACAGAAGAGATGATAGTTGATCCCCTAACCAAGAGACTATCTCCGAAGGTTTTTAAAGGGCATGTTACCCGTATGGGGTTGGTAGATAGTTATGATATGCTTGGTTATTGGGAGTTATGTTTTTTGTTTTAAATTAGCTACAGTTTTCTGTTTAATAAAATTTTATTTATTCTCAAGAATATATATATATATATATACATTGTATATGTATGTTATTTGTCATGATATGCGCGTATGTATGTTTTTTATTGTTGCAGTATATCTCAAAGCTTTTGGCTTTGAGGGGTCACTTCACTCATAAGGCATAAAGTTTCCACCGATGAGTGAATATTACTTAAGACAGAAGGATTTGTCCATCTTAAAGGAGGTTGAACTCATGGTCAAAGTGTTTGGCCGATGAGTATAAAATGCTTAAGACATTAATTTTGATCGTCTTAAGCTGCTTCGTATTATGCAAAGTTGGACCTATATGGAATAGGCATGATGATCACATTTGCATATAATTTCCATACCACACATACATACCATTTTACCCGGGTAGGTAGAGCTAATGGTATTTTGATTACATATGGTCTTATGTTGATTAAAGATGTAATGATTTATGTAGTTGGATACTTGAGGTTCTATTAGACTAATGAGAAGTATGGTGTTACTCTCTTAAACATTCCTTGTGGCCACATATAATTGTTTGTCAATTCGGAGAATCGTTTTCTAAAATGAATTTTTAAATCTAAAATAATAATATCTATATAGCTTAAGTGGGAGAATGTAAGATTCTAATAAAATTGTGAGCAACATATTTCATTATATTTTATGTTTATGAAAAACTAAATTGATTGGAATGTTTAAGTAAGTGAGAGTTGACCGAAAAAGTCTGTTTGATTGTGATCAATATTTGTTGGACTCGGTGCACCTTAGCTACATTAAATAAATGTAGGATATGGTATGGGCTAATGTATATGTGTAGGCCTAGTATTCCAATTAGGACTAGCCATCCTATTAGGGTTGAGAATCCTTTATGGGTTAGGGTTCTAGGAAGTTATACTATATATAGGGGGTCCCTACTCTCACTCATATAACGGATTACAGATTTGTCTCCCTATAGGCAATCTAAGAAAGGCGAGTGGGGAGTAGAAGACTCTCTATTGTTTTAACTATTTTCTTTGTTTTATTTTTAGGTTAGTTTTCTTGAATTATTCAATGGATTCAGGAAATTCAAGTATGAATTCATGTTTATGTATTTAATACGAATATAGATGTTTAATTACATACAACTCCTACAATGGATGCTCTAGCTATGGAGGTCTATTTCAATTTTATTTTCAGATTGTTTAAATTTTCTGTGAGATAAATTCCTGAAAAATAATGTGGTTTTTTATTGTCACGGGAACATGTAGAGTGGGAGCACAAGAGCAAAGTTCCTGGTAAGATGCATGCCTACGGACACGATGCTCATGTTGCAATGCTTCTTGGTGCTGCAAAGATGCTTCAAGGGCATCGCCACGAATTGCAGGTTTTTCTTTTTTCCTTTATTGATTTACTGAATCAATGTATCTTCTCCACAACATTAATTTCTTTTTATCTATCTATGTAATAGTTAGATTTACGGGTTTAAGATTTTGATATATTGTCTTCATGGAATTATTTTATTGCATATTACAAAATCTTAGGAGTTGTTTGTTTTTTTACCTAAAGTCTTATAATGTTAGACATATGGATAAGTCTTATAAATTAAGATACTATGATATGTTAGTTTTTTCATTTTGGATGACTTATTACAAATGTAAAATTGATTAGGTTGTGTTAGAGTTTCTTCCAAATTGGGAATTTTTAGAAAATTGATTTTTAGGATTTTATTATGTATAAAAAAAATTGTAAATGTATAAATTGTTATATGGAAATTTACTAAAAAAAAACTCTACCGTACCACTTTTTTAATAAGATAAAAGTAAAAAAAAAATACTTTTTCTAAAAGACATATATATCTTAAAATAAGATATAAGTCGGAAAAATAAACAAAGTGATTTATCTTAATTTAATATATAAGAGGTTAAGTCTTATGGTCAAAAAAACAAACAGCCCTTTAGTGTATTTCATAGTACCATGTAGTTCTATTTAGAAATTGTAGTAAACTTACCAAATATGCAAAAATCATCTCATTTTGGTAGGACTTATTTTGGTGTAAGACCTTGGGTTTCATTAGTTATTGCAAATTGCTGACCAATACAGCCATTGCAGTTTACATGAACAATGAATTTGGTTGTAATATGGTGTTTTGGCTTTTGCTTCACAAATGAATATTTATTAACTGAACTTATGCTTAATGGTCATACCTGTGTTCTAGTTCAATTTGTAAGTCACCATGAGTGAGTTCTGTTGGAACTAATTACGTGTCTGAGTGGTTGATGATAATGAACTGGGGGAAATTCTATGGGTGATAAGAAGACACAATAGAGAATTGTTGCTATCAGAATAATTGAAAGAGCATAGATGACCAATTTTCATCCATCACTCGAGGAAGAAAAAAAAATGTTGAGAGTCACGAGTGCTACCAGAATGCATTATCTTAATTATTTGGCTGCTTTTCTCAAATCCGGAAATCTGCAAAATCTATGAGAGGAGAGAGGTAGACCTAGTGCTAGATCGGACTCAAAGCCAGTTTGAAAATGTTATGTGTACCACGTGTGGAATTAAATGCAGTCTGTTGCTTAAATCTGCTCTGTTTTTCTCATTCTCATATGGTAAAAGATGTGGTGCATAAATGTTGTGAAATTGATACTTTTAAGATATCGTCTCAAATGCATCCTTTCGTTTTATATATGTTGGATATTATGTCTGGTGCCTCATGCTATAAGACTTCTTAATAAAGTTAACTGGGATGGGATACATTGTTTCGATATTTAACCCCTCGTATATACAAGGTGAAGTTGATAGTGCAAAAAGATTAATTGTTAGAAATTGAACACATAGTTAATAGTTGTGCTAATAATTTTTGTGGTTTTGATAGGGAACGGTTGTGCTTGTCTTCCAGCCGGCTGAGGAAGGAGGTTGTGCTAATAATTTTTATGGTTTAGATGCTGGAGTGTTGAAGAACGTTGAAGCGATCTTCGGGTTGCATGTCTCATCATCTTACCAAATTGGTACAGTTGCCTCCAGGCCTGGCCCTGTTTTGGCTGGAAGTCGATCTTTGAGGTGGTGAATAGTGAAAAAGGAGGTCATGCTGCCCAATTTTAGTAGCTTCCAATGTGATTGTTAGTTTACAGCATTTAGTTTCACGTAAAGCCGATCCCTTGGATTCACAGGTACTTTGTAGTCTCTCTTTCATTAACGTATTTAACGTATTTGTAGTCTCTCTTTCATTGATCCCTACATTCTGTGACTTGACATCTTGATCTGTCTGGTCTCAGACTCTCAGCTTTGTTTCTTCGTGATTAATTTAGAGTTAGAGGAACTAACTTAAGGTTTAAAATTCCATTCAGAAGTTGAATTATTTACTTACTTTTTCACCTTATTCCAAATATCAAATTCATGGAATTTATATTAGTATTTTGTAAATTTTGACCCTTGTCATGTATGTATGTTTCTCTTGGCAATGATTTTCTTATTTGGTGTCGAGTATACATCCTCATCTACTCTCTTTATCTTTCAATTCCAATTTTCAGGTTGAGATTTCTGCATAGCTTGACCATATTGGAGAATAAATAAAACGTATTCTTCTTTGCTATGCTGTCCATTATTTGTTGAATGAAAATTGAATAATATTCTTATGAATTTTCCTTAGTTAGCATAATGGTGCCTTTCCAACAAGCGTTTTAAATATAAAAAGCATGATCTTGCAGGTAGTGACGATTGCAAAATTCCAAGGAGGCGGTGCCTTCAATGTTATTCCAGATTATGTTAAAATTGGTGGCACATTCAGGGCATTTTCAAAAGAAAGCCTTGCTTAACTTAAGCAAAGAATTGAAGAGGTATTACTTGTTAATTGACAGTATTGAACATCCTTTATTCCTGATTGTATGATACCTGAATATCGAAAAGTTGAAATTATTTTGTTCTCTTCATCTTTATTACTTTTTCGTCTTGTGGGTTAGGATCAAATTACTGACCTTTTCAAATTATCATGGCATAGTATTCTGCCATATATGTTAATTCTGTTCAATTGAAGTGACAGGTTATCACAAGACAAGCGAGTGTAGTGAGGTGCAATGCCACAGTCATCTTCAACAAAAATGAGAATCCATTTTACCCTGCCACTGTTAATAACAAAGACTTCCGAAAGGTTGCTGGAGATATACTGGGCTTCCGAAATCTTAAGGAAATGCCACCGTTGATGGGTTCGGAAGAATTCGATTTTTTCACAGAGGCCATTCTGGGATACTTCTTCTTCCTCGGTATGGACGACAAGACTCGAGGGAAGTTCGAATGGGAGAATTCACCCTACTACATAGTCAATGAAGATGCACTTCCTCATGGTGCTGCACTGCATGCATCATTGGCCACAAGATACCTTCTGGAAAATCAGCCCAAATCTACTTTACATAAGGAAAGCTCTCATGATGAATTGTGAGAGATTGTTACTACATAGTCAAGGCTTCTACTGTAATGCAAGAACGTCGTCTCCTACTGTGCTAATGAGGTGAGGTTGGTTTATTGGTATATCCCTAACACATACATCATGACTCATAAAGTTATTCCTCATCCTAAACCCCGAACTTATGGGAATACCGTAGTTCAAAAAGACAAATAAAGCAATAATTTAGTGTGACAATTTAGAGGCTCTTTCCTTTTTCTGTGTTGGCATTATCCCTCCAAAAATATTCAGGAACCATTATGGAAACACTATTTCCAAAACAATATAGAAAAGGAAAGTGGTAATGTAATGGGATTCTTTACGTGATTATCTCAAATTCTCAACTGGGACAAAAGCTTATTTTGGTAATACCAAGTTCATCATTCTGAAATTCAGCATTCCTTGCAATATATAACAAGCAGCATTGATTACCCCTAAAATATCTCTTAATTTTTAATCAAAATTTGGTAAATCCCTTCAAGTTAGAGCCATCAATATTTATGTGTGACATTACCTGTGATAATTGTGTTTGCAATCCCCTCTTGAATTATACTTCCGGTCAGTCCATCCTGGATAATTCTTCGGTGCATAGGTCCCCTGATACTATGTCTACATCACCATTGTCGTCACCGGCTACAAATAGTTATACTTCTTCAACGCCTCCAACCTCCTTTGACAAGCCAAAATGTGATAAAAGTGGTTTTAGGAAGTTGTTGGGGCGATATTGGAAGTGTTTTGGTCCAACAAAATCAAAGCATAAATTTGCAGAGAAATCAACAATGGGTCATAGTAATGCAGCAAGCCATGACAACAGTTATTGTGCTATGAGTTCTGAACGTGATGAGAATCTAAAGGCAGTCATTTCGTATTGCAACAATTCTAAGGGTTCGTTACTTCTCTTACTTTCCATGCCTGTCGTTTTATTTTTCTTTCTAATTTTTTTTGTTTTAATTTCATAGTATTTTTTTTTCCTAGAGAGACCCAGATGAATTTTATTTTGCAGCAGGTGACTGACTCCTCATTCTCGGATTTTTAAAAGCAGCAAAAACTGACCCCTTGATTGGGTTGCTTGTAATGCAATTTGTTTATATTGAGATTGGTGTCAAAAACAATTAATTTTGTATGGCACATATTAGATTCTGAATCAGCTTTGTAACATGAAATTTCCCTTCAATTTTTTCATTAGTACTTGCGAATTGCAATTGTTGTTTACTTCATACGTTATATGTTCTACTGTATTTATCTTCTCCGTCTCAACGATACAATTGATTACTGTCAATCTGTCATTTTTACTTGAAAGACACCTCTTATTAAATTTTTGGTGCCGAATCAATTACTAGGAACTCCTCCAATATACATTGCCTAAATATCTTAAATAAAAACATTATTTTATTAAACATCCCAGCAAGAAATCTCAGGACAGTCAAATATCGGTACCACCAAAAAAAAATACTCCCCGCCGGTAGATTCATACTAAATTTTAGAAGAAAGTCATAAAGAATTGTTTACCTTTCTTCAGATCGAAAAATGAATGTATCACAGGTCGAATAAAATCACTGGTATTGGAACTCTAACTCAATTCACATCATATTTTATCTTACTCTCTTCTGTTGTTTTTCACTGTTGTATTATACATAATACAATTTCCACAGACTATCATCCTCTCTTTCTATATTAACTGCTAGCCTTTTATAAGCCAACAAGAGCAGTTGATTACTGGTAACTGCTATTGCAGTTATCTAGATATATTGGGCTGGACTTCATGGGCTAATTTCATGGAATTGGGTTTGGACCCATCTTGGGTGTACCCAATTAAAACCAACATATCCCATTAGCACAAGTGGGTCCAACATAACTCCATTAGAAACAACACAATTATGATATCATCATAAAATTACAAAAGAGTATTCATACAGATAAATATATTGTATGACCTATGAACAATCAATATAAATAAGAGGAGCTTTGGAATCTCAATTTTAAATCCATTATTTATAAGAGATACAACATTTTTCATTTGTTGTGTCCTAGATTTAATTTCTTAAATTTTTATTAGTCTAAAAAGCATACTTAATCCCTCAAGAAGCCATGCTTGACTTTATCACACTTTTCATGTATTTACAATTGAATCTCAAAATACAATTGGCTAGCCGGTAAATACATAATTAAGATAAAAATTTATTAAATCTTCCCATTCTATCTTTGTCTTTTAGTCTACAAAATAGCTGCTACCTTAGACATGTCTCATAGACTGGATTATCATAACCATAGAAATAACATGCTAAAGTTGCTAACACTATTTTGTCATTTCAAGACAAAGTGAATAGTCATAAGGACATCATTTGAAGTTTTAATATAACTTCAGTGGAACATACACAATGAAGAAGCAGGGATTCATTCTCTCATTTTCCACATTGACCACAAATAGCACACGCGGTATGAAACACGTGTTACAGCGATCTTCATTCTAAATATGAATGGCTATGTCTTTTCTTAAATCACTGTACAGATTCAAGTTCAGTCACACACCCTGCGACTAACCTGAGTTCTTAAAAGTTCGCCACCTTTTAACGCCATATTAAGATCTCACATCTGGCTGAATCAGGCATCAATGATAGTGGGGTTTATCATGATCGGTTCTAAGATATTTATATGTATATTTGTTAAAAACCTCATCTTGACATAGTCATGGCGACATTTTCATATATATTTATATAAGCTCCTTTAAGAATATATTTCTCATATATCCTTTAATATATATGTGTCTCGCCTCAGTTGTTTCTCTAAACAACTGAGGCGACTGCATGTGTAAGAATGCTGGTCTCAACCTGATGACATAATTATATGTGAAATATAACATGCTAGTACAATTTCAAACAGAAATCAATTTTATTTATAACTATAATAACATCGTTTAGTACAGTGATTCAATCTATCATTATAATCTGCGCAACCCTAATGACTTGGCATGTGACTCATAAACATCTCTAGTCACAGCTTTAGTGAGAGGATCAGCTACCATCTCATGGATTGAAATGTATTGAATCATTACTTCCTTCTTCAACACGATATCTCCGACAAAATTATATTTTGTCTCTATGTGTTTGGATTTACTGTGATACTTGGAGTCTTTAGTATAAGTAATTGATGATTGACTATCACAGTAAATGGTTACTGGCTTCCCTTTGTCCTTAGAGACATCCAAATCTTCTATAAATCTTTTGAGCCAGACAGCTTCATGTACTACTGCCGAACAAGCCACAAATTCAGCCTCTATAGTTGATAGAGCAATACATGTTTGTTTCTTGCTACTCCAAGAGATAGCATCATCACTGAGTAGAAAAGCATATCCCGATGTTGATTTTCTCTCATCCAAATCACCTCCCCACTCGGCATCTGTATATCCAATGAGACATAAATCTCCACCTTGGTAACAAAGGGAGTAATCAGTAGTACCCTTAAGATATGTCAATATTCTCTTCACGGCAACCCAATGTTTCTTTCCAGGATTGGATTGATATCTACTTACGAAACCAACCGCATAGCAGATATCAGGTCTTGTACACATCATAGCATACATGAGACTGCCGATAGCACTGGATTAAGGAACATTTTTCATTTTTTTTCTATTTCTTGAGGAGTTTTAGGGCACATGTCCAGACTAAGAGTTTGTCCCTTTGATATAGGTGTATACATAGGCTTACAATCAGCCATGTTAAAACGTTCAAGAATTTTCCTTATATAAGGCTCTTGCGACATAGCAAGAAGTTTCTTCGAACAATCTCTTGTAATTTTGACTCCTAAAATATAGGCAGCCTCACCCATATCTTTCATCTCAAATTTTGAAGATAACCATTTCTTAATGGTCAACACAAACTCTTTACAATTTCCAGCCAACAAAATATCATCCACATATAAAGATAATATCACATACTTATCTTTATTTCATTTTATATACACACAATGGTCTTCTTCAGCCATTTTGAACCCATAAGACATAACAACCTGATGGAACCGTAGGTACCATTGTCTGGATGATTGTTTCAAACCATATATTGACATTTTGAACTTACAAACTTTACGCTCCTGGCATTTTGAAACAAAATTTACAGGTTGTTCAATGTAAATTTCTTCATCCAGTTCTCCATTGAGAAACGTTGTTTTTACATCCATTTGATACAATTCTAGGTCAATATGTGCGACGATTGCCAAAATAAGGCGTATTGAAGCAAACCTAACCACTGGGGAAAAAGTTTCTTCATAGTCAATACCCTCTTGTTGAGTATAACCTTTTGCGACTAAGCGTGCTTTATGTCTCTCTACTCTGTCATCTGCCTTTCTTTTGATACGAAGAACCCATTTATTTCCAATGGCTTTTCTTCCAGGCGGTAAGTCAACCAAGTCCCAGACATGGTTACTTTTCATCGAATCCATCTCCTCTTGCATAGCTTTTATCCATAATTCCTTATCAGGTGAGTTGAGAGCCTCATTAACATTTTTAGGCTCATCAGAGTCATGTGAAACAATCATAAATGCTTCCCCTTCAATCTCAAAACGACGACGAGGAACATTTCCACGATTGCTTCTACGAGTTGGTAAATCCAAAAATGTTGTCTCAACAACTTTATTACTCCCACTAGGATCAGAAGGTCCAGGTAGATCTGTATTTATTTTAAGTGGGGTATCACTCCCACTAGGGACAAAAGTCCCAAATAGATCCACATTAACTTCTAGTGGAGTATTTAGATTTGATTCCTCGATTTGATTACCCAATTCGTAGAATCGGATATCTCTATCAACTTCACCTCTATTAGGAAATTCACTCTCTAAAAAATTCACATCTCGTGATTCTATCTCAGTCACACTTCCATATGAGTTTTCACCTATGAGTACATATCCCTTTGAATGCTCAGAGTATCTAATAAAGATACATTTCTTTCCTCTTGCACCCAATTTTCCATATTTGTCAAATGGATCATGTACGTAACTCGTGCTTCCCCAAGGTCGCAGATATGTTAAGTCAGGTTTTCTACTTGTCCATAACTCATAAGGTGTGGAAGTAACCGACTTTGTGGGGACTTGATTAAGTACATATGTGGCAGTTAGCAAAGCATCTCCCCAATAGTGTACTGGTAGATTTGCTTGAGCCATCGTAGATCTAACCATTTCAAGTAATGTTTTATTCCCCCTTTCCGCTACACCATTTTGTTGGGGAGTCCTAGGAATAGTTAACTGTCTTTGAATACCTTTTTCATCACACAATTCCTTGAATTGATCTTAAAGTTATTCACATCCCCTGTCAGTACTTAATGCTTTAACCCTTTTATCTAATTGATTCTCTACTAATTTCAAGTATGATTTGAAACAATCCAATGCTTCAGACTTATGAGAAATCAAGTAGACATAACCAAAACGGGTAAAGTCATCTATGAATGTAATAAAGTATGAGGCACCATGCCTTGCTTTTACACTCATTGGACCACAAATGTCAGAGTGAATTAATTGTAATGGATTTTCAGCTCTAGTTCCCTTTCCAAATGGTTTTCTAGTTGTTTTTCCAGCTATACAATTTTCACAGATAGGTAACTCTATTTTATTAAATGAACCTAAGAGGCCCTCTCTAGCCAATCTGTTCATCCTATCTTGGCCAATATGACCCAGTCTAGCATGCCAAATGTTCACATCAACATTAACACCATTAGCGGAAGCAATTAATGAAAAACAACCATTATCATAATTAAAACCGTCCAACTCAGTATTTAATACAATAAAACCATTCAACAAATATCCAGTATCAATACGAACAGAATTATAAATAATATTCATACAACCACCATAAAAGTTAAGTTCGTAACCTAAACTTAAGAGGACAATAATTGAAACTAGATTTCATCGAATCTCAGGAGCATATAAAAGATCATGGAGATAAAGTATTTGGTCACCATGCAACATTAATTTGCAAGTGCCAATACCCTTCACTTCAACTCTCGAGTTGTTCCCCACGTAAATCCATCTAGTCCCTTGACAGATCCGATGATATTCTACGAATGTTGTTCTGTCTCTAGTTACATGGTATGTGGCTCCTGAGTCTACAGTCCACAAAATACGAGATTCAGTAAGTAAAACAGAACTAGAAACCAAAGCATAGTTATCAGTTATTAAGTTGGGTCGTACCTTTTTCGGCTCAGTGCACTCACGAGTAAAATGACCCAGTTTGCCACAATTGAAACATTTCAACTTGGCTTTGTCCTTCTTAACACCAGCACTCTTGCCTCTTTTCTGATTTTCGGTCTTATTCTTGTTGAAATTCTGTTTAGGACCTTTCCCCTTTTGCTTTTGGAAGTTCCCTTTCTTTCCTTTGTGCATGAAGCTCTTAGCCTTGCGCTTGCTGGACTCAACCATATAAAGCTAACCGGAAGCCTTGGTTGCCTCTAGGCGATCTTCTTCCAGTTCAACATGACATGATATATCATCAAAAGTCTTGATGTTATCATTGTGGGTCATGTTAATCTTCATGTTTTCCAAGCTATTAGGAAGAGACCGGATCACAGCTTGAATTTGTTGCTCATCAGTTAAAGTATGACCTGCAGACTTCAATTCACGTATCATGTTTGACATCTCTCTCAGGTGCTGCCTCATATCATAATTCTGACATTTTCTGTAGGTGTCAAACTTAATTGTAAGTCTCCTAAGTTTGGTAGTAGAAGTACCACCAAACTTGTCCTTCAACGCAATCCACATGTCTTGGCAGTGTCATACTCTTCATATACACACATGAGAGCATCAGTAATGCTACTTAGCATCGTTATGCGAGCTAGACTGTTTTTCCTTTTCCAGGTCTGATATGTTTCCATATCTCTCTTGTGTTGGGCAGTGCTACCAACTTGTGGTTCTATCATAGTGTTCGTAAGAGTTTCCAGAGCCTCTTGCTCTTCAAGGATTAGCTGAATTTTTCGGTACCACATCTCATAGTTGTCACCGTTCAGCTTCTCTCCCTTGTTCAACTCAGCAACAATTGACTTAGATGCAGAATCCATTTCCTGAAATTTTATGTAACACATAGTCTAATTAATAGTTATTCTAGCATGTTTTTTCTAATAATTTCACGCTTAGCACAAATGTTATGCAGCAAACTTACACTAAAAAATATAATAATAGGAATATTAGGATAGGAATCGAAACAAGAATCAAAGCTCTTGATCATCATCCAAGTCCACAACATTCACTAATTTATATTTATTAGTGTCCTTTGCGCAAAATCAGTTCTAACATTGTCTCTTACAATTTAGAACACCCATTTTGAATAAGCACAAGTATATTAAAAATATGCACAATCATGTATACAAATATCCCATTTCATTAATAACAAAGAGTTTATATACATTATGAGTATTTACAAATATGTACTTCCCAAGAATTACAATCTCAATCAGTAATTCTAAAACTCTTTGAGATTTCATACAAGATTCGTTCAAAGTGTGCATAGATACTTCGCTCATTCGTCTTTGGTAGATTATAATGTTCATCTACCCAACACTTTCCAAAAGCAGCATTTATATACCACCCAGCTTTAGAATTGTAACCTTTTTGAATTCTTAAACTAGAACCCATACTCAAAGCCGCATGCTTTCTAAGATTTCTACGCACTCGATTGTCATCATAATCCAGTATCATTTCTAAAGCTTCATTAAAAGTGGTAAGAACATCGGCTTCTAGCAATGTAAGTATTATATTATTATATTGTCGTAATTTCACTGGTAGAACCTTAAGGAGTGCATGAATTATGTCTTTCCATATAAACTCTATTCCACTATCACTTCAAGGCCATTCAGAAACTATGAGATCCCCAAAACTCAACAAATGTTCATATAAACTAATGCTAAAATCCATTTTATGAGCTTTTAGTTTGTTTATGAACTTAGCAAAGGACATTTCGAAATTCCTATATCTTTCAATATTCACTTCATCTATCTCCATTTCTGGAGACTGGAGACTGGAGACTGGAGACTGGAGACTTTCATCATCCTCGAGTGTCCTAGGTATATACTCATCAATAGTATTTTCCTCTGTGGACATTTCATCTGACAATGGTGAATAATCTTCTACCAATTGCAGTGAATTTTCCTCCACCAATAGTGGTGAGTATTCCTCTTGAGGATCAAAGTCAGATGAGTTGTGGTTACTCATTTCCTCAATCTATAGAGAAATGAAAAACATATATCATTAATAATTTGTTAGTAAAATTTTGAGAACTTATAAAAATTTATCGGGCATATTCAACTCCCACCGGAACGAAAATTTAGTCAATGGAATTAATAAAAAAAAAATACTGGAAAACCGCCTATTTGTGGCTTAAAAAAACGTCGGAAAATCGTTGGAATGTGGTCGGAAAACTTCGTCGAAAAGTGACCGGAAAACTTCACCTGAAAGTGGCCAGAAACCACTGCCATAAACAGTCACCAAAAACCGCTTTCAGAAACCGCCGTCAGAAACCGTCACCAGAAACCGCTGCCGAAAATTGTCACCGAAAACAGCCATCTGAAACCGTCGCCGAAAACCGCTGACGAAAACCGCTTCAGTGGTCGGTTACCAAGTAACCACATCAGTGCCACGTGTCCTCTAATTACTTGGCCACTTGTCAAATTCTACCTACACCTTGACATGTGTCACAAGTTGGATGGTCCAAATTCAACAAAGCAAATTGATTTAAATTAGGCCACTTTCATCAGGTGTGCGTGTAACCCACGCGCCATATTTCCATCATTGTCCGGTCATCGGACCGCCATCATTAGATTCCAAATTTTATTCTAATTCCATTAATGCCTTTAAGTTTGAAAATTGGATCTGAGGTGAGTCGCACTCGCCGCCTCTAAGGCGCGTGTAACTATTCACCTTCTTCAACCTCAAGAAGAAAATTCTGGAAAAATTTTGTTTCCAATTCAGTTTTCAATTGTTTCGTTCTCACTCGTTACAAAACTAAATTTTACGATCTTGGTATCTATTGAAAGCTTGGGATCTCTAGTTTCTAACGATACCATTTTGACAATAAATTACTGTCATTTTTACCCTTTACGACTCCCTCAAAGTTTCAATTTTAGGGCTCTATGCCTTAATGTTTATATGCATAAAATTAAGTCTCATGGCATATTAACACAAATTGAAACTAACTGGATGGAGTCATAATAATTGTATAATAAATTCAAAACGAAATTATATGTTTTACTTGTTCAAAAACAAAAAAAAAACATAGTAAAACATATTGATATCTATATGTGAATTTATCAAGGGCAGTAAAGAAAATTATCAAGACATTTTCTAACAATAAACTAATTAATGTTATGGCATGTCATAAATATATTCATGGATTACAAAATGAATCCGAAAAAATCATTTACACACTTCTCATTATATTAAGCAAATAATAGTGATAATATGCAAATGGTTTATAAAAAAAATATTTTCATACTTCTATGAAAACATCTCAATGTAATAAAAAAAAAACTGAATACATTCAAGCAAAGCTCTGATACAAATGTAGATTCATACTAAATTTTAGAAGAAAGTCATAAAGAATTGTTTACCTTTCTTCGGATCGAAAAACGAATGTATCACGGGTCGGATAGAGTCACCGGTATTGGAACTCTAACTCAATTCACAATATATTTTATCTTACTCTCTTCTGTTGTTTCTCATTGTTGTATTATATGTAATACAATTTCCACAGACTATCATCCTCTCTTTCTATATTAACTGCTAGCCTTTTATAAGCCAACAAGAGCAGTTGATTACTGGTAACTGCTACTGCAGTTATCTAGATATATTGGGTTGGACTTCATGGGTCAATGCCATGGAATTGGGCTTGGACCCATCTTGAGTGTACCCAATTAAAATCAACATTGCCAGTGCCGGTGAAACCGAATTAACCAAAACAAAGTCCAAAATCACTTTGGTGTAAAACGGTATCGTTTTGTTAAAAAAAAAAATACCGGACAGAGTTAACAACATTGACTTCTGCCCTAGCCCGCCTAGACACTCGACTAGGTAGGTGCCTTGGCACCGAGGAAGGCCAATTAGGCCGCCGAGGAAAGCGGATTAGTCCTTCCTTACAGCCGATTACTAGAACCATGGTTCCTGCATCATCCATTTCATTGCGCAGTTGCTCATGCTACACAAATCCATTTCAATGCGTGCAACATTGGTCCAAGTAACATTAAGGCCTCATTGGTTGGCTCATAAGTCATAGCTTCGCCATCTTTTGGTTAATCCTCTAAGGAGTTGAAATTGTTGCGAGATGTTTGAAAAACATTATCGAATCAGGCACATATACACTGTTATTGAATCAAGCGAGCATATACACTCAAAACATATTGTGGATTTCTCCTGTTTTTTTTTTTTTTTTTTTTTTTTTGCATTTTTTGTAAAGAGATACATAGAATGAAAGGCCAGAGGCCAATGTCACAAAGATCTGCCATGACTCAAGATTTCATCTCCCTCGGCTGTTGCAAATGCATTAAAATCATTATATTTACCAAGACTCGTGAGAACATGAACGATAGTCCTGTCTTGGAACAGGGTTACACTACCAAAGTAAAGACACAATATGCTCGTACAGATTCGATTATTGAAAAAGAAATAGTAAAACAGTTAAAACTAGATGTGTTCTTCAAAACACCAATTAACTCTAAACTTATGGTCCATTTGGGCAAATGCGCGCATTAAATAGAATCGACAATTGTGATTATTAGGTATGCTGCAAGCATTGAACAGAGCCAGCGGCCTAGGCTTCTGACATGATATAACCCATAATGTCACTCAATGCCTAGGCCTTGCACCAAGTAAACTCTCCCCATGTTGCACCGGGTGCAGCCAAGATTTTCTCTTGTTGAAGAGTTATGAAACGGAGAGGAAAGTTAGATAAGTAGTTTTTGTTATCAATACACTACATCATCATTTAAGATGATACCCCCATTCTTCATGAGAAGGACATGGATAATTTATAGCCACAGGTATATGTCCTTGAGAGCAGATTAAAACCCGAACCATAATTCAGGTTAACACTAATTCAATGAATACTGTAAAAGAACAAAGAAAACCAAGCCCATAAGAAACCTCAAAATAGCTCATTTAAAAACAAAATGGCACAATTACTAGCTAACAAAATGAACACGAGTTCAACACATAATTTCAGTAAAAATGTCTTAAAACAACATGAGCATTCATCAAAAAACACCAGGTGGTTCTTGACCTATCTAATATTTCATCCTTTCAAGCTTTTTATTTCTCAGATGAGTTGGGTCCCCTCTTCTTGCCAAAACCGACCACTGCAAATAAAGAAAAAGCAATAAACATCACAACCACAACACTAATCAATCATACAAATCCTAGAAGTATTTTTTGTAGGAAAACAGCATGACCAACAAAAAAAAATGACTTATAATTAATAAAATAAATAATCTACACTTTCAAACAAGTGTAAATGGATAGATATTGACTCATAACTAAAAACCCACTTTCTAATGTAAAAATGAAAACGATTGTTTAGATCTAAACAAGTAACTAATAACCAATTATTGCTCGAGTTCATATAAGCCGTACAGATAGAATGAAAATAGGTCGTAAGAGAAAGAGATACTCACCGGCGGTGACGAATCGGCGGTTGTATTGCATGCGCTTGTGGGCGCGGCCACGTGGCTTCTTCTTCTTGTCCTGCTTTGCTACCTTGGGAGTTTGACCTCTAACCTTACCGGCACGAGCCAAAGATCCGTGAACCTTACCTGGAAAATTCAAGAGATTTTAAGCAACAAAAATAGCAGATGACAGAAACAACAAACACGATGCAAATAGTAAGCAAAAGTGAAGGTGATTTCTAGATCAGTGCATAGTGGCTTACCCATATCGACTGCTACAGAGTCTGCTCTGCTGCTCTCTTTTCTCGCCTTTAGCGGTGATCGAGTCGGCACAGAGAATACGAAGCTTAGAGTTAGGGTTTGTGGGTGAATATAATATATATAGTCAAATAAATAAATATGGGCCGGCTTAAAGCCCAGTCTGGGAATTCAGTGCTGGACCTCAGTAAGGCCAGATAAATTATGACTGGCTGCCAAGTGCAAAGTAGTATTCCTATCGAAATACATATCAAGTACTTGCAATTTTTTTGTAGAGGGATTAAAACTTAATACTTAAAACCTCAACCTCTTTTACATTATGGGACAGTTTAGCATAACTTTTGTAATAATAATTGTTAGTTGAGCTGAATAAATAATCAGTTGTGAAGTTAATCAATAGATGTTTGGTTAATTTTATTTTTAAAACTGTTCTATAACTCAAAAGCAGTATATATATGTTTGGTAATTTTATTGTAAAAGTGTTGAGATTAGTGACAATGATTAAAATGTACATAATTTAAGACTCTATTTCATTTTTTTCATTAATTACATATATTAAATCAATATTTAAGTAAAGTATTTAAATTGGAAAAAAAAATCAATAAGAACAAAAAAATTGTTTTTAAAAGATCTTATAAATCAAATTAATATTTAAATATAATAATTAATTTTCAGATGAAATAATGTATATAAATGTTTTTAACTTGATTTTATATGAATAATAAAGATATTTTAAAAGATGCATTAAATACTGAAATAAATTATTTCATAACACTTTCATAAAGTAACTCTTCACATACTTCTCAAAATCAATGTCAAAACATGTCAGATTATCAATTAATCACTCTTGAAAGTTTTACTAAACATCATTTTATGTCAAAATTATAAAATTATCTGATTTTAACTTTTCAAAAGCAATACAAAACTGACCATATGTTTGGTTTGATGGAATATGAGAGAAAGGAAATAAAATGATTTGGATGTATTTTTAATATCTCATTTAGGCTATTAAGTGAGAGGGAAATGAAAGGAAACGAGGGGAAAGGAAAGGAAATGGAGAGAATAATTTCCCAAAACTAATGATATTTTTAAAATCCCAAAACTAACCCTATTAATATTGAATGATAAATTCAATTGACATATATTTTTAAAGCCTATATAACAGGATGTCAATACATACCTATTGGTGTTTATATAGGATAGGATAAAATTATTTTTATGGGATAGGATAGGATAGGATATGATTGCATTGGATATGATTGGATTGATTTTAATGTTATAATGTGTTTGGTGTGTATATAGGATATGATTAAAAATAGAGTAATCATGCGTTTTGTTCAATATAGGATATGAGTAAAAGTAAAAGAATAATTATACACACCTCCTCTACATTAGTCAAAGTTAGTTAAACTTACTAAAATGAAGGATTTGTTTCATCATTTTTTTCAATTTTTTAATATGTTCTTTTAAACCTCCCACCGATTAAAGTTTGGTTTGTGATTCTTTGCTTTAGCTTTATTTATTTATTTTTGTTGTTTTCGTATTTGACTTTCTGTTTGCTTTCTTGTTCTGGTTCATTAGTTGTATATATATATAAAAAATGTTGACATCCAGATCTCCACCTCTCCATATCCGGTCTCCATCGAGCTTACCTCTCCATTTCTCTCAACTTCTTCTTCGAATTTCTTCTTGTTCCTGAAAGCTTTGTTCTTCTCTGAGCAGATAATAGATCTATTGGGTTTTGATTTTGTTTTTGTTTTTGTTTTTATTCATATTCATGCTTGATTTTAAGATCGAAGGTTTTGATTTTGTGATTGTGGGTTTTGAATATTTTTTAGAAATGGAAATGTTTTTTACTCAACAAAAACCAGAAAAGCAGATGAAGAAGTAATCGATCTGAAAAAGGTTTTGTTTTTGTGATTGTGTGATGGAAGGTTTTGATTTTTTTTTTTGCGTTTTTTTTTAATTAGCCTATCAGTTGAAGAAGTCGATCTGAAGAAGATGAACTGAATAAGCGATCTGAAGAAGATGAACCACAAAAGAAGACAAGGGATTTTCATGTAATTCAAACATGGGAAACAAATGAATCTCATGTAGAAGGACCGCATTATTTTTATCCCATTGCAGTGGGATAAAATATGGTGATGGGATTAATTTATCCAATCCCATTACTGAGCCAAACATGGGAAAGGGTTTAAAATTAGTCATTTTCCTATCTAATCCTGAGTGCCAAACGTGGCCTGACGGTCAACAATCAATGTAACTATTTTATAACATTATATTATTATTATTATTATTACTTTGTTATTGCTTAATTGATATATGTCTGTGACTTTTTATTAATTATTTTCTATGGTAAAATAGTAAATTGTTTATATATGATTGATTGATGTTGTTAACGGGAAATTTGTTTAGAATGAGAAATCCTTGTTAACACCCTCGAGACCACTACCACGAAGGTGGTGGCCGGGGTTGGTATCATTGATACCTAACCTGATCTTGTATGAATATGAAGGAGGATGAAATCATAGGTAGGAGACAATTCATCCCGCCCGTCGGGTTTCGTGCTTATGAAATAGATCTGAGGAGCTTGAGGTTCCCTTGCTGGTGCGAAGGGAGTGATCCTGGACCTTGTTCCTCGGTCGGAGTCGGAGTCCGTCCTGGTACCCAGAGCCTGGTTCTAGAGCCCGATTGCTTCCTGATCTTGTACCCCGACCTCAACAGCAAGTAAGAATGGAGGCTTATCTAGCTCCAGTGTCGGAGTGCTCGATTTATTCCATATAGAGGATACATGAGAGCTCCTCAATTCCCTTCGAACTGGTCTGGGCGGTTTCTCTTCATCTTGATATACGACTTTGGCGTATAGATGAGAGGGTAAGAGTGTTAGGTCCAGCAGGGTAGGAATCTATACTCGGTTCCTTAGGTCTTCGTTATTGTTTCCCGATCTCATGTAAGAAAGATTAGAGAGCTAGGACCAATGAGGTCGGTTCCTAGCCCACATACACACATGCGTAACATAGTAGATAATAGAAAATATACAAGTCTTAAGTAGATGGAGGTAGACTGACCAAGGGGGGAAAAAGCATCACGAGTGATCACATGCTGAAAAACCCCAAGGCAGTATCCGGAGGAAGGAGGAATACCCTTCCTTATGTATATATCGAAGAAAGCTTCGGGGAGCTTATAAGGATGGTGAAGTAATACAACGTAGTTACTCCGGAGAGCTTACAATGGTGGTCGAATGTAGACCGATATTTTCCCGGTCGGGGTTACATATACAATGATGATGTAGAGAGAACTTGTAATGAAGCATGTGTTTTCTGTCAATGATCGGAGCCCATATAATATGCCTTTTACATGCATATTTATACATGATGACCACCTTGGCGTGCAAGTTCGGGACTCTTCAATTAGTCTTTGTTTCCTTATCGAATACGATTCTTCCTTTGATGTAGTTAATCGACTTGTAGCTATTATCTCGAAAAAGATATGATTGTTTCCTCTTTGGATTCTTCCTTCCTTGATAGGCGGGATTTTCTATTATAGTTGACCCTCAATAATCGGTTGTGGAGGATATCTTTGAGGAGAAGGTATTTGTTTCCTCTTTGGACTCTTTCACTAATGAATGACCATTAAAGAGTTGAATATTCTTTTATTAATGGTGTTGATCATGGCATTAACTGGGTTGACTGCCTCTATTAATGTGGTTGACCTCATTAATGGTACTTTAAATGTCATGGAAACCAATCCTCTCTTCATACGTTGCCGAGAGGAGAGCTCTAGTTCTGCATGTCACTCTTGAGAGGTACTTCATGGAGGTTACCCGAGGTGACATTTGATGTTCCTTAAGGGCGAGGTACCCTAAGATCCAGTACACTAGCAGGGTCCCCCGGGGACCTCAAAAAATTGTCACGGAGCTAGATGATGGTCTTCCCATGGAGCTTGTGCTAACCATTTTAGGGGCGAAATATCCCATAGGGTTCCAACCTTATAGCTGGGAGCTTAGTTTAGCTACCCCGAGCTTCATCATAGAGCTCGACCTAATTGTACAGGCTTTCTAGCGGGGTAGCGGGCTTGGCTAGCAGGCCCTGGTAAGGTGTTTGCCATAAACAGGCGACCTTTGCTCGCTTCTGGAAGGGAGGAGAGGTACGCTCGAGTACTGCTCTTGCTACTTGATTTAACCATTCCAAGAGCTACAGTGGATCTTGACACTTTTAGTGACGATGAGGCTTTACGGGCTCATTCCTTTAATGCTCGGACAGGTCGAGATTATACCTCGATGAGGTAGGAGAGCCTTTGCAAGACAAGTTCGGCACCTTGAAGGCCTCCTAGTGAAAGTAGAGATAGTAGCAAGCTCTAGGAGAGTGTCACGAGATACCTTGATGTCGGGGGACCCAGGTCATTTCACGTTGACCTAGCTTCGGGCTTTATCCTGGTATAAGGAGCTTGACGTGGTCTCGTCGGGCTTTATTTGGTAAGTCTGGACACTTGCGAGATGCTCAGATGGTATGGGCGACCTCGCCTTGCTCCTGTAGGATAGCGTGGTAGCTCGACCTCGGGGACCTTGATACCCCGTCATATAAGCCCGAATTTAGACCCTTACGGGAAGACTGGGAAGTGGAAAATTCTTCTTTGGTCCCTAACCAAATTTTGCTATTAACAGATGTCATTTGCAATTCATTTTTTATTTTGTTTATAAGTGCTATGTACAATTAATTAATCATGTGGTTTGCAATTCTTAACATGTCCATATTTTTATATAAATTGTGTGGTTTGGTGATCTATATTTTACTCCAATATCGAACAAGTACTTGTATGGTTTGGATCCTTCATTTTTCTTACATTTTTGTTGTTTGTTTACTTGATAAATTAGGTGTTCTGTTTTTCTACTAAAAAAAATACATGATTTATTTTAATTGGTAGATGAATAACCAAGAAAATGATAAAAGGAATTTAGTATATATGTGGAAGCAGAGCCGTCAATTAACTACCATTCAAATAGTATGTATCGTTGCTCACTGTAGAAATTATGTAAGTCAACCAGCTAAACAATCAATGATCCACAAAACAGAAAGTTCGTGATGAACTAATGAACCAACTTCAAACTAACCAAAGATGTCGAGATATTATTCATATGGGGCCTGAAACATTTAAAAATTTATGTGAGATTCTAAAAAGAGATGGTGGGCTTCGACCTACGAAATTGGCAACAATTGAGGAACGGGTTATTAAATTTCTTTACATCTTATCACACAATGTAAAGAATCGTGCAATTTCTTTTTTTTTCGCCGCTCCGGTGAAATAATTAGTCATCATTTTCATAGAGTTTTACAGCCAATTATATCTTTAGAAGACCAATTTCTTCAACAACCCACTGGATCGAACGTCTCTCCTAAAGTAGGAAGTAACAATTGGTTCTATCCATACTGTAAGGTACATATGTTTAGCTTATAGAAAATTTACAATTGTTAATATTTATTTGTACGCACACCATTATATTTATTAAATATGACAGGATTGTGTTTGGACAATTGATGGAACACATGTTCGTGTAAAAGTTTCGAGGGATGATGACCAAGGTATCGTGCTAGGAAAGGTTACCTAACTTTAAAAGTGTTAGCTACATGTTCATTTGACTTTGAAGTTCACATATGTCGTATGTAAATTTTACCAGACGTACACGTCATCGACAAAGAGGATAAAATTGCCAGATGAACGTCCAAATAGACATTCAGAAAATATCCTACAAGACATCACCAAAGAAGAGAAAGCCAGAGTAAGCAGGTATTGAACAAAACCTACTCGGGTCAACTGACGTCATATACTACTTGGGGTCAGTTAAAGATACTTGGGGCTAGTTGATGACGTTTTCTACTCAGGATCAGATGACGTCACTCGGGACCAGCTGATATCGTGTTCTACTCAGGACAAACATGAAGAAAACCGAATAAAAAGCTCAGCGCGTAGCTCACACGGATCGAGTCATTAAAATACACGAAGATATCCATATCAAAGAGGAATTCCAAGAAGAACAGAATATCAAGCAAAAAGGGTTCCAAATCAGGCAACAATTTTATTTCTTCAAAAAGACTACGTTATTATAAGGAAATAAGTCCTAATTGGACTACATTACTAGAGTCCCATTCGATCTCAATACAAGTCTCCGAAACAGGAAAGAAGACAAACTACTTCGAACAAGTAGACAATCATAATTAAATACAAAGATCTTTTATTACTTGTACAAAGAAGATTAGGGTTCTATGGACATATAAATAGATCCGTGATCTCGTCACAAAATATAGACAGAGAATATACAGAAATCATATAGCAAAATACAGAGAGAAAAAGAGAGATCGAGAATTGTAATTATTCTATTCATAGTGGATTTTGGCTTGGTTGATCATTCAGCCACCCGTGGACGTTTCCCCGGTCATCGGAGTTTTACCACGTAAAAACTTGCGTCCGATTACTTTCTCCTTCTCTTCTCTTTGAAATCACAGTTAAAATCCAAATCTTGTTGGCTTTTCTCATACATCCAGAAATCGACGTCAACAACATATATCTTACATGGGTGGGAAAGAACTGCATCTAATTCGAGGATTATAAAAAATGCACTAACGAGAAAAGATAAGCCGATAATTCCTAATGGTATATTTTAATTTTTTAATAAAAAAATTATGCAGCTTTGTTATATAATTAGTAAAAATACTACATAGTAATTATGATTCTTTTTAATAGGAAAATATTATCTAGTTGATGCTGGATATATGTTAAGAAGTGGACTTATTGAGCTATATAGAGGAATGCATTATCACTTGAAGGAGTATTCTTCACATCCGTCACAAAATTCTCGAGAGTTATTCAACCTTCGTCACGCATCATTACGCAATGCAATTGAGAGAGCGTTTGGTGGTCTAAAGAAATGTTTTCCATTTATAGGAAGTACGACCGAGCCTAACTATTCAGTTGACATGCAATCATCAATTACTTTGGCATGTTGCATCCTATATAATTATTTAATGGGTGTGGATCCTGATGAAAGCCTTATTGAGGAAGTGGATAAAGAGATTTCTAATGAGTTTGAAGAAAGTGAGAAGGTTGATGACGCTCCTATAAATGTAGATGAAAACTGTTTGAAGTTTACAACAATTCTATTATTGTTGATGAAGACGCTATTCAAGGAGAATTTATCAGAGACACGTTGACTATTGGCATGTGGAGGGATTAAATTAATTTAAATGAAAACTATAATTGTTTTCTTTTTAATAATCTGTTAGTGCTTTTTTAAAATATTAATTTTTAATATTAATTTTATGTTTTACTTAATTTTAATATCATATGTTTGTGCATTTTATTTTATTTTGTTGATAAATTAGAAACCGGAAGGCCAATAGTGTGCAATAAATGTTGTGTATCTACCCCTTATTGTTTGGTTACGAAGTAGATAAACATTATATGATATTTGATGGTATCACTGTGATATCAACTCTAATTCTCTTTTATCAGGATTTTGTTTTAAAGTCATTGAAACAGTAGCTCTGTTACTGTTAGTTTTATGTCATTCTTAACAAGTTGTTTTTCTACTTATTAATGCTCTTTTTGCTTTCTCTTGAACACTAATATAGTTGGAAATTTATTTGTTTTACTGTTAATGGTGTACTGTTATTATTTTCTTTTTAATTTTTCTTATATACGTTGTAGTAATCACCGATAAGAAAGAAAAAAGATAACAATGATACCAATAAGAGGGATAGATTATTTGGACACCACAAATGGATTATCGTCTTATCGATGCATTGTATACTCAACATGCCCAAGGAAATAGGGTTGACGGAAATTTTACATCAAAAGCTTATGAGAATATTATTTTAAACTTTGTCAAAAGCTTGGAGTGAATATTGACAAAGATAAAGTGAAGAATCGTATGAAGAGTCTTAAAACAAATTTTAGTGAATGTTATGACTTGTTCAATAATGGTGGTTTGAGTGGGTTTGCATGGAATCCGGTTACAAAATTTGGGGGTGCCAAACTTGAAGTTTGGGAGAATTTGGCTGAGGTATTTTTCAAATTTACTATATATGATATATTAAAACATATGCTTTTATATTTGTATGTTGGTTGATATAATTTCTTAATTTTTTGTTTAATTAAAACAGGCAAATCCTTGTGCAAAAAAAATAACGACACACGTCGATCGGTAACTATGAGAAATTGGTTGATCTATTTGCAAAAGATAGGGCAACATGTGTTGGTGCAGAAACAGTTAAAGAGAAGCGTAAACGGTGGGATAACGGAAGTGGAGATGACTATGAAACCATTGAAGGGAATCAATCAACTATTATTGCAAAATGAAGTCACTTTAGAGAGTGTTGCTCATATGGATGATGACATGGACACAATGGTATCTCCAGGAACCACTTCTCAAATACCCACTCAAACTGCACAGTTGAAACGTAAAAAAAGAAAGACTTCAAATTCTGAGCATAATCCCGATGAGATGATTAAAGGAATTCATTCTCTCGTTGAAGCAATCAAAGAGGGAAATTATATGTTTGAAAAATCTCAACCTTTAAGTTTATTAAACAAGACTTGTGGAATGATTTGCAAGCCATGTGATTTGAACAATCAATACTTACAACAATAAAAGAAGGGTTTTCTTTGGTTGTCCCTTTGAGAGTCGTAAAGATCTATTGGAAAGGTTGATGTATGGTTATGGTAATCGTTGAATAGTATGTATATCAATGGTTACTATAGTTAGATACTGAAGATTTACTTTTTTTTTTAGTTATTTGGGGATAGATTGGTTTTTTTATTAGTCTATGACTTTGAATAATTTATTTTTATTGGTGGCTTCGTAATTTTATGTACCATTTAGCATTGAACAATTTATTATTATTTATATTATTATTATTATTGTTGTCATGCTACAATTAATTTGATCACATCATTACTAAAAATAAGATTTGCATATCTATTGTTTTTTTGGACATATATTGCTATGTTACTGTTGGGTAATTGGTGTGAGAAGGATATTTTATTAAATATAATAAAATATATTTCTTTCTTTCTTTCTTTTCCAAAAAAAAAAAGTTTCATTTCTTTTCATTCCTATTCATAACCATCAAAACAACTATCATTAAAAACACTTTTCTTTCATTTTCTTTCGTTTAATTCCATCAAACCAAACATAGTGTTAGCGGTGTGGATAACGCCATGTAATTGCCTTCACCACGTGTGTTTGTGAATTTAAGTTATGGTAATTATGATTTTACACTTAATTTCATTTAATATATTTTATTCAGATAAAATATATAACAGTTAAACAGTAAAGATGGTATAAATGTCATACTAATTGTTTTTCAACGGTTTTGTATGTAAAAAACTATGAAGTTAATATATTTAAGAGATGAGATGAATATAAACATACCATTTAGGTTTAATCCCTATTAAGTCTTTGTAAAATTCAAGACTAACCGGTATTTACCAAAAAAACAAATAACCTAGGGGAAACTAATGAGAAATAACTATTAGGCCCCCAGTCAAACCCATAAGATTATAACCTCGTTTTGTCTTCTTCTTTTTTTTAAACAATAAAAGGGACCTTGTTTTGTCTTTTTTTTTACCAGTTTGGTATTGCTTTTAACAAATTAAAATCGGCTTATTTTATAATTTTGATATAAAATGATGTTTGGTAAAACGTTTAAAAGTGATTATGTACTACTCTTTTAAAAAGTACATGAGAGGTTACTATTTAAAAGTGATTATGGAATAATCTATTTTAGCATTTAATAGATCTTTTAAAATAATATTATTATCCTTATGAAATCAAGTTAAAATCGTTTGTATATGTATTATATTTCAAAATTAAATATTCTAATTAAATATTGATTTGATTTACAAAATCCTTTGAAAATGTTTTTGTTTTTCTTATGATTTTTTTTTTCCAATTTTCCAAATTCAAATATTCCATTTAAAATTTGTTTTAACATATATATATAATTTACGAAAAAAATGACGTATTGCTCTAGACTCATGTATATTTCAGTCATTGTAACTAGTTTCAATACATTTATAATAAAATTATCAAACATATGTATATTGTTTTTGAACTATATATTAATTTTAAAAATACAATTAACCAATTTTTACCGATTATTTTCACAACTAATTATTCATTCACACGTCACAGTTAATTATTCCTTAAGTGTATAGTGATTGTTATAAAAGTTATGTTGATGGGAAATTTGTTCGGGATGAGAAATTCCTGTTAACACCCTCGCGATCACTACCACAAAAGTGGTGGACTGGGTCGGTACCGTTGGTTCCTGACCTGTTAAGAGATAAATGAGAGACTGGATCGTAATAACGGTAAATGTGAGCTTTTATTATTGATAGATTGCTTTAAAATACAAATCGCTCTCTTGTATGATCACAGTCTCTCTAAGATGTAGGGTGGTGGCAACTCCGTACCGGTCGAATAGTGGAAACGAAAGTAGCCGTGTTCTGAATACAGAATTTAGGTCTTCCCCTCTTCTTTTCTTTCTCTCTCCTCTCTGTTGTTATCTATCTTTTTCTGTCTATATAGCCTTTTCTCTCTTTTTCATCTATCTTTTCTACCATGCTTGGCCTCACATATATATATATATATATATATATATCGTCCAAATAAGTTTTTAGTTCGCAAATATTTTATCGTGATCCCATGAATCAGTTCACTCATTATCGAGCGGGATTCGTCATTTGAATTTGAATTGTTGCTGGATTCGATGATATCGTTGAAGGAGATAAGTTTGTTCTTTTTTTTGAATCAAATTCTTGACGTGCATGTAAATATTACGTGGAGATGATCCTGTGTGTACTCGTGTCATGAATTTTCATGGAGGTCGCCCTGCCAGCTGCCTGTTGCCCCATAGTGCGAGGTAGATCCCTGATCCGACTCTGTTCTTAGAAGCTTAAGATGGATTTTCCCTGACCCTTGGAGGAATGAGGTGCTCTTGAAGACCTTTCTGGGAGGTAGCTAGGGTAGTGTAGATTTAGGTGTGATTCTTCCTTTATGTCCAGCAAGGACAACGGGCTTCTGGAGAGGTTGGCGGGCTTCTCTCAAATGTCTCTTGAGCTTAGAGACTTCCCTAGGCATTCACGGGGTGGTTGTGGAGCTCGACCTCAAAGCCAAGGTTCCCCGATAGATGGCCTAAAGAAGCCCGAGTTCCAGTACTCTTGTGGAGGGCTCGTCCTGGTCGCGTCTGGCTTGTT
Organism: Dipteronia dyeriana; assembly: GCA_032871835.1. Taxonomy (NCBI): domain Eukaryota; kingdom Viridiplantae; phylum Streptophyta; class Magnoliopsida; order Sapindales; family Sapindaceae; genus Dipteronia; species Dipteronia dyeriana. The sequence goes on along the minus strand of CM065300.1, from coordinate 46,206,848 downwards.
TTCTGGTAGTTTTGAAGCCGAGCCAACCTTCCCTACTCCTGCGAGGTGGCTTTACGATCTTTATGGGCTTCATGATTGTCGATTATGGGTGGACAATTTCTCTTTGACCCCTGGCCAAATTTCACTATTAACATAAGTCCCCTCTGACTTGAACACCGGTGGTAGAGTTGGGGTTGGAGTCAGATTCCTTGTTTAATTGAGAAATTTTTCCGCCATAAAAATAATTAATGAGTGCGAAATCTTCTCATTAATTACCCAATTTTTGAATTTGAATTTGAATCTATGTGTTATTCGAAGAAAGACGGCTGCAATACAACTCCAAGTGATCTTCCTGAGGATATCGCCAATAATCCTCTATTTAAACCAGGTCTTGCCGTTACTTTCTTCATACTTTCTCAAATCTCAAATTTTCAAATTTCTTCTTCCCTACTTTCTCTGTCGATTTCCCTCTATCTTCCGCTTGCTTTCACACCTCTCTTACCCACTAATGTCGACCTCCACAGATAGTGTTGATGCCTTGGTTGAGGGCACCATAGGCTCTAACCTAGCTCCTCGTAAGCGGGTGCGAGGAATTTCGAGCGATGAGGAATCTTCCCCGTTCCGCCAGTGTCTTCGTTCTAGTAGGAACGTCTCTATCGGCTCTGGCTTCTTGAACCAACCCGACAATCCTTTAAACCTAGTCGACGAAGATTCTGATGTAGGGGAGAGTCACCGCAGTCAGGAGGGCTCAGGTCACAATGGCGGAGCTTCCTTCAGTGGTGATCCCTCTTTTCGAACCCAGGGTCATCCCCGATTCCACCGTCGACCCTCAGTCGATTAGCCGTCTTCGGAACAAATACGGTATCCCTGACACCGTTTCCCTCACTGTCCCCCACAGGAACTATGACAATTTTAACCCGCCCATAGGCATACTTCCTATCCACGTCGTGGCTTTCGAGAGTGGGGTGAGGCTCTCTCTTCACCATACCCTTCAGCGGGCTATCAATGCCCTTCAGCTGACGCCCGACTTCTGGAGGCATCTAGTGGGCTTCCTTGTATTATGGAGGGAGCAATGCGAGATGAACAATGTAACCAGGGAGCCCGGAACTAAGGAGCTCGCCTTTCTTTTCCAGATAGATACCCTGACTGTGGTTCCACGAGGCCAATTCTATGCCAAGGCCAAGAATAGGCTCAACTTTATCATCTCCAGGGCTTCAAAGAAGGACCCCGCTTGAAAAGAGGAATGGGTACTGGAGGGGGGAGACTAGGGAACTCTGTTTTTATCGGCGGGCATGAGCTCAAGGTTCCCACCGCCTTTAGTGACAAACCCTCATGGGGTCGGGATTCCTTGCCCGTTGAGTCTGAAGCCATGCTGAAGATCATCCTGGCTCGAAATTACTTAAATCTGAAGTTTCCAACCGCTGACCCCTTCGATCCCCGCAGGGTGAACAAGTACCTGTGGATCTTCGATACTACTCCTCGTAAGTATCTCGCTCAATCCTGTCTTTAACTTGTTGGATGGTTCAGTTCTGATGATCTTGATCCCTCTTTTTTTAACAGTGTTTATTATTGCTCCAAATTCTCACGAAGCCCGACAAGCTGGGATCCCTCTTCCTCCTCCTTCCAGATCGTTCCATGGGGGGTCAACCACTGAGGTTGCTACCCCCTCGTTCATTCCCCCTCATCTTCCCAGGTGAAGTCCAAGATGGCTCTTCTTGCATCTCGAGCGGCAAAGGCTCTAAGCCGAGAAGGGTCTGCCTCCAAAGTCGCCAATAAGTCCGCTTCTGCCTCCTCAATAGTAGTCTCTGCTTCAACCGAAACTCTCTGAGTCACATTATCCCTCTCTACTGATCCGGTTGTATCCCGGGCAGTCGAGGTTCCCAAGGAGCCCGGTGTCGATGCTCTTAAGGTCGCCCATTCTCGCCCCCACCAGCAAACGAGCTAGACTGGTCAGGACGAGGTCTTGAAGCAATTTGTTGCATCCTGTCCAGGCGACGGGCTTTCTAGGATGACCACGATGCCCATAGACATCATGATTACTAAAGAGTCTGCTCTTCTAGCCGAGGTAATCGTCGTTTTTACTTCCTCATTCAGCAACTTGACTTATCAGTTTATAACATGAATTTTCTTTGCAGGCTTTCAAGTTTCAGGTAGTAAGAATTCTATCAAGCATCCTCCCCTTATCAAAGCCTCAATCTGGTTCCGCAGGTTGTAGCATTCTGAAATGTTGTACCCTACGTCCTCGTGAAAGTCGTAATATTTATAACTATTTCTCTTATCGACCGGGGCTTTCATGGGAGCAAGCTTCTGTAACAAACCCTTGTCCTGAATGGCGAGATAGACTGTTTCTCGGGATGCATTTAAGAAAGTGTAATGGTCGTATCCCCTCTCATCACGAGCTATAGGGGCCACTGTCCTGGGAGGTGGTAAAGCTTGAAGAAGAGCTTGTTTATCTGGATACCTTTTCGATCTGGGTTGAAGAAGAGGAAGCCATATGTTGATTTATTAGGGGGTTTGTTTTGGATTTTCTAAGCTTGCTCGGGTCTGGGAGCTTCCTTCTTTTGTCACTTTACGGCTCTCATGTCGTCATGTTCCATCTTGACCTTGAGCTGTTCGTCGACCTCAATATGTTCCAAAGCCCCGATCATAAGCTTTTTGGTAGGTTTCCGGAGGTCTCTTGGCAAAAGATCGAAAAAGTTTTCCCGTCCACAAGTTTCTTCTGAAGTTGGCGAGGGTTTCTCTCTAGGTGAAGACCTCCATCTGGATGACTTCCTTATGGAAACGCTCGACATAAGCCTGGCGGGTTTCCCCTATCTCCTAGATCACGTACTGTAGGTGGATCGGGTCCTTCAGTCGGGGCTTAACTCCCTAGAATTGTGAGCAGAAATCGATTGATAACTTGGTGAAGGAATCTACGCTTCCAGCGGGTAGTTTCCTAAACCAAGTTTTAGCATAATCCGTGAGGGTAGTGGGGAACATTCGACACATAGCGACCATGGTTGTGTTTTGGACCTCCATCTGTTGAACGAAGCTTTCTAAGTGGCTTCAGTCCCGGAGAACCTGTCAGTTGGTATTTTGAACTTAGGTGGAAGCTCTACCTCCCGGGCCCTTCTAGTGAAGGGGGCATTCATTTCACTTAGAGAATCTTTCTTGTCCTCCTTGTACTTTCCCTTCTTCATCAATTGGACCTCTTTCTGAAGCTCTGCCAACTGGTCCCTTAGACGCTTGCTTTCGGATTTCCTTGAGTTGATTACAGATTCTTCACCATCGGATCCCTCTGACGAACTGGCAACCTTTACTCGGTTCCTTCTCAAGGGGGGGGGGGGGGGGGGGGGGGGGGGGGGGTTGCTCGGGGGCTTTGCTGACTTTCTTCTTCTCTACCCCGGGTTTCTCTCCTTAAAGTCCTAGAGTGGAGAAGCTCTCCCCGTTCTCGGGGAAGGACATCTGCTGTGGATTTAACTTGTCTTGGTTGGTAGCGTGGCAGAGCTTCGGGAACGTGGGGCATGGGGCATAGCCTATCCCGGATCGAGATTGAGAGCCCCGCTCTATTACGAGTTGATTCCCAAGGGGTAGGTCCCAGGCGATCGAAGGCAGGTTGCCTAGCCCCGGGGCTGCTTGACTCCCCCTGATTGCAGAGACCCGCTTGTTGGATAACGATACCCTCAGTGAGTAGTCGAAGGCGGACGTTTTCTACAAAGGCCGCTGCTTGTTGGTCAAGCTCGACCTGACTTCCTAGAGGGGGATCCAGAGCCCGCACAGTGACTGGCTGGGTGGGAACCTAGCTATGGAGCCCGAATTTTCTCCCTTTCCTCGGGACCTTTAGCGTCGATGTAGCAGAAGGTTGTCTCGATGTGCCCTGCTACCCCTGTGAGGAGCGGAGCCTCATGATTATTATGAAATAATGAAATTTTCAAATGTAAAAAGATGGTGGTGTGAGAGGTTTTCCACAAACGCTGCTAGAAAGTGTTGACGAAAATTTTGCTCGGGATGAGAAATTACTGTTAACACCCTCGAGATCACTACCATAAAAGTGGTGGCCGGGGTTGGTACCGTTAGTTCCCGACCTGTTAAGAGATAGACGAGAGGCTGGATCGTAATAACAGTAAATGAGAGCTTTTATTATTGATAGATTGCTTTAAAATACAAATCGCTCTCTTGTATGCTCACAGCCTCTCTAAGACGTAGGGTGGTGGCAACTCCGTGCCGGTCGAATAGTGGAAACGAAGGTGACCGTGTTCTGAATACAGAATTTAGGTCTTCCCCTATTCTTTTCTTTCTCTCTTCTCTCTTCTCTCTGTTGCTATCTATCTTTTTCTGTCTATGTAGTTTTTTCTCTCTTTTTCATCTATCTTTTCTACCATGCTTGGCCTCACACACACACACACACACACACACACACACACACACACACACACACACACACATATCATCCAAATAGGTTTTTAGCTCGCAAATATTTTATCGTGATCCCATGAATCAGTTCCTTCCGTATCGGGCGGGATTCGTCATTTGAATTTGAATTGTTGCTGGATTCGATGATATCGTTGACGGAGATAAGTTTGTTCCTTTTTTTGAATCAAATTCTTGACGTGCATGTAAATATTACGTGGAGATGATCCTGTGTGCACTCTTGTCATGAATTTTCATGGAGGTCACCCTGCCAGCTGCCTGTTGCCCCGTAGTGCGAGGTAGATCCCTGCTCCGACTCTGTTCTTAGAAGCTTAAGATGGATTTTCCCTGACCCTTGGGGGCTTGAGGTGCTCTTGTAGACCTTTTTGGGAGGTAGCTGGGGTAGTGTAGATTTAGGTGTGATTCTTCCTTTATGTCCAGTAAGGACAACGAACTTCTGGAGAGGTTGGCGGGCTTCTCTCGAATGTCTCTTGAGCTTGGAGACTTCCCCAGGCATTCACGGGGTGGTTGTGGAGCTTGACCTCAGAGCCGAGGTTCCCCGATAGATGGCCTGGAGAAGCCCGGGTTCCAGTACTCTTGTGGGGGGCTCGTTCTGGTAGTGCCTGGCTTGTTTTCTGGTAGTTTTGAAGCCGAGCCGGCCTTTCCTGCTCCTGCGGGGTGGCTTTACGATCTTTCCGGGCTTCATGATTGTCGATTATGGGTGGAAAATTTCTCTTTGACCCCTGACCAAATTTCACTATTAACAAGTTACAACAATACAAAAATGATCCTGATTTTTTAAAATGTAGTGTTTTAGAATAAAAACGTAAAAGATCCCGAAGACAATTTTGGAATAAATTACACTATAAAAGAAAAATCATGTCAAAGCAATAAAATTTCCTAAACAAAATATGAAATCTTTTAAGACAGAATAAGATCCTAAGAATAACGCCATCGTGGATTCATGGTTAGCGGTATCGCTCCATTAATTTTGTATTTCCATTTATGTCCCTTCGCGTTAAAAATCCTTTAAAGTTTAGGGGTCGTTTGTTTTTTTGTCTGAATACTGAACAGTCTTGAATTTTTCTAATAACTGAATAGAGACTGAAATCTGAACCTGAATGACTGAAGACATGTTTATTTTTTTTTCTCACATCTGAATGTATTGTCAACACATTTGTTTTTTAAAAGTAAAATTGTCTGAATATAAGTAATTTTATATTTATACCTATGTTAAACAATTATACATATAATATGTAATAAAAACAATCCAAAAATAATAATTATATATGAACACATATGATCATGGTTTTCATATTTGATTATAAACAAGCTTAATTTTTCTATAATTAAGAAAAAGTTTTTTGTTTTTTGAAAAATAAAAAATAAAAAATACATTAAGAAAACTCGTACAACCACTCTAATATATATATAAATACATCACTATAATCAAATATCGATATTAAACACTAATATAAACGGTGATTATGGTTCTTTTTTATTTTTAAAGTTATTTAAAATAAGTAATATATTAAAATAAAGATTTTTATACCATATATAATTTTATTGAAATTAGAAATATATTATATATACGGATAGTATCGGAAAAAAAGATTTTAGATTGTATTTAATATATTTAAGTGATTTGTAATTAAGATAAAAATCTGAATTTTTTATTATTTATTTTAGAATTTGTAAGTTATTTATCTATTTAAAAAATTAAATAAAACAACTTAATAATTACGATTAAACAGTAAATTTTAAATGTTAAAAACAATCCACAAGTTATTTCGGACCATTTACTTCCAAATTCCAAGAGCACTCGATATTTTACAGGCGAACGTGAATAGGTTTTATCAGAAACGCCGCCATTCAAGTCTCAAGAGCAGCGGACCGATATTGCTGCTGCAGTCATTGAGAGTCTGTATATTCGACACTCGCTAACAAGTGCAGACTCCCCCCCCACCCCCGATGGCAGACCATACTACGCCGCCGTCCAACCAGCTCGCCGCCGCGACGCTCAACGACGACGTGGCTGCTTCCACGGTGAAAAAACACCAATTCTCGGACCGTGTATTGATCCGGTCTATCGTGTCCCGACCCGACGGCGGTGCTGGTCTTGCGGGACAGCGCGTCCGTGTCGGAGGATGGGTGAAAACTGGCCGTGAACAAGGCAAGGGGTCGTTTGCGTTTTTGGAGGTAAATGACGGGTCGTGTCCGGCGAATCTACAAGTAATCGTGGATGCTGCTGTAGCGGATCTGGCCCAGCTGGTTCAAACCGGGACCAGTGTGTCTGTTGAGGGCTTGCTGAAAAACCCGCCTGAAGGGACTAAACAGAAGGTCGAGCTTCGGGTCGAAAAGGTCATCGATGTGGGCACGGTTGACCCGGCTAAGTATCCCATACCCAAGACCAAGCTCACTCTTGAATTCTTGAGGGATCGTATTCATTTCCGTCCCCGAACTAACACGGTACTGTTTTTTTTTATAATCTTTTACCTGTAGTTTGATTGATTATTGTACGTTTTAATTCTTATGGAGATGCATATCTTATAGTTGTAATGATACTTGATATGTATGATGTTGTATGGTGTGATCTTATTAATGCTTGACTGTTTTTTGTTGTTGTTGTTGTTGTGCATGGTTTTAGATATCTGCAGTTGCACGAATTCGAAATGCACTTGCTTTTGCCACTCATACATTCTTTCAAGAGCATGGTTTTCTGTACGTACATACTCCAATTGTCACCACCAGTGATTGTGAGGGTGCTGGTGAAATGTTTCAAGTTACAACCTTGATTAATGAAGCTGAGAGGGTGGAGAAGGAGCTGATCAAGAATCCTCCTCCATCGGAAGCTGACATAGAGGCTGGCAATTTTATTGCTAAGGAGAAAGCTGAGACTGTTAACAAACAAAAATCCGATAAAGCTGACAAGGCGGTAATAAATGCCTCTGTTTTTGAACTCACAAAAGCAAAGGAGAATGTTGCAAAGCTGGTAGAGAGATCGAAGCTGAAACCTGGAATTCCACAAAAGGATGGAAAGATTGATTATGGGCAAGATTTCTTTGGCCGTCAAGCATTTCTGACTGTTTCTGGCCAACTACAAGTTGAAACTTATGCATGTGCTGTTAGTAATGTCTACACATTTGGACCAACTTTTCGAGCTGAAAACTCCCATACTTCCAGGCATTTGGCAGAATTCTGGATGGTGGAACCTGAAATTGCTTTTGCAGATCTTAAGGTATGTTAAGACTTATGCATGCTCACTGTAAGTTGTTTGAGAAGTTTTGAAGTAGTCCTCAACTAGATTATCTAGGAAGTAGTGCTATTTTATAACCCATAAGTCATTATCTGTGGCTAAGCTGAATTGGATCTGCTCACATGAGCTTCACAACAGCCCATATGCAGGTCTATCTGTTTCGGTTGAATTCATAAATCGGGACAGCCAAATTTTGTGATTTGACTGGACTTAGTTGGGGAGACCAGTTAGCTAGTTGGGACTTGGGGTATATTGAAGATGCACAAAAATGAGAAAATCTGATGTAGACTATATATTCTTGGTTCTTTTTGTGCTCTCACAGTCTTACATAAAATATAGAAAGATCTCTACCATAGTAGTATACTAGTATTTAAATTGACTATCTTATTTCCTGGAATCAGGGCATTTAAGGCTTATGTATAGCCTTGTTTATATTTTCATCTGTTGACTGTGGTGATCTACGCAGATATTAGTGCCAGTTTTTTCTTGGTTTGGCAAATTTAAATGCTTTAGTTGGATGGCCCTCCATTTTTGTTTTTGTTAAAGTAAAGTTACCATTGCTATTCTTATAAGTTTTCCTCTATTTGTAGGACGATATGAACTGTGCCGAAGCGTATGTGAAGTTTATGTGTCATTGGTTACTTGACAAGTGCCTCGATGACATGGAATTTATGGCTAAAAATTATGATAAAACCTGCATTGATCGTTTAAGAATGGTTGCTTCAACTCCCTTTGAACGCATATCATACACTGAAGCAGTGGAACTACTACTGGTTGCTGTGAAAGAGGGTAAAAAATTTGAAAATGCAGTGGAGTGGGGGATTGATTTAGCTTCTGAACACGAGAGGTATAATAAATCTTGTGTAATTTACCTGCTCTGTTGGCTGAAGTGTGCTTATTGATGTCTTGGCTTGCCTGCCATTGCAGATACTTAACAGAGGTTAAATTTCAGAAGCCTGTTATCGTATATAACTATCCAAAAGGAATCAAAGCATTTTACATGAGGGTCAATGATGACTTAAAAACTGTGGCTGCTATGGATGTCCTTGTACCCAAGGTCTGTTTTTTCTTATAAATCTTTAAGCATTCTATACCTTGTGCTTCGTTATAATACTTCACTAAAAGTCAGGTCTAAATGTTTTATTGGGGAAATACGGATTATTGATTTTCTTACATTATAGGTTGGAGAGTTAATTGGAGGAAGCCAAAGGGAGGAACGTATTGATATTATTAAGGACAGGTATGCAAAGTGATGTGGATGGTTGGTCTATGTTATAGTACTTAAAAATTAAAATACATGTGGTGCTTACTGTTATTATTTTGTTGTGTTTGTTCTCGGATCATCATGCCATACAAGTTTCTGCGTCTCAATGCGTGTAATATGCATGTTTTTTTGCTTCAATGAGCTGAATTTAAGTTCCTTAATTATGTATATATTGCCTTATTATAATTGTTTACTGATGAGCATATAATATATTTTGTTGGGATGAATTACAGAATACTAGAGATGGGGCTGCCTCTTGAACCTTATGAGTGGTACCTTGACCTGCGTCGCTTCGGGACAGTGAAACATTGCGGTTTTGGTTTAGGCTTTGAAAGAATGATTCTTTTCGCCACAGGCATCGACAACATTAGAGATGTCATACCCTTCCCTAGATATCCAGGGAGAGCAGATCTCTGATCTTTGGTCAGTGAACGCAAAAGGATGTTTTGTTAGTAGTTTACCTTTTAGAATTTCAAAGCTGGCTTATTATTTATTCAAGACAGTATTAAACAAAAAATTTATAGTGTTGAAATGATGTTGTCCTGCTTGGGAGATTACCCTTTGACATATTTAATGAATGTACTTGCTAGATTTGTCATTTTATGTGATTGGTTACTATTGTAACATCTTTGCTACATGTTTGTTGAAGATGCTTTTCGGATCTTTTGACATCTATGTGCTAGATTTATGTGTGCTGTGCATTTGTCATGCTTACCATTACTGTCTTGCATTCTATGATACCGATACAAGAGTCGAATTATGATTTGGTGGAAGATGCAAAAAACTTGTTTGAATGAGCTGAAAAATCTAAAATTTGCTGCGTTCTTATCATGTAAAAGTTTAAAGTTTTAACTATCAACGTTAATACATTTGCAGAAGAAAACAGTATTAATAGTATACTTATTTCTCTTTTTGGGTGGTTCCAAAGTGCCGAGTAGTAGAACATGAAATTACTTTGTATAACAGTTTTTTTTTATTTTTTTTAATTAATAATTATCCAAGCCATTACTGAAACTGGTCTAGCTCAAGCAAACATGCTCGTGATGCAGGCCTGCTGTTGCTTATAATTTTCAAGTTTATAACTGTTGCTTTTGAGATTTTTTTTAGAATCGATTGGTTGAAAGGATAGAGACACCAGTAGAGTTGAAACCTCTAATAAGTAAAAGTTTATGGAGAGAGATTTTTTGAGATTTTGAGGAGATATCTTTTAGAAGAAAGTCTACCGATTAAATACTATTTTTATTTTTTTCAAAAATCAAAAGCCCATCAATACAGGATCGAAGGGGTATACGTAGAGGTATTCACGGTTTGGTTTCGGTTCCGTAAAATGGTCTAACTGTAACCGGAGGGGGGCGGTTTGGTTCGGTTACATAATCTCCGGTTTGACGGTTAAGGTTTTTGAAAGACAGTTTCGATTCGATTTCTAACGGTTTAACCGAACCGTGGACATGTCTACTTTCTGCCATCTAGGTGCGAGAATGGTGCTTCTTTCACTTTACAGACAAATTAGAATTAGTATGTGCTGCTCAAGTTTGAATCCATAAAATTTTGGAAGATAAGTGCAGAGCAGAGAAAAAAAACGCGTGGGTTTTCCATTATAAACAAGGAAAAAATGAAGGCGATGACCAAAGTGACGAGAAAATGGCGACAATCGCGTGACTACGACGACGACTTCTCCCTTCCAACTCTCGACGATACTCGTCCCATAGACTCACGAGGTCTGTCTTCTCTCTCTCTCTCTCTCAGAGTACACACCTTTTCAAGTTTCGATCTTCTGTTCTCTTATAATTTTAATCCCATACGTTCGGTTCCTGAGAAAGCTTAGGAAATGAAAATATCCAAGTATTTTTGATCTCTTGTTAACTAACAACCAATACTTTTCTGTTTAATTAAAGATATGTTGCTCTTATACTTTTTGAACGAACAGAACAAGAGGAGCTGGTTCGGTCGCTTGAAAGGAGTCATGCTCAGCAAAGTCTCGTTTGGAAGGTATTTCCAATTTTCCACTAAAAAGCAATTAATCATTTCTCCAACACATTAATTTGTTTTTTTTTAGAGCGTGTTTGCAGTATTCATGTTTGGTTTCACTGCATTTCTTGTTTACTCCATATTTCAGCAGGCTTCATCTCCATGGGAACTGGTATGAATCAATCTTTAGAGTGTATTTGCTTTTCGTATAATTTACTATTTTCCAGCATTGTTGGATGAGTGATGAACTCTTTAGAATATGATTGAATCCCGAGTGTCATTTTATCACACTATTTTTTCAAATATATTATTATATTTGCAGTAAGTATATGCATGTTAGAATCAACTCTAAATGTTTGTTGGGAGCACACCGAAAGAGTGTTTCATTGTGGTGAACATTTTAAGACTGAAATGAATTTCACGATTATATTGTTTTAGTAAGAATTAAGTTATAAATAGTATAATTCAGTATGATTAAATTGTAGGGAGTTGTAAACTTTTGATGCCTTTCAGAGAAGGTCTTAATAGTTTAGACTTGGAACTATGGAAGTTACAAGCTAGTATATGCAATGGGCATTTGATGATTTTTTCTTTGTTATTTTGGACTGATATCTGACATTTATGAGAAAATGTAATTTGTGTTCCTTTGAGCAGCGTTATCATGCTTACTTCATTGAGGAGATTGACTCATGGATGATAATATTTGCAGGTTCAATTCTTTACCTGTTCTCATTTAATTTCATTTTTTAGGGTTGATTGCACATTTGACTTCATGCATTATGAGGTTGTTGTGGCCGTTTTTACTGTCATGAGATATATCTGTATGTGGATTATTTTCATGTAGGATGGGTGAGTCTCATGTTTGGTATTAGTATATAAATCCTGTAGCAATCGTATCGAAATAAATTCTGCATAAAACAACAATGTTTTTTCATCTTATGTCTCATCTGTTTTGACTCTCTTGCACTTAGATCATATCAAAATATCATGCGTTATAAATATATTAAAATATCAGTTGACTTCTATATATTCAAACTCTGGCAGACATTGAAACCGTGTATGTTCCATATAACAGCTCAAAAATGGTCATATTTCTCTTACCAATTGAAGCATAGAGCCACCTTCTTATTTCATACATTCAATTGACTATTCCTGTAATTAATGACATTCATATTAGCCCTGTTTTGAACTGAAGGGGCGTGATGGAGGGAGTATTTACTGTAGAAATGTCTGATGCGTTTACTTATAGAAGAGGGGGAAAACTATAAAAATGATTCAGGTTTCTTTTCATTGTGTAGCTTGATCAGTGCATGTTGCTAAGTAGCTGAAATAAGTCATAATTGATTGACTGATTTGACCTTTCTGATTCGTTTTGTAATTGCCAAACTATGGTTCAATTATGATGCTTGGGACATTATGTTTGTCATGTCTACCCAAGCTATATGATTTGTTTATATTTCCTATTATTTCTATCTAATTTTTACATATTTATCAGATGTGGTATACTAACTTAAGCATTCAACAGATTGGATAGCTGTTTTAGCATGCTCCATGACTATCATAGGACTTCTTCATAATTCAAAGTATCACAGGCGATGCATTTGGTACTCATGCTTTGCAGGCATTATACTAGCAGTTTTCTGGTTATATTACATGCTGAGGTACTTAAACTCTTTGATTTATTTGTTTGATGCCTTTGGCTCTCAATAATTAATTTTGGATGTTTGAGCACTGTCATAGAAGCTTCAAAATCAACATCAAAATTTACTGTTCATTTTTTACATTGGAAGGAAATAACAGTGTGGCTACTGTTGCAAGAAATGGAAATTGGAGTCTGTTACTGTCAAATTCTTTTGTTTCAGTTTTATCTAATTTGCTATCTTTCTTTTTGATTACTATTATATTATTCAATCTTCTATTTCGTTGGAGGCTCTTGAGTAACCAAACTTAAAATTTAAAACTGAGATATATGACTTGCAAGTTGCAACTCAGATTTGGTCCCTTCTGTGAACATTATATAAAAAAATGCATGCCTTTTCAGTTTTAGAATGTATTAATTCTGTTTGTTGCTAGTCTTGTGATAATATCTAATTTGCTATCTTTCTTTTTGATTCCTATTCTATTAAATATAATTCAATATTCTATTTCGTTGGAGGGTCTTGAGTAACCAAACTCAAAATTTAAAACCGAGATATATGACTTGCAAGCTGCAACTCAGATTTGGTCCCTTATCTGTGAACATTATATAAAAAAATGCATGCCTTTTCAGTTTTAGAATGTATTAATTCTGTTTGTTTGCTAGTCTTGTGATAATATCTAGATCAATGAACAGTTGGCGTTTTAAATTCCTGAATTTTCTAACATGTTAGATCCCTATAATTGTTTATGTAATGCTAATTTATGTGTGCAAGATTGCCAAAATTTCGGTGGGATGTTATCTGGCTTCCATTTGGCCCTGTTGGGTATGTTTTATATTTTAATCGTATCCATTATTAATTTTTTTACTGTTATTATTAAGTTCACAATAAAAGCATATTCATCTGCTGAAATTGCAGTGGAGCTGGAATCTGTCTCTATGTGGACCATTTACTCGATGAATCATCGGAGGAAGTAAGAAAACTTCGAAGCTATATGTATGCTTATAAAGCTAACTAAAACTTTTCTTCAAACTTGATTGGAGATAAAAGAGGACAGATGGAGCAGGATTTCTACTCTGTTACAGGGAAATTAGAAACAACTGTGATAAGACAAACAAAGAAGGGAGAAATATTTACTAATTTTGCAATGTTTCTGGGTGAGAGAAGGTGTCAGTCGTCAAGGAGTATGTGGCTAATGAAGCCCGGGTTAATACACCAGCAAGGGTTTTTATATCTACTTCTTCTGGATGTTGAAGAAAGTTTAACAAGATATTTCTACCAGCTTTACAAGTATTTTCTACTTTTTACTTCTCAGTTACTTTATTTATTTTTGTTTTTTGTAAATTCAATCTAGTTTGTATAACTTTTCCACTGTGCTTTATCCCTGGTTGGTTGGTTTATCATTTTTCTTAAAAGATAACTGTTCGTCCACTTTCAAAGTAGCTATGAAAATATAAGCAGGAGGCTCACGCTCAGATCTGGCCAGCATATATGTTTTATGTATAATCATTACAATTTTGAGAGTTGGGTGAGAGAAATAGTGGTAATTGCTAAAAACATCATTTGAATAATTATTTATGAATTTTCCCAAGGATACATTTGAATTCACAATAATGGTAGAGGTGTGAACTTACTCGAGTACACGAGGAATGAAGACGAGCAATGCAGGTTGTTAAATCGTTTTAAATTCAACCAAAAAAAAAAACAAACTAACAAGGCAATCATAATTGTTAACCCCACACATCAAGTAACGACAATGTAAAAACTCTGAAATAAAATGTTTAATAAATCCAAATGAAAATGCTGATGTTATGATCTAAACAACAATAAATCGGGTAATGGAAAACAGTAGTCTTTTCTTCGACACTCAAAAACACTACTAAAAATCTCATGTAAAACTAATCCTGCCCACAAAGATTGATGAATCACACTGCTAAGGGGATTTTCACCCACAAAGATTGATGAATCAATCCTCGTCTTCTATGACTTTGGTTCCAAGCCCCCTTAGTCCTTCTGCTGGGACTTCAGTAACAGTCACAAGAGAGTATAGCTCCTCCTTCGCATCTTCATCATCGTTCCTCTTGCGAGCAATGCGAACCCTAACCCTCCTTGGAACGCTCCTGATGCCCCTGCTCCAGATATGCTTGTTGAGCTTGACATCGACTCTCACATCATTGGTACCCATGGCTTTCTTGGCAAACTTCCTTATCTCCTTTATGGCATTTGGAGCTTTCTTTTTGAACGTACTGTTTCATGAATCCCAGTATGCCAAGAATTAGTCAATTCCTTATGTTGATGCTATACATAACAAAAAGAATAACATATAGCAGAAACAAAGTATAAATATTGAATTCCACATGGTCTCACAAATAATGACATAACTTGTATTACCACCATAAGTTTATTCCTTACATTATAAAAAGCACTACCTGAAACAGTCACAATGCACACAGTATACTATCAAAAGGAACACCTTCATTCATCAAATATGAAAGGGAGATAAGGCTTCTTTCTTTTTGATAGAAACAACAAGACTATCAAATGAGCAAAACTACTATTTCAATGAAGCGTTTGGTTGTGAGGTTCCACAAGTCCACACTCCTATATCTATTGCAACTGAACCAAAAAGATATATATATATATATATATTACAAAGTTCTCCCACACTTGAAAATACAGGTCTCTGATGCACCACTCACACCTAAAATGAAAATCCTATTCGGGGTACATAAACATTCCTAACCCACTCAACTCATGAATTTGTATATTATCCTTGAAACTGCAGGACACAACCATTGTGGCAAGTCTGCCACACCCCTCTATGCCTCTCATCCAGTACCACACAACTCTGCTGCGATGTCCTCATTGACAACTCCATGATAAAATATGCAACTGGTTTGCCAACAATATCACCTATGAGTCTATGACCAGTCAGCAGATGTAAATTGTACATAACCAATGGAGGAATTCACCATTATAATAACATACACACCACCGACTACCTTCAATACTATATGGTCTGTCAATACCAAAGCTATCAATTTATTAATTAAAATAAGAGTACAGCTCTCTACCAAAACACTAAACCTATTAATCGTCACTGTAATTACGGTGACATTAAACTGACTCACATACATCTTATCAACCCAAACTGAGATACAAACGAACACCGAAGCTACGAAAAAAAAAAGCAACCGCCGAAAAGTGCTAGAGTGAATAAACACACAAAATGAAGCTAGTATCGTAACACGGTAATAAAATTGTCCAAAGCTGCGAAGAAGTTGAAAGTAAAAAGTCACTGACCATCCATGGAGGCGCTTGTGAAGATTGATGGTGTACTCTCTGGTCACAACCTCCTCCTTTCTTCCCTTAGTCTTCTCCACCATTTTCGCTCTCTTTCACTTTAATCACCTGCAATCAGCCGACGACTTCGTCACTATTAAATCAACTCAAACTTCATTTGTAAACCGATAACAAAAATCAATTTTTAAGATCAAATTCAACTGCAATCTCCAATCAAGTAATTCGAGATATTAAAATGTTAAGAGGAACAAATCTAATAAAAATAGATAATAAGAATTCAAGCCAAAGAGTTAAATTGAATGCTTAGGGTCACGAACCAAAGGGTTTGGGGAGATGCGGAACTGAAGAGAGAGAGAGAGAGGGGCAGAAGAGAAGGACGGGGCTTGAAGTCTTGAACTAAAAAATGAAGCACAAAACCCTAGTTTGCATACCGTAATTAAGCACTATAAAAAGCCCAATATATTGGGCTTAATTAAGCTACATTTGGGCCTTGACTACTTTTATCTTGTGCGTGGCCTTTTTGATATTTCAGAAAAAACAGAAGGAGCTTTCAGTTATTACAATTAGCGCGTGGCCACACGTGTATTTCTGGCGCTAAATCGTCAGAGAGCGGTCTCCCTCTACTCGCTCTCTCTCTCAATGGAGGAGCAGCTACCACAATCTCTGATTATCGAGTTCCTAAGTCGACTCGGCGATTCTGGCGATCTTGCTCGGTGCCGAGTCGTCTCTAGAACTTTTAACTCGCTCTCTCGAGAGGTTCGATCCATCAACCTCGTATGCACCTTGTCTCGCTACCTGAAATCCCGCTCTCCAGAAACCAGTCACCTGGTCACGCCATTCAAGACAATCTTCCACAATCTGGTACGGAATTCGCGGAAGCTCGAGTCCGTTTCGGTCGGTGTCGACAAGCCCTTGGGAGGAATCGCGTACGATGACGTTGAGGACGAGTCTGATGATCTGTAGTTGACCGACGTCGGGTTTTTTAAGGACTGGTTGCCTAGGGTCTGTGGAGACTTAAAGTTGTTGGCCATTTCAGATTTTTGGATTCAGTCTTGCTGGAGAAAGTCCACCGTTTTCGCTTTGATTTCTTCGTGTTGTGAGTTTTTTTTTTTTTTTTTTAAATTATTGTCTTCCCTTTTTTTCCTGGTAGAAATGCCTTGCTTTGAATATACTAGAAACTAAACGAGCTTCAAGAGGAGATGCTTGTATATGGTTAAATTTCGTAGAATTGCATAGGCTACTCTGTTGTATTTTTAGTTGTTGAAATTTTTAGCTTGATTGATCGATTTTGGCAAAAATCAGCATGTAAATTTTCGATTGAAGAAAAAAAAATCCTTTGGTGTACATGGCTTTAAAATGCTTTTATGTAATAAATATTTAGAAGGCATATATGATCTTTAGAACTTTCTTAATGGATTTATCTAAGAATTGTGGTTTTTTATAGAAATGCTTCTAAATTTTCATCTAATGACTTGTGTAATACTTGGCAGCAAAATTGAAGTTTTTGTAGAAACCCCAGAATCACAAGTGTGTATATATATATAATCATAATGAAAATAAAACAAAAATGGGATAAAAATCTTTATTTAAGAAATAAAAAAAAAAAAAAAAAAAATTAGTTTTAGGATAATTTTCATGGAAACTTGGATATGGTCCATTGAGTAGACTATATAGTCAATTATTCATTCTTTTGTCTCTTTCAAATGATTATACAGTACATGCATCTAGAGTCTAGTCTGATCTTCTATCTCATTGTAGGTACTTTGTTTATGATTTTGTATTGCTACTTAAGTCGGTAGCATTGATGTTTATTTATACATATGCAGGCTATAGGCTTTGTGAACTGGAGGTGAGAAACGCTTGGCTGTCGGTTGATGGTCTGCGTCCAATGCCCACACTCATCTATTTGACATTGGAATTTGTAAGACTGGAAGATGAAGACCTAATGAAAATAAACGAGTGTTTCCCATCTCTACAAGTTCTGAATTTAGTAGGTGTTGGAGGACTTAAAGACCCTAAGATTAATCTCTTGCACCTTAAAACCTGTCTGTGGACAGCGTCTAATGCTCCTGTTTCTCTCGCTATATTTGCCCCCAAACTAGTGAAACTCAAACTCAAATGTGTTAAACCGAAATCCCTTGTCCTTGAAACTCCTCTACTGTCTGATTTCCATTTTTCGCTTGAAAAGGCAAATGAGGTTAGACTTAAAGAATTTCAAATTTTGAAGAACCTTCAGCTTGAATCTTCGAGTCTTGGCAGCCTCATTCGCAAATTTTGTTCTGGTAATACAGTTAAAAAGCTGAAGGTAAACTCACTTAAGTCAGCTGAACCTGTTAAAGTGACTAAATTTTGCCTGGGGACATTGTTGGATATATTTCCAAATGTGAACTCTCTTACTTTGTGCCCCAGGGCTTGGTCAGAAGCTGAGACCTGCTTTCACAAAGGAGGTTTAGAAAGTTGGAGCGGAATGAAGAAGGTTAAAGAATTTATCGCACATTTGGTGGTAGATGATATTGATGTTACACTGCCATTCATATTCTCTATCTTGAACAAATGCAGTAACTTGTCCGACATGGCCTTGCTTATCCACCACGAAGTAGATTCCAGCATCGCTAGCAACCTCATCTCTAGGTGTACAGCTGATCATCCAAGAATCAGATGGAGATGGGGAGTGTGGAAGGAAGGAGCAGAAGACATTTGGGTGTCTGTTGGCATCTAATTAGGCAAATATTGTAGATAGGTCCTTGAGGATCTCCAGTTCAGGAGTCTCCATATAATTGAATTGAAGAATTTTCAGCAATGTCAAACATTATAGTAAGCCTTGGTAAGGTGGGCTGTCTTAAAATTGGCCGACTCAGGGTTGGCTTGGGGATGCAATCGATTGCGTGATTAGATAATAGCGGATGTGCATTCTACATGTAACAAATGGGTATTAGTAGATGAATCCACCTGGTCATTTTTCGGAGAAGTAAGGAGTAGTAGGACTAGTGTATAATATTGTGTTCTATGTAATTCTACACGTCAATGTTACTTTGTTTATAGCAATGACTTTTTTTTACACTATACACTATGCCACATTGAGCATTGTGCGACGGTAACAGTAGCTCTTCTTTATTCTGAAAGAAGTTAGCTTTACCTCTTATCCTTATTTTTTTTTTTCATAAAAGATGTACTTATAATATAGGATGCCATCCGGTGAATAGGGATGCATGTTTGGGGAATGGGGTAATGGGGATGGATATAGGTCCTCCCATTCCAATCCCCACTTTCTAGACCCTTCTCTCATCCCTCAATTTCCCCATTTGGGGAAAATGGGGATGGGAATATTTGGGGGGAGGTCCTCCCATTCCCATCCCCAATTCCCAATTTTCTCCGTTTTTTTTATGTTTTATCGTATCTCCCGTTTTTCCATTTTCTCATTTCCCTATTTTATTAAAAATTATAAATTAAATTAAAAAAAAACAAACCTTTCATTACAAATAAAAAATTTCAATGCATTACAAATTCAACATAAAATGTTTCAAATAATTCAAATATATATTATAATTATATTTATATATTTTTAGGAGAAATGGAGAAATGGGGATCTCCATCCCCATCCCTATTTCAATTTAATTGTGGGGAAAATAGGGAAATGGGGAAATGGGGATGGGGAGGTCTTCCAATCCCCATCCCCATTCCCATTTTAATTTGGGGATGAAAATCATCCTCATCTCTCCCATTTTTCCATTTTTTCTAAAAAAAAATCTTCAAATAGGGATGAGGGTGCGGGGATTTGGGGCCCGGGGATAAATGTGGATCCCCAAAAGTGAACGAAAAGTATGAAATTAACCTCTTTTTATAAGTTGTATTGAATCGTTTTTACATTATTATTATTGAATAATGTATTAAAATAGAAAAATATAATTAGACATACAATAAAATCCTAGAATTAGCTACCAAAATTGGCACAAATACTAATGCCTAAATATGAGTCGGTCTAGCACTGACCCAATCTGAAAGGATTCAAACCTTGATCATGTCTGTAAAAGACTAAGTTAGTTGTGCGATTCAAAGAATTGACCAAGTCAATATAGTTGAAAGAGATTGAGATTCCAAAGATATCAGAGAATAAAAACCACAACCTCATCTCACGATCTCAGGATCCTACAACAAGTTCACTTGTTGAACACTTCTCATTCACTATAAATATCCAACACCCCTTTCATTTAAAGGGTTTAGAATTTTTCTCCTTGCTTTATTTAAGCTATGCAAACCGATTGCATTCAGAGGCACCTCCAAACAAGACTTACCACTCCACACTGGCTATCAACCACATCAGTTGTTTCCAGCACCCATTCTACAAGACCATTCGATCACTACTAATTTTCTACATCATATATAATTCATTCGACAACGATCGACGATGGTCTAGCCTCCTCCCAACAATTTAATTTGTTAAACACTCAGCCCAAGTGAACATAAGGTTTTTCGAACGACACCACTCATGCCTCAAATAGCTTTTTTATAGTTTACTTTAGATTTTATTTAGTTTTATTATTAATTTGAAATTATCTATGTAGTTAATGAACTGTCTAACCTAAGTGTCGAACAATCTCCAACGGAACACCCCCCCTTACTTTGTTCTATCTTCTTATTTTTTACAGGATCTCGTAGCGTACGTCCTACTAATTTTTGCTCTACCATTGTCAGTGACCACCGACTTATAAAATTTCAACTGGAGATTTTCGGGTTCTTCAGTTTGGCGCCCACCATGGGGCCCTGACAATTACTTTGACAAAACTAACGTATCTGCAGGATCAGACGCCAAGTGAAATGGTACAAACATCCTATTTAACGAACGAATTACGACATTCGATCAACAAAAAAAAAAGTAATACTTTATGACGATTTACTACTGTAATTTCATTTACTCCATGTTTTTGTTAATTTGTAGATTCAAAATTGCACCTACCTGTTTTACTGTTCCGTGAAAGATTGTCAAATCTAACAAAAACGCTTTTTCAATTATTGTTTTCCTTGTTCTTCTACTTTGTTTGTTTTGCTTAACAGATCTTTTAAACAATTGTCGAGATGATCCAAGCACTAGACGCTAAACACACACACACACACACACACACACACACACACACATATATATATATAGATATATTGCCGACCCACAAATATGTTGGATAGCAAAATTCGTACAAAAAAGCGATTTAGATCCAACTGCACAACATTGCCCTACAAATTCTATATCAGATATAAAAGAAAAAAAGGTTTGCCACAGGTAATAAAGACGTTAAGTCAAGCTTTCAATTTGCACCAATCTGTATATAGTTGTTAGTTCAATGAATGACTTTATGAACTGAACGGTCCCATGAATAAGCAATGAAGTTGATCGACAAAGAAGTAAAAAAAAAAACTCTACGATGAGCACTTTACATCGAGTGTTCTACAAATTTCGCTCTCCGTTGAGCTACATTTCGTGCTCTAAGTCGAGTTGACATTCTCCACGTAATGGCTCTTCATCGAGCTACATGTCGAGCATAAATTTTTTATGTAATGACTCTCCTTCGAGCAACATGTCGAGCCAAAATTGCTCTCCTTTGAGCTACATGTCGAGCCGAAATTCTCCATGTAGTGGCTCTCCGTCGAGCTATAAGTCAAGCTGAAATTCTTCATGTAATGGCTCTCAGTCGAGCTACATTTTGTACTCCAAGTCGAGCCAAAATTTTCCATATAATGACCCTCCGTCGAGCTACATGTCGAGCAAAAATTCTCCATGTAATGTCTCCCCATCAAGCTACATTTGATGCTCCAAGTTGAGCCAAAATTCTCCATATAGTGCACTTCGTCGGGATACATGTTGATCCAAATTTTTTTATGTAATGGCTCTCTGTCGAGCTGCATTTCGTACTCCAAGTCGAGCCGAAATTCTCTATGCAATGGCTCTCCATTGAGCTACATTTCTTGCTCCAAGTCGAGCCAAAATTCTCTATGTAATGGCTCTCTGTCGAGCTACATTTCGTGCTCCAAGTCGAGCCAAAATTCTCCATGTAATGACTATCCATCGAGCCGTATATCTAGCCAAAATTTGCCATGTTATGACTCTCCGTCGAACTACATTTTTATGTTCGAAGTCGAGTCAAAATTCTCCATGTAATGGTTCCCTGTTGAGCTACATTTCGAGCTCAAATTTCTCTATGCAATGGCTCTTCAAATTCTCCATGTAATGACTCTTCTTTGAGCTACATGTCGAGCCAAAATTCTCCATATAATGACTCTTCTTTGAGCAACATTTTATGCTCCAAGTCGAGTCAATATTCTCCATGTAATGGCTCTCCTTCGAGCTACGTGTCGAGCTCTCTTAGTCCCTCTCCATGTCAAGTCGAGCTCAAATTTTGCTTAATGTCGAGCCCAGATTTCGCTCCATGTCAAGCTCAAGTTTTTATCTATGACATGCTCTTCAAGTCTCGCTTCATGTTGAGTCGAGCTCAAGTTTCACTCTATGTCGAGCCCATATTTCACTTAATGTCAATATCAAGTTTTGCTCTATGACGAGCGATTCAAGTCTCGCTCCATATCGAGCTCTCCAAGTCTCACTCCAAGTCGAGTCAAGCCCAAATTTTACTCAATGTTGAGCCCAGATTTCGCTCTACGTCGAGCTCAACTTTTACACTATGACGAGCTCTCCAAGTCTCGCTCCATGTTGATTCGATCTTACATTTCTCTCCATGTCAAGCCCGAACTTCACTTTATGTCGAGCTCAAACCCCACTGTATGATGAGCTCTCTAAGTCTCCCTCTATGTTGAGTCAAGCTCAAGTTTCGCTCTATGAAGAGCTTTTCAAGTCTCGCTTTATGTCGAGTCGAGCTCATAATTCGCTCCATGTTGAGCTCGGACTTCGCTCCATGTCGAGCTCAAACTCCGCTCTATGATGAGCTCTCCAAGTCTCGCTTTATGTCGAGTCGAGCTCAAGTTTTGCTATTGTTAGGGTTTATGTCATAAAGCTAGTAATTTATAAATGTGAATGAAACATTAATAAAAGAAGTAGTTTATTCATTTTATAAATCTCTCTCATATATTTATATCATGTGTACTTAACATCCAAGATTGTCGGATGTAATCTCTAACTGAGTATATGAGTGTCATATACTGAGGTATTCAGTTTGAGATGAGCAATCTAAATAGTCCGTAGATAGCAAATAGAGCAGGGTATTTTATTTGTGGTTAATCTACAACAACGGTCCATTCCGTAATGTACGGTGGTCTTATCCTAGACTATTCACATGACGATATAAGAATGGATGCACCTTATATGATATGATCATATAGGACTGGGTCACGATCTATATGAATCTCTCACCAAGATCTGTTACATGATGATATTCATATATCTCGACAAATGATGACTATATATGGGTGATCTTAATCCTGAGTGTCTTATCGACTCCTTCAGGTTAGACCGTAGTTTTTGATATACCATGGATGAAACTGGAGTTGCATTCCAAGTCAATAACTTCGTATGTTGGAATCACGGTTTGGCTTGTGGCTGGAAAGATCTGTACACAATAGTGAAATCCACTCATTCTTGTGAGAAGTAAATAGTAGTTTCCTTAAGAGTTGATTCAGGGCTTGAATAATATAAACGTTCTCCTTCTTCCGTAAAGGAAGTTAGGATTTATTGTTTATTAGATAATCAATGGTACTTAATGGAAAAGATATAATTAGAGGGGTATAATGGACTTTATGACTCAACTCTATTTATGAGTTACTGGTGGATGATCATACCATATGTAATAGCTATATCGATGAACACTGAGTTTTTGGTTTGTGGTTTGTGTAAAAACATCTACAGTTACGAGAGTGCAGCCTTGAGTTTTTAGTGAAGTAACTCTAAGGTTAATAATCTTGAAATATTAATTAAAGAGTTTAATTAATTTTTTCTAATGATTATTATAGCTCAAGATTGTGGGTCCATTAGGTCCCCTTGCTAGTCCGGAATGTTGATGGTAACAAGGGTCACGGTTAATTAATTGGATGATCCAGTTAATTATGTTACGAAAGTAATAAGGATTTTATTTAGGCAATTAATTAAATAATGTGATTATTTAATTAATGGATTAATAATTAATTAAATTAAATAATGTAATTATTTAATTGTATTAATAATTATGAATTATGAATTAAATTAATTATTTTATGGAGGTTATAGATTCGAACCATGATTGAGACAAATAATAAAATAATGAGATTATTTTATTTCCTAACTAGGTCAAGTGTTCAAATCTTAATGAACTAGGAATATATGGTATTTAGAATCCTATGTCACGAAAATATTAATTATCCTAATTCGAATGGGATTAATATCTTGCTTTTATAATATATATATATATTATAAAAACCGGAGAGACATAACAAGTAGTGACACGTTGAATCAAAAGAAAAAAAATAAGGTGGAGCAATATTTTGTGAAGACGTGAAACCAAAAGAAAAGGAAGAAACAAAGTAGGTGGTGATGTCAAATCAAAGAAAAAAAAAGTTATTTATTTATTAACAAATTAGAAATAACACTTCGGTATCTACACATTAATTCCATGACAATTATACCCTTAAACCTTAATACTTTAAATCTTAATTAGATCACTTTAATTTAGACTTAACCAAAAGATAGCACAACACATTTAATATTTACACGTGTGGCCCCATATGATGGAATTTTCCATCAATCTCCCGTTTTCGAAAACATCCAGATTTTGATTGTTGGAAAATTCCATCATATGAGGCCACACATGTAAATATTAAATTTGTTGTGCTATCTTTTGGTTAAGCCTAAATTAAAGTGATCTAATTAAGATTTAAAGTATTAAGGCTTAAGGATATAATTGTCATGGAATTAATATGTAGATACCGGTGTTATTTCTAATTTGTTGAGAGGCCGAATTAGAAATAGCAAAACATATAATAAGTTGATTATTATATGTATTTAGGGTTATGGTTCCCAAATTACATGATACTTTTGTTTTGTCTGTATCCCCATCAATATAGCAAAATAGAACACGGTAGGGTTCATAAAGGTCGTAATAATTGGGAAGATCATAACCTATCCACCAACCTCCGGTAATGGATTCAGGTACGCTTCCGCTATCGATTCTTTTTCACTTTCTCTTGAATCGACATGGATCACTATTATATGTTTAGGGTTTGATTAAGTATGATATAGAAACATGTTTAGGTTAAACATTCAGATTAATTTTATGCCTACGCATGTTGTTGTTGGTATTAATCGAATCCCTAACAAGTGGTATCAGAGCTACCCATGATCGATTCTTGAGAATTAAGATTTTGATATTTAGTTTTAAGAAATTTCTAGAAATTTTAGGGTTTAGATCAATGACGTTCTTTTGGAATATTATTTGGGTTTTGATCTTTAGTGTTTGAGTTTTATTTTTAATTTTTTGTTATAAAGAATGATTGAATCTGTTAATAGGGAAATTTGGCCAGGGGTTAAAGAGAAATTTTCCACATACAATCGACACTCATGAAGCCCGGAAAGACCGTAAAGCCACCCCGCAGGAGCAGGGAAGGCCGGTTTGGCTTCAAAATTACCAGAAGACAAGCCAAGCGCGACAGGGACGAGCCCCCACAAGAGCACTGGAACCCGGGCTTCTCCAGGCCATCTATGGGGGAACCTCGGCTCTGAGGTCGAGCTCCACAACCGCCCCGTAAATGCCAGGGGAAGTCTCCCAACTCAAGAGACATTTGAAAGAAGCCCGCCAACCTCTCCATAAGCTCGCTGTCCTTGCTGGGCATAAAGGAGGAATCACGCCTAAGTCTGCATTACCCCATCTACCTTCCAGGAGGGTCTACAAGAACACCTCAGGCCCCCACGGGTCAAGGAAAATCCATCTTAAGCTTCCAGGAACAGAGCCAGAGCAGGGGTCTACCTCGCTCTACGGGGCAATAGGCGGCTGGCAGGATGACCTCCATGAAGATTCATGGCACGAGTGCACATGGGATCGTGTCTATGAAATGTTCACATGCACGTCAAGAGTATAATTCAAATAAGGCAACAAACTTATCTTCGTCAACCATATCATCGAATCCGAAAACAATTCAAATTCAAATGACAAATCCCGCCCGATAAGGAGGTAACAGATTCATGGGATCACGACAAAGTATTTACGAAATTGAAACCTACTTGGACGATATTTATAGATGAACACAGACAGAGAAAAAAAAGGAGACAACTGAGATAGATCGAGCGACATACAGAAAATCATAAACAACAGATATACACATAGAAGGAAGGCCTTAATTCTGATTTCAGAACACGGTCACCTTCATCTCCACTATTCGACAGGCACCGAGTTGCCACCACCCTACTCCTCTGAGAGACTGTGAGCAAACAAGAGAGTTATTTGTATCTTAAAGCAATATATCAATAATACAGCTCCCATTTACTGTTATTACTACTCGTCTCTCTCTCTTAAACATGTCGGGAACCAACGGTACCGACCACTACCACCGCTTTAGTGGTAGTGGTCTCAAGGGTGTTAACTGCAATTTTTCATCTCGAGCAAATTCCTCGTCAACACATTCTGGCACCGTCTGTGGGAAACCTCTCACACCACAATCTTCTTACATTCAAAAAGTTCTTTATTTCAAAGTCATCATGAAGCTCCGCTCTTCACAAAGGCAGCAGTGCACATCAGGACAACCATCTGCTACATCGACACGAAAGGTTCCGAGGAAAAGGAAAAAATCCGGAATCCATAGCCAAATTCCCATCCAGCCAGCTACTGTGCGGGCTCTGGATCCCCCTCTAGGAAGCCAGGTCGAGCTTAACCAACAAGCGGCGACCTTTGTAGAGAATGTCCGCCTTCGATTACTCGTTGAGGGTATAACTATCCAACAAACGGGTCTCTGCAATCAAGGGGAATCAAGTAGGCCAGGGGCTAGGCAACCCACCTTTGATCGCCTAGGGCCAGCCCCTCGGGAATCAACTCGTAACTGAGCGGGGCTCCTGACCTCGATCGGGGATAGGCTAGGGCCTATGCCCCACGTTCCCGAAGCGCTGCCACGCTACCAACCACGACAAGTCAAATCCGCGGTAGATGTTCTTCCCCGGGGACGGGAAGAGCTCCTCCACCCAACGACTTCAAGGAGGGAAGCCCGGGGTAAAAATGAAGAAAGTCAGCAAAGCCCCCGAGTAAGCCCTCCTCCGAAGAAGGAACCGGGTAGAGGTCACCAGTTCATTAGAGGGATCTGATGGTGAGGAATCTGAGATCGACTCAAGGAAGTCAGAAAGCAAGCGACTAAAGGACCAGTTGGAAGAGCTACAGAAAGAGGTCCAATTGATGAAGAAGGGGAAGTACAAGGAGGACAAGAAAGATCCTTTAAGTGAAATGAATGCCCCCTTCACTAGAAGGATCTGAGAGGCATAGCTCCCACCTAAGTTCAAAATGCCAGCTGACAGGTTCTCTAGGACTGAAGATCCACTAAGCCACTTAGAGAGTTTCGTTCAACAAATGGAGGTCCAGAACACAACAAGGGCCGCTATGTGTCGGATTTTCCCCACCACACTCACGGATTATGCTAAGACTTGGTTTAGGAAACTACCCGCTAGGAGCGTAGATTCTTTCACCAAATTATCAACTAATTTCTGCTCACAGTTCCAAGGGGTTAACCCCTGATTGAAGGACCCGATTCATCTACGTGATCCAGGAGAGAGGGGAAACTCTCCAGGCTTATGTCGAGCGGTTCCACAAGGAGGTCATCCAGATGGTGGTCTTCACAGAGAGAGAAACCCTCGTCAACTTCAGGAGAAACTTGTGGGCTGGAAAACTATTCCGGTCGTTTGCCAAGAAACCTCCGGAAACCTACCAGGAAGCCTATGATCGGGCTCTGGAACAGATCGAGGTTGACAAACAGCTCAAGGTCAAGATGGAGCATGACGACATGAGAGCTGAAAAGCGATAAAAGAAGGAAGCTCCCAGACTTGAGCAAGATCATAAAAGCCGGAACAAACTCCCTAATAAGTCAACATATGGTTTCCCTCTTCCTCAACCCAGATCGGAAAGGTATCCGGATAAGCGGGCTCCTCCTCAAGCTTTACCACCTCCCAGGACAGTAGCCCTATAGCACGCGATGAGAGGGGGTACGACCGTTACACTCCCTTAAATGCTTCTCGAGAAACAGTGTACCTCGCCATCCGGGATAAAGGTTTGTTACAGTAGCCCGCTCCCATGAAAGTCTCAGTCGATAAAAGAAATCGTTATAAATATTACGACTTTCGTGAGGACGTATGGCATAACACCTCAGAATGCTACAACCTGCGGAACCAGATTGAGGCTTTGATAAGGGGAGGATGCTTGATAGAGTTCTTACAACAAGTTAGGGTGAACATTCAAACTGGAATGAAGGTCCAAGCCGAGTTTCGGGAACAAGCTGAGAAGAGGAAGGGAGATCAGACGGACCTGATGCAACAGATTCAGGTAATTCACATTATCAACGGAGGTCCCACTCTGGCCGGTACCTCCAACAATTTCAGAAAAAACCATGAGAGGAAGGTCCCTCGTACGGACCAAGGGCAGGATATCTTCAAGGTCGACCAGAGACCGACCAACCCCTCCCAGCTATCTCAATTCATCTTCACCGAAGTAGATGTCTTTAACACTGTGCAGCCACATGATGACCTCATGGTCATTACATTACAAATTTCCAACTTCATGGTGCACCAAGTGCTAATCGACACAGGTAGCAGCGTCGACGTTCTGTTCAAAGACACTTTGGAAAAACTAAACTTGAAGCAATGGTGCTACAATAGTTGCTCTACACCATTATACGGGTTCACTAGGGACTCCATCACACCCGTAGGATCAAAAATCCTACCAGTGATCATCGGAGCCGCACCTCTCCAATAAAATATCATGACCGACTTCGTGGTGGTGGATACCCAGTCGGCTTACAACACAATATTAGAGAGGCCATTCCTATCATCCCTAAATGGGGTCCTGTCTATTTACCACAATGTCCTGAAGTTCCCATTAGGAGACAAGGTGGGAGAGGTTTGGGGTGATCAGCAAGCAGCTAGGAAATGCTACGTAGTGTCGGCTAACCCAGCAGCTCTAGCTAAACAGCTCGCCCAAGTAACGACTATCCAAGGCGGGATAACCCCGGCACTAAACCTGAAAGATACAGGCTCCACCGATTGTCCCGAAGAAGGCTTTGTGGTGCCCGACATGGAAGAACAGAGAAGGGAATGGGTCAGCGGCCACTCGGTCGATAAGTTAGAGGAGATTCCTGTTAGACTAACCGATCCCTTGAAGGTCGTTAAGATCGGTGCTACCCCTGAGCCGAGAATGAAAGAAGGCTTGATTAGGCTCCTCATGGAGTTCAACGATATTTTCACCTGGAGTCATACGGAGATGCCGAGGATCTCAATGACATTAGCTGCACATCGACTGGCGGTGGATCCGACCTTCAAGCCCGTAAAACAGAAAAGGTGCCACTTCAACAATGAAAGAAATGTGGAGGTTTAAAAAGAGGTGGATAAACTCACCCAGGCGGGCTTCATTCGAGAAGCCTGCTATCCTGAATGGCTCGCCAACGTGGTCATGGTCACGAAGGCAAATGGGAAGTGGCGCATGTGCGTGGACTACACCGACCTCAACCAAGCATGCCCGAAGGACAATTTTCCTCTGCCAAAAATTGATCAGTTGGTAGATTCTACCTCCGGGAACAAGCTCCTGAGCTTCATGGACGCATTTTCTGGCTACAATCAAATTATGATGCATCCTGCGGACCAAGAAAAGACCAACTTCATCACCGCACAAGGCCTGTACTGCTACAAGGTGATGCCTTTCGGGCTCAAAAATGCTGGAGCTACTTACCAGCGGTTAGTCAACCTTTTGTTCAAGCCCAAAATTGGAAGGTCGATAGAGGTATATATTGATGATATGATCACTAAATCTTCGACCTCGGAAGGCCACCTGGACGACCTTTGTAGGACCTTCGTGATTCTACGGGAAAATCAGATGAGATTGAACCCTTCTAAATGCGCCTTTGGTGTAACTGCCGGGAAGTTTCTAGGCTTCATGGTCCACAAGAGAGGCATAGAGGCTAACCCAGAAAAAATCATGGCTATCCTGGATCTAGAATCCCCCATATCTCTTAAACAGGTTCAATCCTTGGCCGGTCAGGTAGCAGCGCTCAACAGGTTTTATCTCCCGGTCTACCGATAAGTGCATACCATTCTTCAAAGCTATCAAGCAGGGAATAAATATGAAGTGGGATCAGGAGAGTGAACAGGCTTTCCAAGCATTGAAAAGATACCTAACGAGCCCTCCACTGCTGGTCAAGCCAAATCCTGGAGAAGAACTCCAAATATACTTGGCCGTTTCAGAAACCGCTGTAAGTGGGGCTTTGGTCAAGGAATACGGGGATAGGATCCAACGACCTATCTACTATGTGAGTCACGTTCTAACCAAGCCCAACAAAAACTATACTTTGCTGGAGAAGCTCGCTTATGCATCGGTGACTTCGGCAAGGAAACTCTGTCCTTACTTTCTTGCTCATTCAATAGCAGTGGTGACGGACCAACCCCTCCGTCAGTTCTTGCAAAGACCGGATGTTTCTGGAAGGCTGGTTCTATGGGCCCTAGAGCTTACCCAGTTCGATTTAAAGTATAAGCCTAGGACCACGATAAAAGCTCCAGCACTAGCAGACTTTGTAGCCGAACTTTCAGTACCTTCAGATCAGACAACCCCCGCGGTAACAGATGTCACCCTTGAGAGGATTATAGAATCTGACAACTGGCCGGAGGGCTGCGAGTCATGGACTCTTTACACTGACGGAGCTTCCAGGCAGTCCGGGGGTGGAGCAGGCATAGTCCTTATCGACCCAGAAGGAACTGAGTGCTGCCATTGTTTCAGGTTTGAATTTAAAGCCACGAACAATGAAACGGAATACGAAGCTCTGCTAGCTGGGATAAAAGCTACCATAGAGCTCGGGGTTGATTACCTAAGTATCAATAGCGACTCTTCACTCGTGGTCAACCAAGTTTCTGGGGATTATCAGGCCAAAGGGGATAACATGATCGCTTACCTAAAACTGGTGCAACAACTCAAGTCCAGATTTAGGGGATTCAGAATCGAGCAGATACCTCGACAGCTAAATCATTGGGCTGACGTCCTAACCAAGATAGCTGCATATCGTGGCCAAACCCTACCACATGGAGTCCCTCTTCAAGTAATCCCCCTACCTAGCATTATGACTGGTCAGGAAGCTTATACCCTGGATCAACAGCCATGCTTGATGTATCCAATATCAGAATATCTACAGGACGAAAAACTTCCCGGGGAGCCCGACCTAGCTAGGAGGGTTAAAAGGCTCTCGGTCTGATATTGTATGGTAGATGGACATTTATACCGAAGGGGGAAATCCTTTCCCCTGCTCCGATGTCTACACCCGGAAGATGCCAAATGGGCTTTGAGAGAGGTTCACTCTGGAGAATGCGGGAACCATATTGGTGGAGAGGCCTTGGCATATCAGGTTCTCCGCATGGGGTATTACTGGCCAACCATCCATCAAGATGCTAAGAACTTGGTACAAACCTGCGAGGCGTGCCAGAAGGCCGTAAACTTGAGTCACCTCCCTCCAGAGCGTTTGTCATCCCTTAGCTCGCCATACCTCTTTGCTATGTGGGGGGTCGATTTGATTGGACCGCTTCCTACAGCTCTGAGACAGGCCAAACATGTTATCGTAGCAATTGAATACTTCACAAGATGGGTTGAAGCCGGACCACTCTCCCAGATATCGGAAGAAAACACAACAAGGTTCATCAAGACCAATGTAGTTTGCAGGTTTGGAACCCCTCTGGACCTCATAATCGACCTCGGAAAACAGTTCGATAATGCCCGATTCAGAGATTTCTGTCAAGATTTGGGAATCGACCTTCATTTTACTTTGGTAGCCCACTCCCAGACCAATGGTCTAGTGGAATCCATGAACAAAACCATTAAGAAGTTATTGAAGAAAAAGCTACAACAAAAGAAAGGCAGATGGGTAGAGGAGCTTCCAGAGGTCCTCTGGGCTTACCGCACTATAAGGAGAACAGCTACCAGGGAAACACCCTACTCGTTGGCCTTCGGGGTTGAAGCAGTCCTACCTATAGAGCACAAGTTAACCTATTTTAGAGTCCAACGGTTTGAACCGGGAAGCAATGAAAGCAAGCTCCGAGCTAGTTTGGACCTCTTAGAGGAAAAGCAAGATCGAATAGATGAAAAGGTAGCAATCTACCAAGGCAGGATTGCCAAGTACTTCAACAAGAGGGTTAAAACCCGAAGCTTCAAAGAAGGGGATCTGGTCCTCCGGAAAGTGACGTTGAACACCAAGAAGAGGTTAGACGGGGTCCTAGCGCCCAACTGGGAAAGACCCTACCTAATAAAGATGGTGATCCGTAATGAGGCATCGACCATACTTGGAATGCGGATCACCTAAGGAAATTTTACCTTTAAACAAGGGACACAGGAGCAGGCAACCTCCGACTAGCTACTTTTTATTTTCTGACAGTATTGTACTCCATCTTCCATATCAATAAAGCTCGCCTGTTTTCTTATTTACTCCTTCTCCGACTATGTCCTAAATGATTTGGGTATACATAGAAAGTTTCGACATTATCGCCTCAAGACCAGGGGTAAGCCGGAGAAGCCCCCTCGACGCTCTTGATGCCTCGGCCAGGCAACACCCCCCACCAAGAAGGGTCTGAGTGTAAGAGCATAGTTTCCATCCAGATCTCGAGACCAGAGATTTACCAGGGAAGCCCCATCATCATCCCAGATGCCTTGGTCGGGTGACCTCCCCCAAGAGAATCCGAGTATAAGTGTATAGTTGCCATCCAGATAAAAATACCAGGATATAGCTAGATAACGCTTCTGATACCTTGGTCGGGCTACCACCCCCAAGAAGGATCTGAGTGTAAGAGCATAGTTGTCATCCAGACCAGGAAATAGCTAGATAGCGCTCCTGATGCCTTGGTCGGGCTATCACCCCCAAGAAGGATCTAAGTGTAAGAGCATAGTTTCCATCCAGATCTCGAGACCAGGAAATAGCTAGATAGCCCTCCTGATGCCTTGGTCGGGCTACCACCCCCAAGAAGGATCTGAGTGTAAGAGCATAGTTTCCATCCAGACCAGGAAATAGCTAGATAGCACTCTTGATGCATCGGTTGAGCTACCACCCCCAAGAAGGAATCGATCTTGAAAGCCTGGAAGACCTCCTGATCCCGAGCCTAAGAAGGAACTAAACAATTCTCCACTTAATGTTTTACTCAGGCTACAACCTCCCAAAAGGGCTCGGGGATGAAGGGCTCGACTTACTTAAACTCTAAATGCTCATGTTATTTTACTAGCTCTCCTTGATACAGGGTTGCTTACTACAACAAACCCATAATCAAACAATGAGACTGTCAGCTGAAGAAGTGGAGCTAGGAGTTCCATTGGTATGGGGGCTCAATGCTAATAACTTGTTTTTCTTATCTTAATTTTTCCCAAAGATAGCTCTCTTTGATATAAAAGCTAGACGATCAAGCAATTACATGGAAGCAAGATTTAGATCTGAGATTAAACTTTTATTATCAAGTCAGGGAGCCTATCCCCCAACAAGGCTACTACAAGCAAGAGGGGCCCAATCCCTGGTTCCGGGTTACAAAGGAAAAATAATAAGAGATCAAACACAGTTGAAGATGGGATGCCCACCCCCTTTTCCGGGCATTCAAAATAAATCACATGGAAGAGAACTTAAGCTTCTTCGTCTTCTTGATGGCCTTCAGCTTCCTCCTCAACATAATGGACCTCTCCCCCTACTCCCATCTCCGGTCACGGCTCATCTTGATCAGCTGCATCTACCATTTTTGCCACTTTCTCATAGGGATCAGCCCCGGCCGCCTTGGGGTCAACAGGATCTTCCTCCACGATTTCATTAATCACCGCCATAACTTCAGAAGGAATAGTTGTATCAAGAATGCTGGTCTCTGACTCAGGCACAATCCCGCCTTCTGTTGATCCCATTCTTGAAAGCACCGCGGGAGGATCTCGGGCTTTTGGGAGGCCTCTTTCTAGCTCCTCGTTATGAACCCTCTCCGAGGATTCACTAGGACCAGATGCTGGAAAGGCTGGAACAGGAGGGGGTCGGATTTGGCACCTCCAACTGCTTCTCAGCTCCCTCCCCGGAAGGACCAGCTCTGTCAGTTTGGGGCGAGACATCTCCGCAGCCCGCAATATGACCTCCGTTCTATCCCATCCGGTAACACTAGAGAGATCTAATGGAGGGGGAAGAGCCTCTGCAACCTGATAGGAGGCATAGAAGTACCCCTCGCTAAAAGAAGCTTCCACTTTGGCTTGGAGCTGGGTAATTCGAGCCTACAAGGTTTGGTTCTCAGCATTTAGGGCCTTCGCCTCTCCCCTCAAGTCATCCCGCTGGCTAGCCCGCTACTTCTACGGGAGAGTCTCCTGATCAAAAGCCCGCTTCAGCCTCTCATGATTGCATTAAAGCTCAGCTAGTTGCCTCTCCATTCCCTGTTGGCTAGAGGTCATCTCTTGGACCAGAGTCTGAGCCCGCGCAAGTAACCCCATGGCTCGCTCAGCTTCAGCCTCAGCCTTGTCTACCCGATCAAGGAGGAAGGCTACCTGATGCCCCATGGCCACTTGAAACTTAAAAGCCTGCAAAGGAAAATCAGGTTAGAAAATGACAAGTCAAGCAGATCAAGGAAGAAGTAAAAGCGACAATTACCTTAGCTAAAAGGGCAGACCCTTTGGTGATCAAGATATCCACGGGCATCAAGGTCCTCCTAAAAAGCCCGCTGCCTGGACAAGATGCGACAAATTGCTTCAGAACCTTGTCCTGACCCATCGAGCTTGATTGCTGGTACGGACGAGAAATGGCGACCTCAGAAAAATCTGTATCGGGCTCCCTAGGAACCTCGACTACCCGGGATACAACCGGATTTGTAGAAAGGGGTAGCGGGACTCGTGGGGCATCATGTGGAGCGATAACTTCTGGAGGAGGGGCAGGAACAGACTTATTGACGACTTGGGAAACAGACCCTCCTCGATTTAGAGCCTTCGCAGCCAGATATGCCAGAAGAGCCATCTTGGACTTCACATGGGAAGGTGAGGGGGAAGGAAAGAACGGGGCAGCTACCTTAGTGGTTGCCCCTCCCTTCTTTGGAACAGTCGGAAGAGCTCCTGGGGACGATCTAGAAGGAGGAGGAGGTATCCCAGTTTGTCAGGCTTCGCGAGAAGCTGGAGCAACAACAAACAATGTTAGAGAAAAGAGTCAAGATCATCAGAACTGAACCCTCCAACAATAAAAAAAAAAAGAAAAAACAAGAATAGATCGAGATACTTACGAGGGGTAGCACCAGATATCCGCATGTACCTGTTTACCCGGCAAGGATCGAAGGGGTCGGCGGTCGAAAACTTCAAATTCAAATAGTTTCGAGCTAGGATGGTCTTCAGCACGACTTCAAACTCATCGGGCAAGGAATCCTGACCCTAGGTGGGTTTTTCACTAAAAGCCATAGGAACCTCAAGAGCATGCCTGCCGACGAAGACGGAGCTTCCCCAGTCTCCTCTCGCCAGTACCCACTCTTCATTCCAAGCAGGGTTCTTCTTTGAAGCCCCAAGGACGATAAAATTGAGTTTATTCTTAATCTTGGCATAGAATTGGCCTCGTGGAACTCCTGCCAGGCTACCAATCTGGAAAAGGAAGGCGAGCTCCTCAGCCCCAAGCTCCCTAGTTACGCCGCTCAGCTCGCATTGCTCCCTCCACAATACCAGGAAGCCGATTAGATGCCTCTAGAAGCCAGGCATTAGTTGTAGCGGAGCCAGCTGGAGAATATTGAGTGCCCGCAGAAGGGTGGGGTGAAGAGGGAGTCTCACCCCTATCTCAAAAGCCACGACTTGGATAGGGAGCACACCTTTGGGCAGGCTAAAAACATCTTAGTTCCGGTGGGGGACAGTCAGAGAAACGGTATCAGGAATACCATACTTGTCCCGTAGACGGTCGATCGAATGAGGGTCGACAGTAGAGTCAGGGATGATCCTGAGTTTAAAAAGAAGGGTTATCACTGGAGGAAGCTCCGCCACTTTGACTTGAGCCCTCCCAACCACATCTAACCTCTCCCCGACGTCAGATTCTTCATCGATGAGGTTTAGAGGATTGTCAGGTCGATTCAAAAAGCCAGAACCGATAGAAGCATTTCTGTTAGAACGGCGACGCTGGCGGAACCAGGAGGATTCCTCGTCACTTGAAATCCCTTGCATCCGCTTAAGAGGAGCTAGGTTAGGGCCCCCAGAGCCTTCAGCCAAGGCATCAACAATATCTGTGGAAGTCGACATTGATGGGAAAGAGAGGTGAGAAAGCAAGTGGAAGATTTCGATAGAGAAAACGGGTAAGAAGAAATTTGAAAGTCTGAGATTTGAGGAAGTATGAGGAAAGTGACGGGCAAGCCGGGCTTAAATAGAGGTCTATGGGCGATATCCTTGGGAAGATCACCGCCGCATTGCAGTCGTTTTTTTTTCGAATAACACTCAATTTCAAATTCAAAATGTTGGGTAATTAATGAGAAAATTTCGCTCTCATTAATTATCTTTATGGCGAAAACTTTCTCAATTAAACAAGGAATCTGACTCCAACCCCAACTCTACCACCGGTGTTCAAGTTAGAGGGGACTTTTGTTAAAAGGGAAATTTGACCAGGGGTCAAAGATAAATTTTCCACCTACAATAGACACTCATGAGGCCCGGAAAGACCGTAAAGCCGCCTCGTAAGAGCAGGGAAAGCCGGTTTAGCTTCAAAGTTACCAGAAGACAAACCAAGCGTGATAGGGACGAACCCCCACAAGAGCACTGGAACTCGGGCTTCTCCAGGCCATCTATCGGGGAACCTCGGCTCTGAGGTCGAGCTCCAAAACCGCCCCGTAAATGTTAGGGGAAGTCTCTCAGCTCAAAAAGACATTTGAAAGAAGCCCGCCAACCTCTCCAGAAGCCCGCTGTCCTTGTTGTGCATAAAGGAGGAATCACACCTAAGTCTGCATTACCCTAGCTACCTTCCAAGAGGGTCTACAAGAACACCCTAGGCCCCCACGGGTCAAGGAAAATCCATCTTAAGCTTCCAGGAATAGAGCCAGAACAGGGGTCTACCTCGCTCTATGGGGCAATAGGCGGCTGGCAGGATGACCTCCATGATGATTCATGGCACGAGTGCACACGGGGATCGTGTCTACGAAATGTTCACATGCACGTCAAGAGTATAATTCAAATAAGGCAAAAAACTTATCTTCGTCAACCATATCATCGAATCCGAAAACAATTCAAATTCAAATGACAAATCCCGCCCGATAAGGAGGGAACAGATTCATGGGATCAATACACAAAGTATTTACGAAATTGAAACCTACTTGGACGATATTTATAGATGAACACAGACAGAGAAAAAAAAGGAGACAATTGAGATAGATCGAGCGACATACAGAAAATCATAAACAACAGATATACACATAGAATGAAGGCCTAAATTCTGATTTCAGAACGCTGTCACCTTCATCTCCACTATTCGACAGACACCGAGTTGCCACCACCCTACTCTTCCGAGAGATTATGAGCAAACAAGAGAGTTATTTGTATCTTAAAGCAATATATCAATAATACAACTCCCATTTATTGTTATTTCTACTCGTCTCTCTCTCTTAAACATGTCAGGAACCAACGGTACCGACCCCGGCCACCGCTTTCGTGGTAGTGGTCTCGAGGGTGTTAACTAGAATTTCTCATCTCTAGCAAATATCCCGTCGGCAAATATGATCTCATATATGTGAGCATGTAATCTTTTGTTCACTTCTAATACCTTATAACTCGATTGGCTGCTGTCCAATGATCCATCCAAGGGTTACTTAAATATCTGCCTAACATACCAACAATGTACGCAATATCCGGACTCATACACACCTGAGCATACTTTAGACTCCTTACAGCTGGTGCATAGGGAATCTTATGCATTTCCTTAGCTTCAAGGTTACTATTAGGGTGTTGATTGAGACTGAACTTTTCTCCCTTAGCGACAGGGGTGTCACCTGGTCTGCTGTCCTACATGCTAAACCTTTTAAACACTATATCAATATAGCTCCTTTGTGATAATCCAATAATACCCCGAGAGCGATCTCGTTGTATCTGGATCCCTAATACAAAGGAGGCGTCACCAAGATCTTTCATCTCAAAATTCTTTTATAGAAATCTCTTGGTTTTGTGCAACATGTCTATTTCATTTGTGGCAAGCAGTATGTCATCGACATATAAAACCAGGAATATGTGCTTACTCCCACTGAATTTGTGATACACACAATTATCAATAGCGTTTATCTCAAAACCAAACGAGATAACCACTTGATGAAACTTATGGTACCACTGACAGGAAGTTTGCTTGAGTCCATAGATGGATTTTGTCAATTTACAAACCATATTCTTTGGGTCTCCCGACTCAAAGTTTTCTGGTTGTGCCATATAAATTGTTTTGTCAATGTCACCATTGAGAAATGTTGTCTTGATATCCATCTGATGAAGCTCAAGGTCAAAATGTGCAACAAGTGCCATGATTATCCTAAAAGAGTCTTTCGTTGAAACCGGAGAGAAAGTCTCTTTATAGTCAATCCTTTCCCTTTGGGTAAAGCCTTGAGTTACAATACGAGCCTTATACCTCTCCATATTACCTTTCGAATCCCTTTGGTTTTAAATATCCATTTACAACCAATGGGCTTCGCACTTTCTGGTAATGGGATAAGTTCCCAAACCTTATTGTCTTTCATGGATTTACACTCCTCATTCATGGCATCAATCCACTTTTGAGAGTTGGAACCCTGTATGGCTTGATGGAAGTTGATTGGATCATTTTCCATCATTCCATGTCTTCCTCATGTTCCTGAATAAATACATAAAAATCGTCTGGAATATCATTTCTTCTTTCTCTAGTGGATCGCCTTAATAACACTGGTTCTTGAGGTTGTTGAGTATGTTCCTCATGAACAATTACCTCATCTTGAATGGGGGTTTTTCAATATTGTCTGGTTGAGGATCCAGATTCGCTTATTAATCAATGATAGGTATAGAAACCAACATATTATCAAAAGCGATAGTGGGAATCGAAACCGATTCTTCCTCAAAGATAATGTCTCTAACCTTATTTATCCCCCCAAACTCAACATCCTGAAAAAAATGTTACAGTTCCTGTTTCAAATAATTGACCTAAGTGTGGGATCATAAAACTTATAGTCCATTGATCGCTCAGAGTAGCCAATGAAGTAACTGCTCACAGTTTTGGAATCCAATTTCTTTTCATATGGCCTGTAAGGCCTTGCCTCAGTTGTACATCCTCAAATGTGAAAATGCTTTAGACTAAGTCTTTTGCCTATCCAAAGCTCATAAGGTATTTTGTAGCTTCATTATTCTTTCTCTATTTGCCCTTATCCTTAGAGGTGCTAGCCAAATGAGCACTTTCGGCCCTGTCTCACTTCGGTCTCTCTTTCTCTTGCACATAGTAAGAAATGAGCTTATTAAGAGTCCATTTCTCCTTTTGATAGTTGTAACTGACCTTAAACTGATTGCATTGTGCAGGAAGTGATATTAATACCAAATGCACGAGCAAGTCATTAGATAACTCAAGCTTCAGTGCCTTAAGCTTAGAAGCAATATGAGACATTTCCATAACGTACTCCTTTATGTTCCATTTCCCTTGTACTTCATAGAATCAAGCTTTGCAAAAGCGTGCTTGTTTTTGCCTTATCGTTTTTCATAAAACGATTTTCAATTTAGGCTAGGAACCCTTTGGGTTTGGTTATCTTTTTAGATACAGCGCCCCTAAATGCCTCCGGAATGCCGCGCTTGATGATCATAAGACTCATGCGATTTGAGTGATCCCACTTCTCAAAGTTCTTCCTATCATCAGGAGAACTTGCATCCGTAAGAGAAGCGGTTGCTCAACCCGAAGTGCAAGGTCTAGATCCATGCAGCCGAGAACAATTTCTATGTTCTCCTTCCAATCCTTAAAGTTAATCCCATTAAGCATGGGTATATAGTTGGTATTAGCAGATATAGTAAAACATTAACTTGAAAGAGAACAAAACAAATACACAAACATGCTCACATTAATAACCAAATACAATAATCAACAAATTCAAATAATGGTAAGTCCCATCTCAAGATACCTAGCACAACATTAATATCAAGTCTTTGGACAGTAATATTAACTGTAAGTGGTACTCTTGTTGTAGTGATCAAACATTGACAATAATTAATGTCAAATAATAAATCTATCTTTGAATCAATTTATTATTCACATGTAAAACCTTACAATCGTCACATATTTATCACCACAGGTGTGTGTGCAATTCGGCCAAGTATTAATCTTCCTTTGGCCCGACTAATACTTGCATGAATTTACACACACCAAACATCCAACATCACTCATGAACAATCTACACAAGAGATGTGACATCTTGTTTCAATTAGCTCATTTAGAATGATAGACCATTTTATTTAACCATAAAAGATATACCAATAATGGTCTGTCCCATCTCAAGATACCTAGTACAACATTAATATCAAGTCTATGGACAATAATATTAATTGTAAGTGATACTCTTGTTGTAGTGATCAAATATTGACAATAATTTATGTTAAATAATAAATCTATCTTTGGATCGACTTATTATTCACATGTAAAACCTTATAATCGTCACATGTTTACCACCACAGATGTGTGTGCAATTCGGCCAAGTATTAACCTTCCTTTGGACTGGTAAATGCCCGTATGAATTTATACACACACGTAGTACTCTTATAGTAGTGATCAAACATTGACAATAATTTATGTTAAATAATAAATCTATCTTTAGATCAACTTATTATTCACAGCTAAAACCTTATAATCGTCACATGTTTACCACCACAGATGTGTGTGCAATTCGGTCAAGTATTAACCTTCCTTTGGACCGGTAAATACCTGCATGAATTTACACACACGAACATCCCTCATGAACAATCTACATAAGAGAGGTCACTTTGGCGACATCTTGTTTCAATTAGCCCATTTAGAATGATGGACTACTTTGTTTAACCATAAAAGGTATACCACGAAATATTTGAATTTGAGTTGACCCTTAAAATAAAATAATTTAAATTTTTTTTATTTTACCAAAATTATAAAACTGCCCCTGATTTTGAAAAATTATAGAAAGGCCCATCTTGTTTCATAAATTAAAATTTGGCCTAAAACTTATAAAAATTACAAAGTGACCCCGTAACTTTTCATTAATTATAAATCTACCCCAAAATGTTTTCATAATTGCAAATAGGCCTTGTAAGTTTTGGGAATTACTAATTGACCCTGAAAGTTTATCAAAATCACATAATGACCCAAATAAATTACAAAATTGTCTCTAAAAAATATCTAATTTTCAAGAGAAAGGCCTGAGCAAATATTGACTGAAAACCCTAGTTCTTCGTCGCCTAAACCACCACGATGTCGCTTGGAGGTAACAACGCATGATGGAGCCACCAGTCGACGACCCACAAACGCAGATCGAAGTGACGAAGGCTAGCAGTCGAAAAACCGATCGAGTGAACCATCGGCTAGAGGAGGCGATGGATCACCTGATCCGAACCAACGGCGACCGACGAAGCTGATCGGAACTGAATCAGGCCGAGATCGACAACGGGTATGGGTTTAAACCCAACAACCCATACATCTGCCCAGTTTTTTTTTTTTTTGAAAACATCTAGATTTTTTTTTCAAAAGTACAAAATGATATAGGCAAAACGATTTTGTCCGTACTGCAATCCCAGATGACCATATTAGATTCTGTTGACGGGAAATTTGCTCGAGATGAGAAATTTCAATTAACACCCTCAAGACCACTACCACGAAAGGGTGTCCAGGGTCGGTACCGTTGGTTCTCGACCTGTTTAAGAGAGAGAGATGAGTAGTAATAACAGTAAATGGGAGCTGTATTATTGATATATTGCTTTAAGATACAAATAACTCTCTTGTTTACTCATAATCTCGGAGGAGTAGGGTGGTGGCAACTCGGTGCCTGTCGAATAGTGGAGATGAAGGTGACCGTGTTCTGAAATCAGAATTTAGGCCTTTCTTCTATGTGTATATCTGTTGTTTATGATTTATGTATGTCGCTCGATCTATCTCAGTTGTCTCCTTTTTTTTCTCTGTCTATGTTCATCTATAAATATCGTCCAAGTAGGTTTCAATTTCGTAAATACTTTGCCGTGATCCCATGAATCAGTTCCCTCCTTATCAGGCGGGATTTGTCATTTGAATTTGAATTGTTTTCGGATTCGATGATATGGTTGACGAAGATAAGTTTGTTGTCTTATTTGAATTATACTCTTGACGTGCATGTGAAAATTTCGTAGACACGATCCCGTGTGCACTCGTGCCATGAATCTTCATGGAGGTCATCCTGCCAGCCGCCTATTGCCCCGTAGAGCGAGGTAGACCTCTGCTGTGGCTCTGTTCCTGGAAGCTTAAGATGGATTTTCCTTGACCCTTGGGGGCCTGGGGTGTTCTTGTAGACCCTCATGGAAGATAGATGGGGTAATACAGACTTAGGTGTGATTCCTTCTTTATGCCAAGTAAGGACAACGGGTTTCTGGAGAGGTTGGCGGACTTCTTTCAAATGTCTCTTGAGCTGGGAGACTTCCCCTAGCATTTACGGGGCGATTGTGGAGCTCGATCTCAGAGCCGAGGTTCCCTGATAGATGGCCTGAAGAAGCCCGGGTTCCAGTGCTCTTGTGGGGGCTCGTCCCTATCGCTTGGCTTGTCTTCTGGTAACTTTGAAGCCAAACCGGCCTTCCCTGCTTCTGCGGGGCGGCTTTACGGTCTTTCCGGGCTTCACGAGTGTCGATTGTAGGTGGAAAATTTCTCTTTGACCCCTGGTCAAATTTCCCTTTTAACAGAAGTCCCCTCTGACTTGAACACCAGTGGTAGAGTTGGGGTTGAAGTCAGATTCCTTGTTTAATTGAGAAAGTTTTTCTCCATAAAGATAATTAATGAGAGCAAAATTTTCCCATTAATTACCCAACATTTTGAATTTGAAATTGAGTGTTATTCAAAAAAAAAAAACGACTGCAATACGGCGATGATCTTCCCGTATCCCCATAGACCTCTATTTAAGCCCGGCCTGCCCGTCACTTTCCTCATACTTCCTCAAATCTCAGACTTTCAAATTTCTTCCTCCCCGTTTTCTCTATCGAAATCTTCCACTTGCTTTCTCACATCTCTTTCCTATCAATGTCGACTTCCACAGATATTGTTGATGCCTTGGTGGAGGGCTCTAGGGGACCTAACCTAGCTTCTCTTAAGCGAGTGTGAGGGATTTCAAGTGACGAGGAATCTTCCTCGCTCCGCCAGCGCCGTCGTTATAATAGAAATGCTTCTATCGGTTCTGGCTTTTCGAACCGACCTGACAATCCTCTGAACCTCGTCGATGAAGAATCTGACGTAGAGGAGAGGTTAGATGCGGTCTGGGGGGCTCAAGTCACGGTGGCAGAGCTTCCTCCAGTGATAATCCTTCCTTTCGAACTCAGGGTCATACCCGACTCTACTGTCGATCCTCAGTCGATCAGGCTGTCTACGGGACAAGTATGGTATTCTTGATACCGTTTCTCTAAACGTCCCCTATCGAAACTACGATGCTTTTAGCCAGCCCAAAGAGGTGCTTCCTATCCAGGTCGAGGCTTTCAAGAGCGGGGTGAGGCTTCCTCTCTACCCCACCCTACGGCGGGCTCTCAATGCCCTTCAGCTGGCTCTGCTTCAACTGACGCCCTACTTCTAGAGGCATCTAATTGGCTTCCTGATATTGTGGAGGAAGCAATACGAGCTGAGCGGCTTAACCAGGGAGCTCGGTGCTGAGGAGCTCGCCTTCTTTTTCTAGATCAGCAGCCTGGCAGGAGTCCCACGAGGCCAATTCTATGCCAAGGCTAAGAATATGCTAAATTTTATCATCACCAGAGCTTCAAAGAAGAACCCCGCTTGGGAAGAAGACTGGGTATTGGCCGGGAGAGACTAGGGGAGCTCCGTCTTCGTTGATGGGCATGAGCTCGAGGTTCCCACCACCTTTAGTGACAAACCCACCTAGGGTCAGGATTCCTTGCCCGATGAATCTGAAGCCGTGCTGAAGACCATCCTAGCTCGGAATAATTTGAATCTAAAGTTTCTGACCGCCGACCCCTTCGATCCCCGTAGGGTTAAAAGGTACCTACGGATATCCGGTGCTACCCCTCGTAAGTATCTCGATCTATCTTGCTTTTTTTTATTATTTTTTTTTATTTGAGGGTTCAGTTCTGATAATCTTGACTCTTTTCTATAACAGTATTTGTTGTTGCTCCAAGCTTCTCGCGAAGCCCGACATGCTGGGATTCCTCTTTCTCCTTCCAGATCGTCTCCTAGAGCTCTCCCAACTGTTTCGAAGAAGGGGGGGTCAACCA
Source organism: Dipteronia dyeriana (assembly GCA_032871835.1). Classification (NCBI taxonomy): domain Eukaryota; kingdom Viridiplantae; phylum Streptophyta; class Magnoliopsida; order Sapindales; family Sapindaceae; genus Dipteronia; species Dipteronia dyeriana. Next base: position 46,162,511 of record CM065300.1, on the reverse strand, counting down.
CTAAGGTAGCTGCCCCGTTCGTTTCTTCCTCTTCTCCTTCCCAAGTGAAGTCCAAGATGGCTCTTCTAGCGTCTCGGGCAGCGAAGGCTTTAAACCGATGAGGGTCTGCTTCCCAAGTCGTTAATAAGTTTGTTCCCGCCCCTCCTCCAAAAGTTACTACTCTAAACGATCCCCCCGAGTCCCGCTACCCCTCTCTGCAGATCCGGTTGTATCTCGGGTAGTCAAGGTTCCCGAAGAGCCCGATGCTGATTTTTCTAAGACCGCCCCTTCTCGCCCCCACTAGCAATCGAGCTTGGTGGGTCAGGATGAGGTCCTGAAGCAATTTGTTGCATCTTGTCCAGGCGGCGGGCTTTCTAGGATGCCCGCGATGCCTGTAGACATCTTGATCACCAAAGGGTCCGCCCTTTTAGCCGAGGTAAAATGTCGTTTTTACTTCTTCATGATTTTTCTTTGCAGGCTTTCAAGTTTCAGGTGGCCATGGGGCATCAGGTAGCCTTTCTTCATGATCGTGCAGCCAAGGCTGAGGCTGAAGCTGAGTGAGCCATGGGGTTGCTAACGCGGGCTCAGACTCTGGTCCAAGAGATGACCTCCGGCCAACAGGGAATGGAGACGCAGCTAGTTAAGCTTCAATTCGATCATGAGAGGCTGAATCGAGCTTTTGATCTGGAGACTCTCCTGTCGAAGCGGCGGGCTAGCCAGTGGGATGACTGGAGGGGAGAGGCTAAGGCCCTAAATGTTGAAAACCAAAACTTGTAGGCTCGAGTTACCCAGCTCCAAACCGAAGTGGAAGCCTCTTTTAGCGAGGGGTACTTCTATGCCTCCTATCAGGTTACAGAGGCTCTTCCCCCCATTCGATCTTTCTAGTATCGCCGGCTGGGATAGAGCGGAGGTCATGTCGGGGGCTGCGGAGATGTCTCGCCCAAAAACTGATGGAGCTGGTCCTTCCTGGGAGGGAACTGAGAAGAAGTTGAAGGTGCCAAATCTGCCTCATTCTGTTCCAGTCTTACCAGCATCCGTTCCTGCGAATCCTCAAAAGGGAATCACAACGAGGAGCCAGAAAAAGGCCTTGCTGAAGCCAAATATTCCTCTGCAGTGCTCTCAGGAATGAAGTCAATAAAAGGCAGAAAAATGCCTGAGTCGGTGTCCAGCCTTCTCGAAGCAGCTATGCCACCTGAAGTTATGGCGGTGATCAATGAAATCGTAGAGGAGGATCCTGCTGAACCCGAGGCAGCTGGGGTTGATCCGTAGGACGAGGTGGAGGGGGCGGCTGATGCAGCTGGCTAGGACGAGCCTCTACCAGAGAGGGGAGGGGAGGGAAGGGGAGGGGAGGGGAGGGCGAGGTCCATTCTGTGGAGGAGGAAGCTGAAGGCCCTCAGGAAGACGAAGAAGCTTGAGTTCTCTTCAATGTAATTTATTTTGAATGCCCGGAAAAAGGGGTGGGCATCCCATCTTCAACTGTGTTTGATCTTTTATTATTTTTCCTTTGTAGCCTTGAACCAGGGATTGGGCCCCCATGCTTGTAGTAGCCTTGTTGAGGGATAGACTCTCTTACTTGATAATAAAAGTTTAATCTCAGATCTAAATCTTGCTCCCACGAACTTGTTTGATCGTCCAGCTTTTATATCGAAGCGAGCTATTTTTGGGAAAAAATAAGATAAGAAAAACAAGTTATTGGCATTGAGCCCCCATACCAATGGAACTCCTAGCTCCACTTCTTCAGCTGACAGTCTCCTTGTTTGATTGTGGGTTTGTTGTAGTAAGTAACCCTGTATCAAGGAGAGCTAGTAAAATAACAGGAGCATTTAGAGTTTAAGTAAGTCGAGCCCTCAATCCCCGAGCCCCTTTAGGAGATTGTAGCCCGAGTAGAACATTAAGTGGAGAAATTGTTTAGTCCCTTCTTAGGCTCGGGATCAGGAAGGCTTTGGGGCTTTCAAGCTCGATTGCTTCTTGGGGGTGGTAGCCCGACCAAGGCATCAGGAGGGCTATCTAGCTATTTCCTGGTCTCGAGATCTGGATGACAACTATGCTCTTACACTTAGATCCTTCTTCGGGGAGGTAGCCCGACCAAGGCATCATGAGCGCTATCTAGTTATTTCCTGGTCTCGAGATCCGGATGGCAACTATGCTCTTACACTCAGACCCTTCTTGGCTGGGGTGGTGCCCGGCCGAGGCATCAGGAGCAGCGATAGGGATTCCCCGGCTTACCCCTAGTCTTTAGGCTATATTGTCAAAACTTTCCATGTAGACCCAAATCATTGTAAGACATAGTTGAAGAAGGAGTAAATAGGAAAAGGCTAGCTTTATTGATATGGAAGATGGAGTACAATACTGTCAGAATAAAAAAAAAAAAACTAGTCGGAGGTTGCCTGCTCCTGAGTCCCCTGTTCAAGGGTAGAATTTCCTTAGGTAATCCGCATTTCAAGTAGGGTCGATGAGTCGGCCATCCATATCCTCGAGCTTGTATGCTCCATTACGAATCACCATTTTTATTAGGTAGGGTCCTTCCTAGTTGGGCCCTAGGATCCCGTCTGACCTCTTCTTGGTGTTCAACGTCACTTTTCGGAGGACCAAATCCCCTTCTTTGAAGCTTCGGGTTTTAACCCTCTTGTTGAAGTACCTGGCAATCCTGTCTTGGTAGATTGCTACATTTTCAGCTATTCGATCTTGCTTTTCCTCCAGGAGGTCCAAGCTAGCTCGGAGCTTGTTTTCATTGCTTCCCGGTTCAAACCATTGGACTCTAAATGAGGTCAACTTGTGCTCTATATGTAGAACTGCTTCAACCCCGAAGGCCAGCGAGTAGGGTGTTTCCCCTGTAGCTGTTCTCCTTGTAGTGCGGTAAGCCTAGAGGACCTAGGGAAGCTTCTCTACCCATCTGCCTTTCTTTTGTTATAGCTTTTTCTTCAACAACTTCTTGATGGTTTTGTTCATGGATTCCACCAGACCATTGGTCTGAGGGTGGGCTACCGAAGTAAAACGAAGGTTGATTCCCAAACCTTGACAGAAATCTCTGAATCGGGCATTGTCAAACTGTTTTCTGAGGTCGGTTATGATGACCAGAGGGGTTCCAAACCTGAAAACTACATTGGTTTTGATGAATCTTGTTTTGTTTTCCTCCGATATCAGGGAGAGTGGTCCTGCTTCAACCCATCTTGTGAAGTAGTCAATTGCTACGATAGCATGTTTGGCCTGCCCTGGAGCTGTAGGAAGCGGTCCAATCAAATCGACCCCCCACATAGCAAAGGGGTATGGCGAGCTAAGGGACGACAAACACTCTAGAGGGAGGTGACTCAAGTTTGCCTTCTGACACGCCTCGCAGGTTTGCACCAAGTTCTTAGCATCTTGATGGATGGTCGACCAGTAATACCCCGTGCAATAACCTGATATGCCAAGACCTTTCCTCCAATATGGTTCCCGCATTCCCCGGAATGAACCTCTCTCAAAGCCCACTTGGAATCTTTCGGGTGTAGACATTGGAGCAGGGGAAGGGATTTCCCCCTTCGGTATAAATGTCTATCCACCATGCAATATCGGACCAAGAACCTTTTAACCCTCCTAGCTTGGTCGGGCTCTCCGGAGAGTTTTCCGTCCTGTAGATAGTCTGCTATTGGATCCATCCAGCATGGATGTCGGTCCAGGGTATAAGCTTCCTTACCAGTCATAGTTCTAGGTAGGGGGATTACTTGAAGAGTGACTCCATGTGGTAGGGTCTGGCCATCATAGGCAGCTATCTTAGCTAGGACGTCAGCCCGATGATTTAGCTGTCGAGGTATATGCTCGATTCTGAATCCCTTAAATTTGGATCTGAGATGTTGTACCAGTTTTAGGTAAGCGATCATGTTATCCCCTTTGGTCTGATAATTCCCGAAAACTTGGTTGACCACGAGTGAAGAGTCGCTCTTGATGTTCAAGTAATCGACCCCGAGCTCTATGGCAGCTTTAATCCCAGCTAGCAGGGCTTCGTATTCCGCTTCATTGTTTGTGGCATTAAATTCGAACTTGAAACAATGGCAGCACTCAGTTCCTTCGGGGTCGATGAGGACTATGCCCGCTCCTCCTCCGGACTGCCCGGAAGCTCCGTCAGTGTAGAGAGTCCATGACTCGCAGTCCTCCGGCCAGTTGTTAGCTTCTGGAATCCTCTCAAGGGTAACATCTGTTACCTCGGGGTTGCCTGATCTGAAGGTACTAAAAGTTCGGCCACAAAGTCCGCTAGTGCTTGAGCTTTTATCGTGGTCCTAGGCTTATATTTCAAATCGAACTGGGTAAGCTCTAGGGCCCATAGAATCAGCCTTCCAGAAACATCCGGCCTTTGCAAGAACTGACAGAGGGGTTGGTCCATCACCACTACTATTGATGAGCATGAAAGTAAGGACGGAGTTTCCTTGCCTAGGTCACCAAGGCATAAGCGAGCTTTTCCAGCAAAGGTTATATGAGATTTAGAATCCTATATAACTTGGTCACTAAAATACTAATTATCCTATTTGGAATAGGATTAATATCTTGTTTATATTATTATTACATATTATATATAGATATATTATTATAAAAACTAGAGAGATATAACAATTGGTGACGCATTGAATCAAAAGAAAAAAAAGGTGGAGCAATATTTTGTGAAGACATGAAACCAAAAGAAAAAGTAGAAACAAAGTTGACGGTGTTCAAGTAGTTGAAATCTCTACACACAAAGCAAGAGTTGTTTTGTGTTTCTTCAACCTCCATACAACCTCCTAAAGCTCGTGAAGTACCCATACGCAGTTACCGAAACACGAAAGATGATGAGAAAGACCCGGTGGTACAAATCGGAAAGCTATATCAAGAAGTGGTAGAATGAAGGAGTTAACTTGTAGGTATGATTTTAAATCTTACCTGTTATTTATTCTTATACGTCGTACACGGTTATTATGAGTTGCTTAAATATATATTTAATTTTTTTTTGAAATTTTCTTCCGCTGCGTGACTCTAGGACTTACAGCTCTATGATGAGTTGTCGAAGTCTCGCTCTATGTCGAGTCGAGCTCAAATTTTACTCATTGTCGAGCCCAAATTTCGCTCCATATCGAGTTCAAGTTTTGCTCTATGACAAGTTCTCCATGTCTAGTCGAGCTCAAATTTTAAAGATTGTCAAGCCAAGATTTCGCTCTATATCGAACTCAAGTTTTGCTCTATGATAAGCTCTCCAAGTTTCGCTCCATGTCGAGTCGAGCTCTAGTTTTGCTCAATGACTGGCCCTCTAAGTCACTCAATGGCGAGCCCTCCAAGTCGATCAATGACTAGCACTCCAAATCTTGCTCTACGTCGAGCGCACTACCAAGTCGAATCACTAACTTTCTAGGACCCCCGTGAAAACTTATCGTTCTACAAGTTTTTCTCTACAAAAAAGTGCTCTACGAAACTAAACAAAGCACTCTACCGAAAGTTATAAATAGTAAACTACGAATAATGCTCAAAATAAACAAGTTCAAACAACTTTTTGGAAGTTCATTATGAAAGAATGAGACTATTAAATCCAACCCACAATTTTTCGTTTCAACTAACATTAGAAACTAACAATGACTGTCGTGAAGACCGTTCAACGTAAAAGTTCGATCGAAACAACTCACTCTCTAACTTGAAGACTTCAACTCAGAGAGTGGGGGGGTTAACCGTGGTAGCAAAAAATAACACAAATACTTAGGCCGAAAATATGAGTCGGCCCAGCACTGGCCCAATTTGAAAGGATTCAAACCCGACCAGGTTTGTGAAAGATTAAGTCAGTTGTGCAATTCAAGGAGCTGACCAAGTAAATATAGTTAAAATAGATTGAGATCCCAATATCTCCGAGGATAAAAACTATAACCTCATCCCACGATCTCAAGATCCTACAACCAGTTTACTTGGGGAATACTTCTCATTCACTATAAATATCCAACACCCCTTCATTGAAGGGGGGTTCATAATTTTTCTCCTTGCTTTATTTAAGCTACGCAAACCCATTCTGTAAGATTTTGTGAAGACGTGAAACCAAAAGAAAAAGTAGAAACAAAGTTGATGGTGTGGGCAAATCGAAGAAAAAAAGGGATTTTTTTTTGTTCTTTATTATTCAAGTAGTCGTAATCTCTACACACAAAGCAAGAGTTGTTTTGTGTTGTTTCTTCAACCTCCATACAACCTCATAAAGCTCGTGACTTACCACTCCACACTGGACATCAACCACATCAGTTGTTTCCAATACCCATTCTGTAAGACCATTTGATCAACACTAATTTTCTACATCATATATAAGTCATTCGACAACGATCGACAATGGTCTAGCCTTTTCCCAGTAATTTAATTTGCTAAACACTCAGCCCAAACGAACATAAGACTTTTCGACCTACTAATTTTTACTCTACCATTGTCAGTGCCCACTGACTTACGAAAATTCAACTAGAGCTTTTCTGGCTCTTTAGCTACTATGTAACAATATCTGTACAACTACAAGTCTACAAGTTATTCAACAACAATGACAAATAATCAACCCTGTTAACTATATTGAATTTTGAATCTCAGCAGTCTGACAATTAATTTCTTATTACTGTTTCCGTTGGGTCAAAAAACAATTTGGCCCAAATTGTCCCAATTGTAGAAAGGTAAAAAATAATTCAATGTTTGATCCCAATTGTAGAAAGGTGAAAGGCAAAACGACCATGTCAACTATATTGAATTTCGAATCTCAATAGTATGACCATTAATTCCTTAGAGTGACGATATTTACACCCATAAAATATCATATATACACTCCAATTTAGTATATTTTTTAAAATCCAATATTATCTTTAAGTAAATTTACTTAAATGATCAAATAGTTTATAAGTACACACAAATAATTATTAATTAGTGTTATATCAATCCCTTAAAAAATGGAAAAAGAAGTTTCTTATTAATTGTTTGATACGGTAATAAAAACCTTTCTATTTTATTACACACTAACTTCTATTTTAAATACTGATTTCAATTTCCTTTAAGGAAACAAATTGATTACAAATTGATTGAGTTGACCAACAATTTACTGCTATAATTGAGTGAAACAAAAATCAATAGAAACAATAATTTTTCTATTGTAAAAAAAAAAAAACTTTCTTATGAAAAGAGGAATTGAGATAAACGGTTGTATGTTGAGAGTTAATAGTTTTTCAATTCGATGAAATTGGGGAACTTGAACTTAAAAAATTAAAGAATTAAACAAAATTTTAATGCAATGATAAGAATTGTTTTTTCAAACAATTTTTTAGTCACATCAAATATTTTTGCAGGAGTTTGAATATTTTTTTTAAGGAAAATTATTTATTTGAATAAAAGGATATAAAATTATAAAATTTTAAATAAATCCGATTAGATAACAAAATAGTGGGGTATGCTAACAAAAATATAATATAATAAATTATAGAAATTGTATTTTTGATATTAAGTGAGATTTATTTACTAAATATAGATTTTTAAAATATCTTAGTGGTGTACTTACGAAAAAGATGTACGTACAGTTTTTGAAAGGTATCAATATCTTTGCTTAATTCCTTATTACTGTTTCTGTTGGGTCATAAATAATTTGGGCCTAATGGTCCCAATTGTAGAAAGGTAAAAAATAATTCAACGTTTGAAGTTTGAACCCAATTGACGTAAAAGCAAAACGAAAAATAGGGGCGTTCCGAGAATCGAACTCGGGACCTCTCGCACCCAAAGCGAGAATCATACCACTAGACCAAACGCCCACATTGATTAGAACTTCATATGTATTATTCTTAACCAATAATGGTTTGTTTTTAAATGCTTCGAAGGGTGCGATTAGGGTTTTGAGAACTTTATAAATTACAGCTCGAACATATTCAGTGATCGTGGCAGCCCTGAACCCCCCACCTATCTCTCTTCTTCTCGTAGCAGCAGCCGTAAGTCTAGATCTCATTACTTTCGTTTCATCTAGGGTTTGATTTTATTTAATTGCTTTGTTGTTTACAAATCTAATTTAATTTCGTTTGTTTTGATAGTGAAACAGAGGCAAGAAGAGAAATGACGACAGTTCCAGGTCAATTGATTTGGGAGATGGTGAAGAAGAACAACTGTTTCTTAGTGAAACAGTTCGGCAGAGGCAACGCTAAAGTGCAGTTCAGCAAAGAGAGCAACAATCTCTACAACCTCAACTCCTTCAAGCACTCTGGCCTGGCAAATAGCAAGACCGTCACTATTCAGCCTGGAGTCAAAGATCAGTCTGTGGTGCTTGCAACTACTAAGACCAAGAAACAAAACAAGCCCTCTTCTTTGCTTCACAAGTCCTCCATGAGGAAGGAGTTCTCTAGAATGGCAAAGGCTGTTTCCAATCAGGTTCTTTTCTTTCTTTGTTTCCCTCCATTGTTACTGGTTGATGTGTAACTTCTGTTTGATTGCTCTAAAGTAGTGTTTTTTGTTTTGTTTTGTTTTTCTTGAATGTATCTGAAAGAAATACGTGTTATTATGTATGTTGTCATTAATGCTGTATTTGACTTACGATCTAAGTTGTGTTGGGATCTTCAATGAAGAGTCACTGCTCCACATGATGCGTCATGTATGTTTTTCTTGTTTTCTTTTTAAAATAATGCCATGGTACATGTTGGTTCTTTGAATACTATATTTCTATAACCGGCTGGACATAGCTGAAATGATCTTTTAAGCAGTGATGAGATGCTATAGCACGTAAAGAGATCCCCTCTTGGAGTGGATCTCCAATGAAATTTATTTGTTACGCTTGGCTTCTGAGCTATTATTCTCAACTAGGGACTTTGATCTTTTAAGCTATGATGAGAATCTATAACACGTAAGCAGATCCTCTCCTAGAGTGGATCTTCAATGAAATTTATTTGGTACGCTTGGCTTCTGAGCTATCATTCTCAACTAGGGACCTAACTATTATTGTTTTAAATGATCTTTTAAGCTGTGTGAGAAGCTATAACACGTAAGAAGATCCTCTCTTGGAGTGGATCTTCAATGAAATTTATTTGTTACGCTTGCCTTCTGAGCTATCATTCTCAACTTAGGGACCTTTTATTTATTTAAAAAAATTTCTACTGTTATTAACTATTATTGTTTGATTGATCGAGTGTTACATGATCTTTTATGCTTTGATGAGAAGCTATATGAAGTAAGAAGACCCCCTCTTCTGTTGGATCTCCAGTGGTGAAATTTAATCATTGGCTTCGGAGCTATCATTCTTAACTAGGGACCTTTTATTCTTTTTAAGATTTTACTATTGCTACTTTCTATTATTGTTTGATTGTTTTGAGTTTTAAATGATCTTTTAAGCTGTGATGAGAAGCTATAACATGTAAGAAGACCCCCTCCTTGTAGTGGATCTTCAATGAAATTTATTTGTTACGCTTGGCTTCTGAGCTATTCTTCTCAACTAGGGACCTTTTATTCTTTTTAAAATTTTGCTATTGTTACTAAGTATTAGTGTTTGACTGATTGAGTGTTGAAGTGATATTTTAAGCTGTGATGATAAGCTATAACACGTAAGAAGGCCCCCTCTTGGAGTGGATCTTCTGTGGTGATATTTAATCATTGGCTTCTGAGCTATCCTTTTCAACTGGGGACCTTTTATTCTTTATACTTTTGCTATTTCTACTAACTATCATTGTTTGATTGATTGAGTGTTATATGATTTTTTAAGTTGTGATGAGAAGCTATAACATGTAAGAGCCCCCCTTTGAGTTGGATCTTCAATGAAATTTATTAGTTACGCCTGGCTTCTGAGCTATATCATTCTTGTTGGTTCTTTGATTGATTATTGTTTCCGTTTGTATTCTTAGTCAATCAGATGACGTACATTGTTACTTTTGTCCTATACTCAACATTGAAGAACTGCTTCAATACATGAATACCTCCTTTTTGAAACTTTGAATATGAAGAATGTCTAAATTAATTATTTGAAATTGGACTTTTAGGTTTCTGCCATTTTGATAAGGGTTGTACATAATGTTGTCGCATAAAAAATTCAAAAATATTTGTTTTTTGTGTTTGTCAATTGTTTGTGTAACTCTGCTGCCTCCCATAATACTCTGAATGTTGTCTGTTATCGCTTATCGGTATGTTGGCCTTTGTTAATTTCTTACTTGGCAATGTTTCAGGTTGCTGATAATCACTACAGGCCAGATTTGAAGAAGGCAGCTCTTGCTAGGCTTAGCGTAGTTCACAAGAGCCTCAAGGTTGCCAAATCCGGTGCCAAGAAGAGAAACAGGCAGTCTGTGAGGACCCCGTGTAGGAAGTGAATGTTGGAGAAGATATGTTATGTTTTGTTTTTGGAATGGTTGTGATTTTGGTTTAGTTATAAAGAGTCGAGACAGTTTCTTATTTATGTTTTAATTTCATAAATGTTTTGGAGAGATTATATCCCCAGTTAGGGTTAAAGGTAGATTTTGACTTAAATTTGTTTCATGTTGAATTTGCACTTCATTTTGGTATATTATATAACGCTTTATTTCTTATAATGTATTTGGCATCAGAATTGAATAGCTGTTGATGAATTTAATCTTGACATAATTATTGCAGCGATACCGACTTGGAGATAATGAAAATTTCATTTAGAGGAACCAGCATTTTTGCATACAATGTCAATTTGATTCTTAATAGTAATGTTATAATAATACGTTCTTCATTTAAAGAAAAAAATGGATAATTTGTTCGTTTTAAGATCTTTATAAACACTTTTAATTGAACTGTTGCATGTAGGATTACACCAATGAAAAATGTGGTTTTTTTATTTTTGAAACATGGAATTTATAAAATCAAAGCTGAACAGCAACATTATCCTGCCAAATCTGCCAAGACAACCTTTTCCTCAGACACGGTAGATCTCAAGTTAAAATCGGTCAACCTATTAAAAAGAAAGTTTAGCTTGCGGATATAGGAGCAAAGGAAACAACAATATCAAGGCAACTAATGCTATGAATAATGTCCGAGATAACGGTGTGGTCGGTGCCAATGTCAGCAAAAGGGGCCATTCCGGAATTAACGAGGTCAACAACTGCACAAGCATCAAACTCAACCACAACAGGAATCTGGCCCAAATCCACAACAAACAAGTAACAAACATAACACCGCTAAGGAGAGCCGTATGTCACGAGGTTAAAGTTTGCGCAGCTAACCCGTGCGGTACTTAGACAATTTCTGGGCGAGATTGCTAAGTAAGTCTTGCTTGATCACTCTCAAAGGCTAGAGAGACTAGAGAAGGACTAGAAGAGCTTTGTAGGAAAATAAGGCAAAGTGTATTGCTAAGAGAAAGCTTTACAATGCTTTGAGTATTCTTGGCTTGGATCCCTTACAAATGAGAGGGGCTAGCTATTTATAGTGGTTCACCCCCTCCATGAATGTTCTAGACTACTCTAGGAGATTGAGTCTCTATAATGTTCTACATGTATCTAGTATTCATAACCCTAGATATTTACAAGAGAGTTCTAGAATGTTACTAGAGTCTTCCAAGGTTGACCTTGCTAGATGAGTGGAGAAGACTCTAGAATCTTCCAAGGGCTTGAGCCTAACTTTGGGCTTTGCTTTGGGCTTTGTTTGGGCTCCTTGGATCAGAATTGGGCGGGCCGTGACATCCTCCCCCACTTAAGCTCGCGACGTCCCCGTCGCGCCTTCATCCTTGTATCGTTGGATTTGCTCGGCGAATTGCCAAAGTTTATCCCCTCTTTCCCAACTCGCTTCGCTATCGGGGAGGTTCTTCCATTTCACCAAGTACTCTGTGTAATTTGGGACACCTCTTCTCCGAATCACCCGGTCCGCCAGTATGCACTCCACGTCTTTGTCGAATGCGGTGACTACGGCAGTTGGCGCCCGTTTAGACTCTCCTCTGCTGGGGTCTTCCATATCTGCATGGTATGGCTTAAGGAAACTTACATGGAAGACTGGATGGATCTTGAGTCTTGGTGGAAGTTGGACTTGGTAGGAGACCTTGCCTACTCGTTTGATGACAGGAAATGGGCCTTCATATTTTCTCACCAACCCTTTGTGCACTCGGCGTAGTGCCTTGAACTGTTGGGGTAGCAGTTTGATAAGCACCAAGTCTCCTTCATTAAACTCCAAGTGTCTCCTCCTTGTATCCGCCCATTTCTTCATTTTTCGGGCGGCTTTGTCTAAGCATGCTCGCGTGATATCGGCTTCTTCATGCCACTCTCTAGCGAGCTTGTGAGCCGCGGGGCTCTTTCCTCCATAGGTTGAGGCAATGGCTTGGGGGGTCATTGGTTGTTGCCCCATGACTATCTCGAAGGGGCTCTTGCCGGTAGCCTCGCTCCTTTGAAGGTTGAAAGAGAACTGGGCAACATCAAGCAACTTTGCCCAATCTTGTTGATGAGCGCTTACGTAATGCCTCAAGTATAGCTCCAATAGCCCATTGAAGCGCTCAGTTTGCCCATCACTTTGGGGATGGAAGCTAGTTGAGAAGTTTAGATCTGTCCCCAACATCTTGAAGAGCTCCGTCCAGAACCTCCCTGTGAATCGTGGGTCACGATCACTGATTATACTCTGTGGAACTCCCCATAGCTTCACAACATGTTTGAGGAAGAGGCGGGCAGCTTCCTCGGCTGTACAATCCCTAGGGGCAGGTATGAAGGTGGCATATTTGCTGAACCGATCGATTACCACCATGATGCTCCCACACCCTTCGGATTTTGGGAGTGCAGAAATAAAGTCCATAGAGACGCTCTCCCATGGTCTACCCGCTATAGGTAGGGGTTCAAGTAACCCTGCTGGACGTTGTTGTTCGACCTTGTCTTGTTGGCAAACCAAGCAAGTCCGTACATAAGTGTCGACATCATCCCGCATCTGAGGCCAATAGTATGAGTTTTGGAGGAGCGCCAATGTACGAGTCATTCCTGGGTGACCAGCCCACTTGGAATCATGGCACTCCTTAATGATTTCCTTCCGGAGGTTACCCCACTTAGGCACATATACTCGATCTCCAGTAGTGAGGAGGACTCCGTCGTCTAGCCAAAATCGCCTTGTCTTCCCTTCGTTGGCCAGCTTGATCAGACTCCTAGCTAGAGGATCTTGTTGTAGGCCTTCCTTGATGCGGGTGATCAGAGTGCTTCGCGGTTGACTTGCACTCAATGTTGCAAGCTCTGCTTTCCGACTGAGTGCATCGGCCACAACATTGGCCTTACCTGGCTTGTACTCAAGTCGATAGTCGAACTCTGCTAGGAAATCTTGCCATCGTGCTTGCTTGGGGCTAAGCTTCTTTTGTGTCTGGAAGTAGCTTGTTGCAACATTGTCAGTCATTATGACGAAAGTGGCTCCAAGCAAGTAGTGTCGCCAAACTCTAAGGCAGTGAATGATGGCAGTCATCTCCTTTTCTTGGACAGTGTATCGCCACTCCGTGTCGTTTAACTTGCGGCTTTCAAAGGCAACTGGGCGGCCTTCTTGCATAAGGACACCTCCAATAGCAAAGTCCGAGGCATCTGTATGTACTTCAAATGCCTTGGTGTGGTCAGGGAGGATAAGTACCGGTTCTTCTGAGATGGCCTTCTTCAACTCTTCGAACGCAAGTTGGCACTTGTCAGACCATTGCCATGCCTTATCCTTCTTGAGCATGTCTGTCAATGGGGCGGCTTTGGCTGAATAGCCTTGAATGAATCGCCGATAATAGTTGACTAGCCCCAGGAACGATCTCAACCCCGACACTTTGGTGGGTGGTTCCCACTCTTGCACTGCCTTCACCTTGGCACCATCCATCATAAGCTTCCCATCCCGTATCCGGTGGCCAAGGAACTCCACCTCTTGTTGGCCAAACGAGCACTTCTCCAACTTGACATAGAGCTCGTTCTCCCGAAGTACTTGGAAGACTTGCTTGAGGTGTTGGACATGCTCCTCGAGTGTCTGGCTATACACCACAATGTCGTCTAAGTACACTACCACGAACCGGTCTAGGAAAGGATGGAAGAGTTTGTTCATAAGAGTACAGAACGTAGCTGGTGCGTTGGTGAGGCCAAATGGCATGACTAGGAATTCGAAAGCACCATATCTTGTCACACATGCCGTCTTGGGTTCATCTCCGACCGCGATGCGCACTTGATAGTATCCTGATCGAAGATCCAGCTTGGAGAAGTAGCACGCCTTGCCTAGCTGGTCAAAGAGATCGGCTATCAAAGGTATCGGGTACTTGTTCTTGATGGTGATCTTGTTCAGGGCCCGATAGTCGATGCACATGCGAAGCGTCCCATCTTTCTTTTTCTGAAATAGGACCGGAGCACCATATGAGGCTTTAGAGGGCCGAATGTAGCCCGAGTCGAGTAAGTCTTGGAGTTGCTTACGAAGCTCCTCCAATTCTGGTGGTGCCATGCGATAAGGCGCCATGGCGGGAGGCTTGGCACCAGGCTCCAACTCAATCTGATGATCCACCTCTCGCCTAGGTGGGAGTTTTTTCGAAAGCTCTTTTGGCATAACGTCCTTGTATTCTCCAAGAATATCTCGGACTTCGGTCGGCATCGGATCTGGGGAAGTGATTTGGTCTTCTCCATCGTTGAGCTCCCGAAGGGTGGCTAAGAAGCTAGGATCCTTCTTCAATCCCCTCTTGAACTGCAGGGCGGACAACGCTTTGGACTCTGCCTTGGCTGTGCGTTCCGCTGGGACCATGCAAGTCTTGCTCCCATCAAGGATGCTGAGGGAGTTCCCGGCTGGGAAGGGGAAGGCGTGCACCTGATCGAAGAATTCCATGCCTAACACCACTTGGAAGTCGTCCATGGATACGACAGAGAAATCAAGTTTTCCACTCCATGTTCCAAGGCCAACTGGAACAGCCTTGGCAATGCCTGCGATTGGTTTTGCCGGTGAGTTGACAGCCTTAATCGTGCCTCCTCCACTGGTGATATTGAGGCCTAGCTTCTTGGCCTCGTCTATGGAGACAAAGTTATGAGTTGCCCCCGTATCTAGCATTGCACGGACAGCTTTGCCATTGATTGAGGCATTTACGAACATGAGCCCTTTCTTGGTGGAAGTTGAAGGGGCACTGTTGCTCTTGAGTGCACCAAGCTGTCTGAGTGACCCTATACCTGTCTCGTGTCCTCCGTCTTGGCTTTCTTCGTGTTGAGACATTATAGCATTAAGGGTTTTCCGCTTGGGGCAATCTTTCACCCAATGCGGTCCGTCACAAATGAAACAAGGAGACTTAGGTTTAGGGGCTTCGGACTTACCTTCGTTAGGCCTACGTCTGTCCGAGTTGAAAGACTTTCGTTGTCCCTCATCCTTGCGGCCTTGGTTCCTCTGCCCAAATCTATCTCCCCCACTTTTGCCTTGGGTGGCCTTCTTTTCTTTCGATTGGGTGGAGCAATCGGTGAGTGCTTCAGCTTCGGCAATAGCGGTGTTTAGGTCTTGCACGTTTCTCCTTTCTAGCTCCACCCTTGCCCAATCCTTCAGACCATCCATGAAGTAGAAGAGCGAATCTTTCTCAGACATGTCTTCGATTTCAAGAGAAAGGGTAGTGAACTCCTTGACGTAGTCACTAATGTTACCCGTTTGCTTCAATCGACGAAGACGGCCTCGGACCTCTTTCTCTGCATTTGTGGGACAGAATTGTCTTTTGAGTTCCTTCTTGAACTCTTCCCATGTATTGATGGGGTTGATGCCTTTGCCCATGTCGCCATGCTTACGTCTCCACCATAGCTGAGCGGCATCCCGAAGAAATATGGGTGCGTTTGCAATCTTGGTAGCATCATCACGAGCACCCTTGGCCTCAAAATATTGTTCAAGACCAAAAAGGAAGTTTTCGACCTCTGTGGCATTGCGAGTACCATGGTATGTTGCCGGCTTGGGCACTTGAATGGCACTCAAGGTGCTAGTACTAGAGGTGGCAGTAAAGCCAACGGTTGGGCTAGTTTTGTGTGTAGCCCATTCAGTGCGAACGTCGGACACTTCTGAGCGTATAGCCCGTAACTCTTGTTCTACAAAGCTACGGATGTTGCGGAACTCACGTGTGAGGTCCTCTTTGAGGCTCTTTTGGAAATCGTGGATGGTAGACTTGGTTGCTTGAGTGATTTCACCATAGTCCGTCTCCACGCAATCAAGATGGTCGACAACGTCGCTCAAGGTAGACTCCATCCCTGATACAGCTTCCTCCAAGCCAACAATCCGATATTCCAAGGCTTCCGTGGATGGACCCTTGGACTTACTCCGCTTGGCATGGGGACGTTGCTCATCACGTCCACGCCCTCGCTCTTCCGCTCTAGCAGCAACTTCGCTGTCGGATGCCATTGCTTCACGACCTAGTTGTGGTTGCTTAACCAGGCTCTGATACCAACTGTCACGAGGTTAAAGTTTGCGCAGCTAACCCGTGCGGCACTTAGACAATTTCTGGGCGAGATTGCTAAGTAAGCCTTGCTTGATCACTCTCAAAGGCTAGAGAGACTAGAGAAGGACTAGAAGAGCTTTGTAGGAAAATAAGGCAAAGTGTATTGCTAAGAGAAAGCTTTACAATGCTTTGAGTATTCTTGGCTTGGATCCCTTACAAATGAGAGGGGCTAGCTATTTATAGTGGTTCACCCCCTCCATGAATGTTCTAGACTACTCTAGGAGATTGAGTCTCTAGAATGTTCTACATGTATCTAGTATTCATAACCCTAGATATTTACAAGAGAGTTCTAGAATGTTATTAGAGTCTTCCAAGGTTGACCTTGCTAGATGAGTGGAGAAGACTCTAGAATCTTCCAAGGGCTTGAGCCTAACTTTGGGCTTTGCTTTGGGCTTTGTTTGGGCTCCTTGGATCAGAATTGGGCGGGCCGTGACACGTAGCTTCAGCTACTTGGGGGGAGAAACACGCATCCACGCTCTGAGTATAGGATCCTAGAACGCACCTAACATGATCATGGATCACAATACCAATGCAACTCGATCTTTATCGGTATGAATTGCTGCATCCGTATTCACTTTGTACAGACCCTCAATCAGGCAACTCCATTTAATCTTTTGGTTCGCACCTAGACAAGGCTTACTGACCTTCAAGACATCCTCACCACCAACTATCCGAAATTCAGCAACAAAAGTAACAACCCAAGCCACAATATTCTCATCACATCTCACACTTGCTTGGTGAACCAATCGGTTTCTTCGCCACCAACAACCCCATAACATCACACAACATTTCCAACTCCTCTCTAACAAGAATTTTCAAGCAGAAAAGGAAGAAGTCAAGAGCCAGAGCGTTGTCTTTCCATTTAAAGGTTTGCAAGGAGCAAGAAGAACAAACCTCTTTTAATTTCGAGCATCCCCAAATCGCATGGATGGTTTGTAAGCATTATATAAAGAGATAATAAATTTCGTATTGTATACATAAGTATTAGTAGTCGCTTACTTGGAAACACGGCGGAAACTATCCAATTCGTAGAGAGTCTTGATCCCAAATCCATAATGGAGCAATAACCTGAAAAGAACAATAGAAACAATAAAGAGTCTTCTACTCTCTTCTCACCTTTCTCAAATTGCCTAATGAGGAGACAATTCTGTAACACATACATTATGAGTGAGAGTAGAGACCCTCTATAAATAGTATAACTTCCTAGAATCCTAATCCATAAAGGATTCTCAAAACCCTAATAGGATGACTAGTTCTAGAAGGAATACTAGACCCACACATATACAATTGCCCATACTATATTCTACATGTATTTAATGTAGCTAAGGTGCACCGAGCCCAATAATATTGATCACATTAATAACGGGCTTTATCCGGTCAACTCTTACTTAAACATTCCAATCAATTCGGTTTTTCATAAATTCAAAATATAATGTCGTATGTTACTTACAATTTTATAAAAATCTTACATTCTCCCACTTGAGCTACATATACATTATTATTTTAGATTTAAAAATTCATTTTAGAAAACGACAATCTGAATTGACAAACAATTATATGTGGCCACAAAGAATGTTTAAGAGAGTAACTCCTTCATTTCTCTTAGTCCAATAGAACCTCAAGTATCCAACTATAAAGATCATTACATTTTTAATCGACATAAAACCATATGTAATCAAAATACTCAACTCTACCTACCCCGGTAAAATGGTATGTATGTGTGGTATGAAAATTATATGCATACGTGATCATCATGCCTATTTCCATATAGGTCTAACTTCGCATAATGCGAAGCAACTTAAGATGAGCAAACTTAATGTCTTAAGCATCTTACACTCATTGACCAAATATTTTGACCATGAGTTAAACCTCTCTTAAGATGAGCAAATCTTTGTCTTATGTAATGTTCACTGATCGGTGAAAACTTTATA
Source organism: Dipteronia dyeriana (assembly GCA_032871835.1). Lineage (NCBI taxonomy): Eukaryota > Viridiplantae > Streptophyta > Magnoliopsida > Sapindales > Sapindaceae > Dipteronia > Dipteronia dyeriana. The sequence goes on along the minus strand of CM065300.1, from coordinate 46,144,256 downwards.
CCTTATGAGTGAACTGCCTTCTTAAGCTAAAAGCTTGAGATTTCTTACCATAACCAACCATCTGTGTGCACACAATAACAAATATAGCAAACATCTTAACATGCATTTACAATATATTTTGAGAATATGAAACAAAAATGCATAGAATAAATGTAGATAATCTAATTAAAGACAACTCCCACTAACCAAACATATCAAAAATATCAATCATCCAATATATGATATAACATGCTCCACAAAACCTCCGGAGTCAAATATCTTGATTAGTGTATCAAGAGTTATTTTACTTGTGGCTATTAGAGACTCGTAACTCTTAAGTCTTTCTCTCACCACAATATCCATATTATTTAGAGAAAATAAATGTAAAGAAATTATCACAATCGATCTCAAAATATGATTTCACAATCAAATTTCTTTAGAGTTGTAATATATAAAGCCATATATTTCTTTATACATACAAACATGTGAGCATGAAACAATTAACCTTTACAAATACGATGAAACCTTTTTTTTTATTGCAGATACATACATGATCTTTTCTTATGAGAACACCCCAATTTACTTGAGGAATTAAAAACTTGTGTAAGTTTATCACTTTTACCAATAGGTACTTCAAACAAATAAACTTGTAATCATATCAATCCTTTAAGTGCTCTATTATATATTTTCTCAATAGCATTATCAAAATAAGTTTGTTTGAGATTTTTCACCTCGAAATACTAAATATAAAATTCTTAATATCACACAAATGACAACATAGAGCACATAGAAAAGAAATTTACTCTCACTGACCCTCAATTATGTCTAATGACAAATAAAACCTTTAACAAAGTCATAAAATGCCATTACTTTATTAAACTAAACACCATTGTCTGGAAACTTGAGTAACTATGTCAATAAAGTTTTAAAGCATGCAAACTTAATATTAATTTTCAAGTAAAATCTTCTAGCCATAAATCTGACCACGTAACTTTCAATGTTTAAGCTGAAAATAGTATTATTTCAAAAAATCATTTTCAATCAATTAGTTTGCAGCTGTCTGACAACTAAGTCAAAAACCAAACTCCAATGACATCTGAAATTACAATTCAACAAACATGACATTTATTCAACATAAATATCACAGGCACAAGATTTCTTCCTTAAAGGGAAGTCTTTTAAATTATACATTCTTAACAACATCACTCTCTCCTCCCTAAGAATGTATAATGCATAGACGTAATTATTCTTATAAATAAAATAGAACATATTCTACAAACTATTACAAATAGTTTCTAACCTTTGCAGTTCTCTCCTTATCTTTTATGAGTTCACTTTTAATACAATTAATCAAAAGACTTAAAACTGAGAATCAAAATGTTCTACGAATCAATTATCTTCATTCTACATTTGGTCATATGATTAAAAAGAATATATCTAAACTACAAGAACAATCATCAATTTAATTCTAAAACCTAAAAGTAAAACTTAGAATACGAGAAGAGTTCGAAGATTCATAAAGATTATTATTTGGAAAATCACAATATAACTCACTAGGTGAAATCATAAGCAAGAATCTCTTATCTTGAATAAGCTTCAAGATATTAATTTAAATTCTCAGTCCTATTATGAAAATTGTACTATGCATTTCAAAACCAAAATCGAAAATATCTTCCAATAAAACGTTTAGAGGTTAAAGATAATCTAAATATCATGAATTCAATTGAATTCTAATAAAACCTCTAAACTACTTGGTCCCTCTTAAATACTGAGTTCATTGGAAGAATTTATAATATAAAATGTATCACAAGAAACAACCCACTAAGTGCTTAATTGATAATCAATCAAATATTTAAAACATAAATCAAGGGATACATTTTCTTGCGATAGCAATTTTTTTTTTATCCTCAGTATTTTCTTTGATTTGCTATGTTGAATTGTCAAAATTTCCAGACTATTTCCTATGGTATTTGTACCCTGTCACCTTTATCAAAATGACAAACAAAAAACATAACTTCATAGAATATATTATTCTCCATCTATTTATAAGGCACTAGACATTAACAAACTTTCGATAATAGATTCACTAGACTTCATTTATCCTGTAATCCTTGTTAAGATAAAAACCAATTGGAGCATCTTATCTAATCCATAAAAAAAGATCCATCAACCAATATCTTAATGACATGTATTTAAAAATAGCAGAGGTGTTTAAAAAGAATTAAATGACAATTTACTTATGCTCTCATCGATTTCCATAATCATTATAAATAATGATTTAACCTTCATGGAAATCCAACACAACAACATGATCTGTCTTTTGGACAAAGACCACAACGTAAATGTTAAAACTTTCCTACAAGTGATTAACCTCTTTGGGAGATGAACATCATTCTTTACTTTTTAATGCTCACAAAACTTACATAAGTGAAGACTCTCTTGGGCAGATTATCAACACATGTATAGTTTTAATCATTAATAATCTGAATATTATGGAATCTTAACAGCTAGTTTACTACGTGAATACATAGCCATCTAACTCCATAAATATTCCATATTCCAAACACAATTGATTATATAATTGTATCAAACGATCATTATAAAATCCTAATGGTCAGTCCCTACATAGAAACATAACTATCCAACTTTATAATAATTCGAATATAATCAATTAATGTCCTCAATGAAATAAGTAAATCATAATGAAATCTTAATAGTTATTCTACTACATAGAAACGTAACTATCCAATTCCATAATAATTTCATAGGTTATATATTTGTAAACCAAGAACTGTAAATCCAATATCATTACATCCATTATAAATTTATATATTTATCTTAATCAATCCAACACGGTCACATATAATTTTTATTTTAAATTATACAAAATAATGAGAAATATATAACCTTCTTAAATTCTTGTTGAGTGGATATTATCCATGATCATATAGAATATGTAGGCATCAGTAAGTGTTGGACACTTTCATTCAATTAAATGAAAATATATTAGGGGCAATTCCCAAAATTTCTAACATTTATATCACATTATATAAATGAATACCTCAAGATGATGAACCTCAAACAGAGAAGAATATCACCTATCACATGTGATAACCCTCATACGGATATGATTAAAACACATATTTCCATCTTCGCAGTTCAAATTTAATAATTGATAACCAATGAACATCTCAAAATCTTAATGATTAGTCACTACTTGAAACATAATCATCCAATTCATGAGAATATTCTATCAATTATTAAAACTTACCAAATTAATAATCGTTAATCGACGAATTTCTCAAAATCTTAATGATTAGTCACTTCGTTAAATATAATCATCCAATTCACGAGAAAATTCAAAACAAATTATTAATTTTAACCTCATCAATAATCGATAACCGACGAATTTCTCAAAATCTTAATGATTAATCACTACGTGATACATAATCATCTGATTCACGAGAAGATTCTATCAATTATTGAATCAAAATCATTAATAATCGATAGCCAATAAATTTCTCAAAAATCTTAATAACTAGTTCATTACGTGAAAACATAGTCATCTGATTCATGAAAATATTCAAAATCGATTATTAATTTTAAAACAAACTAATAATTATTATAAAAACTAAATGATTAGTCACTACGTGAAACATAATCATCCGAAATTATAATAACTACTTATGAACCGTAACTATTCTCATAAAAATTTTGGAAAATTTTAAAATTGCCTCATGATTTTAGTAAATTTCAAATTGACCCCTATATTTATCAAAATATTAAATTGGCCCAATTACTTTATGAAATTATAAATCTACCCCAACACATAACCAATTACATATAGATGCCTTAATGTGTTTTTAATTCTAAAAGGGCCCAGGCAAAAAACAAAACGTTTCTATATTATATCTAATTCCAAAAAGACCTAGGAAAATTTCATAACAGTCCAAAATTGTATCTAATTTATAAAAAGTGGCCCACATCAAAACAAACCAAAAACCCTAGCTTTCTTGCGCCGCCGCCAACGTTGATCCATCGGCCACCAGAACGGTGGCAACAACAGCCGAAAAAGCAATGGAAAGCCCCCCCATTCACTGTTTCAATCTCTCAATTAATAAATATTTACAGATCGATTTGATCCGAGAGAGATCTAAACAACGGCAGCCACGCCGTCAGTAGAATGTCGACGGACGGTGGCTACACAACCAAACCCTAGATCGACATGCACATACAACCAGATCTGGGAAGAACAACCTACACTGGTTGTGGGTCTGATGCGGACGACCCGCCTCTGTGCGCGGGTTTGGATCTATTGACCCATGTCTTATTGCGGGTCTGCTGAGAGGTCCGTCAACCCACGTCTGATACGAGTTTGGAGTGAGATATTGACCTTCGATCTGGCGCAATCTGATTCTCCACCATACGACCAGATCTAAAACTCACCGGAACCCATTGATGTGACCCATGTTCTGTTTAACAATCCAATGAATCCATAACAACTGATACCTTACAAGATAATTTTCGTCGTAAATTATTTATTTATTATCATTCTAACATATTCAAATCCATACAGTCATATCATTCTCTTCCACACCAGATTCATACTAACAGATTAGTATAAATAACCCAAAATAAAATATATATATTTTAATTTTTATTGTTTAATGCATATGAGACTAATCTTAACATGAAAACGTATATTTATCATGGAAACAATAATTAATTCAATTCGGTGTGTAAAAAATAAACATAGATACGAAATCAAAACTATTCAATTTGTACAGTAATACGATCGGTTCTGATACCACTGTAATTATTATATACAGAAATAATTAAATCTAGTATTGTATATGTAAGTATGAATAGTCGTTTACCTGGAAACGCAACAGAAACCATCCAATTCGTAAAGAGTTTTAATCCTAAATCCGTAATGTAGCAATAATCTGAAAAGAATAATAGAAATAATAGAGAGTGCAGCTCCTTTCTCACCTTTCTCAGATTGCCTAATGGGGAGACAATTCTGTAACACATACATTATGAGGGAGAGTAGGACCCCCTATAATTAGTATAACTTCCTAGAATCCTAACCCATAAAGGATTCTCAAAACCCTAATAGGATGGCTAGTCCTAAAAGGAATACTAGGCCCACACATATACAATAATGCATGTCATATTCTACATATATTTAATGTAGCTAAGGTGCACCGAGCTCAACAATATTGATCACGTTAATAACGGGCTTAATCCGGTCAACTTTCACTTACTTAAAATTCCAATCAATTCGGTTTTTCATAAACTCAAAATATAATGTCATATGATGCTCAAAATTTTATACAAATCTTACATGGTTGACTCTGGCATTCTGCAAATATGACAATAGAGCTCAACCATCATCCCTCTTTTTGCAAGGTTTACAACGATATGGATCCACTTCAAACAAGCCTTCCAGATGAAGGTTTTCACTTTAGTAGGAATCTTTAAACCTTACACCATTGTCCACCACTAGTCTAAGCTTTTGTTCCCTGGAGAACCATCACAAATCTTAATACCTCTACCCACTTTATAGTCGCTACGAACCGAATAGGTTCCAGAGTCCTCACAATGCCAAATTAGATTGTTATCAATCTAGGCAGAACTTATTGGCATGCTCAAAATAGACTCTAAGTCATCTTGAATGAAGGATGACCGGATTAAGGATACATTCCAACCACCCGACGACGAGAGAAGTGTGTTCACAATCATGCTCACCAAAACCGGGAGCGAAATAACCTGGAAAGTGTGGTCCTTATTACTCACATTCGAATTCTATTATATATTACTCACACCATATTGAACTAACTTAGAACAGAAAATAAAATAGACATTAACTCTATAAAGTCATATTCAAACCACTCTTAATTGATCTTAAAATTTATGACAAAGATCTTATCTAATTTTATTGATAATATCGTTGGATTTTATTAAGGGTTGGATTCATAAAGAACCAAAAAATTTATGAGTATGATCATTTTAGTCATTAATTTATATTTTATTGTTTTCGTCACATTTAAAATTTTTTGGACAAAATTACCCATAAATTGAAATTAAAAATTAAAAAAGAAAATAAAAGAAAAAAGGGGACTTGCAAATATAGCCTTTCCTGACATTCATTTTTAGGAAATAGCCCATTGGAAAAAAAATTATATATCTAGCAATTTCTAACATTTACTTTCTAGGAAATAGCCTTTGTAAGACAACAATGCCCTCCACAATCAAACCGTACAAAATGACAAAATCACCCTCTGGAAATGCGTAAGGATGAAGCTTCCATTGTCTTCTTCTCCTTCGGTTGACTGATGAAACGAAAATAATTTTTCTTCTCCATCATTCTGCTGCAAGTAATCTAAAGAAGAGAAGTCACTACTATTCAAATCCAATACTCAAGCTTCCCATTTGAAATCCCATCGTCCTCACCTTCGACCGAAATCCATTGCTTTTCAAATCCCATTGTCATCTCCGGTGGAATCTTGGTCCCGACCGTAATCTTCATCGGAATCTTCACAGTGGCTGCCACTTCCTTCAATTGAGCTTGAATCGAGGTTCACTGTCAATCTTGAAATCTAGCATACCCATTCAATGTAAGTCCCGAACTCACACTAAAGTTTGAAATGCCATCCTCTCCTCTCGTTATTTTGTTGTTGTTTAAGTTTGAAATGCAACACTGACCATGATTCAATTCGTTCTCCTCTGGGCCTATTTCTTTTATGTATGCCGTATTATTGGTTGTATATAATATGTTTGATGAAATGCCATATCAAGCTTAAGAGGCAATATTGTTGTAGTTAAGATGTTTAGTTATAGTTAAGGTGTTTGATGAAATGTCACTGCTGGTTTGTTTGTAGATTTATAGGGTTGTATGGTTTGGTGAGGATAAGATTTAGGAAATTTACATGTGTTTTTGTGATGGTTTATGATGTATGTATATTTGTTTGTGTTGGTTGGTTGAACCAAAACTTTCGGTGTTGTTATTTATTTTGGGGGTTATTGATTTTGTTATTGGCTGCTATGGGGATTTTCTAAACAGAAGATGATCTAAATCTAAGATGAATATTGTAGGCTTGGGAACCGTACATAGGCCTAGAAGAATTGTTCCTAGGCACTCACCTAAACTGAATTACAATAATTGTTGTTATAATACTGTTATTGACTGAAATGTTTTATTTCTTTTTAGGGTCTAAGGATACCATATATTGGCTGTTAGTTCAGTACGGTGAGCATTGGAAGGGTAACCAGTTAACTGAGCCTACTTCTTTTTCACTACATCTAACAAAAAAAGACAACAGAGCATACGATGGATTGGTGGAAAGGATATACCATCGAACATGGGTTAGAAGAGACAAAGAAAAGTTGAAGCTAACTTCGCATGTGAAAACGGGGGTTGATACAGTGACATTGTCAGTTATGAGTGACGACGATGTAGAGTTTGTGGTTATTCATAAGGAAAAAGGTTGAGCCGCAATTGATGTTGAATTTGTCAACAAAAATAAATTTTGACCTCCAGCAAATAAATGCAATCAGCATGTACGGTCTCTCCTGTTAAACCCACCGAGAATCGATGTTCTCCTATGAGTACTCCAAACTATAAATCAGTCAGTGGCAACAATAATCCGCTTGCATCCCAAGCTTCACCCGAATTTACATCAGCAGGCAGTGACCAGGCGACACCAGCTTCTACTGCCACACATGCAGTAGTGGATAATTCTGAAAGCATAAATACTTTTGGAAGGTCTGATAGTTCAACTAGTGATACAAAAGATGAGATTGGTGGTGATGATGATCATGGTGGGGTAACAACAACAGTTATTGGTATGAAACCCAATAGTTCATCACCTTCAATCAACACACAGTGGACAATATCAGGTTCAGAGCTTTACTCAATACCAGCCTTTCGATCAGTGGATTTGTTTCAAAATTCAGGTGACAAAGGTCCATTATACAAAGGACATGACTACATTGAAGCAAGCTGTAGGGTCGTATGCATTTGCAGAGAGGTTTGAGCACATGATTTCATGATCTTCTAATACACGATTCATTACCGAATGTACACAGAGAAGTTGTGGATGGGTTCTTCGGGCATGGAAGTCGAATAGAGGGACTTGTTGACATGTGAAGGCATTCATTAATGAGTACACATGTGAAAGAAATGACAACTACAATGTTGAATTTAAACATGTAAGCACCGCCGTGATAGAGGATTTGTTTGCAAGTAAATATTGCGAACCCGGGGGCATCATCTATTCTAAAGATATTGTTTCTGAGATGAGGGAGCAGCATGACATGCACCTCTTGTATAACAAAGCCTATAGGTCAAAGGAGCACACTTTGAATCAGGTATTCGGGGGTCTGTAGGAATCCTTTCAGAGGTTGCCGTCTAATTTTTATGTTTTGAAACAAGCGAACCCTGTGACCGTGACAAAGATCAAGACTGACTTGTAAAACCGGTTTAAATATGGGTTCATGGCAATTGGAGCCTTTATAGAGGGGTTCAATTATGTTATTAGGTTGGTTATCTGCATCGATGCTACCTATTTGAAGGTTAGGACTAGAGGTGTTTTGTTAGTTGCGGTGTGCAAAGATGGAAACGAGATTATATATTCTTTGGCATTTGGGTTTGCAAACTCTGAATGCACAGAGTCGTGGACTTGGTTTTTGAAGAAAATCCGTAAATTGATCCAATATCTCAACCGTGTGATGTTAGTTTCGGATCGACACAATGGTATATTCAATGCAATGGAAGCCATATTCCCAGATGCAGCACATGGGATTTGTGCATACCACTTAGCATAAAATCTCAAAAGATTTTATAGGCAGAGGGATGATGTCATTTCGCTTTACTATTGTGAAACGTATGCATACCGTACAAAGGATTTTAACCGTTTAATGGCTGAGTTGAAAGAATCCTACCGTAAGGTTTACGATGAGTTGTAGGGCATTGGGATAAAGAAGTTTTCACTTGCACATAGTCCTAGAAGGTGGTACTTTTTGATGACCACCAACATTACTGAATCAATGAATTCTTGTCTAGTTGTAATCCGAAAATTGCCTATCACAGCAATGACGGAATGTATCAGAGATTTGTTGCCAAGGTGGTTCTATGATCGTCGGACAAATGCACGTGAAATGTCTACATACTTGACAACGTTTACAGACGAACACAACAAAGATAGGACAGATACAACACAATGGTGTGAGATTCACCTATTCACTTTAATAAATTTAAGGTAGACGACAAATGGAAGGAAACAACCATTGACCTTGATGAATGCTATTGCTCATGCCGTGAATGGGATTTAGATGACTTGCTGTATTCTCATGCAATGGCGGTTGCTAGGTATGCTTCCAAATCTTTTAACTCTGTACATTTATCTGTTATGATTGATTTTACAAACTTAAATTTCTGTTTGTTGGTGTGTTATGGCCTAGGTTCAAAGGAGTGTCAATCAACTTACTTGTTTCCAACCTTTACACAACAAGATTTCTTAAACATGCTTATGAAATGGGTGTCAACCCTGTTCCAGATCTCAAATTTTGGAACATTCCTGATACAATCTGGAACCGTATTGTATTGCCATGGAAGAAAAAAAATCTACCGGGAAGACCAAAGAAGTTGAGGATACCGTCTACTGGGAAGAAAAGAAAGTTACAGTCTTGTTCAAAGTGTGGAAAAAAGAGGACACAAGAAAACAACTTGTTCGGAACCATCATCTAGCATAAACAAACCAGCTAAAAAAGCTTGATCATGTAGCATTTGTAAGAAAGAAGGACATAACAGGCTGAAGTATCCGGGCAGGCCACCTGAACCTATCTTGATTGACATGGACGAAGAGAATGTCGGTGGGTCTGTAGTCATCTAAGTGTCTTGGTTGTGACATGGAGCTATGAACATTGGATCCCTTTTTAGGGAACTTGTAAACCTATCACAGGCTCAGGTTTATGGTGTATGTATATTTGTTTGTGTTAAACACTACTGAATCAACATCAACAGGTTTATACATCATTTGTGTTTATTGGAAATGTTATTTTGTATGTCTTTTTATGATGGTTTATGGTGTATGTATATTTGTTTGTGTTTGTTTTTATGGCCGTTGAACCAAAACATGATAAGGATTATTGGCTGCTGATATTGCTGTTGTTATTGGATATGGGTGCTGTTACTGTTCTTGAAAACAGAGGATGATTTAAGCTCGAGAGTAATGCTTTAGGCCTGAGAGAATATTCTAAGCCCAAACTAATTGCTAATAGGTCTGTAAAATCTTTCTTAGGCTCAGGTGTATTTAGGTGCCACGTTATCAGTATTGAGGTTGATAAGAAGGAACTAATCCCAAAAAGGTGAAGGCTTAGGAATCAGTAAGTTAAGCCTAAGAATAAATCTTAGGCCCATTTTGGATTTAATTTCAATTTAAATTTAAATTTTTGATTTTTTTTCTTCGGTTGCATGGGTTGGTACGTACTTGTTTGACCGTTCGATGATCTCAAAAATTTACGTACAGATTTCCATTGATACCCCTTCATTGTTGGACGGTCCCGATCATTGAGATTAGTACAGACCCCTCATATTTTTGTCTTTTTTAGGAAAATAAAAGCTCGGGAATAGTCTCTAGACCCAAACTAATTCGTTCATAGGCCTGTAAAATCTTTCATAGGGTCATGTACACGTGTCATGCAGGATCCTACGTTTTTACTCGCCACAACATTATTATTGGGGCTGATAAGAAGAGACTAAGCCTAGGAAGTTTAAGGCCTAAGAATCGAGACTTTAAGCCTAGGAATTGTTCCAAGGCCATAGTGGATTTATTGTCGATTTTATTATATTTTTTTGAAGTTTTTAATATTTTTTTCCGGTTGCATGGGGTGTTATTAAAATCAGTGTGCACTCATCGTAATCGAGTTTGGATGTGTCAATCTAATACGGTAGATCGACTGAATCTGAAAGAGTACAATTTACAAGTTTTAAAACAACTCTTAGGCATTTAGGGGTTCATAGTTCAAAGGGTTAGTTTCTATATCTACTGTAGTGGGTAAGGACATACTTGTTCGACCGTTAGATGATCTCGAAAATTAACGTACAGATTATCATTGATTCCTCTTCATCGTTGGACGGTGCCAATCGTTAAGAATAGTATCGGGGCCCTATATTTCCGTCTTTGGTGGAAAACTGTAACGCTTGGGAACAGTTCCTAGGCGTAAACTAATTCGTTCCTAAGCCTGTATAATATTTCCTAGATTCATGTACACGTGTCACGCAAGATCCCACATGTTTACTCCCCACGTCATTATTATTGAGGCTGATAAGAAGGGACTAAGCCTAGGAAGTTTAAGGCCTAAGAATCGAGACTTTAAGCCTAAGAATTGTTCCTAGGCCAATGATGGATTTAATGTTGATTTAATTATATTTTTTTTGAAGCTTTTTATTTTTTTTTTCAGTTGCACGGAGTGTTATTAAAAAGCAGTGTGCACCTATCAGAATCAATTTTGGGTGCGTAAATATAATACGGGAGGTCGATTGAATCTGAATGAGTACAACTTACAAGTTTTGAAACAACTCTTAAGCATTTAGGGGTTCATAGTTCAAAGGGTTAGTTGCTATATCTATTGTAGTGGGTAGAGACATACTTGTTTGACCGTTACATGATCTAAAAAATTAACGTACATATTTCCATTGATTCTCCTTCATCGTTGGACGGTACCGATCGTTGAGAATAGTGTCGAGCCCCCATATTTTTGTCTTTGGTGGAAAACTGTAAGGCCCGGGAACATTTCCTAAGCCCATACTGATTTGTTCGTAGGCTTGTATAATCTTTCCTAGGCTCATGTGCATGTGTCACATAGGATCCCACATGTATACTCACCACGTCATCAGTTGGTAGTGGAATACAGATGGATTATAGTCAGGATCCCACTGCCACCAATCCTTCATCTTCTTCTTCTTTGCTTCTTCTTCACGTGTTCTAAAAGAAGATAACTTAGGGTTCCTCAATATTTTTCGCTGTGTATACTGGTTGACAGCATCCTTCAGAAGGTTCCGTACATTAAAGCCATGACATAAACCCTTTTTTTTTTCTGAACCCGATTTTCTTTCTCACTTCTCTTTAATTTACAGAGATATGTAAACTGTGAGAACACCAATGGGGAAGAATTCTGTTTATGTGGTTTTCAAAGGAAGGAAAACATGTGTGTTCAGTTATTGGCCTGAATATCATGAACAAGTAGATGGTTTTCCAGAGGAATCTTACAAGAAGTTTAACTCAGCCGATGAAGCATATAAGGCGATAAGCAGCCCTTCCATACATCCAAGCTATTATTGACCTCAATATTCTGTGAATGTTGTGAAGAAGGTATCTGAGCAGGGTGAAAGCAATGGTGTGATGTTGTTTTTATTTTTATTGGTGTTTATTTTGAGAGTTATAGTAGGCAAGATTGTTTGAGAGATCTTATTTATTCTGTTCTGCTGGTATGAGTAATGAAGTAATGAAGTAATGTATTTATTTGTTCTGTTTTGTATGCGTTGATTACAAATGTTATTTTTATTTTATATCTTATGCTATGCTGTTATGATTAATGAAGGAATATAATGACAACATCTAAATTGTGTGAATCATGTGAAAACAAAACCAATAACTTTCATTAACTTGTTAGACAGTACGACATGTGAAAAACAAACAAAACAAAATGTAAGATTGAAATGTGTTCTTATGTAGTAGGCATATTCGGTGTGTTTTTGTTCAGGGTGATGGTGGAATGTTGAATTTCATCAACTTCTTCTGCATCTTTTCAACAAGTTGGTAGAGTCCATTGAGTTCGATGTCCCTCGCCTCAATCTCAATAGTTAAGTTGATGATTTCAACTTCCGGATTCTGGAATCTCCCATCCAAAACAGTATAATCATCACGTAGATGTTTCAAATTTTCACGCTCCTTGATGATGGTCTCCTCAGCCATTGCAACCCTTATGCATCACTTCAAAATTGCGTTTATCCCGTGACTGCTCATGACGTTTGCTTCCATCTCCACTTGTAAGAATGAAGTAATCAAACAAATGACTCAAGACTTTTGTGATCACTAAGTAACCCATATATGGTTTTATAATGGAACAAGGGGATGACCCATAACTCCCAAAATTGAACCATTGTAACCTTTACATTTGAAATGAACCATTGTGCCTTAATATTAAATTTTCACAGTTATTGGATATATACATGAAACAAGAACGAAGTCGGCGAGTGGGACCATTGTTTATGACTACAACTATCCTAAGCCCGGGAACAAATATCTAAGGCCTACAAGAGTTGTTCCTAGGCATAACACAATTTTTCACTGTTTTATTTCAATGGAAATGGTGATATATGCCACCTTTTTTTGTGCATGTTGCAATGATGTCACTGCTTTAATAACTTAAGTTTAAAAGACACTTAGCATGGTGAACTACCCAAGTTGTCCTTAAATAATCTATTTTTTATTCTATTATGCTTCCATCTACACTTTGAAAACAATAACTCCTATCTCTCTCTCTCTCTCTCTCTCTCCAAAATGGTTGTCTGAAAATCGATCTACAACTCCTCTCTCTCTCTCCAAAAAACTTGTATCTCTCCAGATTCTGCACAAGAAGATAACATATATTTGTGATCTTCGTTTATATATTTTCATATATTTCTGTATGGTTTAACAATATATCCATTCGTTATAATTTGTTGTCTCAGTCTTTGTATGAACATGTATGAACATTTAGTCTCCAGATTCTGTCCGAGACTTTTTTGAAATACTCCGAGTTTTTTTTATTAGTGTCCAAGCTTTTTTTATAATCCTCCAAGCTTTTTTGATTTGTCTCCGAGCTTTTTTTATATGTCTCCGAGCTTTTTTGTTATGGTCCAAAAAAATTTCTACCTCGTGGCAAAAAAGCTTGAACCCAGTAAAAAAAGCCCAGACACTTGACAAAAAAAGCTTGAACCCATTACAAAAAAGCTCGTGCTTTTTAGGTAAGGGTTCGAGCTTTTTTATCAAGTGCCCGAACTTTTTTTTAATGGGTTTGAGCACTTTTGCCAAGTGCCTGAGCCATTTTTTACTGGGTTCGAGTTTTTTTGCCAAGTTTAAAAAAAGATCGGGCACTTGGTAAAAAAAGCTCGAACCCTTACCAAAAAGTCTCGAGCTTTTTTTTAATGAGTTCGAGTTTTTTTGGCAAGTGCTCGAGTTTTTTTTAATTAGGTTCGAGCCTTTTTGTCAAGTTAAAAAAAATCTCGGACACTTGGTAAAAAAGCTCAGGCACTTGGGTAAAAATCTAGAACCCATTAAAAAAAAGTTCGAGCTTTTTTGGTATGGGTTCGAGCTTTTTTGCCAAGTGTCCGAACTTTTTTTTAATGGGTTCGAGCCTTTTTACCAAGTGCCTGAGTTTTTTTTACTGGGTTCGAGTCTTTCTGCCAAGTGTCCGTGCTTTTCTTTACTGGGTTCGAGACTTTTACTAAAGGCTCCGAGATTTTTAGTAAAGGCTTTGAGCCTTTTGTAATTACATTTCGAGCCTTTTAAGTACTGACCAGAATGCGTCTGCGTAGCGCCACTTCGTCGCCGTTCGAGTGATTGCTTGAGTTTCAATGAGACTTTCTCTCTCTACTTCACAACTCTGTCATTGTAAAATGAATGAAAGAAATCTGACGTGGAACAAGTATTGGGGGTATTTTTGTTCGTTGACTATAATATGTGTATTTTAAACATAAGCTATTAAAGCAGCGACAATGTTAAAATGTCACCTCAAAAACGTGCAATTTATTTTTTGAACATTTCTTTATGTATGCATCTACTGTGAATGAGTCCAGGGTAGAAGTCAAATTTATTGTGCCTTAATATTTAATTTTCACAGTTATTGGATATATACATCTATTGGATATCTTGTTTATGACTACAACTCTCCTAAGCCTGGGAACAACTTTCTAAGGCCCACAAGAATTGTTTTCAGGCATAACATAATTTTGCACTGTTTTATTTTATTATATATGTATGTAGCAAATGTGAATGAGTTTCTCATTAAAGTCAAATTCATTGTGCGTATTAAATTCACAGTTATTAGATATATACGTCAAGTACATCATAAACAGGCGACTGAGACCATTGTTGATGACTACAAGTTCCATAAGCCGAGGAACAAATCTCCAATGCCTAGAAGACCTGTTCCAAGGCCTAACACAATTTTCTTAGGCACAAAATACATCATAAACAGGCGATTGGTACCATTGTTGTTGACCACAACTCTCCTAACCCCGTGAACAAATCTCCAAGGCCTAAAACAATTTTCCTAGGCCAAAAATACATCATAAACATTCCATGCAAAATATTGAATGCAAAACATTCACAGCCTAAATACATCATCATATAAACATTCCCTGCAAAACATTCTCAGCCTAAATACAAGATTCCCAAGCTATACAAGTCTACTCTATTGTATTACGGAGTTGACCATTGCTGAAAATGTCAATTGCAATATGGAGTTGGTACTCAAGCCATAATCAACTCGACATACTTCATTAAAAATACACCACAACTGCTCTTGTAAGATGATGAGTAATGTATTATAAAAGTTTCTTTAGGAAAGTAAAAAACGTAAATAACAAGTAAATAAATATATCAAACATATCCATCATCTTGTTGTAGAATGAGATCACTGTGCATGCTTTCAGTTGTGGATGGTGTTGCATGAGGTTCCATTTTCACTTCTTGGTAGTAACCGGTATGCTTCAACATAGATGACAATAAATAAAGCAGGCCACGAATGTCCTTCAACTGTGGACTAAGTCCACATCTCTAATCATTCAATGAGTCAAATAGCAGAACTTTTCCTTCCTTTAAAAGTATATGACATAACACCCAATGATCAGGATTGTGGCACAAAATAAGCACTTGTATATACAATAGATAAAAATCATTGAAGGAAATAGATAATGACAATGCAAAGTCATTACCAACAACTTACTGAATCCATTTGCCACTAAGGTTGAGGGTATAACAGTTAATGCCTTGTTACATGTCTGAGGATGTCTGGACTTGATTGGTAATCTAAAAGGACGAACTCTGGGTAGTTTTCCTAGACATTGATCTTATTGTTGACCTTTTTTTTCCTATCTCTTTTCTGTTGAGGAGAAGGAGGAGAACTGGGTTTTTTTTTTTCCGGCTAACTTCTTTTCTCCTCATCTTTCTCAAATTTTGCTATTTCCCTCAAGCTGTCCATCAATTTCGTTTATGTTGTCCACTTAATGTTTATGCTTGTCAGTCATAAAAAAACACAATCATTTAACAGAATTCCTAGACTGATAGCAACCACTCCTAGTTTTATATCAATCAATCAAAGGCTGAAAAACACATGCATTATAACACAGTTTCAAATACATGCATAATCAAAATTTAATATACCATATCATATAACTAGAGTAATACTTACAAAGAAAAACGTGTTGACCGGTCCAATATTTTACACGTAACTCAGCTCAGGGCTCGAACACCTCCTCCACAGGATATCAAAATAACTATGAATGTGCTATGTAAATGTAGAGATGTGCGTTACGAAATAAGTTACATAAAGCCTTAATCAGCATGGAGAAATAGATAGTTAATTATGTTACCATATCTGAGATCCACTTTTCGACGTTGACCAACTGTTAAAAATATTGACGCATCATGAGGATTTGACCCGTATAAAAACTAATAAAAAATGAATGCATTTCGTTATGATAAATAAATAAAATTGAATACATTGAAAATCATGGTAATAAAACAACTTACAGGGATAAAATATTACCTTACTTGGTCGTCGTTCTTGAGGAAAGATGTGAACTCAACTAACTCTACATTTTCCTCGTTTGACTTTGTCTTCTTTGACTTTTTCGGTATCAAATTTGTGTAGGGGCTTTCAAGTCACCTTGACCGCTTTAGACTCCTCTGTTTGTCGACATCTCTGTATTCGATATTGGGGTCTGCCTCAGTTAGTGCTATCACACTACTGGGTAAGATCTGGCCAATAAAACACATGGACGGGTATGGATATTGTTCCTTACCAACGACAGATTTTCCCCCCGAGTCCTACATGTAAATAAATATGTACTAAGGTACAAACCAATGATATGAAAACAAATTCATCACAAAAACACTATTATTGTTTTGTTTCCAGGCCTAATGGAATTGTTTCCAGACCTACCAAATTGTTCTCATGCCTAAGGGAATTATTCTCAGGCCTAAGGGAATTGTTCCCAGGCTAACCAAATTATTCTTAGACCTAAGGGAATTGTTCCAAGGCCTAACAAATTGATCCCAGGCTGACCAAATTACTTCCAGGCCTACCATATTCTTCCTAGGCCTAACACATTGTTCCCAAGCCTCAACTATATACATGACATAACCACTACACGACCCACTTATAGACGTACATGACAAAATCAATATTATTTATATAATGTACCTTGTCCATGCGATCACCATCGATTGCAGTAGAACCAACACCCTTAACACCCTTAACACCCTTAACACTAGCCTCATCTTCCTTACCACCCTTACCAACAGTCACATCCTCACCAACAATCTCATCCTTACCAACAACCTCATCCTCACTGACATCCTCCTTACCAACAAAATCATCTTCACCAACATCCTTATAACTAACAACCTCATCACCATCACCCTTATAACCAACAACATCATCGCCAACACCTTTATCATCTTTCTCATCATCAGCCTCCTTAGCAACACCCTTATCATCTTGTTCATCAACAGTCTCCTTACCAACAGCCTCTACACCAATACCCTTATCATCAACAACCTCATCATCTTGGTCAGCCTTATCATATTGATGACCACTCTTCTACACATCAACATCAATAAATAAGTGGAAAACTATTATAATATAAAAGTATTAATAATATAATTTTCGATAACTTTATATCTAACCTTCATGTCTTTTCTAATTTTTGCAAATTCTGTTCTACAGAAGGCAATGATACTTTTCTCAAATGCAAGCATAACAACATATAGTTATGGGATTGTGGATGGCACATGGATTATGAAATAATTAATACAATGCATACAAGAAAAACATACTACAAGTCCAAAACCAAATAGTGTAGATGCAACCATACCTTATATTTTCCATCGAATAATAGACGCTTCTTAGAATGGGGAATATTCTTCCGAAAATGTGTTTTTATTTCTCCCCACATAGCATTCTATCTCCTTCAGAACAAGAGTGCTAATCCTATCACTGTCATTATGGTATGATAATAATCAACTGCATCCTCATAACCAAGGTCTTGTTCCTCTTCACTTGGATGTAGACCAAGAACCAATTTCTCCCTCTTCTTTTTAGCTAATGGCTTAAAAACGTATTTGAGGTTCAATGATTTGAAGTAATTTGTTCCCTTTTCATAGGTTTTAACGTCCCAAGAGAATAAAGTCATCTATATATCAGGAACAAACAAACTCTTGTTAGCGAATTTCTACAAATAATTAACTAAAAATAAAGGGTCATTAAGTACGCACCGATGCATTGAATTTGGATTCAATATCTGAAATCCTTGCAGTAAATTCTCATCTACTGAACCGAGGATAATCCATACCAATTCTCTTTCTCACGTTATTTTCAAGATGAATTATCCTCTCCATGACCCATACCTGTAAAATGTAAACTAACAAATATCAATCAATGTTTTTCGATCCAACAAAATATGAAATGAGAAACACTAAAATAAAGTTTGATAACATGCTCACCCTGAATACTAGAGGGAATTCAGATAAATTGTAGGTGTAATACTTTGATTTCTTTTCCTTCTCTTCATCTCTCCCTTTCTCTTTCCCTTTTCTTTACTCTTTCTTCTTTGCTTCACCCCTCAGTTGGGACAACCTTTTGTTCAGTACACCCCTAAAAAATTGTAGTGTAAACCTGAAGATGTATGAACCCCATGGAAACTATTTGAATTCTTTCTCATTTTCAACTAATGAGAACAACCAGCTAGAGATGGTTGTGGTCTGTCCGTCATCAGTGCTAAAGAATTGGCTCACCATATATATTCTCAACATCTTGTACGCATCTTGACTCTGTTCGGACGTCATTTTGCTCAATGTGGCATACAATACCTTTGCAGTTGGCTTTTTCCCTTTGAAAATTCTACTAAGCATCGAATCCTTTGGAACTTTGTTATTGTTAGCAAAACCTTTAGGCATCTGCCCTATTTTCAAGCTGCAGCATAAACAAAATTCTTCTTGGCTGAACTAGGCTTTTGACTTCCCAAACTAGAGCCACATCTCACCTTCTCTCTGTCCTTTCAGGTGAATGATTTCTCTTTTTAAAATATTGTGTATCAGCTACCGGTACAGTGTCAACGGTTCTTTCAACTCCAAATATATGCCGAAATGGCTCTACTTTATTTTTTCCTCCAACCTAATTTTGTTTAGCAATGACTTCAACTCTGTAATCATACACTTTTTGCTTCCGCTATCAACTCTGACGGGAACCCAACTCTCATGGTCTGGGTACCGCCATAAGTTTGCATTCGTATTTTTTGGCATCTAAACAATGAAAACAAAAAAAAAGCATCAGTCCCGGGCTTACAAAAATATCTCTTAGGCTCAAATTTATGAATGTATCATCAGTCTCAGGCTCAACAATAGGACTAGGCTTATGAAAACAATTATATACTCATAGACCATGAATGCATCAGTCCCAAGCTTTAGAAATTAAGTTCTAGGCTTAAAATTTAAAATGTTACATCATTCCCAGGCCTAACATCATAACTAGGCATTCATAGCTAAAACATCAGTCTCATGCTAAAAATTTGGACGATGCGACAATACCAGAAGATAACCCGATCGAATAAACCCAAGTTTACCAAAGAGCACTCGTCAAACCCCCCGACCAAGATGACACAAATGATCAGGCTAGAAGACTCGATCGGGGTTGTCAAGATGCTCGGGGTAAAGGTCGTGATGGGGTAGGATCACCGATCTGGGAAAGCGGTTCTGGTCAGGTTCAGTAGATGGTCAGTTTAGCAACACGTGAGGAGCATTCAGATTTAAAAAAGTCAAGGCCCAAAGCACGTAGAGAATGAATCCTACTCAAATAAGTTGTCTAGAAGTATACTTTGATGAGGAAGTAAATTTCCATGTAGATATCGAAGTCCAGCTTGGTCAGGAGATCTAACGTAATAAAAAGACAATCAACGCAAAACAAGGAAGAATGATAACATGACTCCAATAAGTTAGAGTTTTGTTTAGTTACGAGAACTTTCCTTACTTGTACACCAATAATTAGGGTTCTATGCATGTATAACTAGACCCTAGCAATACCCATAAAGAAAATGAACGCTAATTAAGCATAAGAGAGATCATGTGAGATTGAGTGTGTATTCTTTTGACAATATGATGGATAATTTTTCTCTTACCATTTCCGGCAACCGTGGATGTTTCCCCGCCTTGAGGTTTTACCACATAAAATCTTACATCGCTTCAAGCTTGTTATTTACTTCGATTCGTAGTTTAATTTTTATTCATATTACTATTTGATGTGTGGTTGATCCAAAAATCACCGTCAACAATTGGTGTTAGAAAGAGGGGGTGAACCTCCGTTAGCATCAAGTTTGGATAGTTAATTCGGACAAAAGTTTATGAAGAGCGATATCATAGCCACTAGCAGAGACATGAGTTTATCTCCGCACATTGCTAATGTCCCCAATCCTATTGATAACAGCGTGGTAGGAGAAGATCCATCTTCAAGAACCCCACCATCAACCAGACTTGACACAGTTACATCCATATGAGTAACCGCAGGTATTTCTCCGGATGCGTTTCAAAAAATCTAGGAATCCTTACGGAAAGTCATTGACGACGCCACTAGACATGGAATCAACATAACGATGACTGCCAATTTAAGTTCACCATACCAACTCTCTATACCGGTGGTAGCCCAAGATCCTAAGGAATGCTATGAAATAGTAGCAACCACCCTATGAGCACCCTAGAAATCTGAGAGAGATAGGGCAGATCGCCGTGAAAAAAAGGAACATTCTCACAAAAGAAGGAACCGCCACGTAAACCAGAAAGCTAAGGGATAAAGGGAATCCATTTCACGGGAAGACATGGAAAGGTATGATGGAATGAAAGATCAATCTGAGCAGGTAGATAGGTACGATGGCAGGAGGAAAAGGTCCCACTCAAATTCAAGTGACAATGAAACTGCCACCAAAAGGTACAGAAATCTAGCCCTATATTCAGGCATTATCCTTTTGGTGCCCGAATCAGTGGGCGAATTCCCAGGGACCCGTATGTGCTTACTATCCATCAAAAGTTTGATGAGCATGGAGAGCCGGAAGGGGAATGCGAAGTCCTCAAAATAATATAGGCTCCGGAGCGAAGGTAAAACTTGGGAAATCCATTGATTAAAAATTCTGAAAGTCCATTCGTTGAATCTACAAGGCAGACCCATTTTTTAGAAAAGTTCAAGATGCTGCATTTGGAACAGTTTAAGGCCAATACTGACTCGCATGAGCATGTAAGGAGGTGCCAGAGCATAATTGTGCAGTACGACTGCGATGATGCACTCATGTGCCGACTGTTACCACGGACCTTGGGTGATCAAGGATCCAGGTGGTTTGGAGGACTAATAGCTGGCTCCATTCGAAGCTTTGAGAAGTTGATATAAGCTTTCACCAGGTAGTTTATGGGAAATATCCAGCGAAAGAAATCTATATCAACTTTGTCGACCTTAAAGCAAAGGAAGGATGAGAAGCTGAAGGATTACCTAACTAGATTCTCACAAGAAGTGTCTAAAGTACAGGATCCCATTGATGATACGGTGGTGTCTGAATTTGTCAACAACCGACAACACATCCATCTAACCTTGAGTTTAAGGCAAAATGAGCTGACTATGTATGTGAGCACGGTACACTATGTGGGAGGATACACCATGGTAAAGAAGGAATATATGGCCCATGATGGAGAATTTATACATGAGGGTCGGCCTGATGATCGGTCTATTTCTATACATGTTTTAGGTCTCCATTTCCTATTATTTGTGCTTTGTTCTTGGGTGAAATTAGGTATTTTATGTGTTTGTTAAGCATGTATAGGTCACATTTCATTCAAGAGGTGTTAGATGTTATTTCGGAGAAAAAGAGCAAAACAGTTGAATTTTAGAACCGTTCAGAACAACAAGATTGCGGGGCCTATACCTCTCAGCTCAGAGCGAATTGTGTGTCCTATTACCTATGGATTGAAAGCCTTTGACATCTAGTTTCCGATGTACTTTACGGATCACAATTCCGATATTCCTAGAAGAAGTTATGTATGTTTTAGTACCCGATGGTCAGTTCAGTCATAATTCCGTGAATAATGATGAGATTTATTTTGCAAGTTGTCAGAATGGGAAATATTTCCTTCTTGCAATTGTTTGGGAGTCTTGTGCAAACAAGTTGACACCTAATCCTAATCTTCCTTCAATAAGTAGTCTTTTCATTGGATTAGGAAAGAAATAAAGTCCTAAAAAGGTAGAGTTTTATATTGGAATTGATTTTCTTGTTGTTTAAGGACATGACATAGCATCTACACCTATTTAAACCCCATGTGAACCCTAATTTCGAGAGAGATAAGCCAAGGGAGGTCCTAAGCCACCAAGGGGGATGTCCCCCACCACTCCATCACCATACACCTTCCATTCAACTTTACACATCGAATATTCAAAGACGAAGAAAAAAACATCATTGAAGACTTGAATAACTCATTGAAGGTCAATGTGGGTTTTATCTTTTCTTTCTTCTCTTATTTTCATCATGTGTAACTAATTCATATTAGGGAATCAATGTGAGCCTTTATGAATGCTCTTTATTAGAATTGATGATATTTTCATTAATTCGAGTTTTAATTTATTCAATTCATCATATGTCTTAATTCTTTATTCTTGTTAATGCATGATCATACGTTGGCATGAATTTAGGGTTTTGATAATTTAATGATTAAGGTTGAAGTATTGATCTATACGTAATCTTAATTAATATTCAATTGAATGGATAAAACTGACCTTAGCATTGATCTATGCAAGTAGGTTTTGGTTCATTTTTGGTTCTCGATTACAGTTTGCGCCATTGATCTATGGGTAAACTGTAATTGAGAACACTTGATTCATCCTAGGATCATACGGTAACAATCATACTTAAGATAAGAACGAACCCTTAACTTGATTAATATTCTGTTTTCACAGTCAATTCGAAACATTGAGTAAACATAGTAGGGGAGCATTAATGACCTAGTACTTTCTCACCTTTGATCACAACCAAATATTTTTAATTTCTTTCTTAGTTTTAATTTAATTTAGTTTTAGCTTTAAATCAACTCAACAATCTTCTTGTTACTTTAATTTAGCTTTAATTAGAATTAGTTTTAATCGGTAAATCTCTAGTCCTCGTGTGAACGATCCTTACTTGCTACTGTGCTTATCTTCACGATTCATGCACTTGCGAGTATTGTTTTTATAACACGATTTACACACATCACCTGAGAGTAGTCAAAAACATAGGGATAACAGTTCGAAGAATGGTAGCAAAGAGGACCCGAAAGACAACGGGGGAAAGAGTAAGGGTTGACATAAAGACGATAACAAATGTGGCAAGCATTACAAGCAGCAACACACCAATTATACCTTTGGCCAGGAGGCAAGAGGAGATCTTGAATGTGATAGAGGATAAGAATTTGTACAAGAAGCCCCCAAAACAGTCGAGCTTTGCCAGAAGATACACCACCAAGTATTGCAGGTTTCACTAGGACAGTGACCATGAAACCTCTAAGTGTTATCAACTGAAAGACTATATCGAAAAACTGATCAGAGAAGGACACCACAAAGATGTGATCCTTAGAAATAGGGATGATGGGTACAAGGACACCCTAAGAGAGGAACACGATTGAAACCAGCGGAACCCTATGAGAAATCTGGATAGCGGAGTAATTAACACCATCTTTGGCAGACCGCACACCGGGACATGCAGCCGAGATAGAATGACCGATGTCAGAGAAGCCATAAATGGATAAAGGAATTTAGAGGTTAACTGGCTGGTCCCCAACTAGAAAAGATTAGAACAAGGATGGGATCCCATAGTCTTTACCAAAGCAGACACACATAGATTAGAGGTAAGGTCGAACGATGCTATTGTCGTGTCAGTTACAGTGGGGCACAAGGAAGTGAGAAGATTACTGATCGATAATGGGAGCTCAATAGACATCTTGAGTATGGAAGTGTTCGATCAACTTGGGTTACAAAGGAAAGACCTCCAGCCTCTTAGAGCCCCATTAAGTGGCTTTAGAGGAGCAGAGGTAAGATTGTTGGGAATGGTGAAATTACCCATGGAGATCGGAAGTTCCTCTACATCAAGACAATACTATTAGATTTTGTGGTTGTGAATGTAGAGAATTAGTCATATAATGCCTTGTTGGGCCGACCTTTCCTGAACAAGACGAATGCTGTGACTACCACATACGCGCTAACAGTGAAATTTCCAACGGAAGCTGGAGTATTTGTCATGAAGAGCTCACAAGAATGGGCAAAAAAGGCTAATTTGGTTGTGTACAAGGAAAGAGCAGAACCGGGGGTAGTGCAAATAGATACCCTTGGGAAAAATGATGACCTGAAATTGGACAAGGTAGAAGCTGGAATAAAAACTCCAACCCGGTTCGATCTGGACTCGAGGGAGACATCTCTGAAAGATAGGAAAAGCCAGGAAGATGAACCAACCATGGAAGTTACAGTTGATGATAATAACCTCAAAAAAACTATAAAGATTGTGGCTTGACTGACATAACAAGTTTGAGACGAGATGATCAACTTACTGACGGAGTACAAAGACGTGTTCGCATGGAAACACGAGGATATACCTGGGATCAACCCAAAAATAATTTCCCATTAAGTTTAACCCTAAAAGAAGCAAGACAATCAAAGAAGAGGTAGGAAAGTTTTTAGCAACATGATCCATAAAGGAAGTAAAGTACTCCAAGTGGGTTGCCAACGTGGTGCTGATCAAAAAGAAGAATGGCCAGTGGAGGATATGTGTTGATTTCACTGATCTTAATAAAGCATGTCCGAAGGATAGCTTCCCTCTGCCTCGGATAGACCAACTGGTGGATGCAACAACTGTCCACAAATTATTAAGCTTTATGGATACCTATTCGGGATACAACCAGATCAGAATGTTCGAATCTGATGAAGACAAAACATCCTTCACAACTGACCAGGGGTTATACTGCTACAAATTTTTGCTCTTTGGTCTCAAGAATACAGGGGCAACCTACCATAGACTAGCGAATAAGATGTTCGCTTGATAGATCGGTAGAAATATGAAGGTGTATGTGGATGACATGCTGACAAAAAGCATAACTTTCGAAAAACATGCGGAAGATCTCAAGGAGACATTCAGAGTATTACGGAAGTTTGGCATAAAGCTTAACCCAAAGAAGTGTGTGTTCAGGGTACCGTTGGGATGATTCCTAGGATATCAAGTCCATTAGAAGGGAATCGAGGTAAACCCGAAAATAATTAGGGCCTTGGAGGCTGTGAGGTCCCCGAGGACATTGAAAGAAATACAGAGGTTAACATGTTGTCTAACATCTTTGAATCGGTTCATAAGCAAATCAACAGACAAGTGGCTGCCCTTTTTTAGGGAAATCAAGAAAGGCAAAGGGGTTGAATGGAATGATAAGTGAGAGCAGACATTCAAAAATATCAATGAGTACCTAGGTAGAGTACCAATTCTATCTAAACCTCTTGAATGAGAAATGCTCTACCTATACCTGTCAGTAACGACTATAGCAACATGGTCGGTGTTGGTAAGATTGAATGAGGGTGTACAAAAGCCAATGTATTACACAAGCAAGGCTCTGTTACCAGTTGAGACAAGATACCCACCAACTGAACAAATGGCACTGTCACTTGTGATTGCGGCAAGGATGCTGAGACCATATTTTCAAGCCTACAAGATCAAGGTTTACATAGAATACCCACTGAAGCAAAGTCTATTAAAACATGAAGTATTTGAGAGGTTGACCAAATGAGCGGTGGAGCTGAGTGAATTCAATATAACATATCTGCCAAGAGCAGTGACAAAGGGACAAGTAGTAGCCAACCTGATTACTTAATTCGCTGAACCAAACAACAAGGTGATCAGGATGTTGAAAGAAAAAGAAGAATTTGTCTGGGAATTGCATGTGGATGGATCATCAAACACGCACGGCAGCGGGGCCGGGATAGTCATATCCACCCCAGAAGGTGACCAGGTAGAATGTACCCTACGGTTTGATATCAAAACCACTAACAACATGGCGAAGTATGAGGCACTTTTGGCAGGGCTTAGGGTTTACAAGGCCTTATGTGTAAATAAGTTTGAGAAATTCAGTGACTCATTGGTAGTGGTAAACCAAATCTTGAATGAATATCAGGCTAAGGACAACAACATGGCTGCATATCTAGGATAACGAGGATGTTGCTTGGAAGATTCAAGACGTATAGGATTACTCAGATCTCGAGGGAAAAGAAAGAGAAGGCACTTTGTTAAAGTTAACATCAACAACTATTGGTATACGGTCAAAGACCATCCCAGTCACTCATCTTAAGAAATCGAGCATTGAGGATCTTGATGAAATATTGGAAGTAGGAGCAATTGAAGGTGAACATGCCACTTGGATGACCTCGATCAGGGAGTACTAAGAGAATGGGACGCTTCCGATGGAAGTGGCTGAGGCAAAATGTATCAGGTATAGAGTAGCTAGATACTCAATGGTCAGAGAAGAACTATACATGAGAGGATTTTCAAAGGCCTTACAGAGGTGCGTTTACCTAGTAGAAGGCAGATAGATATCGGAAAGCACTCATGGGGAAGTATGTAGGAACCACTCTGGAGGAAAAAGCCTAGCGCACAAGACTCTCAGGCAAGGCTTCTATTGGCCGACCTTGTTCCAATATGCTCAGACGGTCGCAGATCAATGTGGTGGTTGCCAGAGGATAGCTAATGTCATCAAAAGCCCCCCCAAACTGTTGAAGAGCATGTCTTCACCTTGGCCATTTACCATGTGGGGACTAGATTTGATTGGTCTGATGCCTACAACAACAAAATGAGGAGCGAAACATGCCATTGTAGCCGTGGACTACTTTGCAAAGTGGGTAGTTGTTGAAGTATTGGTGCATATAACCGAAGCTAACACAAACAGTTTCATAAAAAAAATGTCATCTATCGGTTTGGAATCCCTGATACAATAACCACATACAACGGGACCCAATTCGACAGTGACAATTTCATAAACTTGTGTCACGATTTCGACATAAAAAATTATTATGTTACACCAGCTCATCATCAAACCAATGGCCAGACAGAGGCAATAAACAAGATAATTAAGCACACCTTAAAAGCAAAATTGGACTCTAAGAAAGGAAGCTGGGCAGACAAGCTACACGAAGTTCTTTGGTCATATCGAACCATGGAAAGGACTTCTACAAAAGAGACTCCCTATTCACTAGCGTTTAGAACAGAGGCGATGATTCCGGTTGAAATAACTCATAACTCACCGAGGGTGTAGCTTTTCCACCCCGAAGCAAATGTGGAAATGCTAGAATAGAACTTTGACGAGATGGAGGAGAAAATGGACCTGTTGAGAGTAAAGAATGTTGCTTATCAACAAAGGGTGGCCAGATATTACAACTCACACGTCTAGGTAAGAAGATTTCAGCTCAGAGATCTAGTTCTGAGGAGAGTATCACCCAATATGAGAGATAAATCAGCTGGGGCATTGGCAAACAGATGTGAAGGGCCATGCTGAGTGGTTGGGTTGGCTGGCCATAGGGCATATCGTCTAGCCCGACCAGAAGAGAGCGAGCTACCCAAACCATGCAATGTCAAATACCTGAAGATGTTCTACCCATAAGAGTTTCTTATATTTAATGTTTCTTTTTAGTTCAGAGATGAATTCGCTTTGTTAGCTAATTGTTTGATGTTTCTTTTTAGAATTTAATAAAAACCCATGTGAGGGAGCAATTTCAAATGTCAAGAATAGTGTTATAAACCTGCATTCGTACACAAAAACAATCTCGGGGCACCTAGAAATCTCTCAGTGCCATTGGGAGCACCTGAGAGGATCAATGAGGGCACTGAAAACACATGTCGCAAAGACAGTGTACACTCATCGAAACTAACCGGGTGCAATGAAGCACTGTTAGGGCGCCTTCAAGTCGTAAGCACTTGATGGGTGTTTGGATTTATGCCCTAAAGATGTATTTTGTAAATGGATTTATGAAATAAATAAAAGGAAAAGTTCAATTCATTCTTGTTGTGTTGTTTATTTTATAATTCGTGCATGTATTTAACATCCAAAATTGTCAGATGTAATCTCGAACTGTGTATATGAGTGTCATATACAGATGGATACAGTAAGAGACGTGCAATCTAAAGAGTCCATAGATAGTAAATAAAGTTAGGTGATTTATTTATGGTTAATCTATAGTTACGGTCCATTCCGTAATGTACGATAATTCTATCCTGAATCATTCATATGAGATATGGAAATGGAGGCAACTTGTATGATGTGATCATACAGGACTGGGTCATGATCTATATAAATCTCTCACCAAGATCCGTTTACCGATGAGATTCATATATATCAACTAATGATGGCTATATGCGGTGATCATAATCATGAGTGTCTTATCGACTCCTTCATGTTACATCGTGGTCTTTGATATACCATGGGTGAGGTTGGATGCAATTCCTGATCAATATGCTCCGTATGTTGGGATTGCGGTTTGGCTTGTGCCTAGAAAGGTTTGTATACAATAGTGGAATCCACTCCTTCCTGTGAGAATCAGACGATAGTTCCCTTAAGGGTTGATTCGGGGCTTGGACAATATGAGCGCTTTCCTAATTCCGTGAGGAAATAGGATTTATTGTCCATTAAAGAATCAACGGTATTTAAAGGATATATGTAATTAGAGGGGTATAACGAACATTATGACCCGGCTCTAATTATGAACTATTGTGGAGGATCACATCATATGTAATAGCTATATCGATGAACACCGAGTAGTATTGGTCTGTGTAAAAGCGTCTACAGTTGAGAGAGTGCAGCTTCGGGTTTTTAGTTGAGTAACACCGAAGTTAATAATCAATGAATATTGATTAAAGAGTTTAATTAATGATTCCGAGGATTATTGGAGCTCAAATTACGGTCCATTAGGTCCCCTTACTACCCCGATTGATTTAAATAACAAGGGTCACGGTTAATTAATTGGATTGTCCAATTAATTGTGTTATAAAAGTGATATATATATATATATATATATATATATATATATATATATATGTATATATATATATGTATATTCGAGAATTAATTGAATAATGAGACTATTTAATTAATGAATGTTAATATTTAAATTAATTAAATAATTAGATTATTTAATTATATTGATAATTATGAATCATTAATTAACTATTAATTGGAGGACGTTAGTTGATATTTGGATTTAGGTGAAGATAAAATAATAAGATTATTTTATTTTTACTAAATCATTTATCTAAGTATTTGAATTTAAGTTTAAATTTAAAATACTTATTATCACTTTTAATATATTTGATATATTTGAAAATGATAATTAAAAAATATATATCAATTAATAACACAATAGATTGCATTGGATGCAAATTGGTGGGTGCACATGAAAAAATAGTCAAAAGAAGAATTTACATATGATGCAAATACCTAATACACATATTATATATATATGTAATGCAAGGTGTAGGCGTAAGAAAAAGATTTAGAAAAAAAGTTGTTTTTGTTTTTTTTTGTACCTGATACACACGTAAAAAAAAAGCATAAGTTTTGCATGAGATGCAATTTATGTGTGTGTTAAATCAATACACCAAATTGAGAAGAAAGAGTTTCTTCAAGTATTTCTTTACATTCTCCATTCAAGTTTCTGAGACCGTGACGCGCCCATACGCAGTTACCAGTGCCAGGAGATAGCGAGGAAGATTGAGCGGTTCAAACAGGAGCACATCGTAAAGTGAAGGAGTCTCCAAACGTTGGTAAGAGTGGTTCAGACAGGAGCATATCATAAAGTGAAGGAACCTCCAAACGTTGGTAAGATTTTCTTCTTCTTATTATATCGATTTCAATTTCCTGTGTTTACATATTGTATGTATTAGTTCCGAAAAATTATGATCCCAATTCACTGGTCCAGGATATAGATTATGATCTGTATAAAAATTTTAAAACCTAGTTCCGCTGTGTAACCGGTGAACGGGGTAGCCAATTTATTTTTCGGAACAAGAAATTGTTTTCGCTGCTCCTGTATGTATGAATGTGTAGGCACCATCTTTATGATTGTATGAATGTTTATAATAAATTGTTTAATTTAAACATGGTTGATCGTAAAATTTTATGGTACTGTGGATTTAGGGTTTATGGGTTGTATAATTTTTATTTTATTTATTTTTATTGTAAATAAATATAATTGTAACCTGTAAACGAAGAACTGGAAACGTGGTACTGTTCACCGGGGGGGTACTGCTCACCGGACACTGTTCACTGCGGTACTGTTCACGGGTGATGTTCATAGGTACTATTCACGACGGGTACTGTTCACAGCGGGTACTGTTTATACGGTACTATTCATATATTGTACGGTTCCATTGGCAAGTGTTGTCTAGTGTGTTCCGTGCAGATTTCCCGTTTCGGATTCATGAGATGAATCAGAGTGACCTGAAGAGATTGAAAGATATCTGAAGTTACTAGAAGACCAATGAATGCCTTGGATTTCTTTTTGTAATTTTAGATACCAATTTTTTAGATTAAATAATTCACAATACTCGGTCAATTCATGTATGCTTTATATTATGTGATGATAAAAGCATTGCAATGCATATGTATGCCATTTAGATTAGATGTGCCGACACAAATATATTTGATGTCATATATGCATCATAGCTTGATATTTTATGTATTTTTTTAAATATGATTAAAATGGGCAATATACATAATTGACTATGAATAATGAGATTAATTTTTAATGGTTAGAAAACTTGGTAATTCTCATTAATATTAATCTTGTTATTAAAGAGTTTAATAAGTTAGACTAATAGAGTCATTTATTGTAATTAGGATTAATATGATTAATTACCCAATAATAAATGAACCGAATAAAGTGTTAGAGTTTTAATTGTTAAAAATTGGTAAACACTATTATAATAATCTAACCATAGTAAATAGTTTACTGAAACTTAGATTGTTCACTAATAGATTAGATTTTTAATTGTTAAAAATCATTAATAATTTATTAGTTAATTAGAATTTGGCTTTAAATAGTTAATATGCTAGAGAACTTGATTAAAGTTAGTCGTTTAATCATGTAGAGTTTAGGTGCATTAACGGTTAATAGAAAACCCTATTTTTAAAATAGTGAGTGGGAGAGGGATATATGACATATATATCCCGTGGTCTCCATCATTAGTTTAACACTGTGAGATTCGAGTGAGATCTCGTGACGGCTTTCATTTCTTCCTACCTAAGGAGGGTTTCCACAAAGGTCAATACCAATGTTGACTTCCTAACATATAGGATTTCTGAGGGTATTTCGGGATTGACCGACCCTAAGGCGGCAATTCTCGAGTTAAGCTCGTGAGATCTGAAATAGTGGGTTACACTCACGAAGGTTTTGATTAAGTTTGTTAATTAAAAACCTGACTGAATGAACGATGGTTGAGTGATATGGAATAAGAGTTATTCTAGAATATCATTTGATTGAGAATGTCTCGGTCCAACATGCATAGAATTGACCGACCTTAAGGCGGCACTTCTTTGTGGTATGTTGGATCATCGTGGTATAGCAACTAGTTTTAGGGTAGTTCTAGTTCGTTAAACATGTTCGTGCATAATGTTTAAATTTATGCTAAAGCACTTGCACTTGTTTTAAATAAATGACTGAATGAATGTTTTATTTATTTAAACAAAATGTCTTCTGTAATACTTCAAATTCTCGCAAACGATAAATTAACTGGTGATAACTACACTAAGTGGAAACTTAACATGAATGCAATATTGGTCACCAAAGACCGCAAGTTTGTGCTTACGGAGGAATGTCCTGTAGTGCTTGCTGCCAATGCCACACGAACTGTTCGTGAGGCATACGAGCGATGGGTCTCATTTGATGAGAAGGCCCGAACATATCTGTTGGCTTCTGTAACAGACGTGCTTGTCACAAAGCATGAAGCAATGACTTCAGCATTTGAAATCATTGAGTCATTGCAAGCTATGTTCAGGCAGCCCTCCGAGCAAAAGTGACACGAAGCTGTTCGTTCCGCTATGCTCGATCGTATAAAGGAAGGTACATCAGTTCGGGAACATGTCATGAGCATGATGTCCTACTTCAACAGGGCAGAAGTTAATGGTGGGGCCATTGACAAACCCAGTCAAGTGAGCATTATAATGACGACTCTTTCGAAGAGTTTCAATCAGTTTAAAAGTAACTACGAGATGAACAAGTTAAGGTTCAATCTCACACAGTTGCTCAATGAGCTCACTACCTTTGAGTCCTTGACTAAGGACAACAAGGGCAAGACCAGTAAGGTAAATGTTGCCGAACCATCTTCCTCCAATAATAAAAAGAGAAAGAGGTCTGCTGGGAAGGCGAATGATAAGCCCAAACCCAAGAAAGCCCAAAGAAAGAAAAAGTCCAAGAAAGGTAAATATGATTTACTTGGTCTTAAGTCATGTTTAGCGGAAGATGATTCTTCACACTGGATAGTTGATTCAGGGGCCACTAACCATGTTTGTTCTTCTTTACAATGGACTGATTCTTGGACACAACTAGAGAAGCAAGCTTTCTCAATATGTGTGGGGTCAGGGGATGTCGTGTCGGCACGAGCAGTGAGCGTAATTAAATTACGTTTTTGTAATAATTACATATTGTTGGACAATGTAATTTATATTCCTGGATTTACACGGAATTTGATTTCCGTTTCTAAGTTGTTAAAACAAAAATATTTTGTTTCTTTTAATAATAAGTCTGTTATTATTGGAATGAATGGTCTGAATATTTGTTCAGGAATTAATGAAAACAATTTGTATGTGTTAAGACCGTTAATACATACTACACTGCTCTACACCAAAATGTTTAAGGTTGAAAAACCAAAAACTAAACGACATAAGATTTCTCCAGATAATGACACGTATCTCTGGCATCTAAGGCTTGGTCATATCAACCTTGACCGGATAGACAGAATAGTAAAAAGCGGACCTTTAAGTGAGTTAAAGGTTGACACCTTATCTGTCTGCGAATCTTGTCTGGAAGGTAAGATGACTGACAGACCTTTTACTGGAAAATGGCTTAGAGCTAAAGAACCGCTAGAGCTTATACATACAGACGTCTGTTGACCGATGAATGTTAAAGCTAGGGGTGGTTATGAGTATTATATCACCTTTATAGATGACTACTCAAGATACAGATACGTCTACCTAATGCAACGGAAGTCGAAAACATTTGAAATGCTTAAAGAATTCAGAGCTGAAGTTGAGAATCAATTAGGTAGGACTATCAAGTCACTACGATTGGATCGTGGAGGTGAGTACCTTGACTTAGAGTTTGAAGACTTCATGGTCGAACATGGGATAGTTTCCCAACTCAGAGCTCCTGGTACACCTCAGTAAAATGGTGTAGCAGTAATGGAAATGGTGAGATCTATGATTAGTTTCTAATCATTACCAAATTCCTTCCGGGGATATGTGTTACAAACAGCGGCATACATTTTGAATGTGGTGCCATCCAAATCTGTTCCTACGACTCCCCTAGAGTTGTGGAATGGTCGTAAAGCTAGTTTACGACATTTTCACATATGGGGGTGTCCAGCACACATGCTAAAGAACAGAAGTGAAAAGCTAGAGTCCAAGTCTGTGGTCTTCCTGTTTGTAGGATACTCCAGGGAGACCAGAGGTGGACATTTCTATAGTCCCGAAGATAACAAAGTATTTGTATCGACAAATACAACGTTTCTTGAGGACAATTATATTAATGGCCATAAACCTCGTTCTAAGATTGTATTGAATGAGTTGGAGCCTGGTGAGACTAGTACTTCATCAACAAGAGTTGTTGATCCACAAACATCTGAGAGTTGGATGGTTCATGATCTGGATACACTACCACCTAGACGTAGTGAGAGGGTTGTGAGACAACCTGAACGCAATTTAGGTATAAGTAAGGGACAAGGCATTGTCTCTGCTGATAGTGTGGATGATCCATTGACATTTAAGAATACAATGGAAGATCCTGATGAAAAGGAATGACTTAAAGCCATGAATCTCGAGATGGAGTCCGTGTACTCTAACTCAGTCTGGGATCTTGTAAACTTACCGGATGGGGTAAAACCCATAGGGTGTACTTGGAACTATAAGAGAAAGAGAGGAGTAGACGAGAAGGTAAAGACCTTCAAAGCAAGACTAGTGGCCAAGGGTTATGCATAGAAAGAGGGGGTCGATTATGATGAGACCTTCTCGTCAGTAGCCATGTTTAAGTCTATTAGGATTCTCTTATCCATTGCTGCCTATTTCGATTATGAAATTTTGCAAATGGATGTCAAGACTGCATTCTTGAATGACAATCTTGATGTGAGAATTTATATGATGCAACTAGAGGGATTCGTGTCTCCAGATCAAGAGCAAAAGGTTTGCAAGCTTCAAAGGTCCATCTATGGACTTAAGCAAGCATCTAGATCGTGGAACATTAGGTTTGATGATGTGATCAAAACCTATGGCTTCGAGCAGAACGTTGATGAGCCTAGTGTTTACATGCGCATCATTAACAAGAAAGTAATTTTCTTGGTCCTATACGTAGATGATATCTTACTCATTGGGAATGATATGAGAATGTTGTTTGATGTAAAGGGATGGCTGGCTGGCTGGCTGGTTGGTTGGCTAGCCAGCCAATTCCAAATGAAAGATTTGGGAGAAGCGAGTTATGTTCTAGAGATCCAACATATAAAGGATCATAGGAACAAACTCATAGCACCATCTCAGGCATCATATATCGACAAGATTCTTACTATTTTCGATGTAAAACTCCAAGAAAGGTAATTTACCTTCCAGGCATGGAGTTCACTTGTCTAAGGAATAATGTTCTTAGACACCTTAAGAAGTTGAGGAGATGAGACGTGTACCCTATGCATCAACAGTAGGTAGTCTCATGTATGCTACGTTATACACGAGACCGGACATCTGCTATGCAGTGGGAGTAGTCAGCAGATACCAGTCCAACCCAGGATTGGATTATTGGGTTGCTGTCAAGACTATTCTCAAGTATCTTTGGAGAACGAAAAATTATATGCTAGTGTATTCCGGACAGGATTTGATCCTGTTAGGATACACGGATTCTGATTTTCAGTCAGACAGGGATTCTAGAAAATTCACGTCTGGATCAGTATTCACCCTAGGTGGTGGAGCCATTGTATGGAGAAGTATCAAGCAATTTGCATTGCTGACTCCACTATGGAAGTCGGATATGTTACCGATTGTGAAGCTGCTAAAGAGGCTGTTTGGCTACGTAAGTTCTTGAGTGATCTGGAAGTTGTTCTAGACCTGGATAAGCCCATCACACTTTATTGTGATAACAATGGTGTTGTGGCTAACTCAAAAGAACCAAGAAGCCACAAGAGAGGGATGCATATAGAGAGAAAGTATCATCTCATTAGAGAGATAGTGCAGATAGGAGATGTGATCGTCACCAAGATAGCCTCACAAGACAATCATGTTGATCCGTTTACAAAGACCTTACCGAATAAAGTGTTTTCGGGTCATCTAGATGGTCTAGGGTTACGAGACACGACTCACATGCTTTAGTGCAAGTGGGAGATTATTGGGGTTTATGCCCTAAAGATGTAATTTTTAAATGGGTTTATGAAATAAATAAAAGGAAAAGTTCAATTCATTCTTGTTGTGTTGTTTATTTTATAACTTTTGCATATATTTAACATCCAAAATTGTCAGATGTAATCTCGAACTGTGTATATAAGTGTCATATACATATGGATACAGTAAGAGACGTGCAATCTAAAGAGTCCAAAGATAGAAAATAAAGTTGTGTACTTTATTTGTGGTTAATCTATAGTTGCGTTCCATTCCGTAATGTACGATGATTCTATCTTGAATTATTCATATGAGATATGGGAATGGAGGCACTTTGTATGATGTGATCATATAGGACTGGGCCATGATCTATATGAATCTCTCACCAAGATCTGTTTACCGATGAGATTCAAATATCAACTAATGATGGCTATATATAGGTGATTTAATCTTGAGTGTCTTATCGACTCCTTCATGTTAGATCGTGGTCTTTGATATACCATGGGTGAGGTCGGATGCGATTCCCGATCAATATGCTCTGTATGTTAGGATTGCGGTTTGGCTTGTGGCTGAAAAGGTTTGTACACAATAATGGAAACCACTCCTTCCTGTGAGAAGTAGACGATAGTTCCCTTAAGGGTTGATTCAGGGATTGGACAATATGAGCGCTCTCTTAATTCCGTGAGGAAATAGGATTTATTGTCCATTAGAGAATCAACGGTACTTAAATGATATATGTAATTAGAGGGGTATAACGGATATTATGATCTAGCTCTAATTATGAACTATTATGGAGGATCACACCATATGCAATAGCTATATCGATGGACACCGAGTAGTATCGGTCTGTGTAAAAGCGTCTACAGTTGAGAGAGTGCAGCTTCGAGGTTTTTAGTTGAATAACATCAGAGTTAATAATCAAGGAATATTAATTAACGAGTTTAATTAATTATTCCGAGGATTATTGGAGCTCAATTACAGTGGGTCCATTAGGTCCCCTTGCTAGCCCGATCGATTTAGGTAACAAGGGTCACGGTTAATTAATTGGATTGTCCAATTAAATGTGTTACAAATGTGACATATATATATATATATATATATATATATATATATAATATTCGGGAATTAATTGAAAAATGAGATTATTTAATTAATGAATGTTAATAGTTAAATTAATTAATTAATTAGATTATTTAATTATATTGATAATTATGAATTATTAATCAACTATTTATTGGAGGACGTTAGTTGATATTTGGATTTAAGTGAAGATAAAATAATATGATTATTTTATTTTTACTAAATCATTTATTTAAGTATTTGAATTTAAGTTTAAATTTAAAATACTTATTATCACTTTTAATATATATGATATATTTGAAAAGGATAATTAAAAGATATATATCAATTAATAACACAAGAGATTGCATTGGATGCAAATTGGTGGATGCATATGAAACAATAGTCAAAAGAAGAATTTGCATATGATGCAAATACCTAATACACACATTATACATATACATATAAATACATATACATATACATACATATACATATACATATACATACATATATACATACATATATATATATATATATATATATATATATATATAATGCAAGTGCAGGCGTAAGAAAAAGATTTAGAAAAAAAGTTTTTTTTGTTTTTTTTTTGTGTAACTGATACACACGCAAAAAAAAAACATAAGTTTTGCATGAGATGCAATTTATGTGTGCGTGCAATGAATACTACAAATTGAGATGAAAGAGTTTATTTAAGTATTTCTTTACATCCTCCATTCAAGTTCCTGAGACCTTGACGCGCCCACTCACAGTTACCAGTGCCGAGAGATAGCGAGGAAGGTCGAGTGGTTCAGACAGAAGCACATCGTAAAGTGAAGGATTCTCCAAACGTTGGTAAGAGTGGTTCAGACAGGAGTATATCATAAAGTGAAGGAGCCTCCAAACGTTGGTAAGATTTTCTTCTTCTGATTATATCGATTTCAATTTCATGTGTTTACAAATTGTATGTATTGGTTCCAAAAATTAATTACGATTCCAAGTTCACTGGTCCCAGATACAGTTTATGATATGTATAAAAATTTTAAAACTTAGTTCCGCTGCGTAACCGGTGAACTGGGTTCTAATAATGGTATGCACCAAGAGTTGAATAAGGGATAAGTGTTTCTACTTAGAAATAGGCGCAGACAAAATGTTAAGCGCCTTTAAAGTCAGTAGACATATAAGATGCCCTACTGCAACGAATCTTGATCAATAGACTATTGGGAGACGTCCCAATGACTTAGTTGACAGATAAAAGATAAGAATCTTAAATTAGATACCATGCAAATAGGTTATAACAGAGCACTTCTTGACGCAAAAACAGAAGCAGTAAACTGATTGGGGAGTCAAGCAATCGATAAACTAACATGAATATATTCCCCGACGTTGCCCGAACAAGGAGTCGTGACAAACCTTGCCATACAAAGTTGCTTGGCCGAAATTGGAACGATAGACTTAATATAGTTTGAGCTAGTAAACAGTTCTGGCAAAGCTAGAAATATATATATATATATATATTAGACTAAGAACTGGTCGTAACCAATTGTACTAGTATAGTTTTAACCAAGTCAGTTATCTTGGTGTAAGGTAGTACACACAATTTGAGCTAACCTAAGGTGACGACCAAGGTAAACGCACTTAATCAGAGAAGGATCATTCGGTTCAACCTAATAATGGGATTAAATTACGGGGTGATTCACACTAGATGAAAAGGTGTGGCCGTAACCAAGATAATTAACTTGGCATGGTTGGACATGCATAATTCGAGTTGACAAGTGGTTATAACCAATTATAATTTATCCAGTTTTTAGTTAATTGCTCGTTTCGGTCTGGATCCTTGATCATCACTATTATACGATGAAATAAACAATTCATTCTAAGTCATATGCTTAAGAAGAGTTAGTGAAAATATGTATATTCATATACAAAAGCGAAGTCATATACATTAAAAATGGAGAGATTACAAAACAGCGGTCACATTGGTAATGGTGACAAGAGGTGAAGAAAGAGAGTTAAGCATCTGGGGCACTAGAAGGACCTCCAGGTCCAAATCCACCAGGAGGAAGGTCACCACCACTATCATCTTGGTTTAGGTCTTCAAAGTCTGGCCAAGTGATGTGGTCTTAGAAGTCTGGCCAGGTGATATGGTCTTCTGGGTCGTCAGCCATGAAAGGAGAATAATTTACCCGGTAAGGGAACAACATCAACCCCCCTGGTCAGGGCGCCACTCTCTCCGTCGGAATGGAAAACCACTAAGGAAGACATAGAAGGAAGCTTTAGGTGCACGGGATGAGGATCCTTCCCTATAGATCTATTGTAGACCCTCAATCTGATCATTTGATTCCATATGGCTTCCATGGGCTCGTTTTTATGCTTCTTAATTATTTTGTCCCATTTCTGGTGAGCCTCCTTCGAAGACCTCTCTTGTCAAAGAATGCTCGAACTGTGGCCAGCCGTCTTTCAAATTCCCTCAGCATGACAACATCAAAGGCTGGGGATCTTTTATAATGGTCCACATTCTGGACTTCGAGGGCTAACCTGGTTTCCTAGGAAAGCACCTTCATGCTGACCTGATATTGCTCAAGGTCCTTTGCCAGGATTTTATAGTGAATTCCAGCTTTCTCAGATGTCTGTTGTGCCACAAGCATAATTTACTGAGTAGAGGTAGGGGTGCTTTGGGTAATCCATGTCTCCTTTTCAAATTTCCTTGCTTTTGTTTTAGAAAGGATGGCCCTCGACTCGAGTTCAGCACTTCGTAACTCTGTCTTTCCGACCCTTTTCTCTAACTCAACATTCCTCGTGGTGAGTTCTCTAAGAGTTGTCTCGGATGCAGAAGCCATGCCATGAACATTGGCTATGGTTTTCCTTAGGGAAACCTCAGTCACAACATGGGCCTTCAGCTTCTCTTCATACTACTTAACTTTAAAGGCGCTGGCAGAAGAAGACTTCAGAGCATCGTCCTTCTCAGCAAGAGCTTTTCTTAGCCAAGATACCTTAGTGTCCTGCTTCTTCTGATCAGCCAAGACTCGAGTTAGCTCCTCTTCCACCACCTGAAAGAGAAGGTAAGAATCAATAAGGTTGGCAGAAACACGAGCTAAAAGAAATCTAGAAAGAACTTACAAAAACTCCATTATTAAAGATCACGCTTATCCACTCAGGAATTGGCAGCTTTGGCTTCCCTCCAGTACACATCGCCAATGTACCCATCGTCAGATGACATCGATCGGAGCATGGAGAGGGGTATGCACGAGAGCTACCTGAATGAGGATGATGGGAGGATATGGAAGCAAAAGCAACACAGAGTAGGTAAATCATGACCAGTGGAAGTGGTCAGGGGCACCATTGAAAAAAACAGGTCTATGACAGGTTGTACCCGTGAAATTACAGTACCTTATCCATCTTGAGGAACAGTAGTAGAGGCTTCTAAATCTTGCCCCTCAGAGACTTGACCTTCACTTACAACGTCCTGAGGAAGGGGTTTATGAGGTGATGATGGAGAAAACATTCCTAGGTTGGCTCACCCCTACATCTTCAGCCAGTTTAACTGTAGCCCTGATCCTTTATTTGAACACTGGAAGAAGTGCTTGCTTCTTTTTGACATATAACAAATCCTCTTCAAAAAGTTGCTCCACTAAGTTGAGCCCGCCATCATTAAATGCAAAGTCGGTAAAGATTATCTAAAGTTTAACCGAGAATTGTACGGGGGCCTTCCCTGGTTAATGTGTGGGCAGATATGAGGAAGGACGGTCAGTTTGAACCAAATAAGGCTCAAGACTAGTAGGAAGCACAATTGAGTCAGCAACCTTGACTGGATTGGGTGGAAGAAAAGAAGACGTTGCAGCAACCCTATCGCCCCTTTTCTTCGACCGCTGCTCCTGCAAGATTAGGTTAGTCAAGGTCTCCTGATAATTCTCTTCCTCTTTATTGAGAATGATAGGACTAACCCTTGGCTGAAGCGGTAATGGGTCTGCATCATATGAAGCCTCTGCTCTTTTATGAGTGGCCTCGGGGGCAGAAGATCCCTCCACGGTCTTAGCCACTTTATTACCAACGGTCTGCTTACCAAATTTTACCTTACAGGATTGGCCCTTGCTCGATTCATCTCTACTTGGTCGATCTCCAGCTGGTCTATCTATGCTCGATCTCTCTCTGCTCAATCTCTCTTTGCTAGATCTCCGTCGATCATATTCCTCATAAGCAGATTGCACTCGGGCATACCTGTCTCTCGATAATCCTCTTCGACCATCTGGGGGTGGAGTAACATTGTGACCGTTTGTTTCAGCCAGTCTAGTAGGAACTGCTAACGAGTCATGATCAGACTCATATACATGTTCCACTAAGTCCTACTCAGAGGGAGCAATTCCTTGAGTCATTTGATCAGCAACAACTTTTTTGCTCACCCGATCAAGGTTCTTAGCCTTTTCGGCTTGCTCGCCAGCAACGATATCCACTTCAAACACTAGAAAGACGAATATAAAAACAAGAGCCTACAACACTTGCGTCAGGCAAAAATCTCAGAAAAAGTCTCAGCTCGACCAACTCCTTCTCTAAGTACAAATTGTGGCGATCCTTGATCTCCCAAGAAGTCTGAGCCGCCTTCACAACAGTATCGGCCTACTCCCTGGTCATCACAAGCACGGTTTTGTTTCATAGTTCGGGGTTACAGAAGTGACTCGAGACACTGCTCTGAACCAGTCGATGGGTGGGGTCAGCAACCACAGTCTCACAGTAGTCATTGCTGACGAAAAACCAAATATTTTTCAAGTACTTGTTAGACGAAGAGAACCCCCAAAAGAAGCCCTTATAGTCATTAAGCGTAGGAGGGGTAGGCTTTTCATTATAACCATGGGAAATCTAATTGCTTGGGGAGATCGACTAAAGATAAAAAGTGCATCCAGTATCTGATCACCCTAGGGAGTAAAATTTACGTATCTCTTGAGGGTCAGGGGGTGTTTGGCCCCGATTTTCCTCCATAAGTGCCATAAGTTGATCAACACCTGGTATGAGTTGAGGGTTAGCTGAGCGGGGGCAATCCCTGAGTCTGTAAAGAATCGTATGATGAAGGGTTGAATAGGGAAAGTGACCCCAGAGGAGAATATAGTCCTATAAACCATAACTGCACCAGATAGAGGATTCCATACAATACCATTGTTGCTGCAAGATTGTTGTATCAAAGGTGAAAAGTCGAACCGATCCTTATACTTCTCAAGATCATCGTTGTTTACCACGTTAATCTCGAAATCAAATGCGCAAGGGTGATCAGCAGTGAATCTTAGCATGCATGCTCGTCATTCTCTCGGGACCTCCTTCATCTTTAACATCTGTAAAACTATCTTCAAGTCCTTTGCTAGACGAGCGATTTCTTTGGGTGAACCCCTGATAGTTTGTCTTCTGCTAATTGTCTTCGACATATCTGGACAAACATCAACAGAAGCAGAACTAGAAGAATTAGCAAATGAAGGGACAAATTCAGGAAGAGCCAAAAAATAGTCTACATTTAAAGCAACAGGTTGAAATGAAGGAGTATATGCGTGAAAATGACCCCAAAGTATGAATTCAAGACTAGCGATATTCTCACTATCGCCAGCCTCAATAACATGCATGAGAAGTTCAAAATACCGATAGCAAAGATTTGGATCCATACCTGGAGTATAAATGAATGCAATGAGAGCACAAGTGACTCATAAAGAAGGAAGGGAAACAAAGTAGAGTAAAAGCTTGAAGAAGAAAAAAAGATTAGGGTTTTCTCTGTGAAAAAGGATTTGTAAGGACGTGAGGGTGAAATGAAAAGTTTCGAGCTATATATAGAAATAGGTGACGTCATCAGAGTATACACACGTCACCAGACGAGAGTAGAAATAGGTGTGCACAAATCGAAAATCATGCACCGTTCAAAATTCAAAAAGATGGCTAAATGATTGCACCAGCCGACATAGGCGTGATTGACATCGACGTTTAGCTGCAAAATAATAAATTTGTATTAATGAGCTACAAGACAAGAAAAAAGAATACATTAAACACACTTTGCCGAGTGAAACTCATTTTGAACGAAACAATCGGTTTCATATGTTTAAGAGGGTATTGTTATTGGTACAATTTGTACGATGCCAGGTCACCAAAAGATAACCCGATCAAATAAACCCAAGTTGACCAAAGAGCACTCGTCAAACCCCCCCGACCAAGATGACACAAACAATTAGGCTGGGAGACCCGATCGAGATTATTAAGTTGGTCGGGGTAAAGGTCGTGATCGGATAGGATCATCGATGGGAAAAAACGGGTCTGGTCTGGTTTAGTAGATGGCCTGTTGAGCAACATGTGGACAACGTTCAGATTTAGTGAAGTCACGGCCAAAAGCACGTAGAGAATGAATCATACTCAAACAAGGTGTCTATAAGTATATTTCGATGAGGAAGCAAATTTCCTTATAGATATCGAAGTCCAGTTTGGGCAGGAGATCTGATGCAATCAAAAGATAATCAACACAAAACAAAGAAGAAGGATAACACGAATCCAATAAGTTAGAGTTTTGTTTAATTACGGAAAGTTTCCTTACTTGTACACCATGAATTAGGGTTCTATGCATGTATAAATATACCCTAGCAACACCCATAAAGGGGATAAATGCTAATTAAGCATAAGAGATATCAAGCAAGATTGAGTGTGTATTCTTTTGACAATATAGTGGATATTTTTTCTCTTGCCATTTCCGATAACCTTGAATGTTTACCCGCATTGGGGTTTTACCACGTAAAATATTGTGTTGCTTCTTCCTTATTATTTACTTCGATTTGTAGTTTTATTTTATTCATATTATTTGTTTGACGTGTGGTTGATCCAAAATCGTCTTAACAGACTCGAATATCATCTCAAAACACAAAGAATAACAAACTCCAATAAAATATAACAATTTCAAGAAATTAGTACCTTCAAATTGGTTTGCGTTTTTTCTAGGGTTTGGGTGCTTCGTTAAATGGCAATGGCGACGACACAGGCTACGATGATGTTGGCAATGATGACTATGACAATAATGAGATTGTGCTTCTCCTTCCTCTCTCTATTTCTCATTGTTGTTTTTTAGGCTTGCCTATCGTCTAGGGTTTGGTTGCTTGGTTCTATATCGATGACGACGGCGACGATGAGAATAATGACGACAACGATGACGAAGACCTTCTACTTTATCCTTCCTCTCACTTTGGGTACTGGTTGTTCTTGTTGTAGGCACAGAGCATGAGACCATTTGAATTAAAATGGTTTTGGTGTTGTTAATTGAGGTTTTGTTTGAAATAAAAGGGTAATTTAGTCATTTTATGGGAAATCAGATTCGGGAGGGTAATTTAGTCAACTTGATCAGGTTTTATTTGTTCTAAAACTTGAGGAGGGTATTTAGGGGATTTCAACAACAGGGTCTCTTAAGGGCATATTAGTAAATGGGGTTGGTAAAGCGGCTATATATGCAATTTTTTTCCCAATGGGCTATTTTCTAGAAAGTGAATCTTGGGAAAGGTTATTTCCACTAATTTCCACAAGAAAAAAAGGTTGAATTAAAAACTCTTTTGTATTGTTAGGGTTTTTACAGGCAACAAACAGAGAAAGGAAGAGAAAAAGATAGAGATTGTGTCCTCATTCGTCAAATATGTTGGAAAAATGGTAAATTGATGAATGAGAAATTGATACCAAGAATACACCCATTGGATTTGGAAAAATAAATGCTTGATTAAGTGTGTGTGTGTGTATGTCTACTTGTTGTGTAGC
Source organism: Dipteronia dyeriana (assembly GCA_032871835.1). Lineage (NCBI taxonomy): Eukaryota > Viridiplantae > Streptophyta > Magnoliopsida > Sapindales > Sapindaceae > Dipteronia > Dipteronia dyeriana. The sequence continues at coordinate 46,099,542 of CM065300.1, read as the reverse complement.
TTACAAGCAAGAATACAAGTCACGTGTGTATACCTATGACTCATTATTATATTACTATGTGTTTGATTTTTCCAAATCAAACAATAAATGGCATTTAATTTCAAACTTAATTCTGTCATCATCATAATTTAACTTTTGAATTTCAAAAATTGTAATTACCAATTTAATGGTAATTGATTTTGATTAAATCCGGATTAATTAAAACATTAAATTTTTGAATTCAAAACGATTGACTTTTAAAATTGCCATGGTTAATGAGAATTATTTCCAATTATGTCTCATGATTTCCTCTTTGACTATGATGAATGATTTATATATATCGAGTGCCTCTCACTCTTGGAAACACACGGAAAAACACAATCTTTTAAAATTTGAAGTCTTATGCTTTGCAATCGTTGTTTACCCGCTGTTGTCCTGTCCTTCGTGTTGTTGTTTTTCGGTTTTGTATTCTTCCGTGGTAAGTTCAGATCATAATTTGAGTTCGCTGATAGTGGTGGTGTTAATATACAACCACTGTGAATCGTTTTATTTTGGGAGACAAACGTCAAACACATACGGTGTTGACGGTGAATTTATCTTAAGGACATCGTACGAAACAGAAGACTCGATTCTAGGATTCTTTTTACCAAATTTTATAATCTGGATATTTCGTTGGTGTTTTGTATTATAAATCGAAACAGATTTGAAATTTTCTAAAAGAAATACTTGAAAAATCAGGACTCTCATTGTCGACACCTTCGATTTCACTCGTCCTTAGCTATACCGGTTGAAGTTCGCCCGTTTTTCCCCAGTCAACAATGCAATTCCTTAAAAATACAACTAAAGTCGATTGGATTGCCATAGATGCAGGTGCCTCCAACGAATTGAGGAGCCGATCGCCTCCTTCAGCGTTAAAGGCAGAGCCTCCTCCATTAATAGATGAAGGAGTTGATTGATGACCGGAGGAGATAATTGATTCAATTCTCTACCACCAAGTTCCTAGTAAATTATCGCAATTCTCTCTCTTATCATGTTTCAATTAGAATCACTCTATTTTAATAGCTTTGTGTTACTTATATTTTGGTTGATTTCTATATTTGTTAATGAGCATGTTTCGTTAACAATCACATTAATACTATAATTAAAAAACAGAGTTTGTGATATATTTGTTTTTATTTATCTTTTTGAAATTTAAGTTTGATATGTTTTATGTTTCAAGAATACATCTAAGTCAGAGAATTTGAACACCTCATGAGAACCCTTTGATGATCAGAATATTCTTATAGATACATACAAATCATTCTGTACAAAACCTATCTAGAGAGGTAATGCATTTAAGTTGTTTGATAAGTACTAAAATTAAAGCAGATTATGTATTCTTTACTTTAATACCTCAATTAAAGTACTTTTGATTTTCCTTCTTGTTTTCTCTTTATAAAAACTCGAGATCTTTGAAAGTTTATGGATAATGGCAGTGTATTTTAAATATAAACAATTTAATTTATCATTTTTTAAAAAGTATTTTATAATTTTCGGTTAATAAATTTATGAGTATGATAATTGATAGCCAGTATTTATGAGTAGGGCCGGCCTTTTGTATCATACTTTTTTACGAATTATAGACAATTTATTTAAATTTCTTTATCTTGGGCAAATTCTATGGCATGTTTCTTTGATTGGCTTCTCAGCTTTCTTGTCGACAGTACATACTCTTTGCTTGTTGAAAGTATCTAACTTTCTTATTATTTTGAATTCACTCGGTTATTAACATGGAGATTACAATTAATTCGCCAAACATGGGAGAAAAAACATTAGTGAAGCACGCGTCATCCTATTTTTTTTTTTAACAATTGACTTATAAAAGTATTTGTTTTCATTCTGCTAATGTATGTAGAATTGAATTGCAGCGGGCGAGCATATAAAAGTTAAAGCATGCAATGTTTATGTTCCCTGTGCAAGTGTGGGTTCGAATGAGCACATTTCCTCCGGGTTGACAGTTGTGCAAATATTTATGTTTGTGAGCATTGATATGAAGATAATGATGAAGAGGTGGTCGTCGAAATGAGTGTTACCTCCATAGATATCAAGACTACAATTGCATCATGTATCGTTTACGAAAATTCTAGAAAGTGTAGGTCGAGTTAGTTTATAATCTAGTAGTTATTGGATCCGATCAACCAATGTATTGAGTTACTGGCATGATATTATGCAAATAGAGTTGGAATATTGCTTCATAAATGATATGCAAATAGAGTTGGAATATTGTAAAATTTTGAAATTTGGATTATTTGTGATTTTGATATATATAGGATCATCAATATAGTTTGGAATTCAAATGACATGCAGCTTTAAAAAAACATGTAATTTGACATACGACCTGCATATCATGTAATTTAACGTACAATTGACATGTAATTTTAAATCACTCATAATACACCTAGTATATAATTTGGAAAGTCAACTGGCATGTAATTTGTAATTAATTTTAAGTTACAAGCTGGTTAGTTTTTAAATTATATGCTAGTCAGTAGTCGATTTCCAATTCACATTTTGATTGATTTTCAAGTTACATGTTAGTCGTATACAGGAAATTAGATGTTAATCATATTCTTGTTACATGCCCGTTAGTTAAATTTGAAGTTACATGTCAATTAGTTTCTAACTTACATGTTAGTTGTTAGTATATTTGGGTATGGGTTGGAGACCCATTATACACCCAAGTGGGCCAAGAACACAAGTAATACATGGAGAGCCCAAAATCCATGTAATCCAAACCCAAGCTCAAGCCCATGCCTATGACATATATGCAAAGCCCAAACATATGCCCAATGAGCAGTTTTATGCTACATATACATCAGTGTTAGAGACTGATTAAGACACACATAACAAGACACACATAACAAGACACATAATAACGTGAATGTGTGTGTGGCTGTGTCTAAACATTATGAGTATGCATGGGAAATCATTATCTGTACAATGCAAAAGCTTGTGTGAGTGATGTGCTATTCAAAAGCATATGTGTGTGCAAGAGAGTATTGCATGGAATAATGCATATGTGCATGTGTTCATCAGAGAACAAAATACAGAGAATAAAAACACAAGAGAGATGTGGAGAAAATCTGTAGAATTTTCTCCCATCTACAACCAAAGTGTGGGTAAAATGCATTGTGATCAGAGGGGACTTTCCGATGATGTGATCGTCCTCCGACCGGTGATTCAGTTCCAAGTGTTCGATCCCGCTTCCGCTGGAATTCGGATTTCCGTATGGTGAATGATAATAATCCGAATTCGTTTTATTTATATCGAATATTATTTACATTTGTATCAGAGGATGATTGAGACTGTATTCTGGTAGAAATGCCATGTTTAGGAATTGTTATTCACGTTTTGAATACATCACAATTCAATAATGGCATAACACCACACACTTGTTATATTTTGTTTTAGATGGCATGATTGTATACATACATATATATATATATATATATATATGTGTGTGTGTGTGTGTGTGTGTGTGTGTGTGTGTGTGTGTGTGTGTGTGTGTGTGTGTGTGTGTGTGTGTGTGTGTGTGTGATTATATGTTCTGGAGATTATTGCCATGTTATAACTTTAAAATTGAGAGAATTTTGAAGAATTAAAAACGGAACCCGTGACTGATATGGGGTTTGAATTTTATTGTCATTTTTTTTATTTCTCTGCGATCATGGTACCATTAGATAGAGCCTTTCGATAGCTTTCCATGATAGGTCATTTGCATAATTTGGTTAAGAAACGAAGGAGAAAAACGATTTCGAATATTTACGTTCGAAATCAAAATATGGAAACTTATTTTGTTCTTGAATGTGGGCGAAGAACATGAAGAACATGTTCCACGCTCCTATGATCGGAGAGTGTGTTTCACCTAGAGCTGACAAAATCGACCCGTAACCCGTCAACCCGACACGAACCCTAGGTCAAAACCGGTTCGGGTTGGCTTCAAAACCGGTTCGGGTTGTAATCGGGTCAACCCGTTTAACCCGTTTATTATACGGGTCGTGTCGGGTTTGGATAAACGGGTTCGCGGGCAACCCGTTTAACCCGTATAGTCTTATAGATACATTTATAATTATTATTATTACAGGGGTTAAAAATAAATTTTAGTATACTATATAATCATTCTTTTAATCTCTCACAAACCCTAACAATCTCAAATCAAATTTCAGATCGCTCATTGCTCTCAGATCGCTCATTGCTCACACCGTCTATCACTCATTCCCAAACCTGGATCTACTTTCAAACTCTCATCGACAAATCGCCTACCTCCTCTCCAGCTCTCCCACGTCGTCGTCGTTGTCCCCCACTTGTCGTCAGATCTGTTTGGTTGCTCGTCTGTCATTGACAAACTTTCATCGACAAATCTGCTTGGTTGCTCGTCTGTCGTCTCCCTCACCGGCTCAATACTTGGTTACGGCTCTTCCTCACCTGCTACTCCGCTACTGAGATTTTGAAGCGGTAATTAAAGCTCTACCCTTTGCTTGGTTTTTTTTTGTGTCGAAAAATGGTCTATTTAATCTGGTAGTGGAACCGTGGAGGTCTTTGATGTCTCTGTTTGACAATTTATGCTCTATTTCGTTTCTTGTAGTGTATGGCCGTATGGTTTAGTGCTTGGTTTGTTTACAGAGTTCTGGTTCTTCTTTTTAGGCTTCTACTTGAACCTGGTGATTCACATTTATTGAGATCCTTTCATCTTTTAGCGCATTTTGTAACAAAAAACTTGTTTCACAATGTTGAAAGCCACATCTCTAGCATTATCATACCGATTCTGCTACAATACTTCAACACACAACCCGTATGTTGCATTTCATAAGGAATTAGAAAGGGGAAGACTGTTTGATCTGAGTATAAAACTATTAATATTCATGTTTTGAAGTATTCTGCTACAATACTTCAACATACAACCCGTATGTTGCATTTCATTTTTTTTCATTTATATTTTCATTCAGTGAAATTGATGGGGAAAACTGTTTATCCCATCCCTAGTACCGTGGTTTGTTAACTGACTGAAAAATTGATGCCATATGAGTCAAGTTTACCTATAAACATATCACACATACAAGCAATAGTCAACAAAATTTTATAGTAGATTTACTAATAAATTCAGAACAAAGTTTAAAAGAAAATATAGATAAGACCAATAAAAATATTACAGATTTAGTTAAGTTCTTTGAAATTAGCAAAGTCAAAACTTTATAGAATAATTTAGATTATATTAGAGAATCATTGACAGCCTTTGACAACCAAATTAAAAGATTCCATAGTAAGAAAGTATTGAATACAAGGTGTTTGAGGAAATGAATAACAAAATACTTTCAGAGAAAGAACAGAGTATAAAACTATTAATACATTTGTGTTTTTGAGAGAGAACTGAGTATTTTATTTTCTTTTATTTTGAGATAATTGCCGAGAATTATCTAAATGCATTATTTTCTCCTTAATCCTTTAATGCATTGACAGTTGGTTTCCGAGATAGATTAGCTTTGGCTTGTGTGATATGAACTCTAACATGCATGTTAAAGCACCTAGTAGATAATTTTGTTACCATTGTTTTTACAAATTATTCATTCATGTATTGACGGTTTTGTTCTGAGATTGACAAATTGTATTGGATACTTGGAAATGGAGGTAATGATTTTACTGTAACTTTGATAATTGTATTGTTGATTTCATTTTTAAGAATTGATATTTGAATCTAATTGTATATCACTTAATCATTATTATAGAGAGTGCAATTTTAAAATTTGAAGAAATTACTAAATATTTGTGGGAAATGGAGAATGACAGTACTCTTGCCAGTACTCAAACAATCCACGAGCAAATTTCAATTCAAGGCTATTAAATACATATCCATCAATTTCTTTGGACAACAATTTGGATCAATTTGTGATTATGGATGACTGTATGGATTATTTAAGGATTCATTTGTTTTTAACTTTGTATGGACTACGGATAACTATATTTACCTTTCGAGATGACTGTATTTAATTTTATATTTGTTGCATTATTTAATGGTATTAGATTGGATTGGATTATTAAAAATTATTACTCTATAAGGTTGGATGTATTTGTGGTAGATTAATATATTTTTTTTAAAAAAAAATGTTAGGCAAATGTGTTAAATGGGTTTGGGTTAAACGGGTCACACGGGTCAAACCTGACCTAGTATGACCCGATCAGATTATTAAACGTGTAATGGGTCAACCCGTTTAACCCGTGTATTTATTCGTGTCGTGTTTGGTTTTATAAGGTTAACCCGTTTAATTAAACGGGTCGTGTCGGGTTAAGGGTTAATTCTATTTGGGTCGTGTCAAGTTGAGGTCAACCCGACCCATGAACCTGAATTGCCAGCCCTAGTTTCACCCCTAACCCGAATGTCGTTTTCAAGAGCATATATGAAATTAAAATTAAATTTGGAGTCGGATGGTGGTGATCCCATGATCAGAAAAGTCTGGGAAGACGGCGAGTGCGTCTCACTCTCCTCCGGCGCGAGTGGGTGTTGGCATTCCATGCATAAGTGGCTCTAGTGTTGACACGTGGACACACCAGAAGATGACACGTGACGCATTTTTGTCTTTTGTGACAAGTAGCCCATTATCACTTTTGACATGTGGCGTCGATTTGTGTAAAAGAAACCGTTGACGGTTTCCGGCCACCGGGGAAGTTTTTGGGGACAGTTTCAGACGTTCGGAACAGTTACCAGTGACATATCATCACCAACCGGACCGGTTCCTGGTTCTGAATTTTGGTACTCCAGTCGGCATGTTTTTCGATGACTTTTCCGGCGGCAGATGATTTTTCCGGTGATGTTTTCTGGTGTTCAATTAATGGTTTTTCGGTGATTTTTCGGTGATCATAAGTGGTTTTCCGACGACCAATGGCGGTTTTCCGGTGATAAAAAACTATAATATATATATATTTTTTCAATTATTTTTATTTATTAATTTCATCGATATGTTTCACTCCAATGAGAGCTGAATTAATGCCTATAAATTCCGGATGTGATTTTTTTTAATAAATCAGATTCAAGTGACAAATTTTTGGTGTGGATTCCAACAACAGTTTCCAGTATGATTTTCGGTGACGGTTTCTGGTTATGGTTTCTGGCACGGTTTCTGATGACAGTCTCGGGTGCAGTTTCCGGTAACAGTTTCCGATACGGATGTCAAAGATGGTTTCAGGTGGTATTTTCGACCACCGTGGATTTTTCTAGCAGGATTTTTAGCACTGTTTTCTAACTGTCATGGAATTTTCCTGCGGAAAAATTTGGCCATCGAAATTTAGCTTCAGTGGGAGCTATGTATATTGAAAGGCCTTCATTTAAAATTCTCCGTCTAATTAATTATGCAATCGGGAAAATGAAGTTTGATTAGAATATACATTGGAAATGTATTAGGTTATTAAAAGACAAATTTTTCTAAATGAGTTAGAAATTTTTTTAGAATAAATCTGCATTATCTCATATGTCTTAATTGAGAAGATTTCATGAATCTTTTATTGACATATAGTCGTAGTCAATGACTCGTGTTTTTATTTGGAGAGATGCAATGGATAGTCTTTTAATGAAATTTCCAGAAGAGTTAATAGATCTATAAGGTTGGAAAAGCTAGAGTAAGGTACCACAATGTATTTTGGTTATATAGCGTGTGAACTAGAAATCGTAGAGGAGCGTTACATTATTGGGAATGTGAGGCGATCTACTACATCCGCAATGAATATTCATAGTGATACGCACATGAGTTATTGTACAAGCGAAAAATGATAAAATTCTTGAGAAAATGACAATTAAATGAGTTGTGAAGACTTAGAGAGTCTTTTTCAGTGGTGATCGATATAAATATGAAATGCATAGAATGAATAGCATGCAAAGTCACGTATTTTGAGAAAATATTGTGCTTTTGATAAACCGTTCTATAGTAAATAATTTTGGTTTATTTACTTTGTAGTAAAAACGGTTTGACCCATAAAATATTTTGTTGGGACTTGTGCATTGTATTCTTCTGTTATTTATATGATCTCTTGTTTTGGGAATTCAAAATTGTTGAGTACAATATTAGAATTAGAATTTTGCGCAAAGTACTAAATTAATGATGATTAAATTTTTGGAAACGGATGGTAATTAGACGCTTTGATGACTTTTTCGATTTTGTTCCTTAAATTGTTTCATCATTTGTTCGGTCAACGTTTGCAGCAAAATTAAATGTGTATTTTTTTTTTGAAATTAATATGCTTGCATAGTAGATTGTATGTCTCTACATAGATTAGCATAAAATATAATTATATATCTATAATATTGTGGCAAGTTTGATAGCAATAAACTAAATCGTGTAATCTAGGAAATAGATACAAAAAGGATTTAGTGTATTTTAAGAGTAAGAAGCTCTTGAGACTATAACATGAATCATGATTGAACTTCGGCATAGTACTTATTGCTCGATATACAAGATGTGAAGGCTTATCAAGCTAGAAGTTAAATTACTCTTATCATGTTGCCGAGTAAGTTAAATAGAAATTTCACATGTATGTTTTACAAGTACAATAGGATTTAAGTAAGGTGGTTTACCATTCAGAGTTTGGCTTGAAGGGGAAATTTTAGTAGTATTTTCAATACTAAAAAAAAAATTAGTAAGTACGGTATCAAGGTTTGATTACTTATAAGAAGCGCCAAAATTAGTGGCAGCTTCCAATAAGAATATAAAAAATGATACACCGACTAAACGATCTGATCTCTTTTGATAGTTGGAATATATAAAATTAATATGACACGTTTCGATTGCGTCATTTCGGTAGTAGAAGATGAGCGCTTAAAGGCGGCTTAGGCTTCTAGCCAATTTTATATGAAAGATTCCAACCTGTACAAAACTTTTAGTTTTGAGCTTAATAGTGGAAATAGTTATATCCAAAAGGAGAAGAGAATCTAGTCTTAACCACTTAATCTTAGACCGGAATATGCAAGAAGTTGAGGGATAACTAATTGAGAAAGGGCTAAACTCAAATAACTTGTTACAGTTGTGACAAGCTGGGACATTTTCACTCATAAATGCGTTGAGTCAAAAAGAGAAAAACCCAAACTCAAGAATTTGTTAAGTTATGCTTAAGTTTCTAGCTATGTATTTTCTTTTTGAATCTCGTCCATTGTGGACGGTGGATAAGCAAAGACATACCATCCAACAAGAAACTGTAAAGCACATTTTGATTATAGTTAGATTATTAGAGACAAGATGTATATGTGTTAGAACATTTTTTTTCGGAGTTTAATACCAACAAACAGGGTTTGCATGGTAGCCTAAATTTAGACTCCATGATGTTCTAATATACACTTGAGATCTAACTTGGTTTTAATGTCTATGGTTATCCTCATTGATTCGGGTTATCATTAATGATCATGATGGTTATATGAATATTATTTTAGCAAATTATATTCATATGGTACTTGATAGGTTAATGGTTTTATGGAATTATACGTCAGTAGAGACGGTTATAATTTTGTTTGTTTTTCAATCATTACAATGGTAATGGTGCAGATATTTTGGCAAGATAGATTAAGTCATGTTGAACTAGATAAAATGAGTATATCATTCAAGTAGGACTAATTTGACTCATTTATCTTAAAGGTCATGCATATTATCTAGCAAGAAAAACAACTAGAAAACCATCTAATAAAGAACTAGATCAGAAATTTCATTGCAACTAATTCATTATTACATTTGTGATTGAATGAGTGTAAAGACTAGATTGAAATTTCTTATCTAGTTACATTCATTAATATCATTAGATGTCTCGGTCATATCTATTTGATCTCTCATAAATCGAAAGCATTGGATTGCATTCAGATTGTTTGGTAGAGGATCATATTAGATGATAAACTTTTTTGAGTTTTAAAGAATAAACTGAGTACGTAAATATCTTTCTGAACAGTTCAAGGAATTGTTTAGTAGGAAAGATATAAAAAGATATTTATTTATTCCTAGGACTCCGCAACAAAATAGTGTAGTGGAAAGAAGGAATTAAATAATGTTGGAAATAGTTAAGTCTGCGATGGCACAAATGAATTATTTAGTATCTTACTAGAAGATATGTTTATTGTTGCCTACTTACTTAATCATGTTCCATTTTAATCAAACACTTCTACACCATATGAAATATGGACAGGTAGGTAGTCTGGTCTGACTAATCTACAGCCCTAGGGGTATGCAGATTATGTTTATAATCCATCTTATAAAAATGAGAAATTGGATGCAAGAAGAGAAGTTGTATATTTATTTGATACTCTGTGCATTCCAAAGGATTAAATAAACGATGGTGTATAATTAGATAGAAGTGTGACTGAATTTGAATCACAAGATGCCATTATTAGAGAATGAATTTCTTAATAGAAGTGAATTTAATATAGATATCTAATTTTAGAATTAGATTATCTGTGTTAATATGCAAGTGACGGTAAATTAAAAATTAACCTGATCCTTCATCCCTAGTGGGAGTGGAATTCTAAATGGATCTTTCATCCCTAGTGGGAACGAAAGTGGAAATCTACACCCTAGTAGGAGTAGAAATACTCATGGATCTTTCATCCTTAGTGGGAGTGAAACAGCTGTTAAATCAAACACTGTAATAATATACCAACTCGTGGACATAATCAACAAATTATCCCATTTCATCTTTCGGAGATTGAAAGGGAATTTTTGATGATTACTTCACTTGACAGTGATGAGCCAAATATTTTAGAATCTAGCTATCACTTATATCTACTAAGTGAATATATGAATGAAAGCAATGGAAGGGAAGATGGAGTATAGAAAAGTGATCATGTCCGGGACTTGATTCACTTACCGCCTGGTCATTAGACCGTTATGAACGTATGGATTCCATATATATCATATGTAAGGCGGAAAGTACTAATGAGAGGTATAAGGCTCGATCAATCGCAAATGAAGAAACTTATTCTTTGGAAGTAAAGTTTTCTTCTATACGCCTTATTCTAGCACTAGTCACATATTTGAACCTGAAATTACATCAGATGGATGTAATGATTGTACTGCTTGATAGAGAACTAGAGGAAGAAATTTACATGGAGTTGCCTGTAAATTTTTCGTTTCAAAAGATCAAGAGCGCATAAGTGTGTCTACTAGATTAATATATGATTTGAAACAATCCTCTAGAAAGTGGTATCTTTTATTTCGAAGCTGTAATGTCTTACAGATTATTGATGACTAAAGATAGTCATGGTAAGTACACTAAATAGGTTAAGGATAATTTTTATATTATCTATATATTGGACTATATGTCTTGGCTAGAAATAATGAAGAGTTTGTAAAACCATAATGAAATGGTAATTCTCAAATTTCTTTGAGATTTTATATGAGCAATGTGGCTTATATATATTAGGAGTAATAGTTGATTCCAAATGAGCAATTATAGGCTCATAGATACTCCTATTGTGAAATTACAAACTCTTATCCTCAATGTGTACATTGAAACTCTATAAGATCAAGTTATTAATTACAAGTTCCTCATGTTAGTACCATACAGAGTCTTATGTACATTGTTATATGTACAAAGTCTATCATTAGTTACATCGTAAGATTGGTGAGTGGACACCAATATAATCCTTGATTACATCATTGAGATGTTGTCAAGAGGATATTGACATACCTTGAAAGTACGACTAACTAATTAGTGTGCATTGTGATATATACAAGGCCAAATATAAATTATGCTACAAAAATTGGTAAATGTATATCAATATAATCCTAAATTGAGAGGATTATATTATAACTTTAATAGTAAGAGAATTTACCGTTAATGCTAGCATAATTACACACATAATGTAATAAAAATATGTCGTCAGGTTGAGACTAGCATTCGTACACGTGCGGTCGCCTCAATTGCTGAGATAACAAGATGAGATGAGACATATATATATATATATATATATTAGAGAATATGTAGGATATATTCTCGCGAAGCTAGTATATATGAATATGTCGCCTTGACTTTGTCAATATGAGGTTCACAATAAATATAATTATATATTTTATAATCGATCATGATAGACCCCACTATCATTGATACCTGATTCAAGCCAGATTTGAGATCTTAATGTGGCGTCAGAGAGAGGCGAGCTTTTAAGAACTCAGGTTAGTTACGAGAGTTGTGACTAGACTAAGATATGTACAGTGAATAATATAAAGACATATGCATTCTTATTTAGAATGAAATTCACTGTAACACGTGTTTCATACCACATGTGCTATTTGTGACCGATGTGGAAAATGAGAAAATGAATCCCTGCTTCCTCATTGCGAAAGTTCCATTGAAGTTTTATGTTAACTTCAAACTGTGTCCTTATGACCATTCACTCTATCTTGAAGTGACAGGATAATGTTAGCACCTTTAGCGTGTTATTTCTATGGCTATGATAATTCAGCCTATGAGACACGTCTAGGGTAACAGTTGTTCTGGAGATGGAGAGATAGATGAAATGAGAAGGCTTAATGAATTTTTATCTGACTTATGTATTCACTGGTCGACCAATTGTATTTGTTGCAATTGTGAATACATGAAATGTGATAAAGTGAAGCATAGCTTTTGAGGGATCAAGTATGCTTTAGACTGATAAAAATTATAAATTAAATCTAGGATACAATAATGAACAAAATTATCTCTTGTAAATAGAGAATTTACATTTGAGATTGTTAGCTCCCTTTTATATATATATATTGATTGTTCATAGGTCACACGATGCACTTACCCGTATGAACATTTTTGATAATGATAATAATACTTGTGTTTAAATGTTTTAAAGGCTCCTCTGTATATATCACATCTTACTCAATTTGGGGAATGGCAGATATTGATTAATAAGGTTGCACCTATGATGGGATTGTGGTAACTAAATTGTGTTGGCCCCACTTATGCGAGTGGGAGATGTTAGTATATTTGGGTATGGGTTGGAGACCCATTATACACCCAAGTGGGCCAAGAACACAAGTAATACATGGAGAGCCCAAAATCCATGTAATCCAAACCCAAGCTCAAGCTCATGCCTATGACATATATGCAAAACCCACACATAAGCCCAATGAGCAGTTTTATGTTATATATACATCAGTGTTAGAGACTGATTAAGACACACATAACAAGACACATAATAACGTGAATGTGTGTGTGGTTGTGTCTAAACATTATGAGTATGCATGGGAAAGCATTATCTGTACAATGCAAAAGCTTGTGTGTGTGATGTGCTATTCAAAAGCATATGTGTGTGCAAGAGAGTATTGCATGCAATAATGCATATGTGCATGTGTTCATCAGAGAACAAAATACAGAGAATAAAAACACAAGATAGATGTGGAGAAAATCTGTAGAACTTTCTCATATATATAATCAAAGTGTGGGTAACATGCATTATGATCAGAGGGGACTTCCCGATGATGTGATCTTCCTCCGACCAGTGATTCAGTTCCAGGTGTTCGATCCTGCTTCTGCTGGAATTTGGATTTTCGTATAGGGAACAATAATAATCCGAATTCATTTTATTTATATCGAATATTATTTACATTAGTTGAATATCAAATTATATGCCAATTGGTTTTCAAGTTACGTACCAATTGGTTTCCAAGTTACATGCTATTTGATTTTCAAGTTACATGCGATTTAATTTTTCAAATTACATTAAAGTTAAGTTTTAAGTTACATACCAGTTGATTTCTAAATTGCATGTCATGTGATTTTCATGTTACACACAAATTGACTTTACGAAATCTCATCCCTATGGTGTAATCACATAAAAATAGAAAAGTCAGAAGAACTTCAATATATGGTATAAATTACACAGAACTACATTATATACAGTTGAATGTGTATGGTATAATAAATTACTCAGCATTATATTATGTCTGAAGCAGTTTTTTTTTATAGGCCCACAATTGTTAGATATGGCTAGAATTTTTAATAATTATCAAACGGGATTCAACCAATGCAGAGACTTCCTAGAGACATAGGATGCGTTTGGAAGTAAGAGATCGTGTTTGAGTGAGGCTTGAAGACCAAAGAAGAACTGAAGAAATGAATTCTAGAAGGAACCGAGGTGTGACTGCGGTGCGGACAAGGCACATGGGCCTCGACATAAGGAGCGACACATTCCAGTGACATCACGCGGTGTAAACCGAGACGGAGGTAAAGGCACCAACTGCGGTATTCTAAACGGTGGACTTTATTGGCTTTACGTGGTGTAAGGGCGAGTGGTCAACCGCGACTAAGACCTAGGTAATAGCGGATTTTGCCCAGATCAGTAATGTAGCACGCAAATTAGGAAAGGTTTTCTTCTTGAAGTTCTTGTGCTTATCAAAAATGGAAAAAGAGTTTAGGGCCCGTCCTGTAAGTATTTTTCAGTTGTTGTTTTTCAAAATTAAAAATAAAAATGAAAACAGTGTTTTTGGTTTTATTTTCGAATTCTGAAAACGCGTCTAGTAGTGTATAGACATGACCACGGTTCGGTTCGAACTGTGGAACCGAACCGTAACCATTTGAAATGAACCGTAAAATTAATCGGAACCGTGGAACCGGTTCTGAAACCGTAAACGGAACCGTGAGGGAGGCAGTTCAGTTCCGGTTCTGGTTCCTCATTTGAAAAAATCGGAAATTTGAATTTAAAAAAAAAAATCAAAGAGCCGTTGGGCCCAACGACAATTTGTTTTTTTCTTTTCCCCTTAAATTTTAAATTTCCTATAAATACCCCCTAATTCATTTGTTTTCACACAATTGCTCTCTCAACTCTCTCTCAAATCTCAATTCTCCTAATTCTCTTCAATTATCTTCCAATTAGTCAATTATTTATTTGTTTATATTTAGTGTATTGCAATTATTATTTTTTAAAATAATTTAAAAATGCTTGTCAATAATTTTTTAAAATATATTTCCAATAAAAAAATTAATTTCAATTTCATCCATTTATCTTTTTTTTTAAGAGTTTTTTTACAAATTATTTTTTTCGATGGCAAGTGGAAGTGGAAGTGGAAGTGGAGTAAGAGACATTCCACCAAGACATTCCGTTTCCAGGATCGGTAAGGGTCGTATTCAGAGCCAAATCTGGTCCAGCCGGATAATATCGGTTTTGATGACACCGCTTACCATGAGTTCCTGTAACGACAAGCCTATCATGAATTTCTAAAATCCAAATTCCCCTTTAATAATTTTTGAACCCAATTCTAGCCTGCCTACTAGCGGCTCTTGCCCCGGTAATATGACAAGCCAATCAGAAAATATACCCGATTTTACTGCAGATCCAAATTTTGAAGAGGCGGTAGAGAAGGATAAGAAGCAGGTCAAATCTAATATATTCGTTCTCCACATGAAGAAAGTTACGAAACCGAATGGAACATGTTGGGCAGTGTGCAATTACTGCTCTAAAGAATACAAGTGGACTAAATCTGGAGGATACGGCACATATAGGAAGCATATTACGACCTGTCATCCAGCAGAACTTGCCAAGGGGAATGCACAATCTCAAATTTCCAGGTTTTCTACATCTGACACTCAATTATTTAAATATAGTGATCAACCTAATAGGAAAGAATTAGCTAGGATGGTAGTTGTAGAACATTTACCTTTTAGTTTTGGTGAAAAAATTGGTTTTATTAAATATTGTCATAAATCATGAAATCCTGCTGCATGTCGTGTCCCTAAGACCACTCTCACACGTACAATGTATGATATTTAAAAAAAGGTAAAAAGGATTTTGAAAAAATATTTTGCGAACTATATAGGTCGTGTTTCCGTATGTGTTGACATATGAACTTACCATTGGCGAATGCATTCATACTTGGGTGTAACTTGTCATTATATGGACAACCCATGGACAATACAAAAAAGAATTCTTGCATTTAGAGCTTTTGATGATGCACATACTGCTGATAATATTTATAAAAATATGAAAATCATTTGTGAAGAGTATAAAATTGAAAACAAAATTTTTTCAATTGGTTTTGATAATGCTTCTAATAATACGGCAGCTATTCCTGCTTTAATTGAATTATGCAAGCCTTATTTTAATAGTAAATTTTTTCATCAAAGATGTGCTTGCCATGTTTTAAATTTATGCGTTCAAAAAGGTTTGGAAATTCTTCAAGCTTTTATTAAACCCATTAAAGAGACCCTCTCATATTTTTGGAAACATCCTAATGTTATGAAAGCATGAGTAAGATTTTGTAAACAGACAGGTAGACATCCCATTAGATTTTCTCGTGATGTTCCAACACGTTGGAACTCTACTTATAAATTGCTTTGTGAAAGTTATGAATATAGGGATTTATTAGTTTCTTTTATGCAATATAATGTTAGTCAAATCAATCTTTATGCACACCATTGGGATGTTTGTACAAAAATTTGTAATTTGTTAAAAGTTTTTAATAGTGCTACTAACAATTTGTCAGGTATTTATTATTCTACTACTCAATTATTTATTATTGAGGGTTGTAATATTGCTGGTGCATTTGCTGACTTTTCATCTGATATACAATTACAGGCATGCATTGAAGCTATGAAAAAAAAAATGGTTAGACTATTATACGGAGTTTTCAATTATTTACCTGCTTGCGTTGTGTTTTGACCCACGTTGTAAACTAGATGCATTGACATATTATTTAACTCTTTATTATAAATGTTTAGGTATACAATTAGAAATTAATACTTATTGTGCTGCAATTAAGACATTATTTTATCAGTTATATGATGAATATCGTAGAATTTATGGTCCATCATTGAACATTAGTGTTCCACAAAATGAAAATGTCTCCCAAACTCAATCTTCTTGAGTGTTGGGGGCAGGGTCTGCACTTTTATCCCAAAAGATCAAAAGATTATGGGGCTCTTCTTCTTCTTCATCAAGTTCGGTTTCGTATGATAAGATAGAAACTTATCACAGTACCAATTTTGAGTTTATAGGAGACGATGATGTGAATAAATTTGATATTCTACATTGGTGGAGAGAACATCAAAAGCACTTCCCAATCTTGTCTATAATAGCCAAACAGATTCTTGCAACACCGGTTTCTACAGTGGCTGTGGAACAAGAGTTTAGCGCCGGTGGAAATATTTTGGACTTAAGACGGTCGCTTTTGAGTCCAGAGACAATTCAAGTTCAAGTGTGTGTTGATGATTGGACAAAGGCTAAATATAGACGACAAGAAATGGAGCCAGAAGTGATATACGATTTCTTCGATGATGATCACACCACCGACACCGGAATGGAAGACAGCGATTAGTTACAGACTTACAGAATTACATATGTAAAAGACAATAAAATGTAAAAGAACTACGTGGTCTTTGATTCCTCTAAACCCCAAGAGGATACGTAAGCAACTTAATTTTGGTACAAATTAAGTGCAAGACCAATTTTTTTCATTTTTAGTTTTATACATTTATTTCAATTTATGTATTTAGTATTATTTTTTTTAATTTTAATTTCGGCTTACGGCCTTACACAATAAAATTCATTTACAATTTTACATTATTACATGTCTTATGTTTTCGTATTTTTTTAAATGCGTATCAATGTATAATAAGAAAAAAAAAAGAACTGAACCGGCCGAACAGATGGAACCTGACCGAAACAGACCGAACCGGAACCGGAGTCCGCCTGAACCGTGGCCATGTCTAGTAGTATATACCGAAAGCTGTATTTTGAAAATGAAAACGAAAAAAACGAGTCCGGTAGGTTAACCGAAAACTATCAAAAATTGAAATATCAATTTTGGCATTTTGTTTAATATTATTACAACTATAAACAAATTGAATATTGTCGTATGTAAATTTTATCAGATATACACGTCATTGACAAAGAGGATGAAATTGTCAGGTGGACATCCGAATAGGCGTTCAGAAAATATCCTACAAGACATCACCAAAGAAGAGAAGCCCGAATAAACAAGTATTGAACAAGACCTGTTCGGGGTCAACTGACGCCATATACTACTCGGGATCAGTTAATGATACTCGGGGCTAGTCGATGACATTTTCTACTCAGGATCAGATGATGTCACTCAGGACCAGCTGATATCGAGTTCTACTCGGGTCAAATATGAAGAAAACAAAATAAAAAGCCCGGCGCGTAGCTCACATGAATCGAGTCATTAAAATACACGAAGATATCCATATCAAAGAGGAATTCCAAGAGGAACAAAATATCAAGTAGAAAGGGTTCCTTATCAGGCAACAATTATATTTCTTCAAAAAGACTACACTCATATAAGGAAATAAGTCCTAACTGGACTAAATTACTAGAGTCTCATTCGACCTCAATACAAGTCTTCGAAACAGGAAAGAAGACAAACTACTTCGAACAAGCAAACAATCATAATTAAATACAAAGATTTTTATTACTTGTACAAAGAAAATTAGGGTTCTATAGACATATAAATAAACCCGTAATCTTGTCACACAAGGATATACAGCAATATAAAAAAATACAGAGAGAAGAAAGAGAGATCGAGAATTGTAATTATTTTATTCATAGTGGATTTTGGCTTGGTTGATCATTCAACCACCCATGGACGTTTCTCCGGTCATCGGAGTTTTACCACGTAAAACCCTACGTCCGATTACTTTCTCCTTCTCTTTCTCTTTGAAATCACAGCTAAAATCCAAATCTTGTTGGCTTTTCTCATACAACCAGAAATCGACGTCAACAATTGGCACTAGAAAGAGGGGGCTAGAACCTCTGATTTAAATAAAGATAATGGCAGGAAGAAGAAGCAGTTCTGGGGATGTCCAAAAATCTCCAGATAACTTCCATGTTGGCAGTAGCTCGCGAGATCTTGTTGTAACCACAGAGAACCAACCTACATTCATGGCGGGGATACAGCAAGTTCCTCCGACCACCGAAGACCTGACACAACGCTTTCGAGAGGCGTTGCAACAATTGGTGGCAGACGCAGCAAAGGAAGAAGTTGATCAACTGGCTACAGAAGAAGCACAACCTCCTAACCTCCCACCTGCGAGGCTTCGTTCGGTTGTAGTAGAGCCAGAACTAAATGCACTGGAAGCTAGAAGGAACTCTGCTCCAATCAATTAGGCAAGACGTGAAACACCTGAAGAGGAACGACCATGCAAGAAGCAAAACCAGAATCAGACAGCATATGCTAGAAACCGCAAACATGACTAGCACAGGGATCGGTCGTCATCAGACGATAGCGATCGACACCATCGCAAGTGTCATCACGAAATCATACGTGAAACCCGGTATCAAAGTGAAGAGCCAGAAAGAGGAATGGCAATCACCCAACGGTTCAACCATCAGAGAAATCTGGTGGGAGACATAAATGTCGTAATCCAGAGCCTAACTCGAGAAGTCGAGAACAATATGCTTCAAATGGACGCACTGGTCAGACGTTATGGGTACAACGATTTATCTAACGAAGATTCTGGCAGTCCATTCACTAGGGACATCCTGCGGACTTCATTCCCAGAAAGATTCAGGATGACACACGTGGAGCAGTTCAAGAAGGATACAGACCTAAAAGAACATGTCAGATGCTATAAAAGTGTTATGCCCAGTATGCCCATAATGATCCCTTATTATGCCTCAACTTTCCACAAACTCTAGGAGACACGGGCTCAAGATGGTTCGAGAGATTGCCCTTAGCAAGCATCGGAAGTTTCAGTTCACTGAGCAGGAGTTTCTCAAGGAAATTTCTGAGCAATGTTCATAGGAAAAAATCAATGGCTTACCTTTCTCAAATAAAACAAGGAAAAGATGAGTCGCTGAAGAAATACCTGGGGAGATTCGGCCAAGCAGTATCAAAAATCGGAAGTGAAAACGATGAAGCGATAATTGTTGCATTCATCAACAACCTACAGAATGGACGATTATCTTTTGACCTGAGAAGAGCCCGTCTGACCAGATACGCATATATGATGGATATGGCGGGAGGATATGCACTAGCTGAAGACGAAGAGTTAGCCACTGGAAGATGCTACATGCATGGAGGAAAACCTGAAAAGGACACTGAGTCCAATGTACAGAACCAAAAGGGAAAACAGAAAAGAAACAGTAAAGAAAAGAGCAAGGACGGGGGAAACGGGTGTAATACCGAACAGACCACGGAAAAATACCGAGGTAGATACACCAATTACACCCCTCTTCGAAAAAACAGAAGGAAATCCTGGCCATACTGGAAGCAAAACATCTGGTACAAGAGCCATGACGACAGTCTCAGTTCGCCTGATGGAATACAACCAAATACTGTAGATTCCATAAGAAAACCAGTCATGAGACTTCCAAGTGTTACCAGCTCAGAGATTACATAGAAACCCTCATTCGGGAAGGACATCTACAGGATGTTATCTTGAAAAGGGATGAGAAATCAGAAACAAAGAAAGAGATCAGGGCCGATCACAGCTCTGGTCGAAATCAAAGGGCCAGTCCGGAGGCCAATGAAGTAATACATACAATCTTTGGAGGACCATCCACTGGGAGAAGTAACCGAGAGCGAACACAGGAAATCAGAGAAGCAGTAGAAGCAAGACATAACTTTGACTTGAACTCGGTGGAGCCAGACCAGAAAAGGGTAAAGGAAGAATGGGACCCAATAATATTCACAGAAGCAGACTTACATGGGGCCGACGTTAGACCAAATGACGCCTTAGTCATAAGTGTCCGGATTGGTCACCGGGAAGTTAGGAGAATCTTGATAGATAATGGAAGTTCGGCAGACATTCTCAATGTAACCGTCTATGATCAACTCATATCGGACCGAAAGAATCTACAGCCTTTCCATACTCCACTCAGAGGATTCAGGGGAATTGATGTCAGGTCACTCGGGACGGTAAAGCTACCCGTAAAGATCGGAGTGACACCTTGTCAGAGAACTGTATTGCTCGACTTCGTGGTAGTAGACTTAGACAATTGGCCATATAATGCGTTGTTGGGTCGGTCATTCTTAAATAAAACTAAGGCCGTAACAGCCACTTATGCCTTAATGATCAAGTTCCCGACCGAACATGGGGTCGGTGTAGTCAAGGGATCCCAAGAGATGTCCCGAAGATCTAACATGTAAGTATACAAAGACAAAAATGATGAACAGGTTTGCACTATAACACAGCCGAGTCAGAACAAAGAGTCACTGTCATTCGAATTCGATCTAAGGGAAGAGTCGAATGAATCCAAAACTGAACCGGTCGAAGAAATTATCTTGAAAGAAGATGAACCAGATAAGAGGATCAAGATCGGGGTCAACCTGGAAGGAAAAGTCAAACAAAGCCTCATTGATCCGCTCAAAGAATACAGGGATGTGTTCGCTTGGAGTCATGAAGACATGGTCGGGATAAATGCCCGAATAATATCTCACCATCTCACAGTAGACCCGAATGCAAAACCGGTGAAACAAAAGAGAAGATCATTCAATCTCGAGAGAAGTCAGGCAATCAAACAAAAAGTGGAGAAGCTACTCGTTGTAGGGTCGATTAGAGAGGTCAACTACCCTCAATGGGTAGCTATTGTAGTCCTCGTCCAAAAGAAAAACGGACAATGGAGAATGTGTGTAGATTTCACAGATTTGAACAAAGCATGCCCAAAAGACAGTTTTTCACTTCCGAGGATAGATCAGTTGGTGGACGCAACATCAGGCCATGAATTGCTCAGTTGCATGGACGCCTACTCGGGATATAACCAAATCCGGATGAACAAGGATGATGAAGAAAAAACAGCATTTACAACTAATCAGGGATTATACTGTTACACAGTGATGCCTTTCAGATTAAAAAATACAGGGGCAACCTATCAAAGGCTGGTCAACACAATCTTTGCACGGTAAATAGGAAGGGATATGGAAGTGTACATTGATGACATGCTGACCAAGAGCATCTCGGCAGACAAGCATACCTCAGACCTGCGAGAGACATTTGATGTTTTGAGAAGATATCAAATGAAGCTAAATCCGAACAAGTGTTTATTCGAAGTTCCTTCAGGAAGATTCCTGGGTTTCAAGTTCACCAAAGGGGAATCGAAGTCAATCCTGAAAAGATCCAAGCCCTGTAGAGAATGACCTCACCAAGGACATTAAAAAAAGTACAACGCTTAACAGGATGTTTAGCTTCCTTGGGAAGATTCATCTCAAAGGCCACGGACAGATGCGCACCCTTTTCAAAGTAATCAAAAAAGGGAAATGGCTCGAATGGAACGAAGAGTGCGAGTAGTCATTCTTAAAAATCAAAGAATACCTAGGGCAGGCTCTCATCCTTTCAAAACCACAGATGGGAGAGATACTCCAGTTGTACTTATCAATTACAGAACTAGCAGCAAGCTCAGTCCTGGTCAGAATAGAAGATGGAGTACAGAAGCCAGTATATTATACCAGCAAGGCACTTTTACCCCCGAGATCAGGTATTCACAGGCAGAAAAGATGGTCCTCGCATTGGTTTCAGCGGCAAGGAAGCTAAGGCCATACTTTCAGGCTCATACAATCCAGGTTCTCACCGACTGCCTATTGAAACAAATTTTACAAAAGCCAGAGATTTCAGGAAGACTAACCAAAGGGCAAGCAGTGGCAGATTTTATAGCAGAGTTCACAGAGCCAAACATGGAAGCAAAAAAGATGTTAGGGAAAAATTTCCCATGGAAATTGTATATTGATGGCTTTTCAAACACTCATGGCAGCGGGGCAGGGATCGTAGTATGCACTCCAGAAGGAGATGATGTCGAATGTGCCATGAGGTTTGACTTCAAACCAACCAACAATCAAGCTGAGTACGAGGCGCTAGTAGCTGGACTCAGAATCTGCATAGTTGTCGGGGCCGACGAAGTCAAGATATTCAGTGATTCACAGGTAGTTGTCAACCAAGTCCTGGACGAGTACCAAGCCAAGGATGAAGGCATGATAGCCTACCATGACATTGCAAAACAGCTCCTCCAGAAATTCAAAGAATATAGGATTGCCCAGATCCCCATGGAGAAGAATGAAAAGGCAGACACTTTGTCAAAACTAGCATCAACAACAACCACAATCAGGCCAAAAACTATCCCGGTTGCACATCTCCTCAAACAAAGCACAGCTGAACCGAAAAACTTAGAAATTTCAAAAATCCGAACACCGCCAGATGATTGGATGACTCAGCTGAAAAGGTTCCTGGAAGAATGCGTGCTCCCGGAAGATCCCTTACAAGCAAAACGTATCAGGTATCGATCAACAAGGTACACATTGGTTGGAGGAGAACTATACAGAATGGGATATTCCCGAACACTCCAAAGATGTGTGTCAGAAGAGGATGCATATCGGATATTACAGGAAATCCACAGAGGAGTTTGCGGAAACCACACTGGGGGTAAAAGTTTAGCACACAAGGTACTCAGGCAAGGTTATTATTGGCCTACTCTATTCTCAGATGCACAGCGATGTTCGGAGAGTTGCAATACTTGCCAAAGGATTGCTAATGATATACGAAAACCCCCCTGAACAACTCAGAAACCTCACATCCCCATGGCCATTTGCCATGTGGGGTTTGGATTTTATCGGCCCAATGCCAGCTGGGACAGGGGGTGGAGCGAAGTATGCCATAATAGATGTTGACTATTTCACGAAGTGGGCAGAAGCTGAAGCATTGGTGCATATCACAGAAGCAAACACCATAAATTTCGTGAAAAAGAATATACTTTATAGGTTTGGAATCCCAAACACTATAATCACTGACAACGGCACCCATTTCGATAACTTGAAATTCAGACAGTAGGGCAAAGAATATCGGATTGCTAATTACTATGTCACACCTGCCTACCCTCAAACAAATGGGCAGGTTGAAGCAATGAACAAAATCAGCAAGCACACGATCAAAGCAAAGCTAGATGCCAAGAAAGGAAGTTGGGTTGAAAAGCTTCCCGAAGTATTATGGGCATATCGGACAACAACAAGAACGTCAACAGGAGAGACTCCATTCACTTTAGCGTTTGGAACAGAAGTTGTTATCCCTATAGAAACGTCATATGCATCACCCCGGGTCAGGCTATATGATGAAGAACAGAATGTTGATATGTTATTACAAAGTCTAGATGAGCTAGAAGAGAAAAAGGAGAAGTCCCGAATACGAAATATGGCATATTATCAAAGAGTAGCCCGTTACTACGACTCTCATGTTCAGGTCAGGCAATTCCAACTAGAAGACCTGGTACTCAGGAAGGTGTCATTGAACACAAAAAATAAAGTTGCAGGTTCCCTGGCTGATAAATGGGAAGGCCCGTACAAAGTCGAAGGAATAGCTGGCCATAGAGCATAATTGATTGCACGACCCATGCAATGCCCAATATCTGAAGATTTTCTATCGTTAAATTATTTTTTGTTCTTTTTTCTAGTCAGGACAATTTTAGTTAGGTCAGATATTAGCTGTGGAATTTAAATCTTTGTTGATTTTGCAGTTATAAATAAAAATCAAACTCGGGATTTCTGAAAGAAAGCATATGATAATAAGAACATATGGAAGACAAGCATGATAATAAAAACATGCAAATAGAATACTCAGGACCATTGATTCCCGAATGGGTGGAGAAGCTCGAAGAAGCATGCCAGCCGAGCAAGGTCAATTGACTTTAGCAAAAAGGCAAACCCGATGCACCAGATTCTGGAGAAAGGCTCGGGACGCTATCAAAAAAATTCTGGTGAAATGAGTAGCTGTGTTAAGCGATTCAAAAAGCTTAACGATTCGGCAAACCCTTGTGCATAAAAACTGGGGAGACGTCCTCGGTAATGCGTAAGGACTCGAACATATGATCATGGTGAGCCTTGATGTAATATTCGGGTAGCAACCTTGTATGAAACACAAGTATAAACCTACTTGCCTGTTTTAAAATGACTCGGTAAATAATACTAGCCAGTTTAATAAGATACTTGGCATAAAGATTGCAAGAGCCATTTTAATAAGATACTTGGCATTAAAATTATTCGGGTGACAACCGGTTTAATAAGATACTCAGTTAAGTTACCCGAACATCAGAATTACCCAGTTTAATAAGATACTTGGCATGAAGATTGCAACAGCCAGTTTAATAAGATACTTGGCGTTCAAAATTATTCGGGGGAACGAAACCGGTTTAATAAGATACTCGGTTAAGTTACCCGAACATCAGAAATAGTTGGTTTAATAAGATACTCAATAACAATAGAGTCAAGTTGAAGGTGAAATTCCTTGAAGCAATAAATCATATCAAGACCACTCGGTTCAGAAAAGTTAAACTCGGGATTTTATTAATCTCTCCAAAGAATCGTTACAAAAGAATTGTTACAAAGAATTGTTACAAAGAATCTCTACAAAAACTATGAAAATTCTATAAAAATCAAGGTTGTGAGGATTTTGAACTCTTGCCAATGCTCGGGTCGGGCACCATTTCATATTCACGAAACAGACTTTCATTTGAAGGCCAAGCAATCGTGTCGACCGAATCATCCATCCACTAGCTGTAATCTTCTCTTGGGATCGGTCCAACATCGGGTACCACACCCTCCACGACCGACTCCTGACTGGCATAAAAAGTTGAGAGGGAGTGTTCGGATGGAACCTCCAAATGCATGGGATGGGGCTCTGTGCCTCGGCTACAGCAGTAAGCTCTCC
Source organism: Dipteronia dyeriana (assembly GCA_032871835.1). Lineage (NCBI taxonomy): Eukaryota > Viridiplantae > Streptophyta > Magnoliopsida > Sapindales > Sapindaceae > Dipteronia > Dipteronia dyeriana. The sequence goes on along the minus strand of CM065300.1, from coordinate 46,073,934 downwards.
ACTCCTTCATCTGAGTCCGAAGAGATTCCAAGAATCGATCCACGTGATTTTTGATCGACAGCTCCCAGTTTGTTCAGGCTTTCTCAGTCGCCTGATTCTTAACCTTGAAAAACTCGCCAGCTAAAACTAGCCCTCGTTGAAACTCCCGAAGGAGAAGGGCATCGTAGGCAGGGGATCTTTTAAAAAGATCAACCCTCTGGACTTCAAGTTCCAGCCTGGCCTCTCGGGATAAGGATTCGACCGTCAAAGCCTCGCGCTCTAAGTCATCGATTTTCTTTTCATATGCCGACTTAAACTGCTCCGCTTCCTGTTCGGCTTTAAGCATTGATTCTTGGGCAGAGGACAATAAATTTTAAAATGAAGCTGCCTTCTCCTCTGCCAAATAAGCTTTCTCCTCGGCCTCAACCTGCTTTGCCAAACAGTGGTCGACAAACACTTGAGCACTGCCGCCTTCTTTCTGATAAGCCGATTCGACCCGAGCACGGCTATCCTTACTCTCTTTGAGCTGAGCTTCCAGATGCTTTATTCGATCAGCTTGATGTTGCTGCGTCTGAACCAGCTCAGAGAACTCGGCCACTATCTATAAAGAAGTTTAATTAAAAATCTAGTAAGCAAACGGGCAAGACAATTGAAGAGTTAGGAATAACTTACATAGGATGCGCCGTTAAAGATATTTTGAAGACGACTCGTCAGAGGCGTACCCCAAAGATGACTCCAATGATCATCCCCGATAAAAGCCCGACCAGATGACATCGCCCCGAGCATATCCTGGGGAGAACTATAGGAAGGATCTCCCGAGGGTTCAGCCCTTTGATCTTCAACCTCGGGGGGAGAGGAACCCCTGTTCGGCTTCGAAGTCTCTACATCCGCAGATGCTCCAACATCAACACTCGGGGGAATCTCAACCCCAGTATCTTCATCGCTGGAGTCAATGAATGAGACCACCCGAGGGACCTTGAGAGGGCGAGTAGAAGAGTCGACTGCCTTTCACTTCTCAGCCCGAGAACGATGGAAAATGAGATCAGCTGCGGGATATTTCTGAGCATCATCCCGAAAAGATTCAAAAAATTCGGGACCTGAAGGTACTTGTCCCGTAGAGGTATTACCTCCATCACCTGCGTCTGATCGCTCAGCAGGCCTTTCACCAAGACCCTCACGTTGCCTCTCCCTTTCATCAGGCAACTCCTGAGTTAGATCCACAGGGCCAGTCGGACCACTATTCTTCCCTACGGTCAGCTGAACGACGTCCTCGGGGACATATTAGGGGACTGGTTCCTCGACTATATCGGGTTCCTCATCAGACTCAGGCAGGGAAATACCATCATTGCTCTGACGAGCTTCTTTTCAGTTCGCCTGAAGAATCGACTTCACTTGGGGAGCTTGAACGCAGACCATGTCCGTGTCATCACCTAGAAGAAAACAAAAAGAATCGCGTCAGAATACAAAAAGCAAAAAATAACAATAAAAAAATGGTTACAAAGATCCACTAACATCGCCTGCGGTAGCCAGAAATCTGGCTAAAGAAGCCGAGCTCTATCATTTTAGTCTCGTTGAAAAGATAAGACATGCTCCTCTTTTTCAGGGTGCGAAATGTTGCCAGAGCAAGTCTGGTCAGCTCAGTGTCACTAAATTCAAGCTTCTTCTTGTTCCATACCTCGGGAGAACAGAAGAAGCAGGAAACTTTCAGCACCCTCCGAGTTTCCCCAGCCGAGAGGGTGACTTCAAGACCCAGATTCCCTCCGACGAAAAACCAACTGTTCTTCCTGAACTTGTTGGATGAAGGGAATACCCATATAAACCCCCTCTTTTTTGGGTCATCAGAGGTATCGACTTCCCGATTCACCTTTGTCCCCTCGGGGACGCAGCAGTGTAGCGGATTAGACATGAGGAAATAGGTCCCTGTCTTGCTAGATTGCCTCAGCATGAAGAAATGCTTGATCTCACTCGGGGAAGGCGGCGACAAGTTCATCCAGCTGTACATGTGCCACATGCATATCAATATCTTGTAGCTGTTCGGGGCCAGTTGAGTCAGGGCGATCCCTACTTCAGCCAAAAACCAGGCAATGAACGGCTAAAGAGGAAGTATGACGCCGCAGCAGAGCATGGATTCATAGATTACCACCATGCCCGGGGGAGGATTCCATGCAGCTATATCACCAACGGGAACCAGAATAACCGAGTTATCCAAATCGAATCGGACACGATACTTCCCGATCCCTTCTACCCCAACCACATTCGGCTCAGTGTCGAACCCACTCGGGCGATCAGTAGAGAAAGAAAGGCGAGACACTCTGAACGCCTCTTCAATATCATTCTCATCAACAGTCTGCTCCATGATTCAGACGTTGCCTGAGTTGTGCTTGTGAACTTCACTTATACTTTGATGCTTTCACATCCTTGATCGAAGCGGTACCATGTGATTAGAAACGACAGATTCAAAACTAGATAAAGAATCAGAAATGAATACAGAAATATGGACGTCAGGGTGAAGCCTAGAAACGTCGACCTCTAAAAAAAGAGGTTCATCAGGGGGTTTTCCCAATAATCTTCGAACACAAGAAACCAACTGGAAATCCCCACGATCTAACGCTTCAAGAGATATAGTACAGAGACGAAGACAGGAAGTTGGTTCCATTAAAACTAACCTTGAAGAAATCTGGTGCAAAATCTTCAACGGAGAATGGCGATTTTCTGTGCAAAGAAATCTGGGCTGGCAAAAATTTTTGGTTTTCGAGTTTTTGAGAATGAACCAGCGCAGCCCCAGTGAAGAATTTAAAGAGGTGATAGCACGAAACCCTAGGGTCTTAATACGGGAAAAATCTAAAGAAATTTGATGACGTAGGTGGCGCACAGGGAGGCGCGAAGGTTGTTTCTCATAAATGGTATCAAAAAATGAAGAGGCAAAGAACACTTGTCAAGAAAAAAACTAGCTTTCGCCGTTAGAATTCTAAAACGTCACTATCACTGAAGATCTCGCGTGAAGGGGCAAATCGAATTTATAGGGTCACCATTAAGACACGCCATTATGATAAGACGTTTACTCTGGTACTGAGAAATAAAAATTGAAGAATTGATTAAAATACTTTTGCCCGAAACGAAACTCTATTCGAAAAAAATATTTTAAGGGGGTATTGTCGTATGTAAATTTTATCAGATATACACGTCATTGACAAAGATGATAAAATTGTCAGGTGGACATCCGAATAGGCGTTCAGAAAATATCCTACAAGATATCACCAAAAAAGAGAAGCCCGAATAAACAAGTATTGAACAAGACCTGCTCGGGGTCAACTGATGACATATACTACTCGGGATCAGTTAATGATACTCGAGGCTGGTCAATGATATTTTCTACTCGGGATCAGATGACATCACTCGGAACCAGCTGATATCGAGTTCTACTCGGGACAAATATGAAGAAAACCGAATAAAAAGCCCAGCTTGTAGCTCACACGAATCGAGTCATTAAAATACACGAAGATATCCATATCAAAGAGAAATTCCAAGAGGAACAAAATATCAAGCAGAAATGGTTCTTTATCAGGCAACAATTCTATTTCTTCAAAACGACTACGCTCTTATAAGGAAATAAGTCCTAACTGGACTACATTACTAGAGTCCCATTCGACCTCAATACAAGTCTCCGAAACAGGAAAGAAGACAAACTACTTCGAACAAGCAAACAATCATAATTAAATACAAAGATCTTTTATTACTTGTACAAAAAAGATTAGGGTCCTATGAACATATAAATAGACTAATAATCTCGTCACACAAGGATATACAACAATATAGAAAAATACAGAGAGAAGAAAGAGAGATCGAGAATTGTAATTATTTTATTCATAGTGGATTTTGGCTTGGTTGATCATTCAACCACCTGTGGACGTTTCTCTGGTCATCAGAGTTTTACCACGTAAAACCTTCCGTCCGATTACTTTCTCCTTCTCTTTCTCTTTCTCTTTCTCTTTCTCTTTCTCTTTGAAATCACAGCTAAAATCCAAATCTTGTTGGCTTTTCTCATACAACCAGAAATCGACGTCAACAAATATATAATTAACCAATATAATTTTTGTATTATAATTTTTAAATTAAACAAAATTAACACATCAAAAATTAATTCAAAAAAACATATCAAAAAATGAATTAATCAAAACTAAACTCTTAAATTTTATTTGTATATATTATATTAATATATATATATACATATTATAATAATATATTAAATATATTATATATATTATATATATTATTTTATAAATTTTTATATTATATTATATTATATTATAATATATATTATAATATATTACATTATATCATATATATATAATATTATATAATTTATTATTGTATATAATAACATTATATATATATATATATATATATATATATATCATAATATATATATATATATATATCATAATATATATAGTATTAATATATATATATATATATTATAATATTATATATATTATTAAATATAATTATATTATATATATATATTGTTGCATGAATGCTTTTAGTTATAGTTGAAAATAAATTATTCTGGCCCATCTTACATTAGTCATATCAAACGCATAACAGTACAATTAATAGTTTAAAAATTATCTTTTTTATATATAAAAAAAATGAAAAACAAAAACAAAAACAAAAAACAAGTATTTTGTGTTTTTCAAATCTTTCACTTTTAACACCGGTTTTGTTTTTCATTTTTTTTTCAAAAATAAAATGAAAAACGATTAACAAACGCGTTTTCGAAATCTTTTTGAAAAATAAAAATGAAAACGGACTAAAAAACAGCTGCAGGATAGGGCCTTATCTTCATGAAGAATATGAAAGTCCCGTAGTTAAAGGAAAATAATTCTCCTTTACAAGAAGACTTATCATAAATAGGAAATAGTATTTATATGGAACAAGTAATTCTTGTATGTATAGGAGTAAGATTTCCTTTTTTCTTAAACTCCATGTAATTCATATAAATATATCATAATCAATATGCTATTGTGTATGGAGCAAATTAGCAAATTAGCAAATTAAGAGAGATCTCAAAAGAACATTTGATGTAATTGGATTTGGGGTATTATAAAATAGAGAATACTGGGTGTGTGAATGTAACAATTTTCTACATATTAGAAATTTCTTTTGTCGTCCTGACAGCCGTGGTTTTTGTTGGAACCCCGTTCACCGGTCACACAGCGGAATTAGGTTTTAAAATTTTTATACAGATCATATCCTGTATATGGGACCAGTGAACTTTGGATTGCAATTATTTTTCAGAACCAATACATACAATATGTATACACAGGAAATTGAAATCGATAAAATCAGAAGAAGAAAATCTTACCAACGTTTGGAGGCTCCTTCACTTTTTGATATGCTCCTGTCTGAACCACTTGATCTTCCTCGCTATCTCCCGGGACTGGTAACTGCGTGTAGGCGCGTCATGGTCTCAGGAACTTGAATGGATGATGTAGAGAAAATTGAAGAAACTCTTTCTTCTATGTGTTTCAAAAACACACAAAACATGAAACAATAAATATATATATATATATATATATATAGCCTGCTTCGTATTTAACGAATATATATATCACTGTTGTACTTGATTTTTCACACCAAATCTATGCACTTGATTCACAATTTATATCTATGCCAACGCACTGCTTCACAATCTTTTTTTTATATATAATAACGCCTCTCCTTACTTTTTATATCTCTGTTGCACATCCGCGTTTATATATATATATATATATATATATATATATATATATATATATATATATATATTAAGTATTTACATGCTATGTAAATTCTTATTTTGACTATTGTTTTATGTACATACGAATTTACATCCAATGCAATCTCTTGTGTTATTAATTTATATATATTTTTTAATTATCTTTTTCAAATATATCTAATATATTAAACAAAATAAGTATTTTAAATTTAAACTTAAATTCAAATACTTAGATAAATGATTTAGTAAAATAAAATAATCATATTATTTTATCTTCACATAAATTCATATATCAACTAACACCCTCCAATTAATAGTTAATTAATAATTCATAATTATCAATATAATTAAATAATCTAATTATTTAATTAATTTAACTATTAACATTCATTAATTAAATAATCTCATTATTCAATTAATTCCCGAATATATACGTGTCACTTTTGTAACACAATTAATTGGACAATCCAATTAATTAACCGTGACCCTTGTTACCTAAATCAATCGGGCTAGCAAGGGGACCTAATGGACCCACAGTATTTTGAGCTTCAATAATCCTCGGAATCATTAATTAATATTCCTTGATTATTAACTTCGGTGTTATTCCACTAAAAACCTAAAGCTGCACTCTCTCAACTGTAGACGCTTTTACACAGACCGATAAAACTCGGTGTCCATCGATATAGCTATTACATATGGTGTGATCCTCCACAGTAGTTCATAATTAGAGCTAGGTCATAATATCTGTTATACCCCTCTAATTACATATATCCTTTAAGTACCGTTGATTCTATAATGAACAATAAATCCTATTGCCTTACAGAATTAGGAGAGCGCTCATATTGTCCAAGCCCTGAATCAACCCTTAAGGGAACTACCATCTACTTCTCACAAGAAGAAGTGGATTCCACTATTGTGTACAAACATTCCCAGCCACAAGCCAAACTGTAATCCCAACATACGGAGCATATTGATCGGGAAGAACATCCGACCTCACCTATGGTATATCAAAGACCACGATCTAACCTAAAAGAGTCGATAAGACACTCAGGATTAAGATCACCCACATATAGTCATCGTTAGTTGATATATATGAATCTCATCGGTAAACGGATCTTGGTGAGAGATTCATTATAGATCATTGCCAGTCCTATATGATCACATCATACAAGGTGCCTCCATTCCCATATCTCATATGAATAATTCAGGATAGAATCATCGTACATTACGGAATGGACCGCAGCTATAGATTAACCACAAATAAAGTACCCAGCTTTATTTGTTATCTATGGACTCTTTAGATTGCACGTCTCTTACTGTATCCATCTGTATATGACACTCATATACACAGTTCGAGATTACATCAGGCAATCTTGGATGTTAAATATATGCACAAGTCATAAAATAAACAACACAACATGAATGAATTGAACTTTTTCTTTTATTTATTTCATAAATCCATTTACAAATTACATCTTTAGGGCATAAACCCCAACAGTTTTTTCCCCGATTTGGGTTTCCACATAAATTATTGTGTTATGTGGTTTTGGATTTATTTTCTCTTCCTTTGTATTCTTTTTTGTTATTGTTTGTTTGTGTTCTATCCGGCAACGCTTCCGCATAGTAATGTTTGTTCGCTAACAATTGGTATAAGAGGCCTGTTTGCTTGATAGTGGTCTTAACAAACTGGATATGGCAAATATGATGAGATTTAAGGTTGAAAAGTTCGATTGAAAAATTAACTTTGGCTTGTGGCAAGTTTAAGTCAAAGATCTGCTAATCCAATACGGTTTACACAAGGCGTTAAAGGGCAAGTCAACCCCTGCAAACCCTAAAAACTTTGGAGATTCTAGCAAAGAAAACGATTGGTATTAGTTCTGGAAAACCTGTGATGAGCGATGATGATTGGGAGGATTTGGATGAAAGGTTGCAAGTGCAATACGATTGAGCCTAGCAAAGAATGTTCTTGTAAATATTCATAGAACATATTCAGCGAAGGAACTTTGGGAGAGGCTTAAAGAATTGTATCAAGTAATGACCTTCTGTAACTGATTCTACCTAAATGAGAAGTTTCACATGCTACAAATGACTAAAGGTTTCCAATCATCTAAGAGTGCTCAATGGGATAGTTTTTAAATTAGAATCAAATGGAGTGAAGATTGACGAAGAAGACAAAAGATTAAGACTCATCTGGTCCCTTCCATCGTCTTATGTGCACATGAAGCCAATCTTGATGCATGGAAGTTCAACCATATGTTTTGGAGATGTAGCAAACAAACTGATCTCTAAGGAACGTAGGTTAAAAAGTGAAGGTAAATCTTCTAAGAACTCTTCTCTTTTGGTTGATAAGGAGAAGAGAGGCTCCAAGAAGAAAGTCATTTGCTGGGGATATAAACAGTCTGGACATATAAGGAAGGATTTTCAAAACAAGAAGACAAGTGTGACTAAGGGCTCCAAAGTGGGGGATCCGACAATCACCTTCCACTTAAGTATGACAACTACAGTGATGCCCTCTAAAGGGGCATAAACATCCTCATAGCATGACCACTAGTTGCCATGAAAGAGGATGTGTTACCGATAGCGAGTTCACAATTGCGCACGGGCATTGGTTAGGAGGTGATGTAAGGTGTGTGGTGGACAAGGATGTCGATGGCTGAACAAACTCCCTAGGAACCTAACATGAGGAGTTGCACCACAGTTTTCAGCAAGGTAAATTTCGACATGTGCTAGTGAAATCTTGGGATGGTTATACCTCATGGTGGGTATGTTGATTCTCAGTGATAAGAGTCATAGTTGTGGACGAAGTTTTGGGAATTCTCACCACAAGAGAGGATTGTTGGATATGACTCGAATTTTTAATGGTTACCAAAAAGGATTCAACCAATGCAAAGACTTTCTAGAGATGTGGGATACGTTTAGAAGTAGAATATCGTGTTTAAAAGAGGCTTGAAAACTAAGGAAGAATTGAAGAAATGAATTCTAGAATGAATAGCGGTGTAACCGCGGTGCGAACGAGGCGCATGGGCTGCGACATAGGGAGTGACACATTCCAGTGACATCACGCGGTGTAGACTGCGGTGGAGGCAAAGACACCAACCATGGTATTCTAAGGGGTGGACTTTAGTGGCTTTACGCGGTGTAGGGGCGGATGGCCAATCGTGACCCAGACCCCGGTAATAGCGGATTTTGCCCATATCATGATTGTTACGCGAAAATAGAAAATATTTTCTTCTTGAAGTTCTTGTGCTTATCGAAAAAGGAAAAATAGTTTTTTTTCATGAAAAATAGAAAAGTCATGTACTTAAACAAAACGGATTTCTCCTTTACAATAAGACTTGTCATAAATAGGAAATAGTACTTATATGGAACAAGTAATTCTTGTATGTATAGAAGTAGGATTTCCTTTTATCTTAAACTTTATGTAATTAATATAAATAGACCATAATAGATAGGCTATTGTATATGAAGCAAATTAGTAAATTAAGAAAGATCTCAAGAGAACATCGACTCTAATTGGGTTTGTGGTATTAGAAAATAGAGAATCATGAGTGTGTGGATGTAACAATTTTCTACATATTGAAAATTTCTTTTATCGTCTTGACGGCCATGGTTTTTTTCCGATTTGGGTTTTCACGTAAATTCTTATATTGTGCGGTTTTGAATTTATTTTCTCTTCCTTCGTATTCTATCTGACAACGCTTATACGTATTAACGTTTGTTCGCTAATAACAATATAGACATATTGTTAGCATACTAATACACATCATCACATTTTTTCCATGTAAGCAATATAACTTTAATCATAATAATACACATGACAAAAGTTTAGTGATACGTATTGGTATGCTAAAAATATGCATATATTGTGTGCCTATTAGAGAAAAATTGGTGTTTGGAGGCCTATACAAGTTAATAATAACCAATGTTTTAAAACTCGAAAGGTGAGGTGAGGCTGTAGCCTCGATTTGAAAATGGAATTTTTTTTAATAAAATAGAAAGTATTCCGTAATATTTAATAAATAAGTCATTAGTATCAATACTAACATAAATATCACATACAAATTAAACATTACTAAAAAAATGTCACCCTAACGATAAACAACCACTATATATCTAACGAATCACATAAGCTATCATTAGTGTCAAGTGGCTTGAAATGTGGATCAAAATGGTTATCCCCTCCATCATCATCATTTGAAGTTCTTAGAGAGTTGTATTGGATTGAAATGTCCTCTCACCCACAATCTTCATCCACTCGTTGCAAAGTCTTTCCTTTGTCTATAAAAAAATATAAAGTAATATTATAAATTTATAATTAAATATATCATTCTATATAAGTAAGACTTACTAAATTTAATTAGAGAATTACTTGTATGTCTTTTTCTCTTTTCTCCTACTTGTTGACTTCCACTCAGTTGACTCATATCCACATCTATTGACGTTCCCCTAACTGTTTCTCCCTCATCCATCCATTCATCATTTGAATGCACATATTCATCAATCAATGGATCCTCATCATCCTTTAATGCCTTTTTCTTTAAGAATTTGTGTTGCTGTCTTTTATTGTACATTATGTACACCAAAGAATTCAATTTCTTTATGCTTAATCGATTCCTCTACCTCGTATGAATCTACAAAAATTTTGTAGGATATTTATAATTAAGGAATACTAAATATATTTTAATCGAATATTAAATATTCTAAGTAATTCTTACCATATTAAAAGTACTCTGATTCCTCTCACAAGCCGAGGATGAGCATGTGAGACTTAAAATTTTCACAACAAAATTTGTAAGCTCTTGAGTTTCGTCTCCAAAAGCAGTCCACCAATGGGCTACAATGTGAATAAATAATAATTAACACTAAAGATATAAAACAATACTATAAATTTCATAAATTAATTAATTAATGTAAACAATAATTTTACATACCATGGCTATGAATGTGGGTGAGAGTTTTTGCAAGTCCATAGGAAAACAATCTTTCCTAATACTTAAATAGATCAACTTGTAAATTAGCTTTTAATATCTTATCCACTTTAGAAATAAGTTTTTTCATGATGACCATCAACAGAATCCTTACCTCTCAATGAATGGAAAAATCATCTGAATACTAAGAATCGGGGATTCAAATAGTATGCAGATGTGTACAAATGACGATGCAATTGAAACTCTCACTTTTGATCAATGATTTGCTATATCTCATTGTAAGCTCTTTCCTCATTTCCCAAATTGTTGGCTATCTCCTCATTAGCCTTATCCAATGCATCATAAATGAATCTCATTCCGAGCATTTGTTAAGAATCTGTCATTCTCAACACAAATACAAAAGGTTTAGTTGTCTTTAATGCGTAAGACATGCTCCCCTAAAAAGTTTTGTTGAACATGATCTTTTTTATTTCCTTTCCCTCGACCTCTTTTGCAAAACTACATCTGATATGAACCTCACCAAGAACAGTGAGACCCGGAACCAATATATGGTAGCAAGGATCGTTTATAATTCAAGTTTATAAATAAAGAAAATAAAAAAAAAACTGCTACCCGTTATCTATATGGAGATAAGAACCAACGGTATCAAGAAGGTTGTAGACGCCACACTCAAGAACAAGAAAGAAGGTAAATAATAAGTCAAGGTTTGAACGCCACAAAGTAGAACCTTGATAAGTTCATAGTTCTATGAAGAACCGAAGAAAAAAATTCTCTCAATTTTATTTCAATTCAAAATATATTCTCTAAATTACATCAATTGGTCCCTTTTATACTAAAATATCTAAGTCCTAAAAAGGGAATAAATATTCGGCAATTAATGCCTTACAATCAGGAAAATAAATGCAAACAAATTTAGGAAATAACTAAAAACTAAAAACTAAAAACTAGCAACTAGTTGATTTTTCCCTGATTTGGACAAATCAACCATTTATTTTAGGAAACACATCAACTATTTATTTGAGAAATAAAATAAAATATGGAATATGCTGAAATAGAAAACATGATGTAATTGGATTCTCCTCCAACTATACTTCGCCTAAAATATAGGAAATATGTTGAAATTCGGACTCCTCAGCTAAAGTCTTCGCGCAACAAGATAGATGGCCGAATTTGGACTTGTTTTGATCTGTTTCGGAGGATGGAGTCTTCATAACATTTGTAGGGCTCGTCTTGGGCTTTCCGGGAACATATTATAATAGATGATCCGACCTCACATGTTTTCTATAGAGACCCACGAAGTTCAGCCCGAATTCGGCCCAGCAACTCATAATCAGCCTATCATTAAATGTTTCTTTGATCCTCTTGGCCCTTGTAATTGGGAAACATGCAATGGATCCTTTCGTGAAGCTTCTTGATTCTCATCAACGTCTTTCTCATTCCGTTGAAGTAAACATTTGCTGCAAATGTTGCTTCAGACTGAACATACTATCTAGTGTCAATAAAGAAGTAGTAAATCGTGTATGAGCGGGCCGTATCAACTCTCTGTTAGTGTGCTTCCTCATAAAAGATAACACACATCCATGGTTGGGTATGAAGTTACTCACCAATTACAATTTACAACAAAAGAATAAATCATTAACAAATAGTAAATTATGTATATTAATTACTACATATTAAAGCATTTATTTACTGATTTATACCTTCATATTTTTTTTCAATGCAGTTTGGTATTGAGGTGGTTTTCCAATTTTATCAAGCATGAGATAAAAACATTGAGCTGCACATGGCATCCACCATAATCGTGTCCTTTTCTTCATTAACATTTCACTCGCTTTCTTGTAGTTCGATGCATTATCCGTCACAACTTGAACTACAAGGTCTTTTCCAACTACTTCAACCACTTCATCCAGTAGCCAAAATAACATTGTAGCATCTTTAACTGCGTTACTTGCATCAACCGAATTCAAGAACATCACGCCATGTAGATTGTTTACCTAGGAAAATTTTCAACTGTCTTCCTCTCATATTCTTCCACCCTTCCGACATAATGGATACCCTAGTTTGATTCCATGTTTTCTTTACTTCGATAACAATTGCCTTAGTTTTTTCTTCTTTCGTCATCAATAGTGATATGTTCAACTCGTGATATAGGGGCTTTTAGACCATGCCCATAATTTCCAACTGAACGGAGCACATTGATGAACGATGGATTGTTCCCAACATTGAAATCTGTTCCATTCTCGTAGAAGAATCTAGCTATGTCTGAACATGTTTTTTCACGCATCTCCTTCTCGAGTCTTTGTTGCTTGGTTCCTTGACTTCCCTTCAAATCCTCTAATGAATCATTTTCAATGTTACGTAGGAATCTATCCATCGATCCTCTGATTCCTCTTTCTGGCATGCTACCCGAGTTTGAACCCTTTTTGGATTTACTGAGAAAGGTGACATAATTATCAATCCTTTCTTCACGCACCAGTTATGTCCTCCTTTTTACAATATCATTTTTCTCAATATATGCTTTGATTTCATCTCTTACTTCAAGGAGAATCATTGTACATGGGGCAACATTACCGTGAACACCCGCAAGATGTTCTTTCATCCGAAATACTCATCAATTCAAGATTTTATTGTAAAAATTATATTGAATGACCTTATATCCTTTTGATTCATCCGATCCAACCTTAACCCTATACTTCCAAGCCATATCTTTTCGATTCGACGTCTCTAGTATATCTATAACAGTATAATAAGTAAAAAACAATATATCAAACAAAACATCCAAAACAACATCAATACATTTTTTTAGGATGAAAACAACAATGAATTCAAATTTTAGAAAGAAAACGGCAATGCATCATACCAAAAATAGCTAGATATTTGAACAAAATCATCCAAAACACAGCAATACATTTATTTTGAACCAAAACATCAATTTATTACAAGTTTAGAGTGAAAAAAACAATGTATTAAAACCAAAACATTAATGTATTTAAACAAAATCGTGCAAAACATAAGAACAAAATCACCTTATATTATTTATATAAAAAAACATCATTGTATTAGAACTAAAACAACGATATTTTTTAAAAAAAAAAAAACTCAAACACAACATATTAATGTTGTATTATTTAAAAAATTAACAATGTATATGTATAATGTAGTAGAATTCTGGTGTCAAAATAGCCATATATTAGGGGGAAAAAATCCATAACTCATTCATTAATATTAATCTTCAATGCTTAAAAAAAATACAAATCGGAGGAGATGGCGAAGTTGTAAAAAAAGTAAAAAAAGTAAAAAAATTGAAGAGCAAAAATTGTAAAAACAGTGAAGAATTAAGAGAGCAAGGTTACCATACCTGATTCGGAGTATTGGAAGAGACAGTGAAGTAAGAGCCTTGGAGGAGATGGTGATTTGGAGGAGATGGGGGAGTTCTCAAACAAGAATATATGTTGATGTCGTGAGAGAAAAGGGTCAAAGTTTCTAGGGTTTTGGAAATTTTAGATTTTTTTATCGTAACGACATAGTTTCATTTTTTATTTTAAGTGATTAAAAAAAATAAGACACAAATCACACCCTTTAGCCTCGATCGCACCGCCTCGAGGTGGTCAAGAAGCAGCAGCCTTGATCGGTTGAGGCTGGAATTTTTGCAAGCCCAGGTGATACAGCAACCTTAGGCCCTGTTTGTTTTTATGGTCTGAAGTTTGAAATACCCTTTCGGGTATAATGTTTATTTTTTCTTGACATCTAGTGTATGAAAAAACATGAAAAACTATATGAAATTAAAAAGTCAGTTTTTCTGGCTCAAGTCTAAAGTGAGGGATGTCATAAATCATTATATACTTTCATACCAAATATGCCCTCACACAAATCACATAATTCCCATTATACCCAAACCCAAACAAAATCATTACCACTATTGTCAATAGAGATGGGCATTAAGTTCCGAACCGAACCGATTCGAACCGAACCGAACCGATTCGAACAGAACCAAACCAAATTGGTTCAGTTCGGTTCATCAAATGAATTCGGTTTAAACCGGTTTAAAAAATTAAAAACCGAAAAAAATTCGGTTCAAACCGGTTTGAACCGATTAAACCACCTATATAAGTATAACTAAAAAAAAACCTAACAAACTTCTTTAGTTTTCTTTCATTATTATTAGTTATGTTTGATTTATTTTTTATTTTGGGCTTAAGGCTTGGGCTATTAAAAATATTCTAATTCTGGCTTAAAATTAGAATCCAACAATCCATCAAATTTAAAAATATATTAAAAAGAACTCATTAAGCTTAAACCGAAATGAACCGAACCGAACCGATTAAAATCAAATCAGTTCAGTTCGGTTACCATTTATTATTCGGTTTAAACCGGTTCAATTTTGGATGAACCCAAATATTTTCGGTTCAGTTCGAACCAAACCGTGTCTACCCCTAACTGTCAAACCCATCCCTAAACAAAATCATCACCGGTTCACCACCGTCAACAACTAGACCCAAACCCAAACAAAATCATCACCACCGCGGTCAAACCCAAACCCAAACAAAATTGGTAGGTCCCGATCGGATGATGGGTTTGAGCGGACTCCGTTCTGATAATGGGTTTGGGCGTTGACTGGCCTGCTGAGGCAGCACCGCCGTTGTTGTGGTTTCCGTTGCTGGTGCCACTGCGAATATGGGTTGACGGACTCCGATCTACTGTTGTTAATGTTAGTTTGTTTTTTTTTTTAATTGTAAAGAAGTTAAAGAAGAGAGATTTTTTTTGTATTCAATGAAAGTGGAGAGTTGCGTCATGTGAATGTTGTGTCATGTCTGGGTAGTGTGACTTGCCAGGGCTTCGGTTTTCTTTGTTTTTACTTTTTTCTATTATTTTGTTTATTTGACTCTGTTTTGTTGTCTCTTCAATTTTGTTGTTTCTTTGCTCTGAATCTTCTGATGATGTTGAATAAAAAAATAGTTAAAGATTTTCATTTATTAATTATTATTATTATTTAATTACTTTTATATATATTATAAAAACGTGATGAAAATGGGCCTAAATGACTTAATTTCTTTTTTTAAAATAATTTATGATTTAATTTCTTTAAGCATGAGTTTTTATTAAATTTAAAAAAAAAATGTCCGAACAAAAATTATATTATCGATTTAAAGTTAATTATTAATAATAGGTAATATACATGACATTAAAAGTATGGGGGTAAGAATGTCAAATCACAGGTTTTCAGATGTTATGTTTTTAAAAACAAATACCTTAACTTTTCCATTCAGATCTCAGATACAAAAAAACAAACATATTATATATACTTCAGATTTTAGACATATTCAAATTTTAGATCCGTCCAGACCTGTTTAAATTTCAGATAAAAAAACAAACACCATCTTAGTGCGATTTTCTTGGAGAGACAGTTGAGGCAGCCACCTCGAACCAAGTTTTAAAACACCGACAATAACAAGTTTTTATGAATCCCTGTATCCCTCCTTTGTCATCTCACTCCTCTTTTTCAACTTGTAAATTGATACCGATTTCTCATGATCATCAGAGGATAATAATAATTAATCGTCACCCGGAACGTTGATGGTAACAAGGGTGGCGGTTAATTAATTGGATGATTCAATTAATTATATTACGAAAGTAACAAGAAATTTATTCAAGGAATTAAATAATGATATTATTTAATTAATATATTAATAATTGAAAATTATTAATTAATTATTAATTGGAGGTTATAGATTCGAACAATGATAGAGATAAAGGATAAAATAATAAGATTATTTTATTTTCTAACTAGGTCAAGTGTTCAAGTCTTAATGAATTAGGGTTATATGTAATTTGAAATCATATGTTATCTTGTATGGTAAAATATTAATTATCTTATTTGGAATAAAAGTAATGTATTGTTTATATATATTATTATTATTATTATTAAAACGAGCACACAAAGCAATACTTGAAAACGTTGAATAATAAAATAAAATAAAAAGTAAAAGAAGAAAAAAGAGACAAGTGGGGTGCGGCCAAATCAAGAAAAAAAAAGAGTTTTTATTTTATATTTTGTTCTTTATTATTTAAGTGGTTGGATTCTCCGAAAGTTGTTTTGTTAACTTTCTCAACCTTTTGAAGTCCGTGATGCATCCATATACAGTTACTGAAACTCAAAAGATTCGATGGTATAAATCGGAAAGCTATATCAAGAAGTGAAAAAACAAAATAGTTAACCAGTAGATATGATTTCGAATCTTACCGTTTATTTATTCTTATATATGGTACACGGTTTATAGAATTGTTATATAATATTTTTAAAAAGTTTTTAAATATTTTTAAAAAGTTTTTAAATTCTCTTCCACTGCACAACTTAGGGCTTACACCGGGAGATTGTTATGGTTGATATAACAACACTATAGAGAGAGGAAGACATCAGTTTCAACTAATTCAGCGTGCACCTTTTAGATATTAAGCTTGCTATTTCCATTTACATTTGAAAGTATTTCTGATAAGCTATGTAACTATGTCATTGTTACTTAAATCTTATACCTAAGATATTAATTTTCTCCCTATAGTCCACATTCCACATAGACTCATTTCACAAAATTTCCAATCATTGATAACAAATAGTGTTAGAATTTCAGATCAACTAAAATCCCTATTTCAAAATTATAGTTCGAATCTCTGTTTTTATCGATTAAGTAATATATTCAATTATGGTATTATTATGTAACCACCAAAAAAAACTGAACTATAAAAACAGTTCAATAACTTGGTCAACAAAAATTAGAGCTCTTTGTATCTAACCAAACCCAAACACAAAAAAAAATGAAAATTTCTGACATTGCTCCTATAATTAATTATTGCTTCGAACACAATATCACAACCTACTTCAGTTATCAAAGTCAAATTCAAGTAATTGAAAATTTTCTACATAAAAAATGCTTGAAGTACACCCAGAATCAACTTAATCTTTAACATATTCAATAAAACCATTAATGGTAAAATCAGCAGATAGACGCCCTCAGACAAATCAGCAATAAATTTTCCAGCCGTCTCCCAACAATCCCTATTCAAATCATCAACACCCCCAAAAGATCTCTATTTATGTCTTGCCAAACTAACCGTTCAAAATTAAAATTTTCATGAGTCGATGTGACGTAAGACACTTCTAAGACACTTCTTAGAGCAATTGTTGCGAGAAAGCATCAAGATCCTACTAATAAGTATGACTTATACATATAAATATATAATTAATTGATTAAAGTGGAAATGAAAGGAAATAACATTTCTCAACATTCATTTTCTAGAAAATAGTCCATTGGAGAAAATATTGTATATATAGCCGTTTGAAAAACCATATTTACTAGTATGCCCTCAAGACCTACTGTTGATGAAATCCCCAAAATATCTTCTTTAAATTTTAGAATAAAAAAACTTTAGTGAAGTTGACTATAGTACCCTCCCAATTCTGATTTCCCACAAAATGACCAAATTGTCCTCTTATTTCAAAGAAAACTTCAATTAACAACATCATAACACATGTTGTGCCTACAACAAGAACAACCAGAGCCAAAAGTCGAGAGTTAGAAGAAGGAGAAAGCAGAAGGTATTCGTCGTCGTTGTCATTGTCGTCGCCATTGGCATAGAACCAAGCAACCAAATCCTAGACGTTATGCAAACCCAACAACAACAAACGAGAAATAGATAGAGGAAGGAGAAGCACAAGCTCATCATTGTCCTCGTCGTAGTCATCATCGTCGTTGTCCTCGTCGCCATCGCCATTTACCCAAACCCTAGGAAAAAAAAAAAGCAAACCAATTTGAAGGTACTAATTTCTTCAAATTTCTGTATTTTATTGTAGTTTGCTATCCCTTCTTTATGTTTTTGGATGATATTCGAGTTTGTTGATGTTTGTGTTTCAGGATGAATATTTGAGTTTGTTATTGTTTGTGTTTTTGATGTGTTTGTAAGTGTATTTGGAGGTTGTGTGGACTGTTTGAAGGGCAAGAAAAAAAATTATTGATTGATTGATTGATTGTTGTGAAGTACACTTATAAGAAAGAAAAACGTTTGCAGAGCAAACAACTGATGTTGTATGTAATGGTGAATGCATATGTTTAGGCTATGCATGATTCTCAGAACTGTAAGGCCGAGAGGGATGGATGATGCATGTAAGACTGATGTTTCTATGAATGTTTTTGATAAGCCTAGTATGATGATACCTTCATAATTTTCAGGCTGAGACTGATGTTTTGGCTATGCCTATTTTTCCTTAGGCTAGTACTGATTTTGAGCCTGAGAAAGATGTTACATTTTTAATTTTAAACGTTGAACTTATTTTCATAAAAGCGGGGGTGGGATTGATGCATTCATGGCATATGAGTATATGATTGTTTTCATAAACATATGACTGTTCTTGAGCCTAAAATATAATTCTGTAAGCCTAGGACTGATATTTTTTTTGTTTTCATTGTTTAGATGTCTAAAAATGCAAATGCTGTGGCGGTTCCCAGACCATAAGAGTTGGGTTCCCGTCAGAGTTAAAAGTGGAAGCAAAAAGTGTATGATTACAGAGTTGAAGTCGATGCTAAACAAATTTGGTTTGGAGGAAAAATTCAATTGACACTGTACGAGCAGCTGATAGACAATATTTTAAAGAGAGAAATCATTCACCCGGAATGACAGAAAGAAGATTAGATGTGGTTCGGGTTTGGGAAGTCGAAAGTCCGATTCGGCCAAGAAGAATTTTGTTTATGCAGCGGCTTGAAAATGGGACAACTGCCCGAAGTTTTGCTAACAACAGAGAAATTCCAAAGGATTCGATGCTTAACAGAATTTTCAAAGGGAAAATGCCAACTGCAGATGTAATGTATGCCACATTGAGCAAAATGACGTTCGAACAGAGTGAAGATGCGTACAAGATGTTGAGTATATATATGGTGAGCCAATTCTTTGGAAGTGATGACGAACGGACCATAGCCATCTGTGGGTGGTTGTTCTCATTAGTTGAAATCAAAGGAGAATTCAAAAAGTTTTCATAGGGTTCATACATCTTCAGCTTTACACTACATTTTTTGAAGGGTGTACTGAACAAAAGGCTATCCCAACTGAGAGGTGAAGCAAAGAAGAAAGAGAAAATGAAAGGGAAAGAGAAAGAGGGAGAAGAGAAGAAGGAAAATAAATCAAAGTATTACACCTACAATTTGTCTGGATTCCCACTAGTACTTTAGGTAAGTTTTAGAAAAATTCAGCATGTTATCAAACTTTGTTTTAGTGTTTCTCCTTTCATACTTTGTTGGATTGAAAAACATTGATTGATATTTGCTAGTTTAAATTGTATAGGTATGGGTCATGTAGAGGATAATTCGTCTTGATAATAACGTGGGAAAGAGAATCGGTACGGGTTATCATCGGTTCAGTTGATGGGAATTTACTGTAAGGCTTTAAGATATTGAATCCAAATTCAATGCATCGGTATGTACTTAATGACTCTTTGTTTTTAGTTAATTATTTGTAGAAATTCTGTAACAAGAAATGTTCCTGATATGCATATGGATTTATTCCCTTAGGAAGTTGAAACCTATGAAAAAGGAACAGATTACTTCAAATCATTGAACCTCAAATACGTTTGTGAGCCATTAACAGAAAAGAAGAGGGCGAAATTGGCTCTTGGTCTACATACAAGTGAAGAGGAACAGGGCCTTGGATATGAGGATGCAGTTGATGATTATCAAACCGGCAATGACAGTGATGGGATTGGCGCTCTTGGCGTGAAGGAGACAGGAGATAGAAGCACATTTTCTAGAGAATATTCCCCCCTTCTAAGAAGCATCTATTCTCCTATGGAAAATCCAAGGTATGGTTGCATATACACTTTGGTTTCAGACACTTGTAGTATGTTATTCTTGTACGCATTGTATTATTCATTATTGCATAATTCAGGTGCCATCCACAATCCCAGAACTATATGCTACTATGATTGAATCTGAGAAACGTATCATTGCCTTTTGTACAGAAGAATTTGCAAAAATTAGAAATGACATGAAGGTTAGATATAAAGTTGTCAAAAATTATATTATTAATATTTTTGTATTGTAATAGTTTTTAAAATAATTATTGATGATGATGTGTAGAAGGGTGGTCACCAAGATGATGAGTTTTTTGGTGATAGATGTGTTGGTGAAGAGGTTGTTGGTGAGGGTGTTGTTGGTGAGCAAGGTGGTAAGGGTGTTGCTAAGGTGGCTGATGATGAGAAAGATGATAATGTTGGTAAGGAGGATGTCGATGAAGATGATGTTGGAGCCCCGTTCACCGGTCACGTAGCGGAAGTAGGTTTTAAAATTTTTAATACAGATCGTAAACGATCTGGGACCAGTGAACTTTGGATCATAATTCTTTTTCGGAACTTATACATATAAAAATTATTACAATAATAAAATATATGTACATACAGGAAATTGAAATCAATATAAAGAGAAGAAAATCATAACAACTTTTAGAGGCTCCTTCACTTTACGTTATGCTCCTGCCTGAACCAATCCTACCAAGGTTTGGATGCTCCTACACTTTACGATATGCTTCTGTCTGAACCACTCGATCTTCCTCGCTATCTCTCGGGACTTGTAACTGCGTGTGGGCGCATCACGATCTCAGAAACTTGAATAGAGGATGTAGAGAAAATACTTGAAGAAAATCTTTCTTCTCAAGAGGAAAAACTTAGAACCATTCTAGTTCTCAAAAATTAAAATTAAATCTTTTTTTTTTGTCTTCTTGGTTTACGTTCATTCTAATTGCATCTTATGCAATGCCATATTTTTTTATGTGCACCAATTTGTATCATATACAAATCCTTGTTTTTCTTCATTTGTCTTTTTCCTTTTTAAAGGATATATATATATATTATATATTCTTTTTTATTTGATATCTTGTTTTGGTCGTTTTCAAATAATACATAACAGATATATATTTCCTCTTTTAAAAACCTCATAGTATCTTTTTATTTAAAACAAAATCTTTATTTTATTTTTATTAAAATATACCATCTATTTTGAATTTAAACTATTTAAATTCAAAACTTAAAAATAAAATAATCATATTATCTTATTTTATTTAAAACAAATATCAACAAACATCCTCCATTTAGTGATTAACAACATAATTAAATAATCTCATTATTTAATTTATTTAATCACCATTATTCATTAATTAAATAATCTCATTATTCAATTAATTTTTCCGAATAAATATGTCACTTTCATAACACAATTAATTGGACGATCCAATTAATTAACCGTGACCCTTGTAACCTAAATCGATCGGGCTAGCAAGGGGACATAATAGACCCACAATATTTTGAGCTTCAATAATCCTTGGAATCATTAATTAAACTCTTTAATTAACATTCCTTGATTATTAACTCCGGTATTACTCTACTAAAAACCCGAAGCTGCACTCTCTCAACTGCAGACGCTTTTACACAGACCGATACAACTCAATGTCCATCGATATAGCTATTACATATGGTGTGATCCTCCACAATAGTTCATAATTAGATTTGGGTCATAATATCTGTTATACCCCTCTAATTACATATATCCTTTAAATACCATTGATTCTCTAATTGACGATAAATCTTATTTTCTCACGAAATTATGAGAGCGCTCATACTGTTCAAGCCCCGAGTCAACCCTTAAGGGAACTACCATCTACTTCTCAAAAGAAGGATTGGATTCCATTTTTGTGTACAAACCTTTCCAGCCACAAGCCAAACCACAATCCCAACATAAGAAGTATATTGATCAGGAAATGCATCTGACCTCACCCATGGTATATTAAAGACCACGATCTAACCTGAATGAGTCGATAAGACACTCAGGATTAAGATCACCCATATATAGCCATTATTAGTTGATATATATGAATCTCATCAGTAAACGGATCTTGGTGAGAGATTCATATACATCATGGTACAGTCCTATATGATCACATCATACAAGGTGCCTCCATTCTCATATCTCATATGAATGATTCAGGATAGAATCATCGTACATTACGGAATGGACCGCAGCTATAGATTAACCACCAATAAAGTACCCAGCTTTATTTGTTATCTATGCACTCTTTAGATTGCACGTCTCTTACTATATCAATCTGTATATGACACTCATATACATAGTTCGAGATTACATCCGACAATCTTGGATGTTGAATATGCACAGTTTATAAAATAATCAACACAACAATAATGAATTGAAATTTTCTTTTTATTTATTTCATAAACCAATTTACAAATTACATCTTTAGGGCATAAACCCCAACAATCTCTCACTTTCACTAAAGCATGTGAGACATGCTTCGTAACCCTAGACCATCTAGTTGACCCGAAAACACTTTAATCGGTAAGGTCTTTGTAAATGGATCAGTATGATTGTCTTGTGAGGTTATCTTGGTGATGATCACATCTCCTCGCTACACTATTTCTCTAATGAGATGATACTTTCTCTTCTATATGCTTTCCTCTTTTGTGGCTTCTTAGTTCTTTGGAATTAGCCACCGCACCACTGTTATCACAATAAAGTGTGATAGGCTTATCCAGATATGGAACTACTTCCAGATCACTCAAAAATTTAAGGAGCCAAACACCCTCTTTAGCAGCTTCACAAATAGCTATATATTCGGCTTCCATGGTGGAGTCAGCAATGCAAGATTGCTTGATACTTCTCCATACAATAGCTCCACCACCCAGGGTGAATACTGATCCAGATGTAGATTTCCTAGAATCCCTGTCTGACTGAAAATTAAAATCCGTGTATCCTAACGGGATCAAATCCTGCCCAAAATACACTAGCATATAATTTCTTATTCTCCAAAGATACTTGAAAATAATCTTGATAGCAACCCAATTATCTAATCTTGGGTTGGACTGGTATCTACAGACTACTCTCACTGCATAGCAGATGTCGGGTCTTATGCATAACATTGCATATATGAGACTACCTACTGTCGATGCATAAGTTACACGTCTCATATCCTCAACTTCTTGAGGTGTCTTAAGACACTGTTCCTTAGATAAATGAACTCCATGTCTAGAAGGTAAATTACCTTTCTTGGAGTTCAGCATCGAAAATCGCACAAGAATCTTATCGATATATGATGTCTGAGACAGTGCTATGAGTTTGTTCTTACGATCCTTTATAAGTTGGATCACTAGAACATAATTTGCTTCTCCCAAATTTTTCATTTGGAATTGGCTAGCCAGTCAACCCTCTACATCAGACAACATTCTCACATCATTCCCAATTAGTATGATATCATCTACGTATTGGACCAAAAAAACTACTTTCTTATCAATGATACGCTTGTAGACACAAGGCTCATCGACGTTCTACTCGAAGCCATAGGTTTTGATCACTTCATCAAACCTAATGTTCCAAGATCTAGATGATTGCTTAAGTCCATATATGGACCTTTGCAACTTGCAAACCTTTTGTTCTTGATCTGGAGACACGAATCACTCTGGTTACATCATATAGATGCTCTCATCAAGATTGTCATTCAAGAATGCAGTCTTGACGTCCATTTACCAAATTTCATAATCGAAATAGGCAATAATGAGAGAATCCTAATAGATTTAAACATGGCTACTGGCAAGAATATCTCTTTATAATTTACCCCCTATTTCAGGGTATAACTCTTAGCCACTAGCATTGCTTTGAAGGTCTTTACCTTTCCGTCTACTCCTCTTTTTCTCTTGTAGATCCACTTACACCCTATGGGTTTTACCCCATCCGGTAAGTCTGTAAGATCCCAGACTGAGTTAGAGTACATGGACTCTCTCGATATTCATGGCTTTAAGTCATTCCTCTTTATCAGGGTCTTCCATTGCATTCGTAAATGTCAATGGATCATCCACACTATCACTAGAGACAACACTTTATCCCTCACCTATACCTAAATAGCGTTCAGGTTGTCTCGCAACCCTCTCACTACGTCTAGATTGTAGTGTAAGGAACCATCTGACTCTCAGATGTTTGTGGATCAACAACTCTTGATGATGAAACACTAGTCTCACCAGGCTCCAACTCATTTAATACAATCTTAGAACGAGGTTTATGGTCACTAATATAATTGTCCTCAAGAAATATTGCATTTGTCGATACAAATACTTTATTATCTTTGGGACTATAGAAGTGTCCACCTCTTCTCTCCTTAGAGTATCCTACAAATAGGCAGACAATAGACTTGGAGTCTAGCTTTCCACTTCTGTTCTTAAGCACGTGTGTTGGACACTCTCATATGCAAAAATGTCACAAACTAGCTTTACGACCATTCCACAACTCTAGGGGAGTCTTAGGAACATATTTGGATGGCATTACATTCAAAATATATGCCGTTGTCTGTAACGCATATCCCCAGAAGGAATTTTGTAATGATGAAAAACTAATCATAGATCTCACCATTTCCATCAGGGTTCTATTTCTCCTCTCCGCTACACCATTTTGTTGAGGTGTATCGGGAGCTGTGAGTTGGGAAACTATCCCATGCTCGACCATGAAGTCTTTAAACTCTTGGTCAAGGTACTCACCTCTACGATCTGATCGTAGTGACTTGATATTCCTACCTAATTAATTCTCAACTTCAACTCAAAATTCTTTGAACTTTTCAAATGTTTTCGACTTTCGTTGTATTAGGTAGACGTATCTGTATCTTGATAAAATACGCATAACCACCCCTAGCTTTAACACTCATCGGTCCACAGACGTCTGTATGTATAAGCTCTAGCGGTACTTTAGCTCTAGGCCCTTTTCCAGTAAAAGGTCTCTTAGTCATATTTCTTAAAGACAAGATTCGCAGACAGGTAAGGTGCCAACCTTTAACTCACTTAAAGGTCCTTTTTTTACTAGTTTGTCTATCTGATCAAGGTTTATATGACCAAGCCTTAGATCCCAAAGATATGTGTCATTATCTGGAGAAATTTGATGTCATTTAGTTTTTAGTTTTTCAACCTTAAACATTTCAATGTTGAGCAGTGTAGTATGTATTAACGGTCTTAACACATACAAATTATTTTCATTAATTCATGAACAAATATTCAGAACATTCTTTCCAATAATAACAGACTTATTATTAAAATAAACATAATATTTTTGTTCTAATAACTTAGAATCGGAAATCAAATTTCATATAAATCTAGGAATATAAAATACATTGTCCAACAATATATAATTATTACAAAAACGTGATCTAATTACACCCACTGCTCGTACCGACACGACATCCCCTAACCCCACACGCATTGAGAAGGCTTGCTTCTCTAGCTGTGTCCAAGAATCAGTCCCTTATAAGCAAGAACAAACATGGTTAGTGGCCCCCGAATCAACTATCCAGTTTGAAGAATCATCTTCCACTAAACAAGATTCAAGAACAAGTAAATCATATTTACCTTTCATTTTTTTCTTCTTGGCTATCTCCTCCAGGTACTAAGGACAGTTCCTCTTCCAGTGTCTGACCTTGTCGCAATGGAAACATTTTCCTTTGCCTTGATCGGTGGAGGTGCCTTTCTTTTTGCTCTAGGCTTTCTTGGGTTTGGGTTTACCCTTCGCCTTCCCAGTAGACATCTTCCTCTTTTTATTATTTGAGGAGGAAGATGGTTCGACAACATTTCCCTCACCGGTATTACCCTTGTTGTCCTTAATCAAGGACTCAAAGGTAACAAGCTCATTGAGCAATTGTGTAAGGCTGAACTTTTACTTGTTCATCCCGTAGTTACTCTGAAACGGATCAAAACTCTTCGGAAGAGTCGTCAGTATGATGCTCACATGACTGGGTTCGTCAATAGCCTCAACATTGACTTCTACCGTGTTGAAGTAGGACATCATGCTCAGAACATGTTCCCGAACTGATGTACCTTCCTTTATGTGAGCGAGCATAGCAGAATGAACAGCTTCGTGTCGCTTTTGGTCGGAGGGCTGCCCGAACATAGCTTGCAATGACTCCATGATTTCGTATGCTGAAGTCATTGCTTCATGCTTTGTGACAAGCACATCTGTCATAGAAGCCAACAGATATGTTTGGGTCTTCTCATCAGATGAGACCCATCGCTCGTATGCCTCATGAACAGTTCGTGTGGCATTGGTAGCATGCACTGGAGGACATTCCTCATAAGCACAAACTTGAGGTCTTTGGTGACCAATATTGCATTAATGTTAAGTTTCCACTTAGTGTAGTTATCACCAGTTAATTTGTCGTTTGAGAGAATCTGAAGTAATGTAAAAGACATTATTGCTGAAATAAATAAAATATTCATTCAATCATTTATTTCAAACAAGAGCGAGTGCTTTGGTATAAATTTAAACATGGTGTATAACATTTCTAACGAACTAGAACTACCCTAAAACTAGTCACTATACCACGACAACCCAACATGCCACAAAGAAGTGACGCCTTAGGGTCGGTCAAGTCTTTGCATGTTGGACCAAGACATTGTCAATCAAATGATATTCTAGAATAACTCATATTCAATATCATTCAACCATCGTTTATTCAGTCAGGTTTTTAATTAACAAACTTAATCAAAACATTCGTGAGTGTAACCCACCATTTCAGATCTCACAAGCTTAACTTGAGAATTGCCACCTTAGGGTCGGTAAATCCCGAAATACCCTCAGAAATCCTATCCATTAGAAGTCAACCTCGGTATTGACCTTTGTGGCTCCTTAAGGAGGACGAAAGCAAAGTCATCACAAGGCCCCACTCGGATCTCAAAGTGTTGAACTAATGATGAAGACTGCGGGGTATATATGTCATATATCTCTCTCCCACTCACTATTTTAAAATTAGGGTTTTCTATTATCCGTTAATGCATCTAGACTCTACAGGATCAAACGGCTAACTTTAATCAAGTCATCTAGCGCATTAACTAGTTCATTATTAGAAACAAATTCTAATTAACTAATAAATTAGTTATGATTTTTAACTATTAAAAATCTAATATATTAGTGAATAATCTAAGTCTTTGTAAACTATTTACTAAGGTCAGATTATTATGTTAATGTTTATCAAGTTTTAACTATTAAAACTCTAACACTTTATTCGGTTCATTTATTATTAGGTAATTAATCATATTAATCATAATTACAATAAATGACTCTATTAATCTAACTTATTAAACACTTTAATAACTAGATTAATATTTAATGAGAATTATCAAGTTTTTTTTTTAACCAAAGAAAAAACTAATCTCATTTTCATAGCCAATTATGTATTTACCCACTTTAATCACATTGTAAAAAAAATACATAAAAAAATTGGGTTATGATGCATGTATGGCATATCAAATATATTTATGTAGGTACATCTAATCTAAATGACATACATACGCATAACAATGTTTTTATTATCACATAATATAAAACATGCAACCGAGTATTGTGGATTATTTAACCTAAAAAAAATAGAATCTAAAAT
The DNA here is from genome assembly GCA_032871835.1 of Dipteronia dyeriana. Classification (NCBI taxonomy): domain Eukaryota; kingdom Viridiplantae; phylum Streptophyta; class Magnoliopsida; order Sapindales; family Sapindaceae; genus Dipteronia; species Dipteronia dyeriana. The sequence continues at coordinate 46,045,818 of CM065300.1, read as the reverse complement.
TACAAAAATACCCTTCAGGCATTCCTTGGTCTTCTTGTAATTTTGAGTCTTTCAGTCTCTTAAAGTCACTCTGATTCATCTCATGAATCTTTCTTCGCAATTTTTCCAGGTCTTCAATATAGGTTACAATTTTTATTTTATTTTTTACAATACAATAACAGTAAAAATAAAAAATTAAAATTAAAATTAAAATTTAAAAAAAAAAAAAAATTATACAACCCATAAACCTTAAATCCACAGTACCATATATTTAACGATCGACCATGTTTTGGAAATTAAAAGATTAATATACATAAAAAAAAACATCATACAATCAATTTAAACTGTGCCTACAGAATCATACTTACAGGAGCATCGAAAACAATTTTATGTTCCTAAAAAAAATTGGCTCTGATACCAATTGTTGGGGCCTCGTTCACTGGTCACGCAGCGAAAGTAGGTTTTAAAATTTTTAAAACATACCATAAATGATATGGGACCAGTGAACTTTGGATCATAATTCTTTTTAGGAATTTATACATATAAAAATTATTACAATAATAAAATATATGTATATACAGGAAATTGAAATCAATATAAAGAGAATAAAATTGAACCAACGTTTGGAGGCTCCTTCACTTTACGTTATACTCCTGTCTGAACCTATCCTACCAAGGTTTGGATGCTCCTACATTTTTACGATGTGCTTCTGTCTGAACCACTCGTTCTTTCTCGCTATCTCCCGGGACTGGTAACTGCGTGTGGGCGCGTCACGATTTCAGGAACTTGAATGGAAGCTGTAGAGAAAATACTTGAAGAAAATCTTTCTTCTCAAGAGGAAAAACTTAGAACCATTCTAGTTCTCAAAAATTAAAATAATATCATTTTTTTTTGTCTTCTTAGTGTACGTTCATTCTAATTGCATCTTATGCAATGCTATTTTTTTTATGTGCACCAATTTGTATCATATAAAAATCCTTATTTTTCCCCATTTGTCTTTTTTCCTTTTTAAAGAATATATATATCAAATATATATATGTTTTATTTTTAATTGATATCTTATTTTGGTCGGTTTTCAAAGAATATATAACATATATATATTTCCTCTTTTAAAAACCTCATAGTATCTTTTCATTTAAAACAAAATCTTTATTTTATTTTTATTAAAGATACCATCTATTTCGAATTTAAACTATTTAAATTCAAAACTTAAAAATAAAATAATCATACTATCTTATTTTATTCAAAAACAAATATCAACAAACATCCTTCATTTAATGATTAATAACATAATTAAATAATCTCATTATTTAATTTTTTTAATCACCATTATTCAATAATTAAATAATCTCATTATTCAATTAATTTTCCGAATAAATACTTGTCACTTTCGTAACACAATTAATTGGACAATCCAATTAATTAATCATGACCTTTGTTACCTAAATCGATCGGACTAGCAATGGGACCTAATGGCCCATGGTATTTTGAGCTCCAATAATAACCGGAATCTTTAATTAACTCTTTAATTAATATTCATTGATTATGAACTCCGGTGTTACTCCACTAAAAACCCAAAGCTACACCCTCTCAACTACAGACGCCTTTACACAGACCGATACAACTTGGTGTCCATCGATATAGCTATTACATATGGTGTGATCCTCTACAATAGTTCATAACTAGCACTGGGTCACAATGTCCGGTATACCCCTTTAAATACATATATCATTTAAGTACCGTTGATTCTCTAATGGGCAATAAATCTTATTTCCTCATGGAATTAGGAGAGCGTTCATACTGTCCAAGCCCCGATTCAACCCTTAAGGGAACTACCTTCTACTTCTCACAAGAAGAAGTGGATTCCACTTTTGTGTACAAACCTTTCCAGCCACAAACCAAACCACAATCCCAACATATGGAGTATATTGATCAGGAAATGCATCTAACCTCACCCATGGTATATCAAAGACCACAATATAACTTGAAGGAGTTGATAAGACACTCAGGATTAAGATCACCCATATATAGCCATCATTAGTTGATATATGTAAATCTCATCGGTAAACGAATATTGGTGAGAGATTCATATAGATCATGGCACAGTCTTAAATGATCACATCATACAAGGTGCCTCCATTCTCATATCTCATATGAATGATTCAGGATAGAATCATCATACATTACGGAATAGATCTCAACTATAGATTAACCACAAAAAAGTACCCAGCTTTATTTGCTATCTATGGACTCTTTAGATTGCACGTCTCTTACTATATCCATCTGTATAGGACACTCATATACATAGTCCGAGATTACATCTGTCAATCTTAAATGTTGAATATGCACAGGTTATAAAATAAACAACACAACAAGAATGAATTGAACTTTTCTTTTTATTTATTTCATAAATCCATTTACAAATTATATCTTTAAGGCATAAACCCCAATAGATGAGGTTGTTGAGGATGAGATTGTTGGTGATGAAGAAGATGAGGCTGGTGTTAAAGGTGTTAAGGATATTAGGTCTACTGCAATCGAGGGTGATCGGATGGACGAGGTACATTCTATAAATAATACTTTTATCATGTATACATATAGAGGGAGTCATGTTCTTCTATATAGTTGGAACAAATCTGTTCTGCCTGGGAACAATGTGTTAGGCCTGGGAAGAATATGGTAGGCTTGGAAGCAATTTGGTCGACCTAGGATCAATTTGGTCGGCCTGGGAACACTTCCCTTAGAGTATACTTGTATAGGCTGAAATGTTTTTTTACAGGGGGTAATGTTTATATGATGATGTATTTAGGTTGAGAATATTTTTTACATGGAATGTTTATGATGTATTTTTGGCATAGGAAAATTGTAATAGTCCTTGTAGATTTCTTCACAATGATTTCACGTTTGGAATCATTACACGCGACATTGTAAGCATGTTTACACATTACATTTCTGTAGCATGTAATCATGATTACACACTACATAATAGAGCGTGTAATCATGTGTTCAGTATGGTGTGTAATATTTTCCATTATTGTATCGTGTAATCTTTCACAATGCACCAAAGTGACTGATTACACATTGTATGGTAACAATATTGATGGTTACATGCTAAGCATCCTCGCACGCCATATTATAAGAATGATTACACGCTACATTTTTATAGCATGTAATCATGATTACATGGTACATATTGTAGCGTGCAATCATTCTTTCAATATGGCGTGTAACGAGTGTCATTGTTTAATTGTGTAATCATGTTGATCGTGTAACCATGATGTAAACTGGCGTGTAATCATGCTTATAAATTGTTGCGTAATTAAATAGAAATATGAAGTTGGACATGTTACGAATACTTAGCAAAAATTCAGGTTGCAAACACATTCACACCCATCATACCCAATATATGGTAGGCCTGGGATCAATTTGGTCGGTCTGGGATCAATTTGGTAGGCCTGTGAACAATTCCATTTGGTAGGCCTGTGAACAATTCCATCAGGCCTGGGATCATTTTGGTAGGCCTGGGAATAATTCTTTCAGGCCTGGAAACAAAACAATAATAGTATTATTGTGATGCATATTTTTCTTATCAATGGTTTGTACCTTAGTACATATTTATTTGTATGTAGGACTGTGGAGAAAAATCTATCATTGGTGAGGAACAATATCCTTACCCGTCTGTGTGTTTCATTGGCCAGAGCTTGCCCAATAGTGTGATAGCACTTACTGAGACCGACCCCAATATCGAATACAGAGATGTTGACAAATAGAGAGGTCGAAAGCGGTCAAGGTGGCTTGAAAGCTCCTACACAAATCCGATGCCAAAAAAGTCAAAGAAGACAAAATTAAACGTGGTTGATGTAGAGTTAGTTGATTTCACATCTTTCCTCAAGAACGACGACCAAGTAAGGTAATATTCCATCCCCGTAGGCTGTTTTATTGCCTTGATTTTTAATTTATTCAATTTAGTTTATTTATCATAATGAAATGTATTCATTTTTTATTAGTTTTTATACGGGTCAAATCCTACCCATGACGCATCAACATTTTTAAGACTTAGTCAACGTTAAAAAGTGGATCTCAGATATGGTAACATAATTAACTGTCTATTTCTCCTTGCTAATCAAGGCTTTATGTAACTTATTTCGTAACGCACATCACTTCATTTACACAACACATTCATAGTTACCTTGATATTCTGTGGAGGAGGCATTCGAGCCTTAAGGTCAGTTACGTTCAAAATATTGAATTGGTCAACACGTCTTTCTTCGTAAGTATTACTCTAGTTATATCATATGGTAAATGGAAATTTGATTATGCATGTATCTGAAACAGTGTTATAATGCATGTGTATTTCAACCTTTGATTGATTGATATAAGCCTAAGACTGGTCGCCATCAGTCTAGGAATTCTGTTAAATGATTATGTTTTTTTTATGACAGATAAGCCTCAACATGAAGTGGGCAACATGAATTAAATTGCTGGATAGCTTGAGGAAAATAGCACAATTTAAGAAGGATGAGAGGAAAGAAGTCAGCCGAAAAATACTAGTTCTCATCATTCTCCTCAACAGAAAAAAAGATAGCAAAAAAAGGGTCAACAACAAGATCGATGTGTGGGAAGACTACCAAGATTTCGTCCCTCTAGATTACCAACCAAGTGAAAATATCCTCAGACATGTAACAGGGCATGAACTGTTATACCCTCAACCTTGAAGGAAAATGGATTCAGTAAGTTGTTGGTAATGACTTTGCGTTGTCATTATCTATTTCATTCAATGGTTTTTATCTATTGTATATACAGGTGCTCATTTCCATGCCACCTTTCGGGCAATTGGGTGTTGTGTCACATACTTCTAAAGGAAGGAAAAGTTATGCTCTTTGACTAATTGAACGAACGGAGGAATGGACTTAGTCCATGGTTGAAGGACATTCGTCGCCTGCTTTACTTGTTGCCATCAATGTTGAAGCATGCTGGTTATTACGAAGAAATGAAAATGGAACCTCATGCAACCTCATTCAAGGCTGAAAGCATGCACTCTGATATCATCCCACAACAAGATGATGGGTATGTTTGATATATTTAGTTACTTGTTTTTACATTCCTAAAGAAAGTTATGTAATACATTTCTCATCATCTTACAAGAGCAGTTGCGGTTATGGATGGCAGCGAGTCAGATTCGGGTGGGCTCACCCGTAAAAAATTTCATCACCCACGCCCGCCCTCGAACCCGCGTAGGTAAGCGGGTTCGCGGACGGGTTTGAACCCACGGGTTATGGTTGCACCCAAACCCTCACCCGTGAACCCGCAAAACAATGTGGGTTCACTGGTGGATCCTTCACCCTTGGGATACCCACCCCACGAACCCGTGATTTGTCATTTGTAAATTTCCACATGTAATCACCTATTGGATACTTAAATGAATTAAATTTCCATTTAAAATTATCTACTTGATACATTACAAAAAAATAATAACCATAAAAATAAAACGACCAAAAATAATTCAAATGTCTATGTATATTTATATAAAAGTATTTTATTTATGCAAGTTTACGGGTCCAACCCGCGGGTTCGTTTTTCCAACCCGCGGGTTCGTTTTTCCAACCCGCACCCGTCTACAAACCCACCGGGTTTTTCATTAAACGGGTTCACGAGTCCGCGGGTTGTAAATTCACCATTCATACCCAACCCTACAGGGTCGGGTTTGAGTGGGTGTGGATCAAATTATCATCCCTAGTTGCGGTGTATTTTAATGAAGTATGCTGACTTAATAATTGCTAGAGTACCAACTCTATGGAAATCAATATTTGGATAAAAGAATATAAAAAACATTTGTAAGACCATTACAATTGACATTTTCAGAAATGGTCAACTCCGTAATTCCCCATAGATGATGTATTTAGACTTAGAATGTTTTACAGGGAATGTTTATATGATGATGTATTTAGGATGAATGTGTATTAGTATGTATCATTATGTATTCCCTGTTTATGCTGAGAACGTTTTGCGTGGAATGTTTATGATGTATTTTTAGCCTAGGAAAACTGTAGTAGGCTTTAGAGATTTCTTCCCAATATTAATGATTTCACGCTTGGAATCATTACACGCCACATTGTAAGCATATTTAAACTTTACATTACTATGTCGTGTAAACATGATTACACGCTACATAATGTAGGGTGTTATCATGTGTACAATGTGGCGTGTAAAATTTCCCATTTTTACATCGTGTAATACTTCACAATGCACCAAAGTAACTGATTACATGTTGTATGGTAAACAATATTGATGGTTACATGCTAAGCTTCCTCGCACGCGATATTGTAAGAATGATTGCACGCTTCATTTCTGTAGTGTGTAATCATGATTACACGGTACATAATGTAGCGTGTAATTATGTTTACATTACGGCGTGTATAATGAGTGCCATTCTTTATTCGTGTAATCCTGCTGAGCGTGTAACCATGATGTAAACTGTCATGTAATCATGCCTATAAACTGTCGTGTAATTATATAGAATTATGAAGTTGAACCTGTTACGAATACTTAGCAAAAGTTGCAATGCAAACACATCCACACCCAACATATCCAATCACATTACATCAAGCGTGTAATCTTGACCCATGTGGCATCGTGGAAGCTTTCACAATGAAAATGTAATATATGTTAAATGGTAAACGTTACATTTCTGTAATGTGTAAAGATGCTTACACGCTACATTATATAGTGTGTAGTCATGATTATAAACTGACGTGTAATTTTTCCCAAAATGTATTGTCTAATCTTTGATGGTGCACCAATTAAACTGATTACACATTACATTATGTAGTGTGTAATCATGATTATAAACAGACGTGTTATCACTCATATTTTCAAGCGTGTAATCTTTACCTATTTAATCACTCATTAAGAAGCATGTAAACCCTTCTATACAATACAACGTGTAATCATTCGGAGTGTGTAATTATTTTTATAAACTGGTGTGTAATCATAGCTGCTATATCTAGTGTAGTGGGTAAGGACGTACTTGTTCAACCATCAGATGATCTTGAAAATTAACGTATATATTTTCGTTGATTCCCCTTCATCGTTAGATGGTGCCGATCGTTTTGAATAGTACATGGCCCCCACATTCCCGTTGAGCGGTTATAAACTGTAAGGCCCGGAAATAGTTTGTGGGCCAAAAATAATTTATTTTTAGGCTTGTATAATATTTCTTAGGCTCATGTACACGTGTCACGCACGATCCCACACGTTTACTCGCCATGTGGTCAGTATTGGGGCTGATAATAAAGGACTAAGCCTAAGATATGTTCCTAGGCCCATGTTGGATTTAATGTTTATTTAATTATATTTTTTGAAGATTTTCAATTTTTTTCCGGTTGCCGAGGTGTTATTAAAAAGCAGTGTGCACCCACCCCAATCGAGTTTGGATGTGTAAATCGAATACGGGAGATCGATTAAATCTCAATGAGTACTATTGGAAAGTTTTAGAACAAATCTTACGCATTTAGGGGTTCACAATTGAAAAAGTTTTTTTCTATATCTTGTGTACGGGTAGGGATGTACTTTTTCCACCGTCAGATGATATTGAAAATTTACGTATAGATATTCGTTGATTCCACTTCATCGTTGGAGGGTGCCGATCGTTGAGAATAGTGCTTGGCCCCCACAATTTTCGTATTTGGTGGAAAAATGTTAGGCCCGGGAACAGTTCCTAGGCATAACATAATTTGTTCCTAGGCCTGTATAATCTTTCCTAAGCTCATATACACATGTTACGCTTAATCCCACATGTTTACTCACCATATGGTCAGTTCGTAGTGGAGTACAAATGGTTTACAGGGTGGATCCCACTGCCACAAATCCTTCATCTTCTTCCTTGGTCAAACACATAAACACATCTTCTTCTTCTTTGATTCTTCTTCACGTGTTCTAAAAGAAGATAACTTAGGATTGTTCAAGATATTTTGCATTGCAATATTCTGGTTGACAGCATCCTTCAGAAGGTTTCGTACATTAATGAAGTAATGTATTTACTTGTTCTGGTATGATTATTGAAGAAATATAATGACAACATGTAAATTGGCATATGTATGTGAAAACAAAAACAAAACCAATAAATTTCATTAACTTGTTAGACGGTACAGCATGTGAAAAAATAAACAAAACAAAACATTAGATTAAAGTGTGTTATTGTGTAGTTGCCATTTTGGGTGTGTTTTTGTTCAGGGTGATGTTGGAATGTTGAATTCCATCAACTTCTTCTGCATCTTTTCAACAAGTTGGTAGAGTCCACTGAGTTCGTTGTCCCTCGTTTCAATCTCAAGGTTTAAGTTGATGATTTCAGCTTCCAGATTTTGAAATCTCCCAATCAAAACAGTATAATCATCACGTAATCGTTTTACATTTTCACGCTCCTTGATGATGGTCTCCTCTGCGATTGCAACCCTTTCATGCATCACTTCAAAAATGACACTTCTTCTGTGACTATTTGCTTCCATCTCCACTTGTTAGAATGAAGTGATGAAACAAATGACTCGGCTCAAGACTTTTGTGACCACTAAGTAACGCATATATGGTTTTATAGTGGAACAAGGGGATGACCCATAACTACCAAAATTGAACCATTGTAAACTTTAAATTTGAAATGAACCAATGTGTCTTAACACAATTTTTCACTAATTTACTTCATTATATATATATATATATATATATATATATATATATATATGCATTTGCAGTGACTTAGTCTGGGGTAAAGTCAAATTCATTATGCCTTAAGACTGTACATTTTCAATAAAGTTTATTTTTAATACAAGGTTTTTTTTCATGTTTTTTGGACAAGTATGCCCTTTTGTATTTCTGATGTGGCACTCAGGCACGGTGTTCATTTGAAAATTTTAAAGTAATAATGCTTAAAATAAAAATATATAACAAATTATTTGAAATTAAAAACATTTTAAGTGTAAATTTGGAAAATGTAACCGGTTTTCAGAGAGAGAACAGAGTGCAAGTGAGAAGATTTTTTGAAGAGAAGAAACAGGATTTGTTCGTCATCGATGAACTGTTCATCAACAAAGAGTATCATTGTTGAAAGAGAAAGATGATGTCGGTATGTGTTTTTAATTTTGTGAAGAATGTTTGTGTTATGAATGAATGGTTTAATTTAATTTTGTGTTTAAGGTTTAAATTACCCAGAATGGTTATCTCTACAAACGACTGTATGAACATAGTAGAAGTCTCCTAGAGAGTGTTTGACAACCTGTAAAAATGCCCAGAACGGTTACACGTTACAATCACTTTACAATCTAGTGTGTAAATTTTTTACAAGTGAGCATGTAACGTCGTTTATTCATTTATGTGTAAAGAATCTAGGATTTGTTTCATGCCAAAATGAGTTTACAAATGAGCGTGTAAAGATTTTAGACATTATTTGTGTAAACTTGACCCAGAGTCGATACACGCTAAATGGGTTTACCTTGTAGCGTGTAAACCCTTTTATAAGTTGGCGTGTAAATATTTAATTAGACTTGCCCAGATTCGTTACAGGCTAAATGGGTTTATATTGTACCGTGTAAACCCTTTATAAGGTAGCATGCAAAGATGTAATGTACAACGTGTAAAGATTTTAGGGGTATTTTAGTGAAGTTTATCCAGAATTGTTACACGCTAGATGGTCTTAATTTGTAGCATGTAAACGTTTCTACAATGTAGCGTGTAACGATGTTTACTGCTCAGCGTGTAAAGAATTGTTACACTCTATTCTGTTGTCAATTTTTCATTATGTCACCTAACTGTCATGGAATTTTTTTCAGGTTGTAACCAGAGAATGATAACGTATAGAAGACTGAGAAAAAACTAGAGAAAGAACCAAAGAATTCATATGGCAGGGCATGAAGATCGGGTAGAGATGGAGAATGTAGCAGATACTAGGAACGTAACATAGAATGAGAATATATGAGTGATTGAAGAGACTTCAGAGAACGAAGACCTAGACCAGTATTTGTTACACCAGAGGAATACGTGGGTGTATGACATAACGATTATAGTGCATTGCAAACTAAAATTGATCCATGACATTAAGGAGGTGTTGGGTAGCTGCGGTAAGTTGGAAGAATTCAAGAAAAGTTGTTTCAGGCATTACTTGGATATGTCACATTACATGAGGGGTTTATTTCAAGCGCAGTACACACATAACCTATTGCTCCACCAAATTCGGTTCTCAGGTTTGCATGATGATAAGATGTGGTTTGCTTTGGGGAACATCAAGGTTAGACTAGGAAAGAGAGAGTTTTGTTTGTGTACTGGGTTAAGTTTGGTGTATTACCGGATATTTTTAAGAAAGATCACGTCCCGGTGAAGGATGGCATCCACATGAGATATTTTGGTTAGGACAGATACTTATTACTGGATCAACTGTTGGACAGATTCTTAAGGGGTAGATTCTTAAGGTGATGGTTTGAAGATGGCACTTATATTGTTTGCGAACAACATCCTATTTGGCCAGGATTATCGGAGACAAGTCACGTACTGGCTAATGTCGTTAGTTGAGGATATGCTTGCTTTCAATTCCTTCCCATTAGGACATTACATGTTCAAGATGACATTGCACTACCTCTGAATTGGCTTTAAGGTACCGAGCCAATGGGTCGTGTGAAGGGGTACAACCTTTACGGTTTTATTTGGGGAGTTCAGGTACCGTGACAAATTTGTGAACGTATTGTTATATTATAAGGTTTTCCTTTTATTGTTATATTAATATAACTATTTTACTGTTTCTATTTATTTATTTATGGTAGTTTTGGGCAATGGAGGTCATCCAATCGATGCGGAAGAAATTAGGTAACAAATTTGCTTTTCATAGACGCCCCCGTTTTAAAAAATGGGAATTTATCAAATGGGGATCAAATATGAGTGAGGGATCAAATATGAGTGAGTCATGGTTGAAGAAAGAGGCTGAAGGAAAGGTAAATACTATTTTGGCATGTTATCTTAATTGGCTTAATTTTTCGGTTTGACATGCCTTTGAAATTTTCAGCTCACTGGATTTCCTACGATCTGTCCTAGTCGACGGGAGGAAAAAGAGGACTACTAGTCAGACATTGATGAGAACATGTCCGAAGGTCCTCAGTTTGTACCGTTGAAGGATTTTACGAACAAAGAGGACCGAGCCGAGTCGTCGTCAAGAAATCTCCAAAAGAGGAAACGAAACGTCTACAAAGGTTCTGATGAACCAATAAAAAGATGACAAAACACATAGATCACCATGTAGACGCAACACTTGGACTGGGGAGACGGTGACAACGCCACACCTGATATGTCACCCCCTTTGATGGAATCCCTTGACCCACATTCAGTTGTACAACCCGGTGTGCACTCGTCTGGGCCTTTTCATAGGAGTCCATCTCCTGCTCATGACCGTCATCCATCTCCTACTAGGCATGGTCCTCCATCCCCTACTCGTCACCCTTCACCTCGTTATCTTCGACAGTCATTGAGAAGACCAGAGGTAAGTGGTTTGTTTAAGTTTAATATTTGTAAAATACAAGGAACATTTACCACATTATCTTTTAATTTGAAATTTTGTTTGTTAGGGATCAACCTCTACTGCAATTCCAGAGGCATTACTGGACCAACTGTGCATCATTGTACGTGAAGAGGTCTAAGATGCGATACAGTTTGAATTTCGAAAGTTACAGACCGACTTGTTATAGCTTTTTTCCTCTGAGGTATGTATAAGCTCTTTTTTTTATTTACAAAAAATTGCTGATATTATCCCGAGAGTTAAAGTTATTGTTTTCTGTATGGCAAAGGGCCTCATATTCGAGGGTGAAGAATGTTGCAATACCTGATAGCAGTGATGGAGATCCTGCGGCATATTTCTAGAGTGAGATGTTTGTGGACCCAATCGGAACAGCCCCCACCACCACCACCAATGCAGCCTCTACTACAACCGTCACTAGAGCTGGCAAAATTGACCCGTAACCCGTCAACCCGACACGAACCGGAGGTCAATAAACGGGTTGGGTTGACTTTAAAACGGGTTCGGGTTGTAATCGAGTCAACCCGTTTAACCCGTTTATTAAACGGGTCGTGTCGGGTTTGGATACACGGGTTCACGGGTGACCCGTTTAACCCGTATAGTTTTACAGATACATTTATAATTATTATTATTACAGGGACTGAAAATAAATTTTAGCACACTATATAAACATTCTTTTAAGTTTTAACCCAAACCCTAACCCTTTCAATCACTCACTAGCTTCACTGCCTCACTCCTTACCCTAAAACTTTCAGTCGCTCACGCCTTACTCTCATCGACAGATCGCCAAGTCGCCAACCTTCTCTCCGGCTCTCCCACATCGTCGTCGTCGTCGTCGTCGTCATCGTCCCTCACTTGTCGTCGTCGTCTCAGAGTCTCAGTCGCCTTCTATCACTTTCATCGACAGATCGCCAACCTCCTCTCCGGCTCTCCCACGTCGTCGTCTTTGTCCCTCACCTGTCGTTGTCGTCTCAGAGTCTCAGTCGCCTTCTATCACTCTCATCGACAGATCGCCAACCTCCTCTTCGGCTCTCCCACATCATCGTCGTCGTCGTCGTCGTCGTTCCTGTCATCAGAACTGCTTGGTTGCTCGTCGTCCCTCACCTGTCGTCTCCATCACCGGCTACTGAGATTTTCTAGAGGTAATTAAAACTCTACCCTTTGCTTGGTTTCTTTTTAGTGTTGAAACTCCATATGACATTTATTTTACGGAATTTTTTTAGGGTTTGAAACGGAATCCAAATGTTGTTTGAATATAGAATTATTTTTGTGTTTGTGGGTTTGGCTGTGTGAAGAAGATGAACAGTAGTATACCCTTTGCTTGGTTTCTTTTTAGTGTCGAAACTCCCTTTGTTTGGCTGTGTTTTTGGAATTGTGGTGGGTAGACTGAACCTTTGATGAGCAGGCAGTCCTACAAGAGCACGAATTGAGAATGCTCATTTTACTCTGAAAGATAACTGATTGTTACGCAGTCTTGCAAGAGAACGTCTATTCAAGTTGATCATATTCGAGTTAACTAAAAATTGTAATTAGAATGCTCATTTTATCAATTTTTACCCAAAATGCAATACTTACTATCTAAATCAGTGCTGCTCTTGGTCGTTAATGAATTTTTACAATAATTTTTTGGACTGTTTTGTTTAGTGAAATGGAAATGTTTTCAGGACATTAGTTTAGTAACTTTGTAGACTTACAAAATTATGGCTTGGTAAGTCTTGAATTGTGTTGCATTTATATGTTTTTTTGCAGCAAAATCTATGGATTCAAGTTCAAACAATGACGTGATTCCAAGTTTGGGAGAGGAAGATGAAGGCAATTTCTTTTCAATCCATCAATTTCTTTGGATAACAATTTGGACCAATTTGTGATTATGGATGACTGTATGGATTATTTATGGATTCATTTTTTTTTTAACTTTGTAAGGACTATGGATAAGTGGATAACTATATTTATCTTTCGGGATGACTGTATTTAATTTTATATTTGTTGCATTATTTAATGATATTAGATTGGATTTGATTGGATTGGATTGAATTATTAAAATTTATTACTCTATAAGGTTTGATGTATTTGTGGTAGATTAATATGTTTTTATTTTTTAAATGTTAGGCAAATTTGTTAAATGGGTTCGGGTTATACGGGTTATACGGGTCACACGGGTCAAATCCGACCTATTAAGATTCGATTAGATTATTAAACGTGTGACGGGTCAACCCGTTTAACCCGTGTATTTATTCGTGTCGTGTTGGGTTTCAGATGATTAACCCATTTAATTAAACGGGTCGTGTCGGGTTAATGGTTAATTCTATTCGGGTCGTGTCGGGTTGAGGTCAACCCGACCCACGAACCCGAATTGCCAGCCCTAACCGTCACAGACCCCTACCACTTCCGAGACAGCCCTCACCACTATCGTCACAGATCCCACCACCGTCACAGACCTCAGCACTTCGGAGACACTCCTCACCACCACCGTCACAGATCCCACCACCTCTGAGACACCCCTTACCACTACCTCTGAGACACCCCTTACCACCACCATCACAGCCCCCACCATTTCCAAGACACCCCTCACCACTACCGTCAAAGCCCCCACCACTTCCAAGATAGCCTTCACCACCACTGTCACAGACCCTCCCCACCTCCGAGACACCCTTCACCACTACAGTCACAGACCCCACCATCACCGTCAAAGACTCCACCACCTTCGAGACACCCCTCACCACCATTGTCACAGACCCCACCACCTCCGAGACACCTATCACCACCGTCATAGACCCCACCACCACCGTCACAGCCCCCACCACTTCGAGATAGCCCTCACTACCATCATAACACCCACCACCACCGTCAGAGAGCCCTTCACAAGTCAACCACCACCCTCACAAGACATGTATACCCCAGTACCATTACCGCCATTTGACCCGATAGAAGTCGATAGGGAGCAGACTCGGTCAAAATGGTTAAAAAAACCCATACACGGATCCTTTTAGAGCACAAATGAGGCAGGACGTTGCTTTGCAATATATCGCCTTTATGAATGATCTGGCCTTATGGTTGTAAGTGTTTTCACAACTTGTTTGGTGGTATTTAATTTGAGTTATAGAGTGATACTGTCAGACTAATCTTAGTCACATGTTTGTAAATGCAGTCGTAACATCGACAACGAAGCTTCTGTTTCTCAATCTTTTTTCAAAGAACTAGAAGATCCTAAAGAATGGTTAGGCACTGAGCATGTGGATGCGTACTTACATCTGTTTTGCAAGCGAAAATGAGACCCAGTTGAAGGCCGCAAATTTCCACGCAAAGTAACAGTAGTTGAAAGTGCTTTCTTTGTAAGTAGATGTTTTCTGACAGTTTATAGTTTTTTTATAGTTTTGTCATATTAGCTTACACGTTCTGTAACTTCATCACAGGATTCACTAAGCAATATTTAGAAAAAAATTCAACCTGATTTCCATAAAGCGTTGTCAAAATCATTCTACCCCAGAGATTTTGAAGTCCCAATATAGTTGATTACATATGCTATCGGGGAGAAACCAGATTGGGGGACGCCATGGGATAGTGTTGATGACGTATGCTACTTAACTCCCAATACACTTGATTATATATGCTACATATTGACTACTATTTGGAACAGATTATTGTCCATTGCATCGTGGGAGACAGTCATTGGGTATTTTATGTTGTTCGTCTCCACGATTGGGTTATTACAATTGTTGACTCAGTTGCACATAAACTGCTAAAGAACTTGACGTATAAAGAACAACAGGTTTTGCCTATATGACGCTTGTTCCCACTCATTTGCAAAGAGTCTGGTTGCTTCGAAAAAAGTAAGCGAAAGGACCAAAGGCTGAATTGTATGAAGGCTGTGAGATTGGCTCACACTTTATTCCCATGCCATGATGACGATAACAGTTGTGGTGTTTTCATGGTTAAGGGCATAGAGTATGTAATGATGAACTAAGATGTCAACTTCAATTTCAACCAAGATAACATCCCTGAATTTAGAAAACAAATGGCTAAGGATATCTTTGCCAACAGTTTACATTCTGATTAATATGTACATATTGGATTGTGAATTCTGTTGCTAATTGTATATATTTCCATTGTAATTTCTTTATGAATATATTACTGTTTGGATATGTTGGGTGTGGATATGCTTGCATTGCAGTATGTGCTAAGTAGTGGTACGATGACCAAGATCATAACAACACGATTACACTCCAATTTATAAACTTGATTACACGTTCATGATGATTACACGCTAGCATTTAAACATGATTACATGCTACTTAATAAGAGATTAAATGGGAAAGATTACACACTTGAAAATATGAGTGATTACACGCCTGTTTATAATAATGGTTACACGCTACATAATGTAACGTGTAATCAGTTACATTGGTGTACTGTCAAAGATTACACATTACATTACGGGAAAAATTACACGCCAGTTTATAATCATCTTTACACAGTATATAATGTAGCGTGTAATCATCTTTACACGCTACAAAAATGTAATCATACTTATACGCTACAGAAATGTAGCGTGATATTATTCTTACAATATGGCGTGCGAGGATGCTTAGTGTGTAAACATCAATATTGTTACCATACAACGTCTAATCAGTCACCATGGTGCATTGTGAAAGATTACACGATACAATAATGGAAAATATTACAAGCTATACATCTGATTACATGCTAAATTATGTAACGTGTAATCATGATTACAATGGGGCGTGTAATGATTCCAAGAGTCAAATCATTAATATTGGAAAGCAATCTCCAAGGCCTAGGAAGAAATCTCCAAAAAAATTCGAGGCTAAGAAGGCATGTTCATAGGCCAAACAAAATTTTCATAGGCCATAAATACATCATAAATATTGTAAATGTGGCTTTCCACTATACATCCAAGTGTATTGACAATTGAATGACACATGTCAATTTATGGATAATGCAACCATGCATGGAAGACAACAATGCATAAAATGTATCTCTCGACTGTCGCTCTTCTTCTTACTTTGTTTATTTATTATTTTATATTATTATTAATATTCATTGCTTTACCTGTTATTCCTTCTAATTTATAACAATAAACAAACTTTTTAATAACACCCCATGCAAGGGTAAAAATTATAAAAATAAATAAATAAATCGACATTATATTCAACATAGGCCTAACAACAATTTCTAGGCTTATAATCTAGATTCCTAGTCTTTAAAATTTCTAGGCTTAGTCCCCCTGATCAGCCACAACAATACTGACCACGTGGCACCTAAATACACCTGAGCCTAGGAAAGATTTTACAGGCCTATGAGCAATTAGTGTGGGCCTAGAATATTTTTTTAGGCCTAAAACTATGAGTAATTAGTTTGGGCCTAGAATTTTCTACCAGGCCTAAAACGTTAGTCACGGGCTTAACCCATCCTCTATTTTCAAACTCAGTCACAACACCCCCACCCAATAACAACAGCAATATCAACAGTCAATAATCCTTATCCTGTTTTTGTTCAGTTGCCATCAACACAAACACAAACAAAAATATATATACACCATAAACCATCACAAAAAGTCAAACACTAACATTTCCAATGAACACAAATGATATATAAACCTGTTGTGGTTAATTCAGCAATGTTTAACACAAACAAATATACACACACTATAAACCTGAGGTTTGCAAGTTCCCTAAAATGGGATCCAATGTTCAGATCTCCAGATCACAGCCAAGACACTCAGATGACTGGAGGCCTACCGGCGGCTTTCTATTCGTCCATGTCAATCAATATAGGTTCAGGTGGCTAGTCCGAGCACTTCAGCCTGATGTGTCATTCTTTCTTACAAATGCTACATGATCGAGCTTTTTTGACTGGTTTGTGCTAGATGATGGTTCCGGGCAAGTTGTTTTCTTATGTCCTTTTTTTCAACACTTTGAACATGTAACTTTCTTTTCTCCCCAGCAGACGGTACCCTCAACTTCTTTGGTCTTCCGGATAGTTTTTTTTTCCCATGGCAATGCAATAGGTTTCGAATTGCATCAGGAATGTCCCAAAAATCGGTATCTGGAACAGGGCTGACACCCATTTCATAAGCATGTTTAAGAAATCCCGTTGTGTAAAGGTCGGAACAAGTGAGTTGATTGACACTCATTTGAACCTAGGCCATAAACCACCAACAAACAGAAATTTAAGTTTGTAAAATCAACCACAACAGATAAATGTATAAAGTTAAGAGATTGAGAAGCATACCTAGCAACCACCATTGCATGAGAACACGGCAAGTCATCTAAATCCCATTCACGGCATGTGCAAGAACGTTCGTCAAGGTCAACGGTTGTTTCCTTCCATTTGTCGTCTACCTTAAATTTATTAAAGTGAATGGGGTGAATCTCACACCGTTGTGTTGTGTCTGTCCTATCTTTGATATGTTCATCTGTAAACGTTGCAAGTATGTAGACATTTCACGTGTATTTGTCCGATAATCGTAGAACCACTTTTGCAATAAATCTCTGATACATTCCGCCATTGCTATGATAGATAATTTTTGGACTACAACTAGACAAGAATTCATTGATTCAACAATGTTGGTGGTCATAAAAAAGTACCTCTTTCTAGAACAATGTGAACGTGAAAACTTCTTTATCCCAATGCTCTACAACTCATTATAAACCTTACGGTAGGTTTCTTTCAACTCAGCCATTAAATGGTCAAAACCCTCGATACGGTACGCTTACGTAGCACGGTAGTAAAGCAAAATGACATCATCCCTCTGGTTGTAAAATATTTTGAGATTTTGTGCTAAGTGGTATACACAAATCCCATGTGCTACATCTTGGAATATGGCGTCCATTGCATTGAATATACCATCGTGTCGATCAGAAACTAACATCACACGGTCAGAATATTAGATCAATTTACGGAGTTTCCTCAAAAACCAAGTCCACGACTCTATACATTCAGAGTTTGCAAACCCAAATGCCAAAGGGTATATCATCTCATTTCCGTCTTTGCACACTGCAACTAACAAAAAACCTCTGGTCCTAGCCTTTAAATAGGTAACATCGATGCAGATAACCAGCTTAATAACAGAATTGAACCCCTCTATACAGACTCTAATTTTCATGAATCCATATTAAACCTGTTTTGCGAGTCCGTCTTGATCTTTGTCACAGTCCCGAGGTTGGCTTGTTCCAAAACATAAAAAAAAGATGGCAACCTCTGAAAGGACTCCCACAGACCGCCAAATACATGATTCAAAGCGTGCTCTTTCGACTTGTATGATTTGTTGTATGAGAGGTGTATGCCATATTGTTCCCTCATCTCATAAACAATATCTTTAGGATGGATGATACGCCCAGGATCACGATATTTACTTGCAAACAAATCCCCTATCACCGCGACGTTTACACGTTTAAATTCAACATTGTAGTTGTCATTTCTTTCACATGTGTGCTCATTAACGAACGCATTCACATACCAATAAGTCCCCCTATTCGACTTCCATGCCCGAAGAACCTATCCATAATTTCTCTAACTACATTGTGCAGTGAATCGTGTATTGGAAGATCGTGAAACCCTGTACTCAAACCTCTTTTCAAAAGCATCCGACCCTACAGCTTGCTTTAAAGTAGGCTTGTCTTTGAACATCTTCATTTGTAAAATGGATCTTGATTTGCTGAATTGTTAAACACATCCACTGATCGAACTACTTTAATTGAGTAAATCTCTGACCCTGATACTGTTCACCATGTGTTCATGGAAGGTGAAGAACAATTGAGTGTTCCATTCACCCCTCATTCTTCTGTTCCAAGAACTGTTTCTGCTTGCCCATCATCAGCATCACTGGCACCCTCATATTCTATATCACTGGTTTTTAAACTATCGGACCTTCATGCATGATTCATAGTAGATGCTGGCGTCGCTTGGTCATCGCATGCTGAAGTAAATCTGGGTGAAACCTGAGATGCAAGCGGAGTATTGCTACCACTAACTGATTTATAGTTTGGAGAACCCACCGGAGACCGTGGAATATCGGTGGGTTTAACATTCGAGACCGTACATGGTGATTGGATTGGATTGGATTTGGTAGAGGTCCAAATTCAGGTTTATTGACAAATTCAACATCAATTGTGGTCCAACCTCTTCCCTTATGAATAATCACAAACTCTACATCGTCGTCACTCATTACAGACAATGTAATTTTATCAACCCCCGTTTCCACATGCGAGGTTAGCTTCAACACAATTTGGTCTCTACTAACTCCTGTCTGTTGGTATATGATTGCCACTAATTCATTGTACACTATGTTGTATTTTTTTGTTAGTCGTACTGAAAACGAAATAGGACCGGTAAACACGTTACCCTTCCAATGCTCACCACACTGAACTACAGTCAAGACATGATATTCTTACACCCTGAAAATAAAAAATTCAGTCAATAACAATATAACAATTACTGTAATTCAATTTAGTTCAGAGCCTACAAAAAACAATGTTGAGCCTAGGAATGGTTCCCAGGCCTACAACATTCCTCTCGGGCTTGGATATGTTGGGTGTGGATGTGTTTGCATTGCAATTTTTGCTAAGTATTCATAACAGGTCCAACTTCATAATTCTATATAATTACACGTCAGGTTATAAGCAAGATTACATACTAGTTTACATCATGGTTACAAGCTCATCAAGATTACACGATTAAACAATGTCACCCATTACACGCCGTAATGTCGGAATGATTACACGCTATATTATGTACCGTGTAATCATGATTACATGCTACAAAAATGGAGCGTGCAATCATTCTTAGAATATGATGTGCGAGGATGTTTAGCGTGTAAGTGTAAGTTTGTAGCCATCAATATTGTTTACCATACAGCGTGTAATCAGTCACTTTGGTGCATTGTGAAATATTACACAATGCAACTAATAGGAATTATTACACGCCATATTGTACATATGATAACACGCTATATTATGTAGCGTTTAATCATGTTTACAAGAGTCGCCAATCTAACATGTAATCATGCTTACCAATGTCGCTTGAAATCATTAATAAGGGTTGGGAAGAAATCTCCAAGGCCTGGGAAGAAATCTCCTAGGCCAAGGCCTAACAAAATTTTCCTAGGCCAAGAAGACATGTTCCAAGGCCTAAAAAAATTTCCTTCCTAGACCAAAAATACATCCTAACACCCCCCCCCCCCCCCGACTGGAACTATTGTTGTTGACAACAACTCTCGTAAGCTTGGGAAGGTGTAATTGTGAGACTAAGAATGGTTCCCAGGACTAATAAAATTTCCCTAGGCCAATAAGAGATATTCGAAGGCCTAACAAAATATTCCTAAGCCAAGAAGACATGTTCCAAGGCTTAACAAAATTTTACTGGGTCAAGCAGACATGTTCCAAGGCCTAACAAAATTTCCTTCCTAGGCCAAAAATACATCCTAACCCCCCACCGAATGGAACTGTTGATGTTGAAAAAAACTCTCGTAAACTTGGAAAGGTGTAATTGTGAGCCTATGAATGGTTTCCAAGTCTACAACATTCCTCTCAGGTTTAGCCCAACTTCTGTTTTCAAAATCAATAACATCGGCCACCCAAGGGCGTAACAAAAGCAAAATTAAACAATAACTAACACCGTTGGTTTTTCGGTTCAACCAACCCTAACACAACAAACACCTTAATCCTAAACTGTAATTCAGTTTAGGTGAGTGTCTATGAACAATTGTTTTAGGCCTACGAATGAATGCTTTTCAGGCCTATGGTAGGCCTACAACATTTCTCCTAGGCTTTTAGCCCATCTTCTGTTTTGAAAATCAACAGCGAAGGTTCCCTAACAATAGCAAAATAAATAACAGGTGTTTTTGTTCAACCATCCCCCAACACAACCAACATCGATTAATACAAACAAATATACTTATACCATCAGCAAATATACATCAACAAAAACAAATATACATACATCATCAACACCAACAAATATCTAAATCGAATCAACCAAACAAGAATATCAAAATCATAAACCTGTTTTGGTTCAGCAGGCCTGAACCTTTTCCCGACCAAGCCAATCAATAAAATAAATTTTCAAACAAACCATACAATACTATTCACTATAGTGCATTTCCTGTTATTCATGTGATACAGAGGACGACGTGTTTGCACCCAACAATACTACATACACCTCTTAAAAGCTTGATGTGGCGTTTCATCAAACACCTTAACTAAACCCAACAATACTACATACACAAACTCCAATTCATGGGTAACAAATCCATAACCCTCAATCCCTCATTATATCAAAAACGTCTCAAACTTGAACAACGATAAAGACTAAGAGATTCAATGAAATTGGAAAATTAACTCATTATAAGACTTACATTAACTGTGTATGCTCGATTTCAAACTTGACAGTGAAGCTCGATTGAAGGAGTTGGCGGCACTATCAAGATTCCGGTCACCGTCGAGATTATGGTTGGTAACATGATTCCAACGGAGAAGATGATGAGATTTGAACAACAGTGTATTCCGAAAGACAGTGAGGACAATGTGATTTGAAATGGGAAGAATGAGTGACCCAACTTCGATGTAGTGGATTCTGGTCTATAGGAGAACGATGGAGAAGATGACCCAATGTCTGAAAGTTATGGTTTTCTTCAGTCAACTGAAGGAGAAGAAGAGAAAGGCATATTGGTTCTTACACAATGTAAGAGGGTAATTTAGTCATTTTACACGAATTAATTATGGAGGGCATTATTGTCTTAGAAAGGCTATTTCCTAGAAAGTAAATATCAGAAAAGGCTAGATATGTACTTTTTTTTCCAATGGGCTATTTCCTAAAAAAGATTGTAAGAAAAGGCTATTTTTACAAGGTCCCCTTGATTAAATCCAACATTTCAACATTACTAGTCTAAAACATAAGATAATTATAAAATATATTTTTTGGTACCAAGTAACTTCACCACATTACCCACATTAATTGATTCAAGTAAGTGTTTGCTCTCTAGATCAAATATTTAAAAAAAAATCTATACATCATACAAAAATCAAACTTCTTATATCTCAATTCTAGAAATTTAAATTTCCGCATCGCATCTAAATTTAAGATAAAGTAAACTAAAACAATAATAGAGATGCACTACTTGAGATAAATTAACAAAAGAGGCTAGTACGTATACCAGTAATGTAGGTGGTGGCGGTGGTCTCGAAACCGCAATGACATGTGTCTATCTGCTATTTCAAGAGAGAGAGTATTCTGAGTTTTCAATATTCTGGGTTCTAGTTGAAGAGAGAGACGAAGCGAGAGAATAAGAAGACGTCATTGGGTTTTCTTATAGGTGATATGAACTGAGGAGATTTTGAGACGTCGCCGCTAGGTTTTGTTGAAGAGGGAGATACAGAAGACACGGAGGAAAGAGATGTTGTCCGGTGAGAGAGAGAATGAGTGGGGAAAATTTGGATAGGGCATGTAAAGTCATAATAGAGGGTATTTTGGTCAATTCACCTCTAACTTTGATAAGATTAATAAAATATTTAGGGTGGCTACAAACAATAAACCTATAATTTTGTTTGATCATTTCATGCAATTTCCTCTTTTGTTAATGTTTCTCACAAAACTTAATGAGTAATATTACTTCGTCCAAAATTGGTGACTAAATGATATATCACTAAAAATGAATAGATTATAGTGATGTCACATCATTTAGATATCAAGGTTAGACAAAGTAACATTATTGAATCTTAATATAAATAAATATTTTGTCCAAGGTTGTTTGATTAATAATTTAATACCAAACAGATATGCCTTAAATGGAGCATTAAGACACAAATAGGATAACTGATGCAATTAAGGCTCAGTTTGGCATTGTTGTGTTGTGGGGAGAAGTGTTTTTAAAATTGCTGTGGGGGGATTGCTTTTGGAATTGCTGTGGGAAGGATCAGCTGAGTGTTTGGTAAACTGATTTTCAAAAGTGCTGTGAGAACTAAAAGTAATTTCAATGTGTTTGGTAAACTGAAATAAAAAGTGTTGTGAGTGTGTAAAATTACTAAAAGGACATAGACATCTAAATGGTACTAGTGTGCTATACTTTACATTTTTCTTGTTTATTTGTGTTTAGTGTTAAGTGTTAAGTGTTATATAATTATAGTACTTTATTGAATTAATTAGCCCCATTTTTTATTCTACCTTATTTAATTGATTAGCCTCAATTCTTTATTTCTTTATTTTATTCTACTTTATTTTTTTATTTCATTTTTATTCTACTTTATTGAATTAATTATCCCAATTTTTTTTATACAGTTTTGACAACATTTTTTTTTACAAAAATATAAGTCCAATTTAAAAAAAAAATACGTTAAAAGTAAGGACAAAGTTGAAAAGTTAGTAAAATTTTATTTAATATCACTATTGCACGTTTTCTAAAAGCAAAAAGCAAAATCCAAAAGTATGTATTTGTAGCTTCTCAAAAACTCAGTTGGGAGAAACTAAAAGTGACCAAAAGCACTTCCCCACGATTTTACCAAACACTCTGTCTTAGGTCCAGAATCACTTTTGGCCCCAAAAGCAGCTGAGAAAGCAATGCCAAACTGAGCCTAACAACTATTAGAACTCTCGAAATGCAACTTCCATTAAAAGGGAGGAGCTTTGCCACACTTTTAAATTTAATAAATAAATTTGATATTCAAACTACTGTACATTTTTTTTAACCAAGTAAGTGTTAAAACATTTGCATTTTGTATATATTTTTAAAATTTTATTTTAAATTTTAGAAATTTTTATTATTTCCCCCTAAGCTTTACCATATTATATAAAAATTAATCGTCTTCATCAAGATTTAAACCTTCAACCATGTGGTTAGAAGCTACAAACCCTATCAAATTGAGCTACTCAAACTCATCGTTAGAAGTTTGTTAATTTAAATGTGTGTGTGTATATATATATATTTAGTTATATTTTAAGGTTTAATTGTACAAAATAATTTAAATATGTTTCTTTTCATAATTTAAACATATTTTAAATAATTATTTTCCTTTTGTTTTCATATTTTCTTTTTTCTTTTTATATATCTGTTTTTATATATTATTATTAAATATGTTTAAAATATTATATATATATATATATATATATATATATATGTGTGTGTGTGTGTGTGTGTGTGTGTGTGTGAGTTCATTTTAAATTATATAAACAGATTTAAATTATTTTTAAGGCATAATTGTATAAAATAATTTAAATCTGTTTCTTTTCATAATTTAACAGATTTAAAATAATTATTTTTCTTTTATTTTCTTATTTCTTATTCTTTTTCAGAAATTTGTTTTTTTATATTATTATAATATGTGAGTTTATTTTAAATATATTTTATATATATATGAGTTCATTTTAAATCATATAAATAAATTTAAATTATTTTAAATAAATTATTTAACTATATATATATATATATATATTAACAAGCCTCCAACTTTGAGTTAGAGTAACTTAGTTGGTAAGGACTTGTGGCTAATTTTTTTAATTGGAGGTCCAAGGTTTTCAGAGGTTGATCGGCTATTATAGAAAATAGAGGGACAATTTATCTAATACCGAAAAGCTCAGAGGGAAAATGATAATTTTGTGTAAGGTTATTTTCATCATTTCTTGTTTGTCAATGTTTTACAAGGAATGTTTGTGTAATTAATGGAAAGGTTGAATTAGTGCCATTTCGTCTAAACTTAGGAGATTTTGTAAAATTAACCCTTAAACGAGTTAGACGTGGGGCCTAGCAATAAGCTAGCCTTAGTTGAGGTTGGGGCCACACGGATCGTCGTTCGCTCAGATAGTTTTCTAGAATACGTAGACATCGATGATCCCTCGTTTTCAAGAAGGTCACTAGGCACATCGGCGGTTCCGTCGGTTCCGGTCAGGATCCACCGATTTCGTCGGTTCTGTTCCTTTTTTTTAACTTATTATACTCATTTCAAAAAAAATACCAAAACATAAGACATGTATTAATGTGAAATTGTAAATGAATTTTATTGCGTAAGGTCGTAAGCTGAAATTAAAATTGAAAAAAAAAATGTACTAAATACATAAATTGAAATAAATGTATAAAACTATAAAAAAATTGATCTTGCACTTAATTTATACCAAAATTAAGTTGTCTACATATCCTCTTGGGGTTTAGAGGAATCAAAGACCACGTAGTTCTTTTACATTTTATTGTCTTTTACATATATAACATTGTAAGTCTGTAACTTTCTGTCCCGGTACCGGTGGTGTGATCATCATCAAAGAAATTGTAAATCACTTCTTGCTCCATTTCTTGTTGTCTATGTTCAGTCTTTGTCCAATCATCAACACACACTTGGACTTGAATTGATTATGGACTCAAAAGCGACCGTCTTGCGTCCAGAATATTTCCACTCGTGCTAAAATCTTGTTCCACAACCATTATAGAAACCGGTGTTGCAAGAATCTGTTTGGCTATTATAGACAATATTGGAAAGTGTTTTTGATGTTCTCTCCACCAATGTAGAATATCAAATTGATCCACACCACCATCTCCTATAAACTCAAAATTGGTATTGTGATAAATTTCAATCTCATGATATGAGACCAAACTTGATGATGAAGAAGAAAAACCTCGTAATCTTTTGATCTTTTTGGATAACAGTGCAGAACCTGGATCGAGTTTAGGAGCCATTTTCAGTTTGTGGAACACTAATGTTCAATGATGGACCATAAATTCTATGATATTCATCATATAATTGATAAAATAATGTCGTAATTGTAGCACAATAAGTATTAATTTCTAATTTTATGCCTAAACAATTATAATAAAGAGTTAAATAATATGTCAATGCATCTAGTTTACAACGTGGGTCAAAACACAACGCAAGCAGGTAAATAGTTGGAAACTCCCTATAATAGTCTAATCATTTTTTGTCATAGCTTCAATGCATACCTCTAATTGTATATCAGATGAACAGTCAGCAAATGCACCAGCAATATTACAACCCTCAATAATAAATAATTGAGTAGTAAGATAATAAATACTTGACAAATTGTTAGTAACACTATTAAAAACTTTTAACAAATTACATTCTTTTTGTAAAAACATCCCAACGGTGTGCATAAAGATTGATTTGACTAACATTATATTGCATAAAAGAAACTAATAAATCTCTATATACATAACTTTCACAAAACAATTTATAAGTAGAGTTCCAACGTGTTGGAACATCACGAGAAAATCTAATGGGATGCCTACCTACCTGTTTACAAAATCTTACCCATGTTTTCATAACATTAGGATGTTTCCACAAATATGAGAGGGCATCCTTAATGGGTTTAATAAAAGCTTGAAGAATTTTCAAACATTTTTTAACACATAAATTTAAAACATGACAAGCACATCTTTGATGAAAAAATTTACTATTAAAATAAAGCTTGCATAATTCAATTAAAGTAGGAATAGCTGCCGTATTATTATAAGCATTATCAAAACCAATTGAAAATTTTTACTTTCAATTTTATACTCTTCAAAAATAATTTTCATATTTTTATAAATATTATCAACAGTATGTGCATCATCAAAAACTATAAATACAAGAATTCTTTTTTGTATTGTCCATGCTTTGTCCATATAATGACAAGTTACACCTAAGTATGAATGAGATCACCAATGGTCAGTCCATATGTCGGTACAAACGGAAACACGACCTTTATAGTTCACAAAATATTTTTTCAAAATCCTTTTTTCTTTTTTATAAATATCATACATTGTACGTGTGAGAGTGGTTCTATGGACACGACATGCAGCATGATTTAATGTTTTATGACAATATTGAATAAAACCAACTTTTTCATCAAAACTAAAAGGTAAATGTTCTATAGTTACCATTCTAGCTAATTATTCTCTATTTGCTTTATCACTATATTTAAATAATTGAGTGTTAGGGGGAGAAAACCTGGAAATTTGAGATTGTGTACTCCCATTAACATGTTCTGCTGGATAACGGGTCGTAATATGCTTCCTATATGTGTCGTATCCTCCAGATTTAGTCCACTTGTATTCTTTAGGACAGTAATTGCACACAGCCCAACATGTTCCATTTGGTTTCGTAACTTTCTTCATCTGGAGAATGAATAGATCAGATTTGGCTTGCTTCTTATCATTCTCTTAACACCTTTTCAAAATCTGGATATGCAGCGAAATCGGGTATATTTTCTGATTGGCTTGTCATATTGTCGGGGCTAGGGGTAGGCTGGCTAGCATTGGGTTCAGAAATTATTAAAGGAGGATTTGGATTGACTGGATAGTTTAGGGATTCAATATAGGCTTGCCGTTGCAGGAACTCATGGTAAGCGGTATCGTCAAAACCGATATTATCCGGCTGAACCGGATCCGGCATACGACCCTTACCGGTCCTAAAAACGGAATGCCTTGGTGGAATGTCTCCTACTCCAATTCCACTTGCCATTAAAAAAAATAATTTGTAAAATAACTCTTAAAAAAAAATGGATGGAAATAAATTTGAAAATTTTATTGAAAATATATTTGAAAAAATTGTTGACAATGATTTTTAAATGATTTTAAAAAAATTAATTGCAATACAATATATATATATATATATATATATATATAAACAAATAAATAATTGACTAATTGAGAGATAATTGAAAATAATTAGGAGAATTTAGAGAGAAATGGTATGAAAAGAAATGAATTTGGGGGTGGGGTGGGGTGGGGTGGGGTGGGTAGGGGGGAGGGTAGGGAATTAAAGGAAAAAAAAAAAAAAAAACAAGACGGACGTTGGGCTCCAACGGTCTGTTGACCATTGGGCCCAATGGTTTGTTTGTTTTAAACAATTCAAATAAAAAAAATAACTTGGAACCATCGGTTCCAGAACCGGAACCGAACCGTCGGTTCGAACTATCAGTTCCTAACCGGTTTTTTTGGAGACGAACCGAAACTTCCACAATTTCAATTACGGTTATGATTCATTTCACACAGTTACGGTTTGATTCCAAGACTCAAACCGAACCGTGTTCATGTCTAGACATATTAGGTGAGAATCCTACGCACATTCTCTCCGATGTTGACATGGATTCCATCATATTGTACGGTAAACCTGAATCGATTTCATTGCTGACTTCCCTTGAATTTGAGAGACCAGATTGGGATGTCCCATGATGGACTTATTATTTCTACGAATACCCTTTTATGGTTTGGGTTTTGCTTCCCTGTCCCCTCCCTAGCTCGTAGGTTCCTACGGTTGAATCCAGATTTTCCGGTCTGTATTCTTTAAAATGAAAACAATTAAAGTGAAAAATTAAAAATGAAAATAAAAAAGGTACTTGTTGAGTGTTGGTTGAGTTGTACGGAACAGAACAGTGCCAATACCTGTACATCTAGTAATTGGATGGGCCAAATTACTAAGCCCGCGGGGCATTGACTATTTCCAGATTCTACTTGTGGTCTTGCATATATAAACACTAAGGTATCCCTGTTTGTACACTACAATTTCCCGCTTCAATTTTTCTCATTTCCCGCTCTGCAAAACCCTAACTCACCCAAAAAATGGGCCGAAAGCAACAGCACTCCGCCGATCCGACCACCGAACCCAAGAAACGCAGGCGTGTCGGCTTCTCTGACATCGGTGACCCTTATTTCTTCTGATTTCGCCTCTAGTTTTCTTTTTCTTTTTTCCTTTTTTGTTCTTATTTCTTGAAATGAAGTTTTGGGACACTGGTTTTGTGGTGCAGATGCTGGAGTTGAGCCTAATGAGTGCATTAAAATCTATCTGGGTATGATTTTGTTTTATTTATTTTTATCGTGTTTGCTGATTTTTGCTTTTCTTTTCGCGCATTTGATACTGAATCTGTTATCTGTTTTGTTTTGTTACTCAACAATTCGCTTCATTTAAATGTTGCAATGATTGGGGTCAGTCAATTGAGATGTTTTAGAAATTATTATTTTGTAATCTTTTATCATATAATGTTTATAGCAATTTAACAGTCGAGTTTAATTTTTATTTTTTTTCAGTTTTGAAAAATTGCTAAGCTTGAAATTAGTATAATCAAGAGACGGCAGCTTAACTTTTCTTGGAGATTCATGAAATTTAGTATTAGCAAGAACTGAATTTT
Organism: Dipteronia dyeriana; assembly: GCA_032871835.1. Lineage (NCBI taxonomy): Eukaryota > Viridiplantae > Streptophyta > Magnoliopsida > Sapindales > Sapindaceae > Dipteronia > Dipteronia dyeriana. Next base: position 46,016,171 of record CM065300.1, on the reverse strand, counting down.
CTGTATGGAGCAAAAGAATCATATTTGCCGCCAGTTAATTTTGTGTATATGCTAATATAGAACCAGTCAATAAATTTAGTAAATGTTAAAGTATTAGGGGTCTGCTACAGAGCTAACTGAACCACCCTATAGTATGTTATGATTGTTTCATGAAATACACATGGTCAATTCAGACTTGATTCTTTGCCCCAATGATTTGTATGAGCAGCTTAGGATGAAATTGCTACTTTTTCTTTTCTTTTTTACTCATTGCATTAGTTTTTTTTTTTTTTTTACATATTCTGATTATTATTACTGATTTGTAATATGTCAAGTATTGTTTTGGAGTGAATTTTTACTTGACTGCTGGTATTCTAGTGTCTAGCAAAGAGGAAGTGGGTGTTCTGGACTCTTTCTGCATTGTTCCAGTTGACTTGAATAGCTTTTTCGAAGAAGATGGGAAAATATATGGTTACCAAGGGTTGAAGGTAATTTTCATTCATATCAAATTGAAATGTGTTTTCTGTTCTGCATATGGTTATAAAGATATTTAATCATGCATTTATATATTTTCTTTTTTCATAATGATTTGAATGGCCTTTTTCTAACATATATATATATATATATATATATATATATATATATATATATATATATATGTATCTTTTATTTGTTTTGTGCAGATAACCATCTGGCTTAGCATTGTATCATTTCATGCATATGCTGATATTACATTTCAAAGCACCTCCGATGTAAGTACTAGAATTCATCAAAGGTCTAGAATTAAGATTGGTGTTTTTCCTCATCTGTATTTCTTCCGGTCTGATTCATGTGGGTTTGCTTCTTAAATTGTGTCTTTTGATAGTGCTGTATTGATTGCTTTTGTTAACTATTGATAGGGGGGCAAAGGGATTACGGATCTGACCTCTTCACTTCAGGTATACCATGTCTTCCATGTTATAATCTTTCTTTTTTAACGTTGATATCCTTTGGTTTTTAATTATAGCCATTTTCTGCAGAACATTTTTGCTGAGACTCTTGTTAAGAATAAAGATGAATTCCTTGAAACATTTTCAACAGAGAATGATAATATCAGGTACTATGTCTTGGAGGTTTTTGCTCTTCTAGGTTCTAAAGATTAATCTCTATGGCAATTTGATGATGTGGTTTACTGGGTTTTAATATGATGTAAGTTTGTATTTTTCTTGTTATTGCTGTTCTCAGGTTTGCTGTCTCAAGTGGAGAGGTATTACAACACAAGGCTTCCAATGGACACGTTAGTCATTTTAATAGTCATCTAGAAGCAGCTGGTTCTGATTTGGAGGTGATTTTTACACCTTCAGTTTTTCTGCTTTTGCATATCATGAAAAGAATAGCTACTATCATGTATTTTACATTTACTGCTAAATTTTGTACTTTGTTCATGGTTTTTCTAAAAATCAGTGGTTCATAGAAGCAGGTGCTTCTGATTTGGGATGGGCGGGCAGTGGTGATGATAACATACAATTGTATTGTTTTGGATCCTATGTCCAGTGTAGATATGTTTTGTTTTAGGAAACTATTATACTTTATGAAACAAATAGTGTTTGGTTTTTGTTCTACTGCCATCAGTATATTCATATATAAGGATTATGGATTTGCAAACGAGCTCCATCATTTTAAGCACTCTCTACCTGGGTCAGGTTGTTCGCATGGTGGTGGACAATATTGCAACTGGAAGCCTTTACAGCCGCTTAGTACCTCTAGTTCTTCTTCTTATTGATGGTAAATATCTCACCTGTAAAGGCTTATAAAAGCAATATTTATAATTTTCTTGTTGCAGTCTTGAATTCACCTTCAAATTCTAACAAGTCTTATTATTTGAATTAGGAAGCAATCCCATTGATGTTACTGATCCAGGATGGGAGTTATATGTCCTGATTCAGAAGAAAAAAGATCAGCAAAGTGACATTCAGCATAGGCTGCTTGGTTTTACTGCTGTTTATCGCTTTTTTCATTACCCTGACGGTGCACGAATGCGACTCAGTCAGGTTCAAATACCCTTATATATATATATATATATAATTCAATTCCTGGGTAAAGAAATGAATGTAGCCCAATTTGGGTTCTTTAATTAGAGCACTCGACTGGTTTGCATACTAATAAATGGTAACTCTTTTTTAGTAATATTGTGAAATATTTCTTTGATGGCAGATTTTGGTATTGCCTCCTTACCAGCGAAAGGGTTATGGCAGTTACCTGGTAGAGGTGCTCAGTAATGTTGCTATAGCTGAAAATGTTCACGACTTCACTGTTGAAGAGCCATTAGATTCCTTCCAACATGTGCGCACCTGTGTAGACATACAACACCTGCTTGCTTTTGAACCCATCCAGGATGCAGTTAAGTCAGCTGTTTTGCAACTGAAGCAAGGGAAACTGTCAAAGAAAATCCATGCCCCTCGGTTTGTCCCTCCTGCCAGTGCAGTAGAGGATGCCAGGAAATCTTTAAAAATCAACAAGAAACAGTTTTTCCAATGTTGGGAGATTTTGATATATCTTGGCCTTGATACCGTTGACAAGTACATGGAGGATTACATGGCCATCATTTCAAATCGTGTGAGAGCAGATATCTTAGGGAAAGATTCAGGAACTGAAGGGAAGCGTGTGATTGATGTCCTTAGCACTTATGATCCAGAGACGTCATTTGTCATGTTCAGGTCACATGATGGTGAACCTAGTAGTGTCCAGATTGATGGGACTCAAACAAATCAAGAAGAGCAGCTGCAGCAGTTGGTTGATGAAAGGATCAAACAGATCAAGTTGATTGCTCAGAAAGTGTACCCGCATGATATCTGAAGTGTCACAGTCTTGCATCTAAATGCATTTTTGTGAGAGCCTGCTCTACTCTAAGTCTCTGATGATATGAGCCATGACTTGTCTGTAAATGACTAAGCTGCACTTGCACCTCTAGCTTATGTTTAGAAAATTAACAGACTTTTGTTGTATGTGACAAGCTTATAAGTTATACCGGACAATCGTTTTTTTCCCAATTTTTTCTTTCAAATCTATTTCTGTTTATAGCGGTGATTAGCTAATTTACTATTCTTGTTATCATGGGAAAGGTTATATTATTGATGTCATTCTCTTGACATGGGAAGTGAATTTTTCTGCTCTTGCAGGGATGGGTATGTGCCATCTCTAAGCATGAGTCACATTCTCTATATAGTCTGCTGTGCGGCATAGATGTTCGAAGAGTACCTGTCTCCATAAAAATGAAGAATATATCTGTTCAGTAACGTTTTATCGATGATTTAAGGTCTGTCCTGTAAGCGTTTTCAGTCGTTTTTTGAAAATAAAAATGAAATTGAAAACAGTGTTTTTAGTTTCAGTTTCGAATTCTGTAAACATGTCTGATAGCATATACTGAAATCTATATTTTGAAAATAAAAACGGAAAAGGTGCGTCTGGAAGGTTAACGAAAAACTATTAAAAACTGAAATATCAATTTTTACATTTTATTTAATATTATTACAATTATAAATAAATTGATTAAATTAACTAATATAATTTTTGTATTGTAATTTTTAAATTAAACAAAAATAACACATCATAAATTACTAAAAAAAATCAAATGATCAAATAATCAAAACTAAACTTTTAAATTATAAATAAGTATTATTTTAATAAATATAAATAACAGTAAATATATATATAATTAAAAGAAGAAGAAAAAAATCAGATCGGTCAAGAAGAATAAAGAAGATAAAGAAAGGAAGAAGATCAAAGAAGAAGAGGAAAAGGATCAAAGAAGGAGAAGTATCGGAGAAGGAGAAGAAGGGAATCGGAGAAAAAAAAGGTTCGGAGAAAAAGAAGAAAAGGATTAGAGAAGAAGAAGGTTCAAAGAAAAAGAAGAAGAAGATGATCAGAAAAGAAAAAGAAAAAAATGTAAAAAAAAAAATGAAACAAAAACAAAAGTATTTTATGTTTTTCAAATTTTTTATTGTTAATACTGATTTTGTTTTTTTATTTTGTTTTTTGTTTTTGTTTTTGAAAATAAAATGAAAAATGGTTAACGAACGCGTATTTAAAATCTCTTTTGAAAACAAAACCAAAAACGGACAGAAAAACAACCGTAGAACGGGACTTATGTTTTTAAAAGTCATAAATGGTTCAAAAACACATTAGTTAACTTTTTTCTTTTTAATTAACAACACATTAAAGAAAAAAGCATTCTCCATTCAATCTTCATCATTATTTATTCTTCAACATCTCTTATGGTTTTTTCAGCCTTAATGTTATAAAAGGGTAAGTGATATTAGAGAGAAAATCAAAAGTAGCAATCCAAAATATTAGAATTTCATTTTTAACCATATATAAAAATTTAATTGTTAATAACCATATTTATAAGAAATTACCTAAATACCCACATTTAAATACCACAAAATTAACAAAAAAACAAAAGAATACTGGAGCATTCTAGAAAGAGAGAGACATTGTTGCCGAGAGAGAAGAGAGAAAACGCGGCATCACCATGAGAGAAGATGGCGTCTTTACCATCGTCGAAGCAGCTGTATGAGAAGAGGTTGCAGTCACAGCCCGGAGACGAACCCACCATTCCCTGGAGACGAACCTACCATTCTCTTCTCACTTTTTTAATGTGATTTCATGTTAAGAACATGTTTAGGAAACAATAAATGTTGAAATTTATCAATTTTGAGGGTTGTTTGGGTTGAGGTATGATGTTTTGGATGATTTTGGGACTGCGTGTTGGAGTTTGTTTTGAAAAAAAAAACTTGAAAGTGCGAAATTTTCGACAAACTTGAAATGTTTTACGGAAACTTGAAATCATGCTTTAAATCTTATCTAGAAACTTGAAATCTTACCTAGAAACTTGAAATCTTACCTAGAAACTTATCAACATTTCAAGTTTTTATCTAAAATTTCAAGTTTTCGAACCAATGAAACTTGAAATCTTCTAACAAAACTTGATTGAAATCTTACCCAGAAACTTGTCAACATTTTAAGTTTTTATATAAGATTTCAAGTTTTCGAACCAATGAAACTTAAAATCTTATGGAAATAACTTGATTGAAATCATACCTATAAACCTATCAACATATTAAGTTTTTACATATGATTTCAAGTTTTCGAATTAGTGAATTTGAAATCTTCTAGAAAAAACGTGAAACTTTATTTCATTCGATTCTTCACAAAAACACACAAAAGTGATGCATTAACTTTAAAATCATGTTAAAGTAACCATTTCAAACTCAATTAATTCATAAATGGAAGATATTTACACAACTTAACCGATTTCGGAAAAAAAAATTCCTCACTCACTTCTTCAAACTTTCAATCCTATAAATCTTCAAATCTTCAAATCTTCAAAAACAATTCCATGATTCCGTGTTTTTTATCCTCTAACAATAGTGCGATTGTATTCGATTTGTAGAAAACAAAAAGAAGAAGAGAGAAGAACGAACAGTCAAGAAGAAGGTAAAAAAAAAACAAAATAAATTAGACAATTATTTTGGGGGTATTTTGGTGTTTTATAGATATATACTGAAATTATTTTTAAAAACTGATTATTAACGAATAAATTTTCATTTGTCGTTAAAAACGAATTTTCTATGTCATATGTGGTTATTTTTGACAATTTCCACATGATATTAACCGAAAGTTTTACAAAGTTATCTACTAAACACATGTTTGGAGTGTTTTAAGATTCTTAAAACACTATCCAACTACCCTCGAATCAATTTCTCTTTCATTTAAAAATTAAAAAAAAAAATGATTTCATAAAATGTTACCAGACGCAACCTTATCTTCCCCCAAAATTTTAAAAGATGAATTTACATAACCATTACCAGATGCATGGGCAAAATTATATATCCTGCCTTAAAGTCCATTTTAGACAACTTGTTCTAAGTACACATCATCGCACTCAATTATAAAAACATCACCTAACTGCAATTTGAACATATGCACAGCATTCTTTCATGTATGTACATATAAAATGGGAAAGAAAACACAAAAAATGCACTGTCAGATACACTTCTGAATGCCGGATTAGATGGCTAAATTTTGTGGATACTGCAACCTTCAACCTCTGTTATCAAATTCTCCTTCCAATTCTCAAATTCAGAGCCACCAAACACCAATTGCTTTAATCCTACAAAGCTGTCAAATGAAAAATTAAATGAGCTAGAGTCAGCAGATGTCTTAAAAATACAAAACTGCAAGTCAGTGCATTAGCATCTATGACCCTAAAAAACAAGACTATCAGCAATCATATCAAGATCAGTTAAGGAGCCAAAAAGCACACGATACTGAGAAAGAAAATCCCATCTGTGAGTGTTATATTCACATAAATATCCCCCTCGAATGCCCATTGCTAAGTGTAGCTTCAAAGGTTTGTGCAGAAATATTTATAAAACAATTGGTTTAATTATGGATTTGTAGAGAATAAAAAATAATCCAGAGAATGTGAAGTGTGGAACTTACTCGGAGCTTAACTGCGTCAATGCATTAATCAAAACATCCAGTAGCAAAGGTTCAGTGGTTCCAATATCCACCCTGTTTAAAGTTGCAGATACATTAGCAAGAACCTTCAAAACATCTAAATTCTAATCACATAAAAGCATGGGCATGTAAAATTATAAGCATCACTGAAGGAAATGAGGTGAGAAACGGACACTCATGCATTTATCACTTTAACACAAAAAGCCATACCATACACGTGCTAAGTTTTCTTGAATCTCAAGATCGCCGATGTTGAGAAATGTGGTTGGTGTCACATTTGCTCCGCCAATTGCATCATAATTTGGTCTTTTATCCATGGGACATTGTGACAACTGCAAGGAATAAATAGTGTGAGGGCAAAGACATTGTAAGAGAAAGATGACAAATCTGATTCCCATTAGCAATAGGAGAGTTATTTATAAATTTCAAATGTCACAAAAACTAGACCAGTTATATAGCTAAAAAAGTTCACTCCATTTTCAAGCTATAAAACTAACCATCTACTTAAGAGCTTTACAACATGAATACTAGATGAAAAGTTCGTCCATGGCTGTTCAAATGACTACTGGAACACTTACTTGCATATTCATGGAATTGCAACCTCCAAGACGCCCAATGATGTGCCATGCTCGCATTGCCTGCAAATATTAGAAAAGCCATATCATCTAAATGTTTGATATTAATTCATACTAAATTGTAAAATTTTCATTTGTGAACGTCATATCGTTGAGTTGAAGAGAAGTTACTTACATCACAAATTAAGGAAACATCTCTCTCCAATGGAGCATTGTAAAGTTCAAACCATATGTATGAGTTTGAGAAATCAAATCTGGCAATGCAGGTCAGCAGGTCAGCACTGGTATAACAATCATACTGACCGATTTCTTCCAAAGGGAAAAGAACCAAAAACAAATGATAATAATTAAATCAGATTCATGCTTGTAAAAGGGGTGATAATCCTAGGCTGTTGAATCATAGATAACCTAATCATGAGAAGTTCGAGAAGCTGATTCAGAATCTGCCAATTAGCAATTGAATTCAGTCAAACACAGATGCAACAAACAGAAATGTTCACCAAGTGGTAAATTCATCACTTGGCTTAGTAAGTAATGTTCTACTAATTGTCCGTGCATTATGGAACAATAATATTGAGAAGTACATACTCCTAAGCGAGTAAGTTCAACTCTGTATCATTTAGATCCACATAATATTTAAAGATTGCCGATATGTTCCTTGCATTTCTATAGTTGCCTTTCAGTCAAAGAGACATTGCAGATATACAGATGATTCAATCAAAAAAAAAAAAATACTGATAAATCTAAAATATAAACTTTCCGAACATAAAAACTTGGGGTTTTATCATTTTAGTCCCTAAGTATTGGTGAAAGCTCAACTTTTTAAGTGTGTGTTTGTTTGTTTTTTTAGGACCCTTGGTCCCTCATTTTTCATAAATACATCAATTTGGTCCATCTAACCCTAATTTTGACGGTCAACCCTAACAGAAAATACAAATTGACCATTTTACCCTTTATAATTAATTATTAAATAAAAACTAATTATTAAAAATATTAAAAACTAAAATTAAAATGAAAAAGAAAAAGAAAACACTGTAAAAATATACGATTTAAATTCATCCCCTATTAATAATCACCAAAAATTCATCTCAGATCATCATCATCATCGATCTCAAACCACACGAGAAAACCAAAAACAAAATTGAAAAACAAATCATCTGATTCAAACCCCACCAGACACAAACCCAAACAATATCAAACCCAGCCACCCCCAGCATCAACCACCACCACCACCACAAACACAACACCCAAACCACCCCACTAGACACAAACCCAAACAAAATCAAACCCAGCCAACGCTACCATCAACCACCACCACCACAAACACAACACCCAAACCTAGAATCGGACCGCCATCATTACCACCCGACCTAACCCAGATAGCCAGACCCAAACCCAGAACCTGAACACCGTAAAACCCAGCCCATAACCAAACACTACACCACTAGAATCAAAACCCCACAAACGCTGGCCACACACCCCACAAAATCCTACAACCCCCACCACCAAACCGAAACCCAGTCACCATCGCCACTTCCAAACCCTAGCCACCAACCCACCTCGAATCCTCACCTAAACAGCCACAAACACCGGCCACACACCCCACAAAATCCTACAACCCCCGCCACCAAACCGAAACCCAATCACCATTGCCACTTCCAAACCCTAGCCACCAACCCACCTCGAATCCTCAACAAAACAACCAAATTGGCTCAAATCGAAAGAGATCGAAGGAAGAGTGAGAGATAGAGAGAGAGAGAAGCAGGAGAGAAAGACGAGAGCTAATCGTTGCTCCTCGCTAGCGACAGAGGGAGTCAAGTACACGGGATGTGATGATGGGTGGGTCAAGCGATTTACGGTGAATGAGTCGGCGGCCGACTCGGTGGTTGGTTTTGGTGATTAGGGTTGAATGTGATGATGATGAATCGAAAATAGTGGTGATGGTGGGTGCTTGATTTGAAGAGAACCAAGAACATGTTTTCATAAAATTGTTGGCTTACTATGAAGATATTAAGAATCCAGATCCGGAAAATTTGAAGAGATTTGGAATAAAAAAAAAAAAAAAAGCTTCCAATGATATTTTTTTTTACTTTTGTTTAGTTTATAATTTGTTTAAAATTTGTATTTATATATTAAATTTATTTTGTATTATATAAATATTTTTTTATATTTTTTTATTTTATTAAATTAAGGATATTTCAATTTTATTAAATGATTTTTTTTTCCATTTTTATTGACATGTGGCATGTTCTCTATTTAAAGACACAATTACCCCTACAACCGTTAAGTTTGGCTAACCGTTAACCAACGGATGGATAAAATTGATGTATTTATGAAAAGTGAGGGACAAAGGGTCCTTAAAAAGCAATCACGATTAAAAAATTGAGTTTTCACCAATACTTAGGGAATAAAATGATAATACCCCTAAAAACTTTCTTAATAAGTCTCTGGCACTCCAATGATACTAAATAAACCAAATTTGTTGAACATGGAGCTATCATATATTCTATAATCCTATATATCCTATATATATATGTGATAACTGGTAACAACTAACAAGTTCAAAAGCCTTCCTCTGCCAAGAATTAACAAAAGCAAAAACCAATGTGCTTTCAAAGCTGGACTCTCTGTGCCTTGTTTTTGTATTTGTTTGGTTTTATCTATTAGACATGGTATTTGTGTCCTTAACATATAGCTACAAATGACAAGATATACAAAATCAAAATTAAAGAGTTGCGCTGGGCTCAGCTCACACGGCATAATTTCATTTTTGAATAAGAAGAGTAACAATCGAACAACCACCACGGAGACATCCATAATTAACTTACTTGTTGAAAGTCACTTTCATAGGCGCCCCTGAGCCGGTCTTCGTATGTAATATCTTGTTTCTTTTCTTCTTCAATCTGTCCTCCATCTGAAAAAAAAAACCCAATTACTTCCATCAAATTAATGACTTGAATTACATTTCAATTCCTAAAGTTAAAAGCAAGCACTTGTATAACAAAAAAAAAAATTAAAAAAAACCAACAAAATAACGAATTTTGATGAGCTAATATGACTCACTTTGGACTGCGCTTTTTGCGGGTCATCTAGAACGCTACCCAAAATCTCTGCAAATTCAGGGTCTTTATCGTAATCCTTCTGTTTTGCTCTCCCTCCAACTTTTTTTCGCGACCGAGTTTCGGTGTCTTCTTCATCGTCAATATCGACCTCTGTCTCCGATTTCTTGGCTTTTGAAACAAAAAGTGGAGTCCCGCTAGGTCGAGCGTGATTTCTAACAGAGAGTGTAACGGTCGAAAACGGCGAGAAGAAGCGGTTAGTGATTAGATGACGGGAAAGTTGTGTGATTGGAAGATTGGGAGAGTAGGTGTGTAGGATAAGCATTGTTGTCAGCGGAAATTGTGGGTTTCGGGAAGGACGGCGTATTTGAGCAAGAAGCAGAGTTTTATGGTTTGGGATGTCGGCTGTTGCAGTGTCGCTAGCTGAGTTTGCTGATTTTTTCGCCTTAAAGAGCGCCCAGTGAACGAGAGACTGCTAGACTGCTAGACTGCTAGACTGCTAGAGGGTTTTAGGGAGGCCTTGCCATGAATGATAACCGGTTTAAATATGGGTGCTATGCTACGCCTGCACGGTTGATTCGTTTATTAATATATACATATTTTAAGAAATTACTTGAATGCGTTTAAATAAAAATCATCCCGAAATAAACTAAAAACCATTCCCAAACACACTTTTTCTATTTCTCTTTTTCTTTCTCTCTCTTCTCCGTCGATGATGTGCCGGTGAATCATAGCCGATATCGTCGCGAAGGCCAATGAATCATAACCGGCCTCCTCTCTCTCTCATCGAATCTCTCTTTCTCTCTCCCTGCACTTCTCTCTCCTCTCTTTCTCTCTCTCTCTCCCTCTCCCTCTCCCGTACCTCTCTCTCTCACGCGACATCACCGGCCTATCGGCGTACCGGTGTGACTCCGCCTGGGCTTTACGACTGTCCAGCAAATCCGTCGAGCGCCCCCTCCGACGGTGATGTGATCTGTAGAAAAAAATGGAAGAAAACGACAAACTTAGAAACCCATAACATTTCAATTTTGTCAAAGTTTCAAGTTTCAAGTTTCAACATTTTAATTCAGTCAATATTTCAAGTTTCAAAATAAAACGAAAAACCTAGAAATCCAGAACATTTCAAATTTTAATATTTCAATTCAGTCAAGATTTCAAGTTTCAAGATTCAAGATTTAAGATTTCATGTTTTTAGGTAAGATTTCAAGATTCAAGTTTTTAGTCGCGATTTCAAGTTTGGTTATAAATTTTAGTCATGATTTCAAGTTTGCTTTTAGGCTTTTAAGAAAAAATTATATTCAGGGGTATTTTTGTAATTGATGGACATACTGTTTTTTTTTTAAAATGGTTATTAACAATTAAAATTTCAAATTTTTTTACTAATGAAAGTTTAATATTTCCTATAGCTATTTTTGGTTTTCTCTCTTCACATGACCCTACCCACCGACAACTTACTTCTGTCTAAAATACAATATTCATGTCAGATAAGAGGTCTTTACGTATTTTACGATTTGAGAAAGAGAAATTTAAAAGGATTAAGATCCTCTACTTGTTTTGTTTTTATTTGACTTTTTATAATCTAATGACACTTAAACAAAATAAAAATTATATGGTTAAGATTTTATCATTTTTTTTTCTCTCCTGCAACTTGGTGTTTTAATTACACTTAAAAAATATCAAAGAAAAACAAGGACCAATGAGAGATTCTTGATCCAATTTTAAAATGTGAATTTCCACCATAAGCATGTTCTAAAATTAGACATGGCCACGGTTCCAGTTCCTGTTTCGGAAGGAGCCGGAATCGGAACAGGAACATGAACCGCGGTTCCTGTTCCGGTTCAGGTTCGGCCAATTCGGTTCTTTTTTTTTTCTTATTATACATTTATACTCATTTTTAAAAAAATACGAAAACATAAGACATGTAATAATGTGAAATTGTAAATGAATTTTATTGTGTAAGGCCGTAAGCCGAAATTAAAATTAAAAATAATAATAGTAAATACATAAATTGAAATAAATGTATAAAACTAAAAATGAAAAAAATTGATCTTGCACTTAATTTGTACCCAAATTAAGTTGCCTACGTATCCTCTCGGGGTTTAGAGGAATCAAATACCACTTAGTTCTTTTACATTTTATTGTCTTTTACATATGTAAGTCTGTAACTAATCGCTGTCTTCCGTTCCGGTGCCGGTGGTGTGATCATCATCGAAGAAATCGTATATCGCTTCTGACTCCATTTCTTGTTGTCTATATTCAGTCTTTGTCCAATCATCAACACACACTTGAACTTGAATTGATTATGGACTCAAAAGCGACCATCTTACGTCCAAAATATTTCCACCAGCGCAAGACTCTTGTTCCACAACCACTGTGGAAACGGTGTTGCAATAATCTATTTGGTTATTATAGACAAGATTGGGAAGTGTTTTTGATGTTCTCTCCACCAATGTAGAATATCAAATTTATTCACATCATCGTCTCCTATAAACTCAAAATCGGTATTGTGATAAGTTTCTATCTCATCATACGAGACCGAACTTGATAAAGAAGAAGAAGAAGAAGAACCCCATAATCTTTTGATCTTTTGGGATAAAAGTGCAGACCCTGCCCCAACACTCCAGAAGATCGAGTTTGAGAGACATTTTCATTTCGTGGAACACTAATGTTCAATGATGGACCATAAATTATACAATATTCATCATATAACTAATAAAATAATGTCTTAATTGCAGCACAATAAGTATTAATTTCTAATTGTATACCTAAACATTTATAATAAAGAGTTAAATAATCTGTCAATGCATCTAGTTTACAACGTGGTCAAAACACAACGCAAGCAGGTAAATAATTGGAAACTCCCTATAATAGTCTAACCATTTTTTTTTCATAACTTCAATACATGCATGTAATTGTATATCAGATGAACAGTCAGCAAATGTACCATCAATATTACAACCCTCAATAATAAATAATTGAGTAGTAGGATAATAAATACCTGGCAAATTGTTAGTAGCACTATTAAAAACTTTTAACAAATTACAAATTTGTGTACAAACATCCCAATGGTGTGCATAAAGATTGATTTGACTAACATTATACTGCATAAAAGAAACTAATAAATCCCTATATTCATAACTTTCACAAAGCAATTTATAAGTAGAGTTCCAACGTGTTGGAACATCACGAGAAAATCTAATGGGATGTCTATCTGCCTGTTTACAAAATCTTTCCCATGCTTTCATAACATTATGATATTTCCATAAATACGAGAGGGTCTCTTTAATGGGTTTAATAAAAGCTTGAAGAATTTACAAACATTTTTGAACTCATAAATTTAAAACATGACAAGCACATATTTGATGAAAAAAATTACTATTAAAATAAGGCTTGCATAATTCAATTAAAGCAGGAATAGCTGCCGTATTATTAGAAGCATTATAAAAACCAATTGATTTTTTTTTCTTTCAATTTTATACTCTTCAAAAATGATTTTCATATTTTTATAAATATTATCAGCAGTATGTGCATCATCAAAAACTATAAATGCAAGAATTCTTTTTTTATATTGTCCATGCTCTGTCCATATAATGACAAGTTACACCCAAGTATGAATGCATTCGCCAATGGCCAGTCCATATGTCAGCACATATGGAAACACGACCTATATAGTTCACAAAATATTTTTTCAAAATCCTTTTTTCCTTTTTATAAATATCATACATTGTACGCGTGAGAGTGGTCCTAGGGACACGACATGCAGCAGGATTTAATGCTTTATGATAATATTTGATAAAACCAACTTTTTCACCAAAACTAAAAGGTAAATGTTCTACAGTTACCATCGTAGCTAATTCTTCTCTATTAGGTTGATCACTATATTTAAATAATTGAGTATCAGAGGTAGAAAACCTGAAAATTTGAGATTGTGCATTCCCCTTAGCAAGTTCTGCTGGATGACGGGTCGTAATATGCTTCCTATATGTGCCGTATCCTCCAGATTTAGTCCACTTGTATTCTTTAGGGCAGTAATTGCACACCGCCCAATATGTTCCATTCTGTTTAGTAACTTTCTTCATGTGGAGAACGAATAGATCAGATTTGACTTGCTTCTTATCCTTCTCTACCATCTCTTCAAAATTTGGATCTGCAGCAAAATCAGATATATTTTATGATTGACTTGTCATATTACCGAGGCTAGGGTCGCTAGTAGGCTAGCTAGAATTGGGTTCAGAAATTATTAAAGGGGGATTTGGATTGACTGGATAGTTTAGAGATTCAAGATAGGCTTGCCGTTACAGGAACTCATGGTAAGCGGTGTCATCAAAACCGATATTATCCGACTAGACCGGATCCGGCTGGACCGGATCCGGCTCTGACATACGACCCTTACCGGTCCTGGAAACGGAATGCCTTGGTGGAATGTATCTCACTCCACTTCCACTTCCACTTCCACTTGCCATCGAAATAAATAATTTGTAAAAAAAAACTCTTCAAAAAAACTAAGATAAATGGATGAAATTAAAATTAATTTTTTTATTGGAAATATATTTTAAAAAATTGTTGACAAGGATTTTGAAATGATTTTTAAAAATAATAATTGCAATACACTAAATATAAACAAATAAATAATTGACTAATTGGGAGATAATTGAAGAGAATTAGGAGAATTGAGATTTGAGAGAGAGTTGAGAGAGCAATTGTGTGAAAACAAATGAATTAGGGGGGGGGGGGGTATTTATATAGGAAATTAAAATTTAAGGGGAAATAATAATAATTCCGTTGGGCCCAACGGCTCTCTGAATTTTTTATAAAAAAAAATTCATTTTTTTTTAAAAAAATATACAGGCCAGGAACCGGCGGTTCTTGAACAGGAACCGAATTGCCGGTTTCTGGCCGGTTTTTTCAAAGGAAGAACCGGAACCGAACCGAACCGAACCCCCTCCCCCACGGTTCCAGAACCGGTTCCACGGTTACGGTTTCGGTTACGGTTTCGGTTACAGTTACGGTTCATTTCACACGGTTACGGTTCGGTTCCACGGTTCGAACCGAACCGTGGTCATGTCTATCTAAAATACAATAAACCCTGTCCACTAACACTGTTAGCACAGTCTAAAATACAATCTCTCTGTCAGATTACAGGTTTTTCCACATTTTACGACTTTAGAAAGAGAAATTTTAAAACAAGAATTTACATTGTAAGCATGGTCTAAAATACAATTCTTGGATTAGGTGGGAGGTTTTCCTACATTTTATGATTTTAGAGATGAAAATTTGAAGACGAGAGTTTCCACCATAAGCATGATTTGAAATGTAATTTTCATTTGAAATATGTACATTTTACGATTCTATGAATAAATGAGGATTGAAACCCTGTCACCTTTTGCTAATGATGTAATAAGTTGACAATAACTTTGATAGAATGGTTATGATTGCTGACCAAATGAAAATGAATTTTTTAGAAACCAAATTAAATAGTTTAATTGGGTTATTATAGTCTATTGATTAATACCATCTTCGAGTTTGGTTTGGTGGAAATATGATCATTCACTTCGATAGTGTTTCGAATTGGAACTCCGCCATCAATTGATACTGTGATATATTAAAAAAGAAAATACTAGATGTTAACCTTAACAATTACTTTATTAAAAAAGAATCGGAATCATTTTATACATTTACAAATTACAAGATGGCTCAATTTGGATTCTTACATCTAAGCTTAATTTAAAAGTGTCTAAATTATTGTATTACATAAAATATCTTCAATCGTATTACCTCGTTATGATTTTTTTTTAACTCATTATTATTATAATTATAATTATATTCCGCATTTTCGTTGTATTTAAAAACTTGACAGTAGATAACGCATAAATCTGATATCAATTGTTCGTTTGGGTTGGATATATAAAAACAGACGCCAATCGAATTGAAAATTGAGAGAGCACTGAGATAGAAAGAGAGGATCAAATGGAGTTGCTACCAGCAGAGGGCTCGCAGATCGCGAAGAAACACGGGTTCAGGTCACTGAAAGTGGTGAACGTGGACATGGAGCAGATGCTCAGTGAACAACCCTTCGCTGTGGACTATGGTCGCCTCGACAATGGCCTCTCCTACTACGTTCGTTGCAACTTTATGCCTAGAATGAGAGCTGCTCTCGCTCTCGCTGTCAAAGTCGGGTATGCTCTCACTAGTTAACTTACTCTTACTTGCTTTTTGTTCGCTTTCGAGGCTCTATTGATGTCAATTTTGAGGTTATTTCGGAATTGGATAGGATTTGAGCTTAGAACATGAAAAATCTGTAGAGTTAACTGTGTCTGGTGGAACTTGGTTGATGGCAGTTGATGTACAAGTTATGAAGTACAAATATGGAAAATTAAGACAATTCATTTATTTAATTTCGGTGACGAGGCCTCTGATTAAGCTAATCAATTATTGAGCTAAGTGTTCCAAGACTTGGGACCATTAATGAATTCAGGCAAGCCTATCCTAAAACCTAGGTTTTAAGAAATGAAGGGAGTTATCTAAGAGTGATAATTATATATAGACATTTCTTTCTCTGAAAATACTACTATTTGAAATTTTGGAGTGGTCAATGCAAAATTATTACCATGTATATAATTGTGCCTAATTCATTAGGCTAAGCAGTGGAATGATCAAGTTCCCATTCTCCATGAATTCCTGAATTATCTCTTCTCGTTTCTATATTTGCTTATATTATATGAAGTTAATAGATTGAACCGTTCAGGAAAGATGACATATTTATGTGGGAATGAAGCTAAACTTATCTGGTTCATGACAGCTCAGTTTTAGAAGAGGAGGATGAGAGAGGAGTTGCTCACATTGTTGAGCATCTTGCTTTTAGTGCCACTACAAATTACACAAATCACGATATCATCAAATTTCTTGAAAGTATTGGAGCAGAATTTGGCGCTTGCCAGAATGCATTAACATCTGCTGATGAGACTGTGTATGAGTTGTTTGTTCCTGTCGACAAGCCTGGACAATTATCTCAGGCCATTTCTGTCCTGGCAGAATTCAGTACAGAGGTATGAACTAACTCCTGACTCGATTATCTTTATGTTGTTTTGTTCTTTTTTTATAATTATTGTGCAATGTAGGTACGAGTCTTGAAAGATGATTTGGAAAAAGAAAGAGGAGCTGTAATGGAAGAGTACCGGGGAAACAGAAATGCTACTGGAAGAATGCAGGATGCACACTGGGTCTTGATGATGGAAGGTTCAAAGGTGCTGCTATTGATTCAAACTTTTTTTCTTCTCTTTGTACGATTCAAACTTCTTAGCTTCTTGTTATACCTTCATTTGTTATTTATCGTATTAATATATTCCTGAGGCTCTTCTTTGAGATATCATTAGCTTACTGACAGTATGATAAAATGCAATGAACTTATCTTAACAGCTTAATCTGATGAGGCATTTTTAGTTTGTGGCCAGTCATTTTTTCTATAGGATTTTTATAGTGGTGGTTCCTTTTGACATAAACAAATAATTAAAAGATTATAGTACTGTATATATATATTGGTTGTGATGACATGATGTTCTTCCATAAACGGAGCACATCCGATGTTGATGCTAGGAAAAGGATGGGAGTGGGGAACTGGAGTATTCTCATTTTTTCATTTGACATCAGAGTTTGATTTTGAATGTAAATGGTGGGGATTTATAATCTTACCCCGGTTATGAGTAGAAGACAATTGTCTAACCTGGCTCTTTGTTTAGAGTGACCTAGAGTTTTATCAAATAATGCTATGGATGTGTTTGTTTGGCTTATGGTTCACCAATTCTAACTTCAGGCGTTTTATCAATTTGATCTCATTTTCAGTATGCTGAGCGTTTACCCATTGGATTAGAGAAGGTAATTAGGACAGTTTCTCCTGAGACTGTGAAACAGTTTTATACGAAGTGGTACCATTTACATAACATGGCAGTGATAGCAGTTGGAGATTTTCCTGATACAAAGGTTTGTATCTTTTCCCCCCAAATTCTCCTTTTGTATTTAAAAGTATGATTGGTTGTCAAGATTTTTACTCTCTCTCTCTCTCTCTCTCTCTCTCTCTCTCTCTCCACAGAGTGTAGTTGAGTTGATAAAGACACACTTTGGGCAGAAAAATTCAGTGACTGATCAGCCAGTTGTACCCATATTTCGAGTTCCTTCTCATCAGGAGCCCCGTTTTTCATGTTTTACTGAATCTGAAGCTGCTGGGGTTAGTATTCTATTTGTTGTAATCTTGATTATGCATTTTTTTTTTCTGTAAACAACAAATGCAAGTGTGTAAACTCACAAGTGAGAATTGCCTATTCTAACATTATCATTTTTCAATTTCACTTGTACCAGTCGGCAGTGATGATTAGCTATAAGATGCCAGTGAATGCGCTGAAGACAGTGAAGGACTATAAGGAAATGCTCACAGAATCCATGTTCTTTCATGCTCTAAACCAGAGGCTTTTCAAGTTATCTCGCAGGAAGGATCCCCCTTTTTTCTCATGCTCCACTACTGCAGATGATCTAGTTCGCCCAATAAAGGCTTATATAATGTCCACATCATGCAAAGAAAGAGGGACTTTGGAGGCACTAGAATCAATGCTCATTGAGGTGTGTTATATCTTGCTTGTTTCTCTCTCTCTCTCTCTCTCTCTCTCTCTCCATCCCTTCCACCCCCCCCCCCCCCCCCCCCCCCCCCCCCCCCCCCCCCCCGTATCAGTTGCTAATTTTGTATTAGGTTGCAAGAGTACGGGTACATGGGTTTTCAGAACGTGAAGTGTCTGTAGTGCGGGCTTTATTGATGTCTGAAATCGAATCTGCCTACCTGGAACGTGATCAAATGCAATCGACAAGCTTGCGAGATGAATGTTTACAAGTATATTTGTAGATTCCTTTAATTCTCCAATTGTTTAATACATAAATTTTTGAATCTGCTTTAAATGTGCAGTCTATTTTGCAGCATTTTCTCTGCAATGAACCTATTATTGGGATCGAGTACGAGGCTCAACTCCAGAAATCCATTCTACCACGTTAGTACATATCATTACCTTTTAAACAGACTGATTTCGGGTAAAATGTAGTGAACCAACTCACCAAGTATGTACCATGTATAATTGCTCTTATTTTGGCTTTTATGTTTATAGATATATCTGCATTAGAGGTGTCGAAATACTCAGGGAAGTTGCGAACATCATGCAGTTGTGTCATAAAGACAATCGAACCTCGAAATTTTGCCTCAATTGATGATCTCAAAAATGTCGTATTAAAGATTAATGCTATTGAGGAGGGAAATAGCATTTCTCCTTGGGATGATGAACACATACCAGAAGAGATTGTTAGTGCAAAGCCAAATCTTGGGTAAAGTTGGGTTCTGTTCTGCTTTATTATTCGTTCAAATTCTAAGTCTTTATAGTATTAAAATCCACTTTTTACTGCAACTTACTTAGTGACCTATGTGGTTTTTCTCCCGGTCTTTTACGAGTGAAAAACAGGTTGCATGTTCAGATAACAAATTCTAGGCTGTATGAATCGTAAAATCTGTTATTCTGTTGGATTTTTTGTTTTCTACCTGATGTGAGATTCTTCTTCCTCCTAATCTCGAAGGTTTGAGTGTGACTTCTAGAGTCTTACTCTAAAGAAATAAATCTTGATTATTTGAGCTTTTATAGAATAACTCATTGCCTCTAAACATTTTGCTATTTGTATTATTGTAGTAGAAGGCTCCAAATTTTATTTAGAAAATGGTGAGTTGGTTGACTTGTTACAGATTCCAACTTAGTTGTACAAATTCTCCATGTTAGATAAGGATAATTAATTGTTTCTTCCTCAAGAAGCTGCCTGTGTATAGTCATGTTATATGTGGGTTCTTATCCAACTGGTTCTCTTCTTTACTTCCTCATTATTTAGGATACAACCTTTTTTTTATTCCTGTTACTCTTATCTCATTCTCCTATTGTAATACTCTTAGTGTACTTATTTATTTTCTTTTGGTAGTTGTACCTTTTACCATACTCTATAGGGTAACGCTGCCTGCCTGAGTGTTTCACTGTTTTAGAGCCCGGACCATCTCTTTATGTAAGGTGAAAAGTTAATAAATAGGAGAGATGCCATTGGGACCTTACAATGGTGAAAAGTTATCTATTAATTGTCAATATAATATCCATAATTTTGTCAAAAAAGGAGTTAAAAACTCAGTGAAAGGTCTAATAGGTGTTTTGCCAAATTATCCTTTAATTTCATCATATGCCCATTTTAGGTTATGGGTGATAATCTCAGCTGATGACTTCTCCAACTACCTGTGCATGAACTAATCTTTCCTCTTTGGTTCAACTTTCTTTTGTTTTGTATTGATTTAGATTTAGATTTAATGCACTTACATAATTCTTTCTGGATTTATTTATAGCCCGGATACTTCTTTTTGCCAGAACTCAGTCTGCATAGTTTGATTAATTGTGTTATTTGTTTACTTATCTAAGCTTGGTTGAATAATTTGCTTCAGGAATATTGTGCAACAGTTTGAGTATCAGAGTATTGGAGCTACCGAGTTGATTTTATCAAATGGAATGAGAGTGTGCTACAAATGCACGGACTTCCTTGATGACCAGGTACAATGGCATGCAGTTTTGCTATAATACTTGTTTAGAGCCTGTTCACGACTTTGTGTGAAAGATATAGCTCTAATTTTACTGTTTTTCCTACAGGTTCTTTTTACAGGTTTTTCATATGGGGGTTTATCTGAACTCCCAGAAAGTGAGTATTTTTCATGCTCAATGGGTTCAACTATTGCTGGAGAAATTGGTGTGTTTGGTTATAAACCATCAGTGCTAATGGATATGCTTGCTGGAAAGAGAGTTGAAGTTGGTACAAAGCTTGGAGCATACATGAGAACCTTTTCTGGTGATTGTTCACCGTCAGACCTGGAAACTGCCTTGCAGGTTTGCTTTGTTGTAATTTCGACAGTTTATTTTAGCATCCTTTGATATTCTACATATGGGTGGTTGTAATATACTAATATATTCTTTAAGAAAATAGTTGCATGTCATTTGTTAGTTATCGATTACATCGTTATTTTTCATTTCAGTGTGGGTAGAGGCCCCCCTACCCAGAGGTGAGGTGGGTAGAGGATTCATAACTTCCCCTCTATAAAATTTCCTTTTTAATAATTTAAATATGAATTATGGTTTCAATAGATGACATATATCATAAGATGGGCCGGCCAAAAATAAGTTTACTCATGCATTGCATACAGGTGTATTATTATTCATCTAATTTTCAATCTTTGTTATGAGCCTTTCTTAACTAACCGAGTCCACTTGATAAATATTATTTCAGCTTTCCTAAATTTATCTCCACAATCTTATATAGTTGTTTGTTGAGTGATTTGTTGATGTGACTAATTTCACATCCCGGCTAATTCCCTTTAATCGTGATGACTCAGTGGTGACAGATGGCATCACATTTTATATAAACTAAACTGAGTTTCTTTCATATTTTTCCCTGCATTTGATCTCTCATGGATGCATGTTCTACCCGGTTCATCCTTCCAGGCTCTATGGTCCATATACCTATGCATTGCTTCTTGCTTATTTTATGTACATGTGATTTCTTCATCGCTTTCAGACGAAGTATAATTAGTTGACAAGTACTCAACTGAACTCAGGCCACCTAATCCTTAATGCAACAAAATTATTTGTTATTATAATTCTTTGTACCATTCTTGTTTACATCTGTAATAGACTTACAGATTTGTTGTAATTTAACCAAGACTCTGGAAACCTTGTCCACTTTGTTCACGTTCTCATGCTTATTTTAAAGGCGTGATCCGCAATGGAATGCATAGGCTCTACATGAGGGGGAAATTCATTCATGATTCCAAGGTTATTAATGAATTCCAGAGTGTGGCTTTTGATTCTCTAACTTGTGCTGACAAGCTTGAATTAACTACTTTATCTTGTATGACTGTCAACATTCTATTTGGGAATCATCAAATCAATTTGTTTTAAAATTTTGTTATTCTTTGTAGGCTTTGTTTCCATTTTTATTTGTATCATTTCATCATACTGTGGTGGTGTCTTTATCTATTGATTTTTAATTCTATTGTCCTGGCAGCTTGTGTATCAACTATTCACAACTGCTGTAACAGCAAGAGAAGAAGAAGTCAAAATAGTGATGCAAATGGCAGAAGAAGCAGTTCATGCACAAGAGAGGGATCCATACACTGCATTTGCAAACCGGGTGAAGGAACTCAACTACGGAGATTCTTACTTTTTTAAGGTATGCCTCATTTGGGGTTTAAAGCTCATTGATGCTTTCATAATGGATTTTCCTTGCTAATAACTCTGGCTTAATTTCTGACTACGCAGCCTATTCGAATTAGTGATCTTCAAAAAGTTGATCCAATAAAAGCTTGTGAGTATTTCAACCACTGTTTTAAGGATCCATCAACTTTCACTGTTGTGATCGTTGGCAACATTGATCCTACAATTGCACTTCCTTTGGTACTGCAGTATTTGGTAAGTTAAAATTCCGGTTAACACACCTGTGCTCAAAGGTAATAAAGATCATGTTAACTGGAGTTCTGATTTTCCTTGCAGGGTGGGATACCAAAGCCTCCTGAGCCTATTCTCCATTTTGACCGTGATAAACTTAAAGGCTTACCATTTAAATTTCCCACGACCATGATTAGGTTTGTAATAATTATTTGTGAGGGTGTTAGACATTGCTTGATTATCATGTGACAGTCAAGACTTCTAACATGGTTAATTATGCAAATTTGATTCAACCTGCTGCTCAATTAATTTTTCTTGAATTAAACAAAAAAAAAACTATTTTTTCTATTGTCTCAAAGAAGCAACCAACTAATCATGCCCCATCTCTTTCTCTCTTGTGCAAACATGCGTGCTTGACTAATTTCCAATTTCACTTCTGTCATCCACTCATTCGTCTCCCTATTAGCAGCTTGAGAGTACTCCCAATTTTTTTCCCTCTGAGATGTTATTGGAATTTTTATTTGTCTAGTATCAGACAGTTTTTGTTTGTCGTTAGACACGTGTTGACATCCATGCGCCAGTAATGCATTGGATATACTTGCAGAGAAGTGGTCTGTAGCCCCATGGTTGAAGCACATTGTTCAGTCCAGCTATGCTTTCCTGTTGAGCTGAAGAATGGAATGATGGTCTGTGGCTCTCTTTTGATTTATTAATTAAATCATGTAATCTAACATTCGATGCCGTACAAGAATTCATTTTATTGATAATTAATGTATTTCTGTTGGAAAAATTGCAGGTAGAAGAGATACATTATGTTGGGTTTCTGGGAAAATTTCTTGAAACAAAGATGATGCAGGTTCTCCGTTTCAAGCTTGGGCAGGTGTGTATGTGTTGGGTGTTCCATGTATTTTGTTCTTGAACTGTTTTATTCTCTGGCCTAAATTTTGTTTAATCTCCTCCATTGGTCAGATTTATTCTGCTGGAGTTTCAGTATTTCTTGGTGGTAATAAGCATTCAAGAACCGGTGATATCCGTGGTGATATTAGCATAAATTTTTCTTGCGATCCAGAAATCTCTTCAAAGCTGGTACGGGTATAGTTTTATGCTTTTTCAGTTTTTTTAGTTCACTATACAAGGCTGTCGGTCTATCAGCTCTAATTTTCAGTTGTACTTGGCAGGTTGATCTTGCCTTGTATGAAATCTTACATCTTCAAGTGGAAGGGACATCAGATCAGGATGTTTCAACTATACTTGAACTTGAACAAAGAGCCCATGAAAATGGATTGCAGGTTAATTTTCTTTATAGTTTTGTGTCTTCTGATGTTCCTTTTGGTTGCTGAAGAGATTTATGAGAAAAATAATCCTCTTCTTTCAAAAAAAGAACAAAAGATCATACATATATACACAGGTAGCAGCACTAATTTTTGCTAGATATCAGGGATTATAATTACCTACCTAATATAGATAACAGTCCCATTAAACTAGGAACAATAAAGAATAAGATCAGGAGAATGTCAACCAAATCTCTTTATTAAAGATACAGCTCCAAAAACCTAGGACTAATATCTCACAGAATCTCAACACTCCCCCTCAAGCTTGGTAGTAGATGTTAATCATACCCAGCTTGCAACTTAATTCCTCGAAACGAGTTCTAGGCAAAGCTTTAGTTAAGATGTCAGCTGTTTGGTGGGCAGTTGGAGTGTACAACAGATTGATGACTCCTTCCTCGATCTTTTCCTTTATGAAATGGCGATCGATTTCCACATGTTTGGTCCGATCATGATGTACAGGATTTTGGCAATGCTTATAGCAGCCTGGTTATCACAGTACATCTTTATAGTCTTTTCAAATGGAATTTTCAGTTCCTCTAGTAGCCTTTTCAACCAAATTCCCTCACAAACACCTTGTGACAGTGCTCTAAACTCAGCTTCTGCACTGCTTCGGGGCACCACTGACCGTTTGGCATTTGAAAAAATTTCAATGTCACTGTTTGCTGTTTTCTTGAAGTAAAGGTCTTTTCCAGGTGTCATTTCTAGGTATCGCAAGATCCTATAGATTGTATTCATGTGCTCCTCAGTAGGTTTGTTGACAACACTTACCGGAAATCCAATGTCTGGTCGGGTGTGAGAGAGATAAATCAGCTTACCTACAAGTCTTTGATATCTCCCCTTGTCTATTGGTGCACTCCCCTCTACAGTCCCTAGCTTGCAAGTATAGTCCATAAGGGTGTCGGATGGTTTGCAATCCAACATTCCTGTTTCTTTCAATAAATCCAACACATTTATGTTGAGAAACAGAGATGCCCCCTTTAGACCTAGCAACTTCCATGCCCCAAAAATAAAGGAGATTCCCCATATCTTTAATTTCGAATTCTTCCCTCAAAACACTTTTTAGTCTGCTCATCTCTTCCTTATAATCTTCTGTTAGGACAATATCATCCACATATACAATTAGGATAGATATTTTCTCTTCAGAGGAATGTTTAATAAATAGTGTGTGATTAGTTTGACACCGAGTATTCCCATTCTTCTTTACTATTGTAAATTTGTCCAACCATACTCGAGGAGATTGCTTAGACCATATAGTGATTTTTTAAGTTTGCAGACTTTGTTAGCATTATCATGTGTTTTAAAACCATGAGGGATCACCATGTAGACCTCTTCTTCCAAGTCCCCATTCAGGAAAGCATTTTGACGTCCAATTGATGAAGTGGCCAATCTTGGTTTGCTGCCAAGGACAACAAAACTCGAATTGTATTTTGTTTTGCAACCGAAGCTAAAGTTTCCTGACAGTCAATCCCATATGGTTGAGTGAATCCCTTTGCCACTAGACAGGCCTTGTACCTGTCCACAGTTCCATCTGCCTTGTGCTTCACTGTGAAAATCCACTTGTAGCCTACAGGGTTCTTCCCTTTTGGTAAATCTGAAAATTCCCAAGACCCATTCTTTTCTAAAGCTTGAACCTCTTCATAAACTGCAGACCTCCATTCTGATATGTTGAGGGCTTCTTGACTATTGTTTGGAACCTGAATCTGGGTCAAGTTGGTGACATATGCTCGGAAATTATGAGACAACCCTGCATATGAGATATATTTTGCCATGGGATATAGGGGACGATTTCTACACTCACTGTTTCCTTTTCTCTGTGCAATAGGTAGATCATCATCAACAAACTCTTACTCAATCTGAACCAAGGTTTTAAAATGCGGAAAGCGGTGTGAGGCGGGAAGGCCTCCGCGAGGTGAGGCGGGTGCCTTAGTCGAAAAATGGAAAAAAATTATAAAAAATTAGTAAAGTAGAGAATATTCCATCAAATTTGGGAAATAAGTTATATCCAATAATACAAACATAAAATGTTTGAAACAAATTAAACATTACAAAAACAATACATCATCCTAATGATAAGTGCCACTATGTATCTAATCATCCCATAAGCTATCATTTGTGTCCAGAGGCTTAAAATGTGGATCAAAAGGGTAATCCCCCTCCTCATCATCATCATCATCATCATCATCATCATCATCATCATCATCTGAAGTTCCTGGAGAGTTGTATTGGTTTGAAATGTCCTCCCACCCTCGTTCTTCATCCACCCATTGCAAAGCCTTTCATTTGTCTACCAAAAAATGTAAAGTAAAATTATACAGTTATAATTAAATATATCATTCTAAGTAAAACTTATTAAATTTGATTGTAGAATTACTTGTATTTCTCTTTCTCTTCCCTCCTACTTGTTGGCTTCCACTTGGTTAACTCATGTCCACATCTGTGGACGTTCCCCAAACTACATCATTGTCAACAATCCACTCATCATCCGACGACACATCTTCACGAACCAATGGATCCTTATCATTCTTCAATGCCTTCTTCTTCAAATATCTGTGCTGCAACCTTTTATTGTACATTATGTACACCAAAGAATTCAATTTCTGTGTTTAATCGATTCCTCTTTTTCGTGTGAATCTATAAATAATTTGTAGGAAATTGTTAATTAGGAATACTAAATTCGTATTTATAAATATAAGTAAACCCTTACCAAATTAAATGTACTCCAATTTCTATCACAAGCTGAAGATGAGCAAGTGAGACTTAAAATCTTCACAGAAAAATCTTTAAGTTCCGGAGTCTCGTCTCCATATGCACTCCACCAACCGGCTACAATGAGAATAATAAACATTGTTCATTTCCTTATAAGACAATACTATAAATTTCATAACGAAATTGATACATATAAACAATAACTTGACATACCAGGGCTAAGATTTTCAATGAGACCTTTTGCACGTCTATAGCCAAAAAACCCTTGTTCTTAAAGAGATGAACTTGTAAATTAGCCCGTACTCTCGCCTCTTCATCAGGAATAATTTTTTCCATGCACAACATTAACCCAATCTTTACCTCTATATGATAGGATAAACCATCCGAATATTGGAATCGGGGATTCAGATAGTACGCAATTGCGTGCAAATGGCAGTGCAATTGATACTGCCACTTATCATCAATGATTCCCCATATCTCCTTGTAAGCTCCTTCCTCATTTCCCAAATTTGTGGATATCTCCTCCTTACCCTTACCCTTACCCTTACCCTTACCCTTACCCTTACCCTTACCCTTACCCTTACACGCTACCCCAAAAGTTGTCATTGAAGATGATCTTGATTTCCCTTCCCTCAGTTTTTTTTTTGGCCAACTACATCCATCCCATTCCTTTGAAGTAAACATTTGCTCCAAAGGTTGCCTCAGAATTAACATTCTGTCTAATGTTAAAAATGAAGTAGCAAATCGTGTAGGAGCGGGACGGATCATTCTTTATTAGTGTGCTTTCTCATCAAACCCAATACCCATTCGTGGTTGTATATGAAATTACTCACCTATTATAGCACAAGAATAAAAATATTAATATTTATAAAATGATTATACTAAATATAAAGTATTTCTATAACGATTTATTGATTTATACCTTCTTCGCTTTCCTTAATGCATTTTGGTGTTGAGGTAAAGATCCAATTTTCTCAAGCATTAGATCAATACAATGAGCTGCACACGGCGTACACCATAGCCGTTTCCTCTTCTCCATCAACATTTCACCCGTTTTCTTGTAGTTCGATGCATTATCCATCACCATTTGGACCATAATGTCTTCTCCAACTTCTTCAATCACAGAATCCAATAGGTTAAACAATAGTGTAGCATCTTTAATAGCATCACTAGCATCGACCGACTTTAAGAACACCGTACAATACGTATTGTTTACAAGAAAGTTTATCAACTGTCTTCCTCTCATATCCTTCCACCCATCCGACATAATACACTCCTGTTTTACTCCATGTTTTCTTTACTTCATCAACAACTGCTTGGGTTTTACCTTCTGCCTTCAACAATAGTGATGTGCTCAACTCATGTGTTGTAGGTGGTTTTAGACCACGCCCATAAGTCCTAACCAAACAGAGCATTTTGACAAACGATGGACTACTAGCAACATTAAAGGCGAGTCCATTCTCGTAGAAAAAGTCGGCTATGTCCGAACATGTGTTTTCGCGTGCCTCCTTCTCAAGTCCTTTGACTCCTTTATCATTTCCCCCTAAATCCTCCACCGTTTCAATTTCAACATTCACTACAAATCTATCCATCGGTCCTTTGATCCCTCTTTCAGAAACACTACCTGAGCTTGAACCTTTTTTGGATTGACTGTTTAAGGTGACACAATTGTCGATCCTTTCTTCACGCATTAATTGTGCCATCTTTTTCGCTTTTTCATTTGACAACATGTAAGTTTTGATTTCTTCTCTCACTTCTGGGGTGACCTTTGTACATGGGACAACATTATCCTGAACACCCGCAAGGTGTTCTTTCATCCGAAACACTCCACCCTTCAATACTCTATCACAAAACTTGCATTGGAGGTACTTATATCCCTTTTGTTCATCCGTTTCAACCTCAATCCCATACTTCCAAGTCGGATCTTTTCGATTCGACATCTAAAAATCTACAACAAAATAATCAAGCAAAGCTAAGAGCAAATAACAAAATAATACGGTATTTTAACTAACAGAGCTAACATTTATATAAGTCAACTGATAACCCAACAAAAATAATCAAACAATGTTATCAGATAACAAATAAAAAAAAAATTATAATCAAACACTTATATAATTTCTAATTTCTAATTTTCTATCATGTATATGATATAAAAAAATTATAATCAAACACTTATATAATTTCTAATTTCTAATTTTCTATCATGTATATGATATACTTATATAACTATATAAGTGTTGACTTGTATACCAACACAACACTTATCTATTGATAACAAATAAGTATATATATATATATAATCAAACACTTATATAATATATAATATATAATATATATATAATTTCTATCTGTTATCTGTTGACTTATATACCAATTACTAACACAGCAACACCAACACACAAGTACACAACATTGTTGACGGCTAACAAATAAAAAAAGAAAATCGAAGACCAGAAGAAAATTGAAGAAGCTGATCGAACAAGAATAAATTCGAAGAAGTAGGGCAAAGCTGAACCTATGCGATTGATGAAAAACAGAGCAAAGGAAGAATAAGAGCAACACTGAAGCACATGCAACCGATGAAGAACAAAATCAAAGGAAGAAGAAGAAAAACAAAGCAAGACGAAGAAGAAATACAGAGCAAGAAGAAGCAGACAAATAGAGGAATAAAGGAAGAAGAAGAAGAACTCACCGGAGAGGAAGGAAGATTTTGACGTCCCCGGAGAGAAGCAGACACCGATGTCGCTGGAAGGGAATGATGTCGCTGATCGATCGACTTGAAGAAGAGAAAAGAAAGAACCGATGCCCTTGAAGTGTTGATCGATCGTTGATAATTTGGGGATTTAGGGCTTGGAACCTCTTTTTTTTTTATTGATGTCCTTGAATTGATGTCCTAAACTCAACGTTTTGGACCCTTTTCTTTTTTCTTCATCAAAACGCTGTGTTTGGGTTTTTTTTTTTTTTTTTTTTTTTTGCAATTTCCAAGTCGGTGTGGTGAGGCCCCCGCATTTGGAAGACTCGACGCATGTTCGGCCGCCTCATGCGACGGATGCGGACGTTCATACTTGATCCCTTGGTGCGGCCGCACCAAGGCGCTTTCGCGAAGAGGCAGGGGAGGCCGCCTCAAGGCTCCCTTCTCAAACCGTATTTTCAAACATAGATCTGAACTGGATAGGATGGAGGATTACCTTGAGGATCTTCAGTGGAGTCTGAGTACTGTTTGGGTTCCAGGACTTTAGAATTCGGTTTATCTTCCTGGTTTGGCTTGAGAGGTGCTTGTTCTTCTACTCTTTGAGGTTTCATTTTTCTGGTATACACAATCAGCTCACTTGTATTTTTAGACTGAGTTTAACTAGGAGTTTGAGTAGAAATAGGAGGCAGAGTGTGAATTGGTTCATGTATAGGTTCTGGGAGTTGTTTTGTGTTGATTTCAATTGGACTAGGAGACTCAATTTGATTAAGAGACTCGGTTGAAGTAGGACACTGCCACTGATCATCCCAAAACTGATATTCTTTATTAGTATTCTCTCTCTGAATGTTAGTTTTGGTAAAATATGGCTGATATTCAATAAATGTAACATCCAAAGAGTAGTAAATCTTTTTTGTAACAGGAGAGAAACATTTATATCCTTTTTGTGTGGGAGAGTATCCTATAAAAATACATTTAATGGCTCGAGTCAAACTTACTCCTATTTTGTTTGTGGACATGAACAAAGGCTGTGCATACAAAAATCTTTGTGAGGATACTAGAAAGAATCCTAATATTAGGAAAATGTTGGAGAAGAACTTGACATGGGGTTTTAAAATGAAGAACACGAGATGGCATTCTATTAATGAGATAGGCTGCTGTAAGGACAACCTCTCCCCAAAAACTTTTGGGAATATGGTAGAAAACATGAGAGACCTAGCAACCTTAAGAAAATGTCTATTTTTCCTCTTAGATACCTTATTTTGTTGAGGTGTATCAAAACATGAACTTTGATGTGTTATACCCTCATGAGTAAATAATCCCCAAGGGTAGAGTTGAAATACTCTTTTCCATTGTCAGTGCAAAGAATTTGGATTTTTGTTTGAAATTAGGTTTGGATCATTTTGTGAAATTTTTGAAAATCTTATAGACTTCAGATTTTTCTCTCATAAGGAATACCCAATAAATTATGTTATGATCATCAACAAATATCACAAACCATCTTGCACCTGTAATATTGTTAACCCTAGATGGTCTCTAAACATCATTGTGAATCATGGAGAATGGATGAGACGATTTATATTGTTGATTTGGATAAGTGGTGGGATTATGCTTTAGACAATTGACACAATTGACACACTTGACATTGGAAAAATTGGGAACTTTTATTATTGAAGAATGAGGGAAACAATTTCTCAAGATAAATAAAATTTGGGTGACCTAATCTATAGTGCCATAACATAACTGCGGTGTCACTATTAGACTTGACAATTGAATTAGGATAAGTGCTACACTGACTCTTTTGAGAAACACATGCTTGCTTTTCAGGATACCTAGAAACCTTGAGAATGTAGAGTCTCGAGCACATCTCAGCACTACCAATCGTCTTCCCCGAATCCAAGTCCTGAAATTTAGTAACACAATTTAACTCCTTTGTAAGTTTGCTAATTGACAGCAAGTTGCAGTTCAAGTTAGGGACCAATAAAACAGATTGAACTATCAGATTGTTTGATACAATAACTGAACCTGTACCAGTCACTTTTGAAAAGGATCTATCAACAATTCGAACCGAGAAATCACCATGACATGGACTGTATTGACTAAAGATACTTGAATCCCCTGTCATGTGATCTGAAGCTCTTGAATCTACTATCCAAGGATTTAACCTTTCTCTGATTACATTTAGGGCACTTCGAAAATTATCTTTTTGGGGCAAAGGACTAGTTCCAATTACAGGATTCAATTGTGCAGCATTTCCATCTGCTCTTTGTTGAATAGGCTGGATTCGGGTGCATTCGGGTTATCATTGCTGGACACCAAATTGCTGCGGCTTTCCCTATCACTTGGAGGACGAGATGACTTCCAATCTGCTGGTTTACCATGTAAACTCCAGCATGTTTCTTTGTTGTGACCTGGTCTGCGGCAGTGGTCACACCATGGCCTTCCCTTTCTCTGTCGTTGATCACTGGTGCTTCATGTAGCAAGGGTTGAACCAGTATTTTCAGCAGCTGATCAGGCAGTTGATGACCCCCCCCATCATCACCCTTTTCCTATTTTCTTCGCTGCAAACTTCAGAGAAAACTTCTCGGATGTTTGGAAGCGGTTTCGTTCCCAGAATTCTCCCTCTTAACTTCATCAAGATTCTGGTTCAATCCTAACAAATTTAAAAATCCTCTTTTGCTTCGCAAATTTCGTGAACTTGATTCCATCTTCACCACACTCCCATTTATGTTCTTCAAACATATCCATTTGTTGCTAGAACTTAGGGCCAGTTTGGCATTGCTTCCCCAGCTGCTTTTGAGACCAAAAGTGATTCTGGACTTAAGACAGGGTGTTTGGTAAAATCGCGGGGAAGTACTTTTGGTCACTTTTAGCTTCTCTCAACTGAGTTTATAAGAAGCTACAAATACATGCTTTTGGATTTTGGCTTCTGCTTTTAGAAATCGCGCTACAGTGATATTAAATGAAATTTTACTAACTTTCCAACTTTATCCTTGCTTTTAACGAAATTTAACAAAAAAAATTGGACTTATATTTCTGTACAAAAAAAAAATGTTGCCATAGCTGTATAAAAAAAAATTGGATAATTAATTCAATAAAGTAGAATAAAAATGAAATAAAAAAATAAAGTAGAATAAAATAAAGAAATGAGGCTAATTAATTAAATAAAGTAGAATAAAAAATGGGGCTAATAAATTCAATAAAGGACCATAATTATATAACACTTAACATTAAACACAAATAAACAAGAAAAATGTAAAGTATAACACATTAGTACCATTTAGATGTCTATGTCATTTTAGTAATTTTACACACTCATAACACTTTTTATTTCAGTTTACCAAACACATTGAAATTGTTTTTAGTTCTCACAGCACTTTAAAAATCAGTTTACCAAACACTCCGCTAATTCTTCCCACAGCAATTCCAAAAGCAATCCCAAAAGCAATCCCCCCCACAGTAATTTTAAAAGCACTTCTCCTCAAAGTACAGTAATGCCAAACTGGGCCTTAGTAAGTGTTGAAATATTGAGTGACTGAGGACTCTCCCTGCCGCAGATCATGTAGATTACTCTCGATGGCAAACAACTCAGATGTGTTATCATTACTTGAATAGATCTCCTTTGTTGCATCCCATATCTCTTGTGCAGTTTCGTAGAGCAAGAAATTCTCTCCTATATCCTTGTTCAAGGAATTTATAAGCCAAGACATTACCATATTGTTCTCGGTCTTCCATCCTTTATACTTTTGGTCCTCCTTTTTGGGTGTCTTGACTGCTCCAGTAAGGTAGTCATCCTTCCCCTTTCCGTAGATATACATCATTACGGATTGCGACCATGCAAGATAATTCTGTCCATTAAGCTTATGACCTGTAATGGGGAGATGAGGGATATTAGGACCATCGGTTCCTTCTTTATTACTAGTGATAGGAGATTCCGGGTTTGAGGTAGCACCTGAGGAGATTGAACTCTCTATGGCCATCCTGTACTTGGTCAGGAGAGGTATTTTGGTTTCAGTACTTGGTCAGGAGAGGTATTTTGGTTTCAGAGAGTGCTGTGATACCATGAAGAGATTTATGAGAAAAATAATTCCTCTTCATCTTTCAAAAAAAGAACAAAAGATCATACATATATATACACAGGTAGCAGCACTAGGTTTGCTAGAAATCAGGGATTATAATTACCTACCTAATATAGATAACAATCCAACTAAACTAGGAACAATAAAGAATAAGATCCGGAGAATGTGAACCAAATCTCTTTATTAAAGATACATCTCCAAAAACCTAGGACTAATATCTCACGGAATCTCAGCAGTTGCCAAATGATGAAGGAGAAATACATTGGAAATCTTACGCCTATCATCTGAAAGCTGTGTAGTGAATATGCTTAATTGTATACTTCAGTACCATTCATTTCTGTTGCTGATTACCGGTTCTCTTTCAGGAGAACTACCATTGGCTGGATAGGATATTATGCAGTTACCAGTCAAGAATATACTCTGGAAATGTCGGCGCTACATTTGAGGTTAATAGTTATTACTCTATTTTTGTACCATCCCTACATTGTAGTTTGTTTGTATTTGCATGATTTTCGCATCTGTATATGTTGGGTTTCACTTGGAGGATAATTTCTTTTAATGAGTTCTGAAAGTGCAAGATTATACACATGGGTAATTATATATCTTAGAAGACAATGATCACCTTTTTTTTTTTAATACCCTGTACTTTGTGACTCTCGTTGTGGTTTTTTTTTTTGAATGAGACTCTCTTTGGGCTTTAAGTTGTAGAGTATTGCCGTACTCTATAATCTATGTTGTTTGGAAGCTAATAGGATATTATATCCCAGATAAGGACCGGGTCTTGCCTCTCAACTCATCTCTTGGCATTGGCTTACATTCAACTTTGTTAAGAGTGCTTAAACATTATTGTTGGGTCTTTACTTGTTAGTTTAAGCTTTTGGATCTAATAGTTACTAACATAGTCAAAGCCTAGTTGTACCGGGAATGTCTAGTTCGATCTCCCCCCACGTGGATTATATTTGAATTTGTTATGTGTTAGTGTGGTGTTTGTATTTGGGCTTGAGCCATGTGGCAAGCCTAAAGACAAAGGTATTGCATGTGAGGGGGTGTATTAGAGTGATTTAACACTATTGCTGGGACTTTTCTTAACAGCTTAAACACTTTGGTCTTGCTGTTACTAACAATTTTATGTGCTTCTCTTGGTTTCCAATTTTTTTCAAATGAGAATCAGTATTTTGCAACCTGAAATGCAATATAGAATTGAGGTCTGGTCACAAAGTTTGATAATAGTATAATTTGCAGTATAATTTCATTTGTCACTTTGTTTACTTTGTTAAATATCCAAATAACATTCTTATACTTGTCCTATATGTCTTAGAGTTAATCTTACTCTTTATTCTTTAACAAAAGCAAGTTCTTTTTTCAGAGATACTTCCCCAATTTGAAGAGGGTTACATATGAGAATCGTAGTGGCAGTAAACATTGTAGTTCTACAATTGCAATTGCAAATTCAGCTTGTTGTCTTTATTGTTTTTCTTCATTTAACATTTGAAATAAAAAGGAAAATGTAATTAGAGCTGCAGCATTTCAAGTTTCATGTAATCTGGTGTTATTTTTTCGAAACCAAGACATAGGAAATATACTCAAGCGTCCCATTTAGAGCAACTGTATTAGTGATTTAAGTGCTATAATTTTTTTAAAAACCTTTTTTCTTTAATTTCAGTAATCATTAAGATTTGACTTTTTCCCAATGCAGATTCAAGATGAAGCGCGATCTAGAGTTAGAAAATCACTAACACCATTAACTTTACAGTCTGCATTACAAAGAATATTGCCTTATCCTTGCAGAAAACAGTACACGGTAGTGATTCTCATTCCCCAGACCCAGACATCTCGATTTAACTTGCTGAGATCTTTCTTTCAATCTACTCAGACCAGATATCACAGAGACGCCAAGGTTAGTAGCATGCCTGTTTTGTAATTGTCATTCATCTACCCCATGTTAGACCGACACATTTTTATGTTCTAGTAATTATTCGTTAAATTTCACATACAACCTCAAATCTTGTTATCGCTCAATTTTGGTATATTAAGCTTTGAACATTCTTTATTTTTTATGAATTTATGTATAATGCAGTGGTGTCGTTGGTTGTGGCAGATTTTGGCAGGCATTGCTGTTTTGACAATTTTTGCTATTAGTTTGTGGAGATATTCAAGGAGAACAGTGAAAGGTTAGGAGGCAATCATATAACAGAACTCAGTATACTGACTTCCAACAGGAATTAGAATGGACTGTTTCTTATTTTGGTGACAAATAGAAGACCGAAACGGATCCAATTTTAGAATAATCGTGAAAAAAATGTTGCCAACAACAGTTCCTAACAAGGGCTTCTCACATTGTTATATACCAATTCATTATTTGTGTAATCTTTCGAAAGAAAAAAATTTACAGTATCTTTTGTGATGGAACATATATGATTTACTACAGCGTGGATACTATTGTTGTAATGAAAGCAAAGAAAGAAAAAAAGACTGCAATTC
The DNA here is from genome assembly GCA_032871835.1 of Dipteronia dyeriana. Taxonomy (NCBI): domain Eukaryota; kingdom Viridiplantae; phylum Streptophyta; class Magnoliopsida; order Sapindales; family Sapindaceae; genus Dipteronia; species Dipteronia dyeriana. Next base: position 45,980,283 of record CM065300.1, on the reverse strand, counting down.
GAAAATTTTGGAATTGTTATTTTCATTGCCTTGAAAAAATTCATCATATCAAAAATGCGAATTACGTTAGTTGTTGCTCTCAACTACATTGCAAAGAATATCATATCAGTTTTTGTATCACTGCATGCATTTAGCATGTACAATCCGACCTTCAAGAGAAGTGTGTAGTTTCCTATCTGAATCCTTGGCCGCTTTAAAGCAGGCTGTTCCTCTGTACATCCAATCGTTTGTCTCGTTGCTGAAATACTCGTCGAAGGGCTCCATGCACAGAGGACATGCTTTCTGATCCTCTTCAGCGAAAACTGCTTCCTCAGGCTTTTTCTTCTCGTCTTTAACATCACCGGTTATGAAAAACACAGGACCTTCAATAGTTCCGACGTCCTTAGCAGCAGTGAGCCACAAATCAGAGGTCAGGAAGAATTTCCGAGACTGCATTTGCTTAGGCCTTTTACTCTTAGCAACGAGGGCTACACGGTTCTTCCTCACGTGCCAATCCATATGCTGACGGTGATCTTCTTGGATTTTAAATCTCATCCCACATGTAGTGCATTGTCTTGGAAGATCAGCATACAATGCTCTTATCGCGGATTCGTTTCGAATTTTAAGCTTGGCAGGATCGAACTCGAGCCCAATAGAATCCTGAGCAGATGATTCTTCTTTTGCTGCCGAGATCAAGTTGTTGAGAAGAGAGTTGATTGTATCAGATTGTGATGGCAGTTGGTTAGGCAGTGATATGAACCCTTTTGAGAGAAGGGAGCTGATCAAATCAGAATGTGAAGTAGCACTTGCAACAACTTGTTGATTAGGTGTTGCGTATGATGATGGAGGAGGGAAAACTGGAGGTTGAACCGGCACTGGCAAGGCTCCATTAGAGACATGACTTGGCATGCAAGGTACCGGAAAGGCTCCATTAGAGACATGGATTGGCATGCAAGGTGGATACAATCTAACCGGATTCATCGCAGCGGCTTGGTATTGCTGAGCAGATATTGTATACGATGTGTAACCATTCTTGTAACCCAAAGAAAACATTGGCGCATGATTCGTCATCGGTGATATGCCTGAGTTCACTGAATGAAACTGAGTTGTCGTCTTCATTCGTTTCTGTGGTGGCAAGTCCCTGAAGCATCCTCTTCTCTTGGTGTCGAAGTCGTGAGAAGATTGACGATGGCAGAGATATTCCATCGCAGAGAGCAAGAGATTACTCAAAACTAAACTAAAGAAAATTTCCTGAATAAGAGAGCTACTTTCTTGAATTTTCTCAAGAGTAAAAAGATGAACTAAACGCTCACTCTTCACAGACACACACATATATAGGGAGAGTGTTGGATTACTCCTAGTTGTAACGGTAAAAAGGAAAACACATGTGAGTTTCCTAATTCGAAAATCGTCTGAGAGTAGGATTTATGAATCGTTGTTTTGCAAGGTTAAAATATTTAGGAAACCTACCCATGTTATCTTACAAAACTAAGGTTAATAATCCTACTCTCAGTCGTTTTTCAAATTAGGAAACCCACACGCCTATTTACTGAATTTTGGAAACCTTTTTTCTTTTTTAAAAGAATAGAAACATTTTAGTGGGCTCACCTGGCAAAGGCCCAAATGAGTCCAAATGTAAAGCCCATTAACCCTTTACAACAAAATACCCCGACTGGTAGCTTGTAATATCGAAAGTGCCACTCGTACGTTAAAACCCTTTTTACTCCAACGTCAGCGTCGGCGTGTGAGCTTTCGGGGTTTTGCACAGAGAGAGAGAGAGAGATGGGGAGAAGGATACTAAACGAAGCGTTGAGAGCGATAGTGAATGCAGAGAAGAGAGGCAAAGCTACGGTTGAGTTGAAACCAATCTCAACTGTGATGTCTTCTTTTCTCAAGATCATGAAACATCGAGGTAATCCTAACCGTTTATTTTTTAAAAATCAGATTTCACTCTATATTCATCACTATTTCTGATCTTACATTAGAAATTACTGAATTCGAAGTTTTATATGTTTTCAATGAGAGTAGTGGTAGTCCTAGCGTTGTGGCAATTCCAGTAATTTCTTGGAATTTTTGTAAATAGTAATGTGCACTGCTTTCTAGTTAGAGGTATTGTTTTCTCGCAACATCGGTGTGGTGTTTCGCGATATTAATCATTATTTATGCTGCTGCGTTTCATTGTTTCAATATTGGAATCGTTTCAATATTGGATTTGGTGGCACGATTTCTTGTTCTGGAATTCAATGAGGTAGCTAATGAGAAGGGAGAGGTGTAAATTAGGTTCAGGGTTGTGATAGAGCTACGCTTAATGTTTACCCTATCTTGCGATTCGCTCTTTCATTTTGGCAATTTTCTTATTCGAATCCCAGGGTTTTAATCGTGTCCATGTGACAAATAGTTTTAGCATTTTTTGACATATGAATCATCTATGTGTGATGTGTGTCACATTGTTTCTGAATAACTTTTTTTGAACGTAGTTGATGAATGTCTCATTGAAAGCAAAACTATGTTACTGAATTGCTGCAGAATTTTTATGAAAACTCGATGTGAATCCCCAGCTGTTTAACTTGTTTAAGGATATGCAGCTTGATTTTGTCAGGAGGATTATTGCTCCCGACTGAAATGGAATTTTGGAAAAAAAAAAAAAAAGCTGCGTAATCTAATGAAGGGGTTATAGCGTGCACATTCTTGAAATCTGTAATCATTCAATAAAAGCGGTGAAGATTTCAGACTGCTCTGGTTCTTCTTCATATCACATGAGCTTACAGAAATTTAATTAGGTTCCTTTCATCTTCCAATTTTTTTCTTCAAAAAAATAAACTGTTTTGTAGGCATTTGGGTTTTTTATTTCCAATTAAAATGGTTGTATTTTGTGTTTCAGCCTGTTGGAAGTTGTAATAATAAATGCTTTAGCAGTTGTTTGAGCAGTTGTCTTGTGTTTCCTTTAAATTTGTATATTATCTTTGCTGAACAGGCATGCTTGTAGTCAAAATTCTTTAGTGCAGACTGTTTTATTTTATTTTTCAGAATGGAGTGATGTTAAAGATGCTTGGGAATTTGTTCTTCTATTGTATCTCAATTAAAAGAATGTGAAAAATAAAATGGAATGTTTGTGATCATCTTGAATTGCCATGAACTGCATAATAAAAAAATGGACCAATTAATCCATTTTGGATTCTCATTAGAAATCGCTACATAATTGTTGAGCAAGATCCATGCCTAAAAAAGTAGGTAGTTTTATATTGATCATAATTACATGGGACCACACTCATACGTAACTTTAATTATGATACATTGACATGGTTGAGTAGTGGTTTTAGTCTTTTATTATTTTTCATTAACATAAAGTAAGTTTGTTTGATTTGTTTTAGTGTTGTTTAGTTGTTTTGTACAAAATGGTTTCTGCAAACAAGTCTCTACATTTCCTCTGTAATGTTACAGTTCAGAAACAGATATTATGAAGACATGGTAAACCAATGTCATGTTCTACCAAATCTTACTAATAAACGAAAATTGATACAAAATCCAGAAAGATATTGAAAATTTTAACAGTGTCAAGGCAACAACCATGTAGAAGAGCAATCACCTTCTTCCCATCCAAAACTGTTAAGATAGACAAGGATATTAATGAAAATAACCAAGAACCTGACCACCCACGTTTCGTCTGAGGGCTTCTTCATGATCCAAAACACCATCTGGAGTCGTTATCACAACATAACCCCACTGCATTCATTGAAATCGGAAGAAGAGAACGAGATAAGTTCCAGAATATTAAAATGTCATTATAATTGCATATGACCTGGCACAGTCCTTTTTGGTGAAGCCTTCCTAAAAGCATCTCCAATGGTAATATGACTTGCATTTGAAAAAATGATGATATGTTAACATTATCAAGCCAACTGTTTCATATAACTAAACTTGATGCACATCAAAATGAACATCCAAAATGAAAAAATGGCCTGCAATACTTCACTTATAAAATATATGTTTTTAATGATATATCAATTTATTATTAAACTTTTTCAATATACTTTAAAATTATTGAATAAAATAAAGTAAAAGACGAGTGGTTGCTGACTGGACCAACAAAATGGTTGTCCAATACCCTCTGAAAGTAGAAAGTCATGTTGACAGCCTCTAAAAAAAAGTTGTCACCTCAATTTGAAGTTGTACTAGAGATGTTGCATTGGAGATGAATTTTTTAACAAAATGGATGTTCATCCTTCATGACATCTAATTTTTCACAACCCACACTAGCATTGGAAATGCTCTAACCATAAATGGCCAAAGAGGTTATGAGAAATACAAGAGGAATTTGAACAAACCTGCCTGGTTGGTAGACTACGTTTTACATATCCATCAATATCCCTTGCCTTGATATCCTGCCTGTAAGAGAGAGCCTTACAATCATTGACTCTGCCTTGTAGTTCAACCGTTATCCTTCCCACCCTATGTGGATCGTAAACTTGAAAATTCTTGATGTAGCCTTTAAAGAAGAAAAAAAAAATCAAGAATGAAAGGGCAAACTTTATAAAACTGCAAGTTACAACAGATTTGACGATAGTCCGGTAACTTCAAAGATATGTAGATTTTGCCTGCTATAAGAAGAAAATGAAATGATATATAAACAAAGCATGCAAGAACTTCACACTGCCACAAATAAAGAATAGACGGTCAAAGCAACTTCCAGATATGATGTTAAAATTCCATTAAAGAACTTGGTGGATATGCATGCTAAATAGAAACACGGAAGCAGATAAAAAAGAGGAACTCTCTGCAACTGACCAATCTTCAATAACCAATAAAAAATGCAACCTATCAGATATTCCTAAAAGGGATTTGCAAATGTGATCAATATTATGCTCAGAATCATAATTCAATCCCCACATCACAAAGGTACAACATCAACTGCTTACAAGCAGTCCAATCTGGTTCAAGTAAGCACAGCATACACATTAGTCAAACTAGCCAATTCAATTCTGCTATATAACTTTAGATTAATGAAAGTTAATGTTAAGTAGATTGCATATTTCAAGAATCTAGTTATTACAGAAATATCTGAAATTTCCAAGATAACATTCATCTCCTCTCAGTTGCACTGACACTGTTATGGATCACCCTCTGTGAAAGGCTTCTAATGAGAATCCAAAATGGATTAATTGGTCCATTTTTTTATTATGCAGTTCATGGCAATTCAAGATGATCACAAACATTCCATTTTATTTTTCATATTCTTTTAATTGAGATACAATAGAAGAACAAATTCCCAAGCATCTTTAACATCACTCCATTCTGAAAAATAAAATAAAACAGTCTGCACTAAAGAATTTTGACTACAAGCATGCCTGTTCAGCAAAGATAATATACAAATTTAAAGGAAACACAAGACAACTGCTCAAACAACTGCTAAAGCATTTATTATTACAACTTCCAACAGGCTGAAACACAAAATACAACCATTTTAATTGGAAATAAAAAACCCAAATGCCTACAAAACAGTTTATTTTTTTGAAGAAAAAAATTGGAAGATGAAAGGAACCTAATTAAATTTCTGTAAGCTCATGTGATATGAAGAAGAACCAGAGCAGTCTGAAATCTTCACCGCTTTTATTGAATGATTACAGATTTCAAGAATGTGCACGCTATAACCCCTTCATTAGATTACGCAGCTTTTTTTTTTTTTTTCCAAAATTCCATTTCAGTCGGGAGCAATAATCCTCCTGACAAAATCAAGCTGCATATCCTTAAACAAGTTAAACAGCTGGGGATTCACATCGAGTTTTCATAAAAATTCTGCAGCAATTCAGTAACATAGTTTTGCTTTCAATGAGACATTCATCAACTACGTTCAAAAAAAGTTATTCAGAAACAATGTGACACACATCACACATAGATGATTCATATGTCAAAAAATGCTAAAACTATTTGTCACATGGACACGATTAAAACCCTGGGATTCGAATAAGAAAATTGCCAAAATGAAAGAGCGAATCGCAAGATAGGGTAAACATTAAGCGTAGCTCTATCACAACCCTGAACCTAATTTACACCTCTCCCTTCTCATTAGCTACCTCATTGAATTCCAGAACAAGAAATCGTGCCACCAAATCCAATATTGAAACGATTCCAATATTGAAACAATGAAACGCAGCAGCATAAATAATGATTAATATCGCGAAACACCACACCGATGTTGCGAGAAAACAATACCTCTAACTAGAAAGCAGTGCACATTACTATTTACAAAAATTCCAAGAAATTACTGGAATTGCCACAACGCTAGGACTACCACTACTCTCATTGAAAACATATAAAACTTCGAATTCAGTAATTTCTAATGTAAGATCAGAAATAGTGATGAATATAGAGTGAAATCTGATTTTTAAAAAATAAACGGTTAGGATTACCTCGATGTTTCATGATCTTGAGAAAAGAAGACATCACAGTTGAGATTGGTTTCAACTCAACCGTAGCTTTGCCTCTCTTCTCTGCATTCACTATCGCTCTCAACGCTTCGTTTAGTATCCTTCTCCCCATCTCTCTCTCTCTCTCTGTGCAAAACCCCGAAAGCTCACACGCCGACGCTGACGTTGGAGTAAAAAGGATTTTAACGTACGAGTGGCACTTTCGATATTACAAGCTACCAGTCGGGGTATTTTGTTGTAAAGGGTTGATGGGCTTTACATTTGGACTCATTTGGGCCTTTGCCAGGTGAGCCCACTAAAATGTTTCTATTCTTTTAAAAAAGAAAAAAGGTTTCCAAAATTCAGTAAATAGGCGTGTGGGTTTCCTAATTTGAAAAACGACTGAGAGTAGGATTATTAACCTTAGTTTTGTAAGATAACATGGGTAGGTTTCCTAAATATTTTAACCTTGCAAAACAACGATTCATAAATCCTACTCTCAGACGATTTTCGAATTAGGAAACTCACATGTGTTTTCCTTTTTACCGTTACAACTAGGAGTAATCCAACACTCTCCCTATATATGTGTGTGTCTGTGAAGAGTGAGCGTTTAGTTCATCTTTTTACTCTTGAGAAAATTCAAGAAAGTAGCTCTCTTATTCAGGAAATTTTCTTTAGTTTAGTTTTGAGTAATCTCTTGCTCTCTGCGATGGAATATCTCTGCCATCGTCAATCTTCTCACGACTTCGACACCAAGAGAAGAGGATGCTTCAGGGACTTGCCACCACAGAAACGAATGAAGACGACAACTCAGTTTCATTCAGTGAACTCAGGCATATCACCGATGACGAATCATGCGCCAATGTTTTCTTTGGGTTACAAGAATGGTTACACATCGTATACAATATCTGCTCAGCAATACCAAGCCGCTGCGATGAATCCGGTTAGATTGTATCCACCTTGCATGCCAATCCATGTCTCTAATGGAGCCTTTCCGGTACCTTGCATGCCAAGTCATGTCTCTAATGGAGCCTTGCCAGTGCCGGTTCAACCTCCAGTTTTCCCTCCTCCATCATCATACGCAACACCTAATCAACAAGTTGTTGCAAGTGCTACTTCACATTCTGATTTGATCAGCTCCCTTCTCTCAAAAGGGTTCATATCACTGCCTAACCAACTGCCATCACAATCTGATACAATCAACTCTCTTCTCAACAACTTGATCTCGGCAGCAAAAGAAGAATCATCTGCTCAGGATTCTATTGGGCTCGAGTTCGATCCTGCCAAGCTTAAAATTCGAAACGAATCCGCGATAAGAGCATTGTATGCTGATCTTCCAAGACAATGCACTACATGTGGGATGAGATTTAAAATCCAAGAAGATCACCGTCAGCATATGGATTGGCACGTGAGGAAGAACCGTGTAGCCCTCGTTGCTAAGAGTAAAAGGCCTAAGCAAATGCAGTCTCGGAAATTCTTCCTGACCTCTGATTTGTGGCTCACTGCTGCTAAGGACGTCGGAACTATTGAAGGTCCTGTGTTTTTCATAACCGGTGATGTTAAAGACGAGAAGAAAAAGCCTGAGGAAGCAGTTTTCGCTGAAGAGGATCAGAAAGCATGTCCTCTGTGCATGGAGCCCTTCGACGAGTATTTCAGCAACGAGACAAACGATTGGATGTACAGAGGAACAGCCTGCTTTAAAGCGGCCAAGGATTCAGATAGGAAACTACACACTTCTCTTGAAGGTCGGATTGTACATGCTAAATGCATGCAGTGATACAAAAACTGATATGATATTCTTTGCAATGTAGTTGAGAGCAACAACTAACGTAATTCGCATTTTTGATATGATGAATTTTTTCAAGGCAATGAAAATAACAATTCCAAAATTTTCGAATTGCAGTCTTTTTTTCTTTCTTTGCTTTCATTACAACAATAGTATCCACGCTGTAGTAAATCATATATGTTCCATCACAAATGATACTGTAAATTTTTTTCTTTCGAAAGATTACACAAATAATGAAGAATTGGTATATAACAATGTGAGAAGCCCTTGTTAGGAACTGTTGTTGGCAACATTTTTTTCACGATTATTCTAAAATTGGATCCGTTTCGGTCTTCATTTGTCACCAAAATAAGAAACAGTCCATTCTAATTCCTGTTGGAAGTCAGTATACTGAGTTCTGTTATATGATTGCCTCCTAACCTTTCACTGTTCTCCTTGAATATCTCCACAAACTAATAGCAAAAATTGTCAAAACAGCAATGCCTGCAAAAATCTGCCACAACCAACAACACCACTGCATTATGCATTTAGAAATTTGTTGTCTTTTAATAACCTTATACATTTCCAATGTATATTCTAATCAAACTTCTTTTTTCCGATTGCATAATTAATTAGACGGAGAATTTTAAACGAAGGCCTTTCAATAAACATTGCTCCCACTGAAGCTAAATTTTGGTGGCCAAATTTTTTTCGCAGGAAAATTCCATGACCGTTAGAAAACAGTGCTAAAAGTTCTACTGGAAAAATTCATGGTGGCCGAAAATGCCACCGGAAACCATCTTTGACATCTACATCGGAAACTGTTACCAGAAACCGCACCTGAGACTGTCATCAGAAACCGTGCCAGAAACCTTAACCAGAAACCGTCACCGAAAATCATGCTAGAAACTGTCGGTGGAATCCACAACAAAAATTGTCACTTGAATTTGAATCCGTCTTATTAAAAATCCCATCCGGAATTTATAGGGCATTAATTCAGCTTCCATTGGAGTGAAACACATCGATGAAATTAATAAAAAAATAAATAATCGAAATTAAAAAAAAAATAAAAAAAATAAAAAATATATATTTTTTATCGCTGGAAAACCACTTATGATCACCTGAAAACAGCATTTGGTCGCAAAAAAATCATCAGAACTATTCACCGGCCACCGGAAACGTTGCCGGAAACGTGCCGGTCGGAGTACCTGAACCAGTCCGGTAGGTGATGACGTGGCACCGGTAACTGTTCCGGAAGTCTGAAACCGTCACCGAAAACTTCCCCGGTGGCCGGAAACCGTCAATGGTTTCCTTCGTCCACGTCGACGACACGTGTCGTGTTTTCATCTGGACACATGGCACAATGACACCCCACTTGACATGTGGCGTTTTCTAGGATATCCACGTGTCAACATATTAACCACTCAAACCTTTTGTGCCCAACGCCCACTCGCGCCGGCGGAGAGTGTAATGCACTCGCCATCTTCCATGAATTTCCTGATTACGGGATCACCACCATCCGACTGATAATGTAATTTTAATTCCATATATGCCCTTAAAAACGACATTTGGGTTAGGGGTGAAACATATTCTCCGATCATAGGTGAGTGGAACATGTTCTTCATGTTCTTCACCCACATTCAAGAACAAACAATTTTCCAGAATTTAATCCATTGCATGAAATTTCGAAATCGTTTTTCTCCCTCGTTTCTTAACCAAATTATGCAAATGACCTATCGTTGGAAATCTATCGAAAGGCTCTATCTAATGGTACCATGATCGTAGAGAAACAAAAAAAATGACAATATAATTCGAACCCCATAACAATCACGGGTTTCGTTTTTAATTCTTCAAAATTCTCTTAATTTTGAAGTTAAATCATGGCAAGAATCTCCAGAACATATAATCACATATATATGTATACAATTATGCCATCTAAAACGAAATATAACAAGTGTGTGGTGTTATGCTATTATCGAATTGTGAAGCAATCAAAACGTGAAAGACAATTACTAAGCATGGCATTTCTACCAGATTACAATCCCAATCATGCAATGATACCAATGTTAATAATATTCGATATAAAAAAAAATCGAATTCGGATTACCGTTCACTATCGAAAATCCGAATTCCAGCGAAGCAGGATCGAACACCTGAAACTATATCACCGGTCGGATGACGATCACACGACCAAAACAGCAATGCCTGCCAAAATCTGCCAAACCAACAACACCACTGCATTATTACATAAATTCAAAAAAATAAAGAATGTTCAAATTAAAGCTTAATATGACAATTCCAAAAATTCCAAAAATAACGATGAAAATAACAATTCCAGAAATTTCGATTCTTTCTCTGCTTTCATTACAACAATAGTATACTATCCACGCCGAAGTAAACAATATATGTTTCATCACAACAAATGATAAATTTGTAATTTTTTTCTTTCAAAAGAATACACAAATACTGAAGAATTAGTATATATATAACAATGTGTGCAACCATTTATTGATCATATAAGGCGTTGTTTGGAACTATTTTTAAAAATGGTTTTCTGTTTTGAAAAATAAAAAACAACTTTAATATTGTTTATTTACATGTTTTAACTGTTTTTAAAAATAAAAAACAATTTCATGAAATGTATAATTAAAAAGTTAAAAACAACTTTTTATTATTTTCACTATTTTCAAAAATATCATTTCAAAACAAATCATAATTTTTTCCTTCAATCAAATACTTTTACATCGTTTCCTGTTTTAGAAAACTATTTTTTAAAAACAATACCAAACACATTACATTTAAAAAAAAATATTTTAAAAACATAATTTCTATTTTAAAAAATAGTTTTTAAATACATCATTTTAAAAATGATACCAAATGCGTCCAAAGAGATTGAGTTTCAAGGAAAAAAAAACAATGTGAGAAACAATAACTATAAAGCCGAAACAAGCTTAAAAGCTTAAAACTTCTTCTATCACCAAAATTTATAAATTATCTACTAGCTGGATTAGAAACCATTTCTCAAAAACCACCAAATGGAAAAAAAATACATTTAATTTCATTTATATTATATTTTATAGAATTCCATCTTTAACAAATTTTAGAGATATGATTTTGACAAGTGGCTGTAAAAAAAGTTATTATACCGATTGAGGACCGGAAAAGAAGATTAGAGTACACGCAGAAGTTTTTTTTTTTTTTCTTAACTATATAACAAATAAAATAAATGCATGGCATATTTAAAACCAAACCTAGAGAAAAACTTGTATGGAAATGAAACTGTCTAATGAAATTGACCCATGTATATATGAAATCTTTTATTTTTCTAATGTAAACTACTTTTATATGGTTTAATTTCATTGGACGGTTTTACCACGTGATAGTGAGACTATTCCATATAAGTTTTTTTTTTCCCAAACCTAGATCAACTAAGGAATTGAAAGAAACAAAAACCTAACTAGCATCTCAGAAAAGAAGTTGGTAGATAAATTTTAATCATAAACAAAATCTATAAAAAAGATTTTCTATCGTATCGAAAAATATATATTATTTAAATGGTTATCCATAAATAATTGGGCTCGAAAATTAATGGCACTATTTGAAGGGAATATTGTACAAATATCACCACCTTAATAATTTATGTTTAAAAGGCACCAATTTAGGTGACGAGATCAAAATGCTCCGAAACAGTGAATTGTCGTTTTCAAACTGAGAGAAAAAAATAAAGAGAGAAAAGGTAGAGTAAGTTTAATCGAAGACAGATTTTGACGGCACAGTAACCGAAAGTTGGAGAGCAGTTGAATTTCAAGACTTCACCAGAAGATTTGTAATTAGTCGAGATAAGTTGAGTTTGATTTTGTTTTTGTTATCATCTTTATTGAGAAGTTACATTGCATGTTAGATATTGTCGTATGTGAATTTTACCAAGCATACATGTCATCGACAGGAAGGAGAAAATTGTCAGGTGGACACCCAATTAGGCACTCAGGAAATATCCTACGAGGCATCATTAAAGAGAAGAAAACCCGAGTAAACCAGTAGCATGGCAAGACCTACTTAGGATCAACTAAATTACTCCAAATCAATTAAAAGTACTCGGGGTAGACAAGAAAGCATCTTCTACTCGAGGCTCAAACAGCGCCACTCGAGACCGACAAGTTTTAATCTTACTCGGGATAAATGAGAAAACCGAATAATAAAACTTAGTGCTTAGTTTATACGGATTAAGTCATTAAATACACGAAGATAGCCATCAGGAAGGAATCCCAAAGAGAACAGAATACTGAGCTAGAAGAATCCTTAATCAGGAAACAACTTGATTTCGCTACAAATACTACATTCTTATAAGGAAACTAGTCCAAATAAAACTGCACTACTAGAATCTCACTCGATTTCCATAAGAGACTTCGGAACAAGAAAGAAGAAGAATCAACCTCAAGCAAGTAACCGAATCACAATTAAATACAAAGATCATGAATTACTTGTACAAAGCAGATTAGGGTTCTATAAACATATAAATAGACCTATAATCTCATCCAGAAAAGATATAGGCAATGCAGCATACACAACAAGCAAGCAGAAAAATACAGAGAGAAGAAAGAGAGATCGAGAGCTTGTAAACATCATATTTTCATAGTGGATTTTGGCTTGGTTGATCCTTCAACCACCCGTGGACGTTTCTCCGGTCATCAGAGATTTACCATGTAAAACTTGTGTCTTCGTCACTCTCTCTGAATCTCTTTCTCTTTGAATTAATAGCCGAAATCCAATCCTTGTTGGCTTTTCTGATACAATCCAGAAATCGACGTCAACAATTGGCGCTAGAAGGAGGGGTTGAACCTCCGACCTTGTTAAAAGCAATGACAGGTAGCAGAAGTAGTTCAGGGAATGGCCAAAAATCACCAGGCGATTTCCATGTTGGCGACACGTCACGAGATCCTGCAGCAAACATAGAAAACCAGTCCGCACACCTGGTAGGGATCCAACAGGTTCCCCCAACCAGCGGAGACCTGACGATGCGTTTGCGAGCGGCGTTACAACAATTGGTGGCAGACGCAACAAGGGAAGGGGTTGATCTATTGGCTACAGAAGCACAGACTGTTGATCTAATGACTGCGGAAGTACAGACTCTTGATCCTCCACCTGCAAGGCTTCGCTTAGTGGTAGTAGGGCCAGGAATAGCTATACCGAAAATCGAAAGGAACTCTACCCCAATCAACCAGACCAGAAACAAGACGCCTGAAGAGCGACCACGCCAAAAGCAGTACCAAGATCAGACAATCCGTACTAGACACCGTAAATATGACCGGCACAGGGATTGGTCATCATCAGAAGATAGCGATCGGCCTCATCGCAAACGTCATTACGGAGTCATGTGAGAAACTCGGCATCAAAGTGAAGAGCCAGAAAGAATGACAGTTACCCAACGGTTCAACCGTCGAGGAAGCCCGGTGGGGGACAGAGATGTCATGATCCAGAGCCTAACTCAAGAAGTAGAGAACAATAGGCGTCAGATGGATGCATTGGTCAGACGTTATGGCTATAACGATTTATCTGACGACTACTCAGACAACCCATTTACCAAGGAAATCTTACGGACCCCTTTCCCAGAAAGGTTTAGGATGCCGTACGTGGAGCAGTTTAAGAAAGACACGGACCTGAAAAAACATGTGAGACACTATAACAGCGCCATGGCCCAGTATACCCACAACGATCCCTTATTATGTCTTAACTTCCCACAAACTTTGGGAGACATGGGGTCGAGGTGGTTCGGAAGGTTACCTTCAACAAGCATTAAGATTTTCAGTAAACTAAGCAGGAGCTTCTCAAGGCAATTCTGAGTAACGTTCAAATGAAAAAGTCAGTGGCTCACCTTGCTCAAATAAAACAAGGGAAATATGAGTCACTAAAGAAATATATAGGGAGATTCGGCCAAGGAGTATCAGAGATTGGCAGTGCAAACGATGAAGCCATAATCGCTGCATTCATCAATAATTTGCAAAATGGACGGCTATCCTTTGATTTGAGAAGAGCACGGCTGACTAGATATGCCGAGATGATGGATATGGCAGGAGGATACGCACTGGCCGAAGAAGAAGAATTAGCTACAGGGGGAGCTATATGCACAGAGGAAGGCCCGAACAGAAAGATGCTGAAACCAAAGGGTAGAATCTGAAGGGAAAGCTAAAAGGGAACGACAATGAGAAAAACAAGGATGAGGGTAATGGGCTTAATGCCGAACGGTCCACAGAGAAACACCGATGCAGATATACCAATTACACCCCTCTTCGAAAAAAAACAAGAAGAAATTTTAGCCATCTTAGAAGAGAAGAATATGGTGCAAGAACCGAGTCGACAATCTCAGTTCACCAAGAGAGATACAACCAAGTATTGCAGATTTCATAAGGAAACCGGGCATGAGACTTCAAAATGTTTTCAGCTCAGAGATTAGATAGAGACTCTTATTCGGGAATGGCACTTGTGGGATATAATCTTAAAAAAGATGAGAAATCAGAAACTAAGAAAGAAGTTAAGGCAGATCACTCTGGACGAAATCAATGGCCCAGTCCCGAGGACAATCAGGTAATACATACGATTTAGGAGGATCATCTACCTGGAAAAGCAACCGAGAACGAACTCAGGAAATCAGAGAAGTAATAGAAGCAAAGAATAACTTTGACGTAAACTCGGTTGAGCCAGACCCGAAAAGAGTGAAGGAAGGATGGGACCCGATAGTCTTTATAGAGGCAGATTCCCATGGCATCGATGTTCGGCCTAATGATGCCTTGATTTTAAGTGCCCTGATTGGCCATCGGGAAGTCCGGAGAATTTTAATAGATAATGGGAGTTCAGCAGACATCCTCAATGTGGTCGTCTATGACCAGCTAAGGCTAGAACGAAAAGATTTACAGCCTTTCTATACTCCATTAAGGGGGTTTGGAGGGATAGAAGTCAGGTCACTCGGGACGGTGAAACTGCCCGTGAAGATTGGAACAACACCTTGCCAGAGGACTATCCTGCTCGACTTCGTGGAAGTTGACTTAGACAATTGGCAGTATAATGCATTATTGGGTCTGTCATTCCTGAATAAAACAAGGGCTGTAACCGCCATTTATGCATTAATGATCAAGTTCCCGACAGAACAAGGGGTCGGGATAGTCAAGGGATCCCAAGAGATGGCCAGAAGAGCAAACCTGTCCGTATACAAATGCAAGAATGATGCTGAACAGGTGTGCACCATAATGCAACCAAATCAGTGTAAAGAGACCTTGTCATTCGAACTGGATCCGAGGGAGAACTCGAATGAGCCCAAAACAGAATTGGTTGAAGTAGTACTTAAAGAAGACGAACTGGATAGGAAAATCAAGATCGGGGCTAACTTGGATGGAAAAGTCAAGCAAGACCTAACCAATCTGCTTAAAGAGTACAAAGATGTGTTCGCTTGGAGACACGAAGATATGGTGGGAATAGATGCCCGAGTAATATCCCACCACCTCGCAGTTGACCCGAATGCAAAACCAGTAATACAAAAGAGAAGATCGTTCAATCCTGAAAGAAGTCAAGCAGTCAAACAAGAGGTGGAAAAGTTACTGGCAACTGGATCAATCAGAGAAGTCAGCTACCCTCGGTGGGTCGCCAACGTAGTCCTCGTTCAAAAGAAAAATGGACAATGGAGGATGTGCGTAGATTTCACGGATCTAAACAAGGCATGCCCAAAGGATAGCTTCCCACTTCCAAGGGTAGACCAGCTGGTGGATGCCACAGCGGGACATGAATTGCTCAGCTTCATGGACGCTTACTTGGGATACAATCAGATCCGGATGAGCAAAGCTGATGAAGAAAAAACAGCTTTCACAACGGATCAGGGTCTATATTGCTACACAGTAATGCCCTTCGGTTTAAACAATGCAGGTGCTACGTATCAAAGGTTGGTCAACAAAATCTTCACTTGGCAAATAGGAAGGAACATGGAAGTGTACATTGATGACATGTTGACTAAAAGCGTCTCGGCAGATGAGCATGCCCGGAACCTCCGAGAGACATTTGATGTTCTGAGAAGATACTAGATGAAATTAAACCCGAACAAATGTTTATTCGGAGTCCATTCAGGGAGATTCTTGGGTTTTTAAGTCCACCAAAGAGGAATCGAAGTTAATCCCGAGAAGATCCAGGCTTTGCAAGAAATGACATCACCTAAAACATTGAAAGAAGTACAGCGCTTAACAGGGTGTTTAGCTTCCTTGGGAAGATTCATCTCGAGGGCTACAAACAGGTGCACACCATTTTTCAAGATAATCAAAAAAGGGAAAGGACTCGAGTGGAATAAAGAGTGCGAGCAGGCATTCTTAAAAATAAAAGAGTATCTGGGACAGGCACCAATCCTCTCAAAATCGTAAAAAGGGGAAGTGCTTCAGTTATATTTGTCAGTCACCGAGCTTGCAGAAAGTTCAGTCCTAGTCAGAACAGAAGGTGGAGTGCAGAAACCAGTGTACTATACCAGCAAAGCACTCTTACCGGCTGAGACCAGTTACTCACATGCAAAGAAGATGGCCTTAGTATTGGTTTCAGCAACAAAAAAGTTGAGACCATATTTTCAGGCCCATACAATCCAGGTTCTCACCAATTGCCCATTAAGACAAATTTTACAAAAGTTAGAAATATCAGGAAGATTTACCAAATGGGCAATCGAGCTAAGTGAATTCGATATTCATTATGTCCCCAGAACCTCCTTCAAAGGACAAGCTGTGGCAGACTTCATAGCCGAGTTCACAGAACCAAACCTGAAAGCAAAAAGACTCTTAGATAAGAGTTTCCCATGGAAATTGTATGTTGATGGCTCTTCAAATACTCATGGCAGGGGGGCAGGGATTGTAGTTCGCACCCTAGAAGGAGATGATGTTGAATGTGCCATGAGATTTGATTTCAAAGCAACCAATAATCAAGCCGAGTACGAGGCATTGTTAGCTGGACTCAGAGTCTGCATAGCTCTCGGGGCAGATGAAGTTGAGATATTCAACGATTCACAGGTAGTTGTCAACCAGGTTATGGACGAGTACCATCAAAAGATGAAGGTATGATAGCCTACCGTGACATCGCGAAACAACTCCTCTAAAAATTTAAAGAATTCAAGATCTCTCAGATCCTCAAGGAAGAAAATGAAAAGGCAGACGCATTGTCTAAATCAGCATCAGTAACAGCCACAATCAGACCAAAGACCATTCCGGTTTCACACCTCCTTAAACCGAGTACAGCTGAACCTAAGCATTTGGAAATTTCAGAAATCTGAACACCGCAAGACGGTTGGATGGTCAAGCTGAGAAGGTTCCTGGAAGAAGGCGTGCTCCCGAAAGATCCGGTACTAGCAAAGCGCATCAGGTATCGATCGGCTAGGTATACCATGATCGGATGAGAATTATACAGAAGGGGGTTTTCCCGAGCTCTTCAGAGATGTGTACCGAAAAAAGATGTACATCAAATACTTCAAGAGATCCACGGAGGAGTTTGCGGAAACCACACTGGGGGTAGAAGTCTGGCGCATGAGGTACTCAGGCAAGGCTATTACTGCCCTACACTTTTCTCAAATGCACAGCAATGGTCAGAAAGTTGCAATACCTGCCAAAGGATTGCTAATGATATCCGATAACCCCCAGAAAAGCTCAGAAAAGGTCAGAAACCTCACCGCCTCATGGCCATTCGCCATGTAGGGCCTAGATCTGATCGGCCAAATGCCAGCTGGGACAGAGGGTGAAGCAAAGCATGTCATAGTCGCTGTCGATTATTTCACAAAATGGGCAGAAGCTGAAGCGTTGGTGCATATCATAGAAGCTAACACCACAAATTTTTTAAAGAAAAACATACTTTATAGGTTTGGAGTTCCGGACACTATAGTCACTGACAATGGCACCTAGTTTGATAACCTAAAGTTCAGACAGTTGTGGAGAGGTACCAGATTGCTAATTACTATGCCACACCAGCCCACTCTCAAACAAATGGGCAGGTAGAAGCAGTAAATAAAATTATCAAGCACACCATCAAAGCAAAGCTGGATGCCAAAAAAAAGAAGCTGGGTTGAAAAGCTTCCCGAAGTATTATGGGCATACCGGACGACAATGAGGACTTCAACAGGAGAGACTCTGTACACTTTAGTATTTGGAACAGAAGCTGTTATCCCCATAGAAACATCGTATGCGTCACCACGGGTCAGGCTATACGAAGAAGAATAGAATGTTGATATGCTACTACAAAGTTTGAATGAGCTAGAAGAAAAAAGGGAAAAGTCCTGAATAAGAAATACAACATATCAACAAAGAGTGGCTCGCCACTACAACTCTCGTGTTCGGATTATAAAATTCCAGCTAGGAGACCTGGTGCTCAGGAAGGTGTCATTGAACACAAAAAATAAAGCCGCAGGATCCCTGGCTGATAAATGGGAAGGACCATACAAGATCGAGGGGATAGCTGTCCATGGAGCTTATTGGATTTCTCGACCTAATGGAGGGGTTTTACCCCGACCATGCATTGCCCAATATCTGAAGATTTTCTATCCTTAAAATATATATATATATATATATGTTTTTTTTAGTCAGGATAAATATTACTGTGGAATTTAAATCTTGGTTAACTTTTTGCAGTAATAAATAAAATCACTCGGAGTTTCCAAAAGAAAGCATATAATAATAAGAACATATGGAAGAAGAGCATGATAATAACATGCAAATAGAATTCTAGGGACCATCAAATCCCGAATGGGAGGAGAAGCTCGTAGGAGCATGCCAGCCAGCAGGGTCAAAATGACCTTCGTAAAAAGGCAAACCCGATGCACCAGACTCTGGAAAAATGCTCGGGACACTATCAAGAGAAATTCCGATGAAATACGTAGCTGTGTTGAAGCAATTTTTTTTTAAAAAGAGCTCAACGATTCGACAAACCCTTGAGCATAAAAACTGGGGAGACGTCCTTAGTATTGCGTAAGGACTCGAACGTATGATCATGGTGAGCCTTGATGTAATGTTCGGGTAGCAACCGGGTATGAAATGCAAGTGTAAACTTGCCTGTTTCAAGATGACTTGGTTAATAATAAAAAGCAAGTTTAATAAGATACTTGGCAATTGAAGTCATTCGGGTAACAACCGGTTTAATAAGATACTCGGTTAAGTTACCCGAACATCGAAGAAGCCAGTTTAATAAGATACTTGGCAATTGAAGTCATTCGGGTAACAATCGGTTTAATAAGACACTCGGTTAAGTTACCCGAACCTCGAAGAAGCCAGTTTAATAAGACACTTGGCAATTGAAGTCATTCGGGTAATAACCAGTTTAATAAGATACTCGGTTATGTTACCCGAACATCAGCCAGTTTAACACAGCACTCGGCAACAATCAACAATAAACAGATCAAGACCATTCAATTCAAAATAAAATAAAATTTTATTTCTCCTAAAAGAATGGTTACAGATCAAAGAGTGGTTATTTACAAGTAAAGAATAAATCAGAATTTTCTACAGTTCTACAAAATTAAGGTTGCGAGGATTTCGAACCTTTGCCAATACTCGGATTTGGCACCATCTCGTACTCACGAAGCAGGCTCTCATTAGACGGCCAAGCGATATTATCGACAATATCATCCCTCCACTGGCTGTAATCTTCACCCGGGACTAGCTCGACATCTGAGACTACACCCTCAACCGACTCTTGACTTGCATAAAAGGTCGAGAGAGAATGCTCGGACGGAATCTCTAAATGCATGGGATGAGGCTCTTTGCCTTGACTACGGCAGTAAGCTCTCTATTTCTTCATCTGAGTCCGAAGAGACTCCAAGGACCGGTCCACGTGATGTTTGATTGACAGCTCCCAATTAGCTCGGGCATTCTCAGTGGCCCTATTCTTAATTTTGAAGAACTCGCCGACCGAAACTACCCCGCGTTGAAATTCCCGAAAAAGTAGGGCATCGTAAGCAGGGGATCTTTTGAAACAATCCACCCCTTGGATTTCAAGTTCCAACCTGGCCTCTCGGGATAGGGATTCAACTGTCAGCACTTGGCGCTCCAGATCTTCAATTTTTTGGTCATACGCCGACTTCGACTGCTCGGCCTCCTGCTCGGCCTTAAGCATGGATTCTTCAACAAAAGATAGAAGATTTTGAAGTGATGCAACCTTCTCCTCTGCCAAAAATGCCTTCTCCTCGGCTTCAACCTGCTTCTCCAGGCAATGGTCAGCAAATATTTGTACAGAACCGACCTCCTGCTGATAATCTTTCTCAACTCGAGCACGACCTTCCTCACTCGCCTTCAGTTGAGCCCCTAGACTCCTTATTCGATCGGCTTGATGTTGCTGCGTCTGAATTAGCTCTGTAAATTCGGCCACCATCTGCAAAGGAATATATGTAGAATCTGGCAGAAGCAAAACAATAAAGAAGTCAGATAAAACATTTTGAAGACGCTCGGGCAGTGAACCATCTCTGAAGCTACTCCAGCGGTCCTCCCCGATGAAAGCCTGACCGGAGGACATCTCCCGTAGCATATCCTGGGGAGAAGGATTTAAAGGCGCCCTCGAAGGTTCAGCCCATACCTCGGGGATAGAAGAAGCCTTGTTCGGTTCAGAGGCCGCCGCATCTTCTGATGCTCCAATGCCAACACTCGGAGCAATCTCATCCGTAACATCTTCATCGCTGGAGTCGATGAATGAGACTACTTGAGGAACTTTAAGAGGACGAGTCGGTGAGTTAACTTCCTTTCGCTTCTCACCCCGAGAACGATGTAAGTTAAGGTTAGCAACAGGATCTTCCTACAGATTATCCCGAAAGGACTCGAAGAATTTGGCGCCCTGCAGACACTTGATTCATAAAAATCTCACCACCATCGCCAGTTTCAAACCGCCCAACAGGCTCTTCACCCAAGCCTTCACATTGCCTCTCCTTATTAACAAGCAGTTGGGTGTCAGTTGGCTCACTTTGGCCACTCGGACCAGCATAATCGTGATTAGAAGGCTGAGCACCCTGATGAACGTACTCGGGGATCTGTTCCTCAGCAATGTCGGTTTCCTCATCAGACTCGGGTGGAGCAATACCTTCATCGCCCTGATGGGAAGCTTCTTTTCTACTCGCTTGCAGAATCGCCTTCACCTGGCGAGCCTGAAGATCGCTGATGACGTCCCTATCGATCACTAAAAAAAAAAGATTCATGTCAGAAAAGAAAATAAAAAGCAGAAAAATACAATAGAAAGGGCGCCGGGTCACTTACATCGCCTGCGATGGCCCGAAATCTGTCTGAAGAATCCGAGCTTTATCAAATCCTCCTCTTTAATAGGGTAGCTCTTGCTCCTCTTCTCTAGAGTACGAACAGCCGCCCGAGTCAGCCTCTTCAGCTCAGAATCATTATAATCAATTATTTTTCTGTTCCACACTTCGGGTGAATAGAAGAAACAGGGAACACTCAACACCATTCAGGAATCCCCAGATCCAACAGTGACGTTGAGCCCGAGAGCCCCTCCAGCGAAAAACCAACTGTTCTTCCAAAAATTTATTGGATGTAGGGAATCCCCACACGAAACCCTTCTTTTTTGGGTCATCAGAGGTGTCGACCTCCCGATTCACCTTTGCTCCTTTGGGGACCCAGCCGTCCGATGAAGTAGTTGCAAGAAAAAATGTCACCGTCTTGCTAACCTGCCTCACCGTAAAGAAATGCCTAATTTCATTTGGGGAAGGTGGCGAAAGGTTCATTCTACTGAACATATGCCACATGCACATCAAGACTTTATAACTATTCGGGGCCAACTGAGCTGGGGCTATCCCTGCTTCAGCCAAAAACCAGGCAATAAATGGTTGAAAGGGAAGTGTGACACCATAGCATAGCATTGATCCATAAACCGCGACCATACCCTCAGGAGGATTCCATACGACTCTATCCCCCGCAGGAACCAAAGTAACCGAGTCAGGCAAGTCGAATCGGGAGTGGTATTTTTCTATTTCAGCTGGCCCGACCACATTCGGCTCAGTATCAAATCCATTCGGGCGGGTATCAGAAAACGAAAGACGAGACCCCCTGTACACCTCATAAACATCACCCTCGTTAACAGTTTGTTCCCTGATCTGAACGCTGCTCGAGCCACGCTTGTATACCTCACTTCTGCTCTGATGTTTACCCATCCTTCGAAAAGATACATTGTGATCAGAAATATCAGAATCAGAACTAGATGGAGAACTCGATACAGGGCTGAAAGTGACGTCAGGGTGAAGCCCAGAAACATCAACCTCTAAGAATGGAGGGTCATCTATTGGGATATCCCCCAGTAATCGTTTAATTCAAGAAACTAACTGGAAATCCACACGTTCTAATGCATCAAAAGCGATTTTAAAGAGACGATGGCGGGAATATGGCCCCATTAAAACTAACCTTGAATTGAGATTGATGCAAGATCTTCAAACGGAGAATCGTGAACTTCTGGATAAAGAAATATGGGTTTAAAGAAATCTGCTGAAAATTGTTGAGAATAAACCAACGATGTCTCTCAGCAAAGAATTTAAAAAGGAGACGACACGAAACCCTAGGATTTCAAGAAAAAAAAAACTTATGATAAAACTCGATGACGTAGGCGGCGTTTGGGGAGACGCAAAAATCATTTCTCATAAATGATATAGAAAAACGAAGAGACGAGGGACACGTGTCAAAACAGGAAGTAGCCCTCGACCGTCAGAACTTTAAAACATCGCCATCATTTAAGATCTCGCATGATGAAGCGAAGCGAATCGAAATTACAGGGTCACCATTAAGACTGGCCATTATGACAAAATAGCTATTCTGACGAGTAAAAATTAAGATGATTAAAAAACTCTTGCCCGAAATGAAATTTACTCGGAAAAAATATTTTAAGGGGTTTTATCGTATGTGAATTTTACCAATCATACATGTCATCGACATGAAGGAGAAAATTGCCAGGTGGACACCCAATTAGGCACTCAGGAAATATCCTACGAGGCATCATTAAAGAGAAGAAAACCCGAGTAAACCAGTAGTATGGCAAGACCTATTCTGTATCAACCAAATTACTCTAAATCAATTAAAAGTACTCGGGGTAGACAAGAAAGCATCTTCTACTCGGGCTCAAACAGCGCCACTCGAGACCGACAAGTTTCATTCTTACTCGGGATAAATGAGATAACCGAATAATAAAAATTAGTGCTTAGTTTATACGGATTAAGTCATTAAATACACGAAGATAGCCATCAGGAAGGAATCCCAAAGAGAACAGAATACTGAGCTAGAAGAATCCTCAATCAGGAAACAACTTGATTTCGTTACAAAGATTACATTCTTATAAGGAAACAAGTCCAAATAAAACTGCACTACTAGAATCTCACTCGATTTCCATAAGAGGCTCCGAAATAGGAAAGAAGATGAATCAACCTCAAGCAAGTAACCGAATCACAATTAAATACAAAGATCATGTATTACTTGTACAAAGTAGATTAGGGTTCTATAAACATATAAATAGACCCATAATCTCGTCCAGAAAAGATATAGGCAATATAGCATACACAACAAGCAAGCGGAAAAATACAGAGAAAAGAAAGAGAGATCGAGAGCTTGTAAACATCATATTTTCATAGTGGATTTTGGCTTGGTTGATCCTTCAACCACCCGTGGACGTTTCTCCGGTCATCAGAGATTTACCACATAAAACTTGTGTCTTCGTCACTCTCTCTGAATCTCTTTCTCTTTGAATTAATAGCCGAAATCCAATCCTTGTTGGCTTTTCTGATACAATCCAGAAATCGACGTCAACAGATATGTTTTTGTTGATTGAAATTGTAGATTATGGTTGAATTGGGGAATTGAGAATGGTTGTGGGTTAGGTTAGAGTTTGAAATGAGATAGAATATTTGTTGAAGAAGATGAAAATCTGTGTAACCAAGACTTTTTGAAAAAGCTCCGAGCTTTTTTGTAGTTGAATCGAGCTTTTTTGAAAAAGATCCGAGCTTTTTTGTAGTTGAGAGCTTTTTTGATCTAGAATTTTTGTAGTTGAATCGAGCTTTCTTGAAAATGGTCCGAGATTTTTTTTGTTGAAAATTAGGTTTAGTTTAATCGAGTTTTTTTTCTTCAGTTAAATCGAGTTTTTTTTAACATGATCGATTTTTTTTTAAAAAAAGCTCCGAGCTTATTATTTTAAGGTTTGAGTTTTTTTGTGAGGGTTCGAGCTTTATTTGAAAGGATCGAGTTTTTTTGTAAAGGTTCGAGCTTATTTTTCAAGGATCGGGATTTTTTATAGAATACCCGAGTTTTTTTTTTGAACATGATCAACATTTTTATTTTTGAATTTTTGGTTGAAGCTTCAAGCTTTTTTTTTCAAAAGCTCAAGAAGTTTTTGCAAAGGCCCGAGCTTTTTTTCATAAAGACTAGAGATTTTTTTCGAAAATTCCCGAGACTTTTAATGTTGCTTCCGAGCCTTTAAAAGTTTACTAATGTATTGTTTATGTGACATTGCAGATGAGGAATATGTTGAAGGATTCGCTTAAAACTCCAGAGGGAGACTGATACGAGGGCAAACTAACTCGCCACGACCGTTTTGACTTCATTGGCTGTATTGACGACGCACTGAACTGGGTCTCCTGAGATTTTACTGTGGAAGCTCGGTGTCAGTTTATGGCATCCTGTTTTGGCCATTTCTTGACTATACATCGGCATATGAAGTTTTCGGTTGGTGTTATCCATCGACTGCTTATGCGGGAGTTGCATCATGAAGGGCCAATAGATGAGATGTGGTTCCTGTTAGGGAACCATTCAGTGAGGTTTTTGAAGGTGTAATTTTCTCTGATCACCGGGTTACGTTTTGAAGTCGTACTGGACATGACCCGGTATGAAGCAGTAGAGAATGACAAACATCAGCAGTACTTTGGTAGTATCGATGAGGTATCGTTCGAGAAGTTGAGGGTTTTTCTCACTCTCTAAGAGTTTCAGGTGTACGATGCTGTGAATCTATGCCTTATCTATATGTTGAACTGGATACTGATGGGGGTGGACGAGAGATTCAAGATTCCAGTTTGGCGATTTCGGCTGGTGGAGGACCTCGATGCTCTCGATGCGTTCCCTTGAGGTGCCCACGTTTACAAACGTTCCATATGTTCATTCAAGCATGCGCTTGATGGGCGACGTGAGGAGTTCGAGAGAAGCTAGCAGGCAAAGGGCATTGACGTACATACGGTGGTGACCTATGACATTTACGGTCTATCTCTCATCCTGTTGGTAAGAACTTTGAATTACATCGTGTACTTTATTTGTCTTGTCCAATTTTTTTTGGATTCTTATTGTACTTATGTTTGATGCAGATATTTGTTTTCGAAGTGATCCCCGATCTGGGCATCTAGTTTGGCACCCGGAGGGATACGGACCTGTCTCCCCGTATATTGAAGTGAGACTTTAGCAAACAACCGAGAGGGAAAAAGCTGACCAAGATTTTCAATGCTCGGGTATTTATTTAATTTGTACATGTTTATATTCGTCACTAAGGATACAATTACATTGTTCTAACTAAGGTTTCAAATGTTTACGAAGACGAAAATGGTGCCCACAGCAGTTGAGACGGGGGCACCGTACTTTACGGGGTTAAATGAGAGAGGAGCCTGTATATAGAGAAGGACGGGCATCATATTCCGGATTTTGTCCTTGATTAGACTACCCGTGGCAAGAGCAGTGGGAAAGAGAGTTCCAACCCAGAGGGTGAAGGGTAGGACGCCTAGTGAGACAGAGGCTTCTGACCCAGAGGGTACGGGTTTCAGGGCCGTGGACAGTGAGGGATCTGAACTGGATCCTCGGTGAGTGAGGCATAGGCGGGTTCGGTTTACTAGCCCCCAAATATGCTACATCTAGAAGGGATTCCCGTGCCGGTGTTGGACGTGATGGAAAGGTAAGTTAAGATGATAGTTTTGCTTTTTATTAACGCGACATGTTGATTGTTTTAGTACTAACAATGTAGACATGATTTTAGGCCTCAAGGGAACGTCAGTTTAACGAGATGCTTGAAGTCCTCCGAAAAAGTGAGGAGGATCGACAGTAGCAACATAGGGAGTAGCTGGATATGATCCGAAAAAGTGACGAGGATCGATAGCAGCAGCACCAAGAGTTGCTTGCATTGATCGGGGGCTTCAGGGCTCGAGGAAGCATACTCTCCGGGATGGTCCACCATCTACTGATCCCGAGTTTAGTCTTGGAGACAGAACTGATGGGTATATGAGGGGGGGGGGAGGGGGTGGGGACAGATATGATGGGTGGACGTAGGGAGCAGTAGCATATCGGGAGGGAGGGAGGGAGTCTAAAGAGTGAGGCTCAGTTGCGTACCAGTGATACAGGGCCAGCTACACGTACATCAGTTCTGTCAAACCTTTCAAGAGTCCTGTCAGAGTCGACTGAGCCCCAGCACCCCATTCCCCTTATCAAATCGACCGAGAGCCAAAGTTTCCCTTCACCCCCCATCAATGGAGCCCCAACAGTCCCCTCCACCTCTCTCATTGATCCAGCTGCAACGGTCCCCTCCACCTCCCACATCGATCCAGCCACAACTGTCCCCTCCACTTCCTCCATTGATCCAGCTGTAGCGGTCCCCTCCACCTCACCCAGCTGATCTATGGGGACAGAGCTCCTCCTCGCAGCACACCCTAGAGGTTGGAGTTCAGCCCAAGAGGTGCTTTCTCGAGCGCGGTTGGCAGTTACTCAACCCTTACACAGATCCATGCTGGCTGAAGAGGGTGATGGTACTAACCCAGGCAGCGGACCACGTTTTTGACTCTCGCGGACTGGTGGACGCTGACCAGATTAGGGCTTATGCCTACAAGAGGAACTGGATCAGGGAACGGTAAGTACAACTTTATCTATGTATTTGCTAGTCTTCTTTTGTTAAATTAAATAATTATGTAGCTAATACAACAATTATGCAGACGTGATGTGGACTTGTTGGAGCCATTTGATGCCTTATGGTTCCATCGGATCGGGTCCAACTTCATGAAATTAGAGGACACGGTACGTGCGTTACTTGAATTTCTTTTTTAAGTTTGTTTAAGTAATGCTACACTGCTAACAATTTATAACTTTTATATTTTTTCATCATATGGACGCGTACATTCATATTCTTCGGAAGCGTCAGCGAGCATTCCCCACTGTGTACAACTAATTGGACTCGCAGTTATATGTAAGTATATAATACGTATTGTTTACGCATGTTCGTATTTTATGAGGGAAAACTTTATTAACTTTATATCCATCAATGTTCGTACAACCATTGATGGAACATCAGTGGAGGAGAATGATACCTCGTTATGCTCACGGGGAGATCACCACAGCACGGTGGAATGTGCTGAATTTTTGGTGGTCTGTTGATGACCTTACGACGGTGCATGGTCGTGCCCCAATTGAAATCCGTCCATGGCACGAGGTTGACCTGGTAAGTGTTATGTGGTGTGCCTTTTAAAAATAAAATGTCTTTGTATATCCTAACACCTTCTTTATATGTTTACAGGTCTTGATACCGTGCAACATTGGGCACCAACATTGGCTCTTGGTGACCGTCGACCTCACCATCTGGAAGATGCACATTCTTGCCCTAGAGACAGAAAGTCCTAGTGCATACTAGGAAGCAGCAGGTAGCCCTCTTGTGCTAGTTTTTGCTCTCGATGTTGCATCAGGCGGGGTTTCACACTGAGCGACCGATTGGCCATGAGAAGTTTCCTAAGAAAAATAAGCCCTTCTCTGTAGCGTGGTGTCCGCATCACGTCTCCCCCAACAAAAGAAATCGTAATAATTTCTATTTTGTTAACTTAAAGATTGTTTTATTATAAACTTATTGTGACACGTGTTAATGTGTCCAACTACAGGGGTAACTACGGTCCCTATACGTTGAGATTGATCGAGTATTTACTTGCGGATAGGAATGATTTTGATTGGTCGGAAGAAGATATGGGGATCAATTGCAAGAAGATGGATGTGGAGATTTTTTGTAACTCCCGGCCAGCCTAGATTTTTGTTGTATTTTAATTTTATTATGTACCATTTTTTTTTGTACAAAAACAACTGAATGAAAACAATTTTTTTTTTGGTTTCCGTTTCAAGTGTCTGGAATCACAACTAGAACACACAAATGGAAAACCTTTAACAATATTAAAACTGCAAATGGAAACTCATGTTTAATTACATTTGAAGTTATTGAACAAGTCATACAATTCTAAAATGGAAAAGCCTAAATTCATTCCATGGTAGAGTCCCTGTCAGGGTACGTCTGTTTGTTGTGTCCCACTGAATAACAGATGATACATTTACGGTGGTATTCCTGAGGAACAACTCTGCTCAGACCTTTATTAAACAAAGGTGGGTTAGAATACCTCCTGGAATTATGCCCTAATTGTCCACATCTTCTACACGATTGTGTAGTTGTCCTCTCCAAAGACGAGACATGTCGACCCACCGTTAGGCGTCCTGCTTGTCTCTTAGAGATTGGATTCAAAACCACCCGCTAAGTAATGTCAGATGGCACTACCCATGTAGAAGAATGTCCAACTGGTATAATAGGAACCGAGTACGCATCAATAAGAGTCTGTCTTTTGTAGTAGTCCGATCACAGGGATGTGCAATCCAAGTTTCGCTCTCTGTAGAAACAATGAAAACAATGAGATTCAGGTTCCAATAATATTAACCATACATAAAACTTGTAATGTACATTGCGGAAGTGAGTGCGTGCGAACATGAAAAATTGTCCATTTGGAATTTGTTGCACGTGCAGGTATTTCGGGATAAGTCAACAGTCCACTGTTTTCCAAACTGCTTCACCGAGAATATTTTCCAATCCACTGGATTGACGGTCAATAAATCGCACTTCTCCACACATTTTAGGATTACAAGAAGTGATGTGTCGCTCAACTGATGAAGCATGGATTGTTCAGCTCGATGGCGATCGTGAAACCACAGTTGTAGCATATTCCTAATGAATTCTGCCAGAGTCAACATAGGCAGGTGCTGGGCAAATTTTAGGCATGAGTTTATACATTCTGCAGCATTTGTTGTCATCACCCTGTACCTTATGTTGAGGCAGTGTACACGGGACCACTTGTATGAACCAGCATCATTTATATAATCGAATGCATTCTGGTGCAAGTTTCGTAACTCTTCCATATGCCGGTTATATGTCAACTCAGTGTACGCTCGAGCTGTTTTGTCCATTATTGTGGCAACATCCTTAATGTGAAATCACTTCTTAATATTTTCAGAAAAGTACCAGTAACATATTGAAATTCCCTAGAAAGTGTGTGCCTATAACCTAGAGGGGGTGAATATGTTTTAATTCGATAAATTACCAATTTTGCGAATTAATCAATATTGACAATTATACCCTACTCTACTAAATGTTCAAATAAAAGACAACAAACATAAAACAATAACAACACGCAATATATACGTGGAAACCCTCCAACAGGGAAAAACCACGGGCTGTTTAGAGCGACACCATTGATCATCAAAATCCACTATTGAGTAAAAGTTTACAACCTAGGTTGACCTCCCGTCTAACCCTCCAGTTACTAACCCTTTCACTCTACCCAACGGGCCTTAATAGTGATTTTGGATCACTAGCCTTGTGCACTAACCACTTAGCCACAAGCTAAATCAACAATGAAGAGATAATGGCAACCTAAGTGAATATGCAAGAATATTCAATATGCAAAAATGCTAGGTCAAGACATCCATGCTTATCTAGGATTAATAATGACAATCTAGGATTAATAATGACAATTAAAGCAAATCCTAGATATCAATGTTCTAAATACAAAGGCAAGAAGAATTAGCTAGAAGGGTAAAATCGTCCTTAATGCTAGCTATTACAAATTAATGCATCTCAACCAACAATCAATACACAAGCATGTCACAAAAGTAATTAAACATACAAACAAGCAATTAATATGCAATAAAGACTAAAACCCTAGGTATACATGTCTTAATAATGAAAACATAAAGTTTAGAACATGTGAAGAATACCTAGTCATGAACAAACAAGAAACCCATGCTTGAAAGATGCTTGATGATTTGGATTTTAAGGAAGGTTGAGTAAAAATGGCTTATTGGAGCTTCTCTCTCTAAAGAACCTTATCTCTCTCTCAAAAATAGGTTAGGAAGCTCTTAAAAACGAGTTGGGAAGAAGATGAAATATATATATGAAGCCTAGAGTAAAACTGCGTCGTTTTGGGCGCAAGGCAACTAAAACTCGTCAGGACCGCTGGCTATACTGCGGTCCAGGTAAGTGTCCTGACCGCGGTACAGAGAGCGGTGTATCGCCTGGACAACGCCGCTCTGTAGGTCACTGTGCATGTAGCGTGCACAGACCGCAGGTCTGGACAGCATGCATCCTCTGTGAAACTCCGCTTGGGAGACCGCAGCGTATGTAAAAAGCACAGACCGCGGTAGCCACATCGTGCATCCTCTTTCAAACACCGCTGTGCAGGCCGCGACGGGGGCACTGCACAGAGAGCGGTCTAGACCGCGGTAAAGAGGAAAAAATCATCTTTTAAGGCACAAACATACATTCAACACTCAAATAAAAATAAGACACACAAGGCACTCAAAAATGGCAAATAAGCCCAAATGCAAAGTGAACAAAAACATGCATGAGAGTGAGTGTGTGCACTAAATCTCTTCAATGAAGTTAAGCAAGTGATTTTACTTTTGATGCTTGAAAGAGGACTTGAGCAATGATGACCTAAGCTACCCTTACATATTGATCCCAAAAATATGGTTGTCAACGAAATGAGCCAATAAAAAACCGAGGAACTTACAATCTCCCCCTTTGGCTATTTCGTGACAAAACCACTCACTCACAAAGTATCCCACAACAAATAACAAGAAACAACAAGAGGTCAACAAAAAACATTCTATATTACAAGAGATACCTAAAGCTAAATCTTCAAATCTTTCATCTCTTGTAGAATGATCATCCCTACAAAACAAAGAACTACACTTTCCAAGACCAGTGTATGGGAGGGATCAAGATAAATAAAAATAAGCTCAACTTGCATGAATTAGAAACAAGTAACATGCAATCAACAATGCACATAGCAGACGCTCCCCCTAAATAGATCCACTCCCTATCAATAGGTCAATCTCCCTTTAAATCATGCCAATATCAACTCCCCCTAAATCCAATACTACTCCCCCTTTTTGTCACAAGATAGGCAAATGAGTATTCCCCAACCGGGACGCAGTAGCAAAGAGAGATATTTGCAATGGAAATGCATAATCATATACAACAACTTTATGCAGGTTAATTAAAAGAGAGAGAAAAATTCATGGAAGTTTTATGGATTTGAATATGTGCAAAAGAATGCCTTTGAATGAAATACATGCAACATCAACTTCCAAAAGCATCGTATTTGGCAAAGGAAAATAGCACATGAGGTTCCAAGAGAAGTCAAACCAATTTGCACCAAATTGACAATGAAAAACAAGATATAGTTCAACCAAAAACATAAGAGCAATTATCTAACTTTACAAGTTGAACAAGCATGAGCGACTATTGCGCCCTATTAGATTTTTCCGGGCAAGATGCCCGTATGGTGGTAGCCTTGTTCAATAAGTAAAGAGAGAGAGACTATTGGATTGTGAAATCCAAGAAATGGATACAATATCCTTATTGAATGAAGTCTCAAAAGTCACTTGCACATATATTTGCAATCATTTTGTAAGCATTCAACAAATTCATCATGTATAACACTTTAAGCATGTCAAGATCAAGTTTTCATAAACATAGAGATAAACTTTGGGTCAATCAAATGTACTTCCCAATCAAATTTCCTAGTCCAAAAATACATGTTTGAACACAAATGAGACATGCATTTCAAATAAGGCAAAAACACACTTATTGAATAAAAAAACATATAATCATATATGCATCCAAGATACTCAAGCAATTAATTAAAGAGCATAAAATTGAACAATTATTTGCTTATTAAAATGCAAGTTCGCTATCTTTGCTTGAGCTCCCTATATGGGGTCAACCACCAAAAACCATCAATGCATACTCTTAGTTTGCTTTCCTTGTTGACAAGGTCCACAAACTCCCTCAATCCTATTTCCAAACTTAGGAAGGCCTCTCACAGCTTTCAACCTCTCAAGAACTTTCAAGTCTTTGAAATTCAAATGACCTAACATTTGATGCCATAATTCAACTTGATCACAACTAGACAAATTGCAAGCGATGCCATTAGAATCAAGACAATAACAATTGTCACTTGATCTCTTGCCTTTCACTAGGATTTGCCCATCTTCTCTCAAAATAGAATAATCAACTTTACCAAACATGATCGAAAAACCTTCATCACTTAAATGTGATATGCTAATAAGATTTGCTTGCAAACCATCTACATAGAGAGCATTAGACAAGGAGGGCAAACCGGGGATGAAAATGTTTCCTTTTCCTAGAACCTTCTTACGTGAACCATCACCAAAGGTGACAAATCCACCATCCTCCATCACAAGAGTTTCAAAGAAACTCTTGTTTC
The DNA here is from genome assembly GCA_032871835.1 of Dipteronia dyeriana. NCBI lineage: Eukaryota > Viridiplantae > Streptophyta > Magnoliopsida > Sapindales > Sapindaceae > Dipteronia > Dipteronia dyeriana. The sequence goes on along the minus strand of CM065300.1, from coordinate 45,947,612 downwards.
CGGTCATGTGCATAGAACATCCACTATCAAGGTACCAAGTGTTAGAAGCTTTTGCCTTCAACACCACTTGGGCCACATGGCAAACATACTCATTAGTTCTAGTCCACCTAGTAGCAACATTGTCATTCCTATGAGCCTTGGGTTCATTGGCTCTAAAATTCATAGGTGCATTCATTTTGGCTCTTCTAAGCATATTATTCTCAATCATGCTTTCAGAACGACACAACTTAATAAATTTAAAACAATTCGGCCTTATGTGACCTTCAACACCACAATAATGAAAAATGGGAGTGAAGTAAGAATTCATACCATATCCTTGTAAAAGCATGGAAGACTTCTCTCTCCTTTATGTTGTCCTTTGATGTTGAGCCGAACCTCTTCCTTGAAAGAACCTTTGTGATTGAGCCAAATTAATTCTCCCTTTTTGTTGTGGATGAAAGGTCCTTTGTTGATTTTGAGAGCTTCTTGGAGGTTGTGGTCTTGTTTGATGAGCTCTAGCTTTTGGTGAATGTGTTTTATCTTGAGACTTTGTTTGTGCTTGCTTTGATGATTCACCAACCTTATTTGATCTCATTTGTTGGTGTGACTCCTGAACCTCTTTGTCCTTTAGATTCTTGACAAAGATGGTATTCTTCAAGGAAATGGCATCATTGCCTTCCACATATCCTAGGCCCGTTTTATCACTAGGACTCTTCCCACATGATAGCATTTTGTCAAGTCTCTCGGTTCCGGATGTCATCTTGGCTACCAATTCTTTCGCTTCTCTAAGCTCAATCTTCAAGTTTTATTCACTATTCTTAGTGATCACAAGCTCCAACTTTAAACTCTCTTCTAACTCTTTTCCACTCTTTACCTTCTCACTCAAGTTCGTAATCTTGAAAGTCAACTCTAGATTCTTATTTTTCAACTCTTGAACCTCCTTCTTCTTTTTCAATCTAGACTTTTCAAAAAACTTCATGAAGTCTACATAGTCCATTTCCTCGTCAATCTCAAACCTAGAGTTAGAAGAGATACTCTCATCACTAGAGTCAATTATTTCATCATTGTCACTCACAACTTCCTTGCCATTATGAGATGTTGTGAAGGCAATAAAGTTTGCAACTCTATATTCATCATCCGAAGATTTTTCTTCCTCTTCTAAATCTTCACTATCACTCCAAGTTGCCATCATTACCTTCCCCTTTTTTTTTCCTTTTTGTTCAAATTCGCACATTTTAAAGCAAAGTGACCAAAGCTACTGCATTCATAGCATTGGATGCCCTTCTTGGAGTCACTTTCTTGAAACTTTTCAATCTTCTTGAAGGGATTTTTCTTTTTCACTTCCTTTCCCTTTGACCAAAATCCTTTTTAACCATGAGGGCCATTTCTTTATTTGAGTCCTCCTCCTCTTCTTCAACCTTAGTGGTCTTCAAGGCAATGCTCTTTTGCTTCTTTGAAGGAGTGGGTGAGGTGTTCCATCTTGACTCATAAGCTAGAAGTCTTCCAATGACTTCACTTGGCTTCATATTCTTGTACTCACTATTTTCTTCAAGTGTTGTCACCTTTGATTCGAACCTTGACGAAGTGACCTCATAATTTTTTACTTGACTCTCCTATCCAAATAAGGGTCACCAAGTTGATGGCTTTGGTTGACAATATCCATCAACTTCACTTGGAAGTCATTGAAGCATTCATGCTCCTCCATCCTAATCATCTTAAATTGCATTTGGAGGACTTGGAGCTTTGAGTCCTTGACTACCTTGGTTCCCTAATGTGCCGTTGAAGAATGTCCCAAACCTCCTTTGCAATTCTAGTGTTTTGGACCAACTTGTATTGATTATCGTCCACGACATAAAGGATGGCATGCATAGCCTTGTTGTTCCACTTGGATGCTTCAAACTCTTGAGTACTCCAACTAGACTTGGGCTTAGGAGCTTTTACACCATCATCGATAGTCATTGTTGGAGGAGTATAACCGTCTTCAATAGCCATCCAGGCACGGTCATCTATTTGGCAAAGATAGGCTTCCATCTTGCCCTTCCAAGTAGCATAATTCACCCCATTGAGCAAAGGGGGTCTTGTGCTTGAGGCTTCCTCATGACTATTCCCGTTTCCACTCATAGTGTTTGAGGGTAATAAATGATATGAAGATGCAAATGTAATGCAACACACAAAATGAAAACAGCCAAAATGCATAAGGTAAGACACACACAATGCACGGATCACCTAAGTATGTCTAGGCACCGGCTCTGATACCAATTGAAATTCCCTAGAAAGTGTGTGTCTATAACCTAGAGGGGGGTGAATAGGTTTTAATTCGATAGATTACCAATTTTACGAATTAATCAATATTAACAATTCTACCCCACTCTACTAAATGTTCAAATAAAAGACAACAAACATAAAACAATAACAACACGCAATATATACGTGGAAACCCTCAAACTAGAAAAAACCACAGGCTGTTTAGAGCGATACCCTTGATCCTCAAAATCCACTATTGAGTAAAAGTTTACAACTTAGGTTGACCTCCCGTCTAACCCTCCAGTTACTAACCCTTTCACTCTACCCAACGGGCCTTAATAGTGATTTTGGATCACTAGCCTTGTGCACTAACCACTTAGCCACAAGCTAAATCAACAATGAAGAGATAATTGCAACCTAAGTGAATATGCAAGAATATTCAATATGCAAAAATGCTAGGTCAAGACATTCATGCTTATCTAGGATTAATAATGACAATTAAAGCAAATCCTAGATATCAATGTTCTAAATGCAAAGGCAAGAAGAATTAGCTAGAAGGGTAAAATCGTCCTAAATGCTAGCTATCACAAATTAATGCATCTCAACCAACAATCAATACACAAGCATGTCACAAAAGCAATTAAACATACAAGCAAGGAATTAATATGCAATAAAGACTAAAACCCTAGGTATACATGTCTTAATAATGAAAACATAAAGTTTAGAACATGTGAAGAATACCTAGTCATGAACAAACAAGAAACCCATGCTTGAAAGATGCTTGATGATTTGGATTTTAAGGAAGGTTGAGTAAAAATGGGTTATTGGAGCTTCTCTCTCTAAAGAACCTTATCTGTCTCTCAAAATAGGTTAGTAAGCTCTTAAAAACGAGTTGGGAAGAAGATGGAATATATATATGAAGCCTAGAGTAAAACTGCGTCGTTTTGGGCGCAAGGCAACTAAAAATCATCAGGACCGCTGGCTGTACCGCGATCCAGGTAAGTGTCCAGACCGCGGCACAAAGAGCGGTATATCGCCTGGACAACGCCGCTCTATAGGTCACTGTGCATGCAGCGTGCACAGACCGCTGTCTGGACAGTATGCATCCTCTGTGAAACTCCGCTTGGGAGACCGCGGCGTATGCAACAAGCACAGACCGCGGTAGCCACAGCGTGCATCTTCTGTCAAACACCGATGTGCAGGCCACAGCGAGGGCACTACACAGAGAGCGGTCTAGACCGCGGTAAAGAGGAAACAATCCTCTTTTTAAGGCACAAACATATATTCAACACTCAAATAAAAATAAGACACATAAGGCACTCAAAAATTGCAAATAAACACAAATGCAAAGTAAACAAAAACATGCATGAGAGTGAATGTGTGCACTAAATCACTTCAATGAAGTTAAGCAAGTGATTTTATCTTTGATGCTTGAAAGAGGACTTGAGCAATGATGACCTAAGCTACCCTTACATATTGATCCAAAAAATGTGGTTGTCAACGAAATGAGCCAATCAAAAACCGAGGAACTTACACATATGGTATGTGTGGCATGAAAGAACACTTTAGAAATCTCTGCTTTAATGCTTGCATATCGATCAGAAATGAAAACAAGATCATTTATATGACCAAGGGGACCTTTCAAGCAATCCAAAAACCACCCTCATGATAGGTTGTTTTCTGAGTCGTTGTACCCAAAAGCAATTGGATACACATGTTCGTTTTCATCTTGTGCAGTTGCAACAAACATTGTACCCCCGAATCTTCCCTTCAAATGGGTACCATCAACTGCAATAATTGGACATATATACCTCCGTAATCCTCTAAGTGAGGCACTCAACGACATGAAAAAATCGAGAAATTTACCATCTTCATTGCACTGTAAGTCAATGATTGTGTCAGGATTTTATTGTTCCAACACGTAACCGAAAGATGACAGTAGCTGAAAGATTTCTTCATGTGTTCCATAGATGAGTGACAACACATAATGAAAGGTTTATATGCCTTACTGTACAGGATTTGGATGTCATACACTGTTTTCATGTCCGTGATTATGTTCTTTGGATGCATGAGACGACCATCACGTTGTTAAAGTCTAGGTGCAACATCTTCTCCAATTATGACTGCATTAGCTTGTCGATGGCGATGGTGAACCTCTTCCAATGGAAAAGTGTGTTCATTGACAAAACTTTTTACTTGAAAGTACGTCCCTTCATATCTCCTCACAACTCTTAATTTTCACTTGCAGTTATCCATCAAACAAACCAGATGTAACGTTGTCTTATTAGACCTTTTCACCTTCCACTCGAAGTTCTGCCGCATTGTAAAATGGTCAACTAGTCTTTTCAAATCCTTTTTAGTGGGAAAAAATTGACCTTCATAAATCATGCTTGTAGGTTCTTCTTCTACCAAATTCCTACTTCCACCCATATCAAGTGAGTATGAATCTGCTTAGGGAATAACCCACGTTATGACATTATTAGAATCATATGGAATAAGGCGAACCTCAAAAGTTCCAACCATATCTGGTGCACTGCAACTGAATCTTTGTACACGTCTTGTACATCTTTCCATTTGGTCAGGCTCTTCTTCCTCAAGATTTGCTTCATTATTCACCGCATGAATCGACCCAAGATTCGGTTCAGTGTTCTGCTCATTGTTCATGTCATTATAGATCTCATTGTATTGCTCGTTGTAATGTCCATCATTCATCTCATTTTGACAACCAAACACTTCGTCGAATTGTGGTCCGGCTATATCAGCATGGTCGGCAACTCCCGATGGGACACCACACATGTTTTCACAACCTTCGATCACACTTATTTCTGTGAACAATTAGTTGTTTCCGCTAAAAGATCGAAATTGTTTGGTATTTTCAGGAGGAGGGATATATTCACCTATCACATCTACTGTTGCCCTCTCAATTAGACTAATACATACTTGAGAGATCAACCTATCTTCCCCTAGCATAAACTGAACATCATCATTGTTTTTTATAAATGTGTGACATGTAGTCCAATAAACGATTGATATAGATTGTAGATCAGACTGTATTTGTTCTCATCATACTTCACAACGGTTTGCACGATCGACACCAGTTCATCGTAAGTTATATTCTTTGACACATACAATCCATGGTTTTCGGAACCAAAAATCTCTGACTTCTATCAGGTAATTGCTTTCATCGACTTTTGTAAAATATGACTATTCTCACCCGATCCATTATCCTGTAAAAATCATCATCATAAACTATTATTTAGAAAATATTAATTAATATTAAATTTACAATTATAAATAATTAAACAAAAGTCTTAAGTGTAAAGGATCAAGCTTTTTTTTTTATACATGATCGAGCTTTTTTTGTAAGGGAGGGATCGAGCTTTTTTTGTAAGGGAGGGATCGAGCTTTTTTTTTACGTGATCAAGTTTTTTTTGTATATGATCGAGCTTTTTTTTAAGAGATCGAGCTTTTTTTGTACATGATCGAGCTTTTTTTAAGGGCTCGAGTTTTTTTTAAGGGATCGAGTTTTTTTTCTTAAGGACTCGAGCTTTTTTCTTAAGGGTTCGAGCTTTTTTAAAATGGTTTCGAGCTTTTTTACCCAAGATTGTAAACTTGTTTGCACCAGTTTAAAAATGCTCGGACACATAAAAAAAACTCTGACCAATGTAAAAAAAGCTCGATCAAATTTAAAAAATGCTCTGACCAATTACAAAAAAGCTTGTAAACATATCAAAAAAAGCTCGGACAAATGTAACAAAATCTCAGACACATATACAATAGCTCGTAAACATATCAAAAAAACTGGAGATTAAATGTTCATACATGTTCATACAAAGACTGAAACAACATATCATAACGAATGGATACATTCTTCAACCACACAACAATGTATGAAAAAATAAAAATGAAGATAAGAAATATTTGTTACCTTTTTGTGTAATATCTAGAGAGAGACAAGTTTTTAGAGAGAGAGAGAGAGAGAAGAGTTGCAGATCGATTTTAAAAAAAAAATTGGAGAGAGAAAGGAATTGTTGCGGTGTCTTTTAAAGAATAAAGAATCGATTATGGGTAATTTCGGTAGTTCACCATAATAAGTGTCTTTTAAACTTAAATTATTAAACCGGTGACATCATAACCACACACTATAAAAAAGGTGAAATATCTCATCATTTCCACTAAATAATTAACTACTTTGACATATCAATTTTTAGTATAATTTTGAACAAATAATTAGGATAATTCAAGATATTCTTTGTTTGGCAACCTTTTGTCTGACTGTCTGCAAACCTGTTTCTACTTAACACGCATTTGCACCAAGTTCTTTAGTACTTTTTTTTTTCCTATCATAGATATAAGAAGAACTGCTTTAACCATCTGGTGTGAGCGTATGAATAATCAAGCCATAGGGCCAATAATGAGATTACAAATATGTGGTTCATTTCTTTCACATACTGTTTTGTAGTTATAATTAATCAACATCAAATTAGGTTTCCATTCGATCTTAGTAGGATATATTGGAATATATATGCTTCAGTTCCTATAAATGAACTTGTTTAGTCGAGGTATATATGGACAAAGTTTATCTAAAAATTAAGTGAAAATTACTAAAAATAACCACAACTATTATGGAAATTTTGTTTTTAACCATATACGAAAATTTATTTGTTAATAGCCATTTTTTTAAGAAATTACTTGAATGGCCCCATATAAAAACCATCCCCAAACATTTTCTCTCTATTTTCTCTTTTTTTTTCTCTCCTTTCCTCTCTCTCCCCGATCTCTCTCTCTCATTTCCTCTCTTTCTCCCCGATCTCTCTCTCCTACTGGCGAACCGTCGTCGGCATCCTTGCGAAGGCCAATGAACCGTTGCCGGCCTCCTCTCTCTCTCACCCAACCTCTGTTCTCTCTCCCCACAGCTCTCTCTCTCTCTTCTTCTTTCTCTCTCTCTTTCATTCACATCTCTTTTTCTCTCCTTTCCTTTCTCTCTCACATGTCGTCAACGGATTGCCGAAGGGCCGTCGCCTTGCTGAAGGGCCGTCGCTTGGGTTTCAAGACCGTCCAGCAACGCCGTCGAGCTCCCCCTCCGCCGGCTATTAGATCTGCTGAAAAAAGAAAAGAAAACGAAATACTAGAAACCCAAAACATTTCAAGTTTGAACATTTCAATTTAATCTACATTTCAAGTTTCAACATTTAAATTTATGCAACATTTCAAGTTTCAAAATTTGAAAACGAAAAACTTAAAAACCCAGAACATTTCAAGTTTCAACTTTCAATTTAGTCAAGATTTCAAGTTTCAACATTTCAATTTAAGCAAGATTTCAAGTTTCAAAAATTCATTTTTTAAAACAAGATTTCAAGTTTCAAGTTTCTAGCCGTGATTTAAGGTTTGGTTCCAGATTTTAGTCATTATTTCAAGTTTTCTTTCAGTTTTAAAGAAAAAATCAAATACATGTGTATTTTTATAATTTATGGACATATACTGATTTTTTTTTAAAAGTGGCTATTAACAAATGTCGTATGTAAATTTTATTAGACGTACACGTCATTGACAAAGAGGATAGAATTGCTAGGTGGACATCCAAATAGGCATTCAGAAAATATCCTACAAGACATCACCAAAGAATGAGAAGCCCGAGTAAATAAGTATTGAACAAAACCTACTCGGGGTCAATTAACGATGCTCGGGGTTAGCTAATGACACGTTCTACTCGGGATCAGCTGACGTCACTCAGGGTCAGTTAATATCATTTTCCACTTAGAAGAAAATCGAATAGAAAAGCCCAGCACGTAGCTCGAGTCAAGAGTCGTTAGAATGCATGGGTATTTATATTAAAGAAGAATTCCAAGAACAGAATATCAAGCAGAAAGGGTTCATAATCAGGCAACAATTTTATTTCTTAAAAAAGACTACGCCTTTATAAGGAAATAATTCCTAACTGGACTATACCACTAGAATCCCATTCAATCTCAATACAAGTCTCCGAAATAGGAAAGAAGACAGACTACTTCAAACAAGTAACCAATCATAATTAGATATAAAGATCTTTTATTACTTGTACAAAGAGGATTAGGGTTCTATGGACATATAAATAGACCCATAATCTCACCACAAAATACACAGGAAATACAGAAAAATACAGAGAGAAAAAGATAGATCGAGAGTTGTAAATCTTTTTAATAGTGGATTTTGGCTTGGTTGATTATTCAGCTACCCGTTGACGTTTCTCCGGTCATCTGAGTTTTACTACGTAAAACTTACGTCCAACTTCTTTCTCCTTCTCTCTCTCTTTGAAATCACAGCAAAAATCCAATTCTTGTTGACTTTCTCCATACATCCAGAAATCGACGTTAACAATTGGCGCTAGAAGCAGGGGCGGTCGAACCACCGATTTAATTAAAGGTAATGGCAAGAAGCAGAAGCAGTCCTGAGGATGTCTAAAAATCTTCAGTTAACGTCCATGTTGGTAGTAGTTCTCGAGATCTCATTGCAACCACGGAGAACCAACCAACATCCCTGGCGAGGATTCAACAAGTTCCTTTGACCAGCGAAGACCTGACGCAACGCTTCCAAGAGGCGCTGCAACAGTTGGTGGCAGAAGCAACAAAGGAAGGAGTTGATCTACTTGTTGCAGAAGAAGCTTAACCTCCTAACCTCCCACCTACAAGGCTTCGTTCTGTTGTAGTGGGAACAGAAATAAATGCACCAGAAGCCGAAAGGAATTCTGCTCCAATTAATCAGGCCGGACGTGAAACATCCAAAGAGGAACAACCACGCCAGAAGCAGAACCATGATCAGACAGCCTGTGCAAGACACCCAAACATGACCGGCACAGGGATCGGTCATCATCAGAAGATAGCGATCGACACCATCGCAAGGGTCATCACAGAACCATACGCCTGCAAGAATCAACCCGTGAAACTCTGTATCAAAGTGAAGAGACAGAGAGAGGAATGACAATCACCCAGCGGTTCAACCACCATGGAAGTCCGGTGGGAGACAGAGATGTTGTAATTCAGAGCCTAACTCGAGAAGTCAAAAACAATAGGTGTCAAATGGAAGCACTGGTCAAACATTATGGGTACAACAATTTATCTGACGAAGATTCTGACAGTCCATTCACTAGGGAAATCTTACAGACTTCATTCCCAAAAAGGTTCAGGATGCCGCACGTGGAGCAGTTCAAGAAGGATACATACCCTAAAGAACATGTCAGACGCTATAAAAGTAATATGGCCCAGTATGCCCACAACGATCCCTTACTATGCCTCAACTTTCCACCAACTCTAGGAGATACGGGCTCAAGATGGTTCGGGAGGTTGCCCCCAGCTAGCATCAGAAGCTTTAGTGAACTAAGCAGGAGTTTCTCAAGGCAATTTCTGAGCAACATTCACAGGAAAAAATCAGTGGCTTACCTTTCTCAGATAAAACAAGGAAAAGATGAGTCGTTGAAGAAATACCTAGGGAGGTTCAGTCAAGCAGTATTAGAAATCGACAGTGCAAACGACGAAGCGATAATTGTTGCATTCATCAACAATCTACAGAATGGACGACTATCTTTCGACTTAAGAAGAGCCCGTCTAACCAGATATTCAAATATGATGGACATGGCGGGAGGATATGCACTAGCCAAAGAAGAAGAATTAGCCACAGGAGGATGCTATATGCATGGAGGAAAACCCAAAAAGGAGGTTTAGTCCAAGGTGTAGAACCAAAAGGGAAAACAGAAAAGAAATAGCTAAAAAAACAAGGACGGGGGAAACGGACGTAATGCCGAACAGACAACTGAGAAATTCTGAGGTAGATACGCCAACTACACCCCACTTAGAAAAAAGCAGGAGGAAATTCTGGTCATACTGGAAGAGAAAAATCTGGTAAAAGAGCTCCGTCGACAGTCTTAGTTTGCTCGACGAGATACAACCAAATACTGCATATTCCATAAGAAAACCGGTCATGAGATTTCCAAACGTTACCAGCTCAGATCCTCATTCGGAAGGGATATCTTCAGGATGTAATCTTGAAAATGGATGAGAAATCAGAAACAAAGAAAGAGATCAGGGCCGATCACAGCTCTTGTCGAAATCAAAGGGCCAGTCTAGAGGCCAATGAAGTAATACAAACAATCTTTGGAGGACCATCCACTGGGAGAAGTAACCGAGAGCGAACACATGAAATCAGAGAAGCAGTAGAAGCAAGACATAACTTTGACGTGAACTCGGTCGAGCTAGACTCGAAAAGGGTAAAGGAAGGATGTGACCCAATAATATTCACAGAAGCAGACTCACATGGGGTCGATGTTCGGCCAAATGACGCCCTGGTCATAAGTGTCCGGATTGGTCACCGGAAAGTCAGGAGAATCTTGATAGATAATGGAAGTTCGGCAGACATTCTCAATGTAGCCGTCTACGATAAACTCAGGTTGGACCGAAAGGATCTACAGTCTTTCTATACTTCACTCAGAGGATTCGAAGAAATTGAGGTCAGGTCACTCGGGACGGTAAATCTACCCGTAAAGATTGGAGTGGCACCTTATCAGAGAACTGTATTGCATGACTTCGTGGTGGTAGACTTAGAAAATTGGCCGTATAATGCGTTGTTGGGTCGACCGTTCTTAAATAAAACTAAGGCCGTAACAACCACTTATGCATTGATGATCAAGTTTCCGACCGAACAGGAGGTCGGTGTAGTTAAGGGATCCCAAGAGATGGCCCGAAGAGCTAACCTGTCAGTATACAAAGACAAAAATGATGGTGAACAGGTATGCACTATAACGCAGCCGAGTCAGAACAAAGAGTCACTGTCATTCGAATTTGATCCAAGGGAAGATTCGATTGAATCCAAAAATGAACCGGTCGAAGAAATTATCTTGAAAGAAGATGAACCAGATAAGAGGATCAAGATCGGGGCCAACTTGGAAGGAAAAGTCAAACAAAGCCTCACTGACTTACTTAAAGAATACAATGATGTGTTCGCCTGGAGTCATGAAGACATGGTCGGGATAGAAGCCCGAATAATATCTCATCATCTTGTGGTAGACCCGAATGCAAAACCAGTGATACAAAAGAGAAAGTCATTCAATCTCGAGAGAAGTCAGGCAATCAAGCAGGAAGTATAAAAGTTGCTCGCCTTAGGGTCGATTAGAGAGATCAACTACCCTCAATGGGTAGCTAATGTAGTCCTCATCCAAAAGAAAAATGGACAATGAAGAATGTGCGTAGATTTCACAGATTTGAACAAGGCATGCCCAAAAGATAGATTTTCACTTTCGAGGATAGATCAGGCCACAAATTGCTCAGTTTCATGGATGGCTACTCGGGATATAACCAAATTCTGATGAACAAGGCTGACGAAGAAAAAACAGCATTCACAACTGATCAGGGCTTGTACTGCTACACAGCAATGCCCTTCGAGTTAAAAAATACAGGGGCAACATATCGAAGGCTGGTCAACAGAATCTTCGCACTGTAAATAGTAAGGAACATGAAAGTGTACATTGATGACACCAAAGGGGAATCGAAGTCAATCCTGAAAAGATCCAAGCCCTACAGAGAATGACCTCACCAAGAACATTAAAAGAAGTACATCACTTAACAGGATGTTTAGCTTCCTTAGGAAGATTCATCTCAAAGGCCACGGACAGATGCACACCATTTTTCAGAGTAATCAAAAAAGGAAAAGGAATCGAATGGAATGAAGAGTGCGAGCAGGCTTTCTTAAAAATCAAAGAGTACATGGGGCAGACTCCCATCCTTTCGAAATCACAAATGGGAGAGACACTCCATTTATACTTATCAATTACAGAACTAGCAGCAAACTCAGTCCTAGTCAGAACAGAAGATGGAGTACAGAAGCCAGTGTATTTTACAAGCAAGACACTTTTACCAGCCAAGACCAGGTATTCACAGGCAGGAAAAATGGCCCTAGCATTGGTTTCAGCGGCAAGGAAGCTAAGGCCATACTTTCAGGCTCATACAATCCAGGTTCTCACCGACTGCCCATTGAAACAAATTTTACAAAAGCCAGAGATTTCAGAAAGACTAACCAAATGGGCAATCGAGCTAAGTGAATTCGATATCCAGTACGTCCCCATGACATCTCTCAATGGATAAGCAGTGGCAGATTTTATAGCAGAGTTCACAGAACCAAACCTGGAAGCAAAAAAGATGTTGAGTAAAAATTTCCCATGGAAATTGTATGTTGATGGCTCTTCAAAAACTCACGGCAGCGGGGCAGGGATCGTAATATGCACTCTAGAAAGAGATGATGTCGAATTTGCCATGAGGTTTGACTTCAAAGCAACCAACAATCAAGCCGAGTACGAGGCGCTACTAGATGGACTCAGAGTTTGCATAGCTCTCGGGGCAGATGAAGTCGAGATATTTAATGATTCACAGGTAGTTGTCAACCAAGTTCTGGACGAATACCAAGCCAAGGATGAAGGCATAATAGCCTACCGTGACATTGCAAAATAGCTCCTCTAGAAATTCAAAGAATATAGGATTTCCCAGATCCCCGGGGAGGAGAATGAAAAGGCAGACGCTTTGTCCAAATTAGCATCAGCAACAACCACAATCAGGCCAAAAACTATTCCGATCGCACATCTCCTCAAACCGAGCACGGCTGAGCTAAAAAAAATTGAAATTTTAGAAATCCTAACACCGTCAGACCGTTGGATGACCCAGCTGAGAAGGTTCCTGGAAGAAGGAGTGCTCCCAAAAGATCCCCTACAAGCAAAACGTATCAGGTATCGATCAGTAAGGTACACATTGGTCGGAGGATAACTATACAGAAGGGGGTTTTCCCGAACACTTCAAAGATGTGTGTCAGAGGAAGATTCATATCAGATTTTATAGGAAATCCACGGGAGAGTTTGCTGAAACCATACTGGGGGTAAAAGTTTAGCACACAAGATACTCAGGCAAGGTTATTATTGGCCTACTTTATTCTCAGATGCACAGCGATGTTCGGAGAGTTGCAATACTTGCCAAAGGATTGCTAATGATATACGACAACCCCCTGAACAACTCAGAAACCTCACATCCCCATGGCCATTTACCATGTGGGGTTTGGATTTAATCGGCCCAATGCCAACTGGGACAGGGGGTGGAGCAAAACATGCCATAGTATCCGTTGACTATTTCACGAAGTGGGCAGAAGCTGAAGCATTGGTGTATATCATAGAAGCAAATACCATAAATTTCATGAAAAAGAATATACTTTATAGGTTTGGAGTCCCAAACATTATAATCACTGACAACGGCACCCAGTTCGATAACCTGAAATTCAGACAACTATGCAAAGAGTACCAGATTGCCAATTACTATACCACACCTGCCCACCCTCAAACAAATGGGCAGGTTGAAGCAGTGAACAAAATCAACAAGCACACAATCAAAGTAAAGCTAGATGCCAAGAAAGGAAGATGGGTTGAAAAGCTACCTGAAGTATTATGGGCATATCGGACGATAACAAGAACTTCAACAGGAGAGACTCCTTTCACTTTAGCGTTTGGAACAGAAGCTTTTATGTCCATAGAAACGTTATATGCATCACCTCGGGTCAGGCTATATGATGAAGAACAGAATATTGATATGCTATTACAAAGTCTAGATGAGCTAGAAGAGAAAAGAGAGAAGTCCCGAATACGAAATATGAAATATCAGCAAAGAGTAGCTCGCCACTACAACTCTCATGTTCGGGTCAGGAAATTCCAACTATGAGACCTGGTACTCAGGAAGCTGTCATTGAATACAAAAAATAAAGTTGCAGGTTCCCTGGCCGATAAGTGGGAATGCCCGTACAAAATCGAAGGAATAGCTGGTCATGGAGCATATTGGATTGCACGACCCAATGGAGGGGTTTTACCCCGACCATGCAACGCTCAATATTTGAAATTTTTCTATCCTTAAATTGTTTTCTGTTTTTCTTTTCTAGTCAAGACAATTTTAGTTAGGTCAAATATTAGCTTTGAAACTTAAATCTTTGTTGGTTTTGCAGTTATAAATAAAAATCAAACTCAGGATTTCCGAAAAATAAAGCATATGATAATAAGAACATATGAAAGACAAGCATGATAATAAGAACATGCAAATAGAATACTCGGGACCATTGATTCCCGAATGGGCGGAGAAGCTCGAAGGAGCATGCAAGCCGAGCAAGGTCAATTGACCTTAGTAAAAATGCAAACCCGATGCACCAGATTCTGGAGAAAGGCTCGGGACGGTATCCAAAAAATTCTGGTGAAATGCGTAGCTGTGTTAAGCGGTTCGAAAAGCTTAACGATCCGGCAAACTCTTGCACAAAAAAACTGGGAGACGTTCTCGGTAACGTGTAAGGACTCGAACATATGATCATGGTGAGCCTTGATGTAATGTTCGGGTAGCAACAGAGTATGAAACACAAGTATAAATCTGCTTACCTGTTTTAAGATGACTCGGTTAATAATATTAGCCAGTTTAATAAGATACTTGACGTTAAAAATTATTCGGGTAACGAAACAAGTTTAATAAGATACTTGGTGAAGTTACCCGAACATCAGAAATAGCCAGTTTAATAAGATACTTAGCATAAATTTCAATAGTCAGTTTAATAAGATACTTGGCATAAAATTCAATAGCCGGTTTAATAAGATACTCGGCAACAATAGAATCAAGTTAAAGAAGACTGGATGAAATTCGAAAAGCAATGAATCAGATCAGACCACTCTGTTTTCAGAATTACAGTTAACTCGAAATTTCATTGATAATCTTTACAAAGAATTGTTACAAAGAATCTCTACAAATGAATTACAAAATAAATCAGGAGGATTTAGAACTTTTTTCGATGCTCGGGTCAGGCACCATTTTGTACTCGTGGAGCAGACTTTCATTGGAAGGGCAGGCAATCGTAACGACCATATCATTCATCCATTGGCTATAATCTTCTCCCGGGACCGGTCCGACATCAAACACCACACCTTCCACGACCGATTCCTGACTAGCGTAAAAGGTCGAGAGGGAATGCTCGGAAGGAACCTCCAAATGTATAGGATGGGGATCTTTGCCTCAGCTATGGCAATAAGCTCTCCACTCTTTCATCTGAGTTCGATTCTAAGGCCGATCCACGTGATTCTTGATCGACAGCTCCCAATTGGTTTGGACTTTTTCAGTTGCCCGATTCTTAACCTTAAAAAACTCGCCAGCTGAAACTAGCCCTCGCTGAAATTCTCAAAGGAGAAGGGCATCGTAGGCAGGGGATCTTTTGAAACGGTCTACCCCTTGGACTTTGAGTTCCAGCCTGACCTTTTTGGATAGGGACTCAACTGTCAAAGCTTGGTGCTCCAAGTCTTCAATTTTCTTTTCATACGCCAACTTGGACTGCTCCGCTTTCTGTTCGGCTTTAAGCATTGATTCTTGGGCAGAGGACAACAAGTTTTGAAGTGACACTGTCTTCTTCTCTGCCAAAGAAGCTCTCTCCTCGGCCTTCACTTGCTTCACCAAACAGTGGTCGACAAACACTTGGGCACTGCCAACTTCTTTCTGATAAGCCGATTCTACCCGAGCACGGCTATCCTCACTCTCTCTCAGCTGAGCTTCAAGATGCCTTATTCGAACAACTTGATGTTGTAATGTCTGAACCAGCTCAGTAAACTCGACCACCATCAACAAAGAATCAAAATTAAAAATCTAGCAAGCAAACGGGCAAGGCAAGAGTTAGGAATAAAACCTACATAAGATGTACCATTGAAGATATTCTGAAGATGACTCGTCAGAGACGCGTCCCTGAGATGACTCCAATGATCATCCCCGATAAAAGCCCGGCCAGATGGCATCGTCCTGAGCATATCCTGGGGAGAAGGATAAGAAGGACCTCCCGAGGGTTCAGCCCTTAGATCTTCAACCTCGGGGGGAGAGGAACCCCTATTAGGGTCAGAAGTCTTCACACCCGTTGATGCTTCGACATGAACACTCGGGGGAAACTCAGCCTCGGCGTCTTCATCACTTGATTCAACAAATGAAACTACTCGAGGAACCTTGAGAGGGTGAGTAGGAGAGTCGACCACCTTCCGTTTCTCAGCCTGAGAACTATGGAAACTGAGATCAGCTGCGGGATCTTCCTAAACATCATCCCGGAAGGATTCAAAAAGTTTAGGATCTGTAAGTACTTGACCCTCGAAGGTTTTACCTTCATCACCAGCGTCTGATCGCTCAGCAGACCCTTCGCCAAGACCCTCACTTTGCCTCTCCCCATCATCTGGAAACTCCTGAGTATGATCCGTTGAGCCACTCGAACCACTAGACTCCCCTACGGTCGGTCGAACGACTTCCTTAGGGACATATTTGGGGACCTGCTCCTCAGCCACATCAGGTTCCTCGTCAGACTCAGGTGGGGCAATACCATCTTTGCTCTGACGATAAGCTTCTTTTCGGCTCGCTTGAAGAATCGACTTCACTTGACGAGCTTGAAGGCCGCAGACGATGTCCGAGTCATACACTTAGAAAACAAAGGGGAATCGTGTCAAAATATAAAAAGCAAAAAAAAAAGGGTTACAAAGATCACTTACATCGCTTGCGGTAATCCGAAATCTAGCTAAAGAAGCCGAGCTCTATCATTTTTGTCTCGTTGAAAAGATAAGTCATGCTCCTCTTCTTTAGAGTGCGAACTACTGCCCGTGCAAGTATGGTCAGCTCAGTATCATTGAATTCAATTTTTTTATTGTTCCATACCTCGGGGGTACAGAAAAAATGGGGAACTTTCAACACCGTCAGAGTTTCCCCAGCAGAAAGAGTAACTTTGAGTCCGAGATTCCCTCCGGTGAAAAACCAACTGTCCTTCCAGTACTTGTTGGATTAAGGGAATCCCCATACAAAACCCCTTTTTTTGTGGTCATCAGAGGTATCAACTCTCCGATTCACCTTTGTCCCCTTGGGGACCCAGCAATCTGGTGGGTTTGACAAAAGGAAATAAGTCCCTGTCTTTCCAGACTGCATTTGTGTATAGAAGTGCCTGATTACACTCGGGGAAGGCGGCGACGGGTTCATTCGGCTCTACATGTGCCACATGCACATCAAGATCTTGTAGCTGTTTCGGGCTCGTTGAGCTGGACCGATCCCTGCTTCAGCCAGAAACCAGGCAATGAATTGCTGAAAAAGAAGAGTGACGCCACAACAGAGCATGGATCCATAGATTGCCACCATACCCAGGGGAGGATTCCACGCAGCTCTATCACCCGCAAGAATCAAAGTAACCGAATTATCCAGAATCGGGCATGATATTTTCGGATCTCATCTACCCCAACCACATTCGGTTCAGCATCAAACCCACTCGGGCGATCAGCAGAGAAAGATAGACGAGATACTCTGAAAGCCTCTTCGACATCGTTCTCGTCAACAGTCTGCTCTTTGATCCAAACGTTGTCCGAGTTATGCTTATGGAATTCGCTTTTGCTTTGATGTTTTCCCATCCTTGATCGAAGTGGTACCCTGTGATCAGAAATGATAGATTCAGAACTAGATGAATCAGATACAGAACTGGATACATAACTAAAACGGAGGTCAGGGTGAAGCCCAGAAATGTCGACTTCTAAAAAAAGAGGTTCATCAGTGGGGATTTCCCCAAATAATCTTTGAACGTAGTTGAAAATCCCCACGATCGAGCGCTTCGAGAGCTATAGTATAGAGTCGAAAACGGGAAATTGGATCCATTAAAACTAACCTTAAATGAAGAAATCTGATGCAAAATCTTCAACGGAGAATAGCAATTTTCTGCGTAAAGAAATATGGGCTGGAAAAATTTCTGGTTTGAGTTTCTGAGAATGAACCAACGCAACTCCTCAGTGGAGAATTTAAAAGGGGTAATAGCACGAAACCCTAGGATCTCGAGGTGGGAAAAATCAATGAGATTTGATGACGTAGGCGGCGCACTGGGAGACGCATAGGTCATTTCTCATAAATGGCATCGAGAAACGAAGCAGTAGAGGACACATGTTAAGAGAAGAACTGGCTTTGGCCATCAGAATTCCAAAACGTCGCCGTCATTGAGATCTCGCATGAGGAGGCAAATCAAATTTACTTGGTCACCATTAAGACACGCCATTATGACAAGACATTTACCCTGGCATTAAAGAGATGTAAAAATTGAAAAATTGATTAAAATACTTTTGCCCGAAACGAAACCTTGTTCGGCAAAAATATTTTCAAGGGGTATTATCGTATGTAAATTTAATTAGACGTACAAGTCATTGACAAAGAGGATAGAATTGCCAGGTGGACATCCAAATAGGTCTTTAAAAAATATCCTATAAGATATCACAAAAGAATGAGAAGCCCGAGTAAATAAGTATTGAACAAAACCTGCTCGGGGTCAACTGACGTCATATACTACTCGGGGTCAATTAACGATGCTCAGGGTTAGCTAATGACACGTTCTACTTGGGGATCAGCTGACGTCACTCAGGGTCAGCTAATATCGTTTTCCACTCGAGACAAACATGAAGAAAATCGAATAGTAAAGCCCAGCACGTAGCTCGAGTCAAGAGTCGTTAGAATGCATGGGTATTTATATCAAAGAAGAATTCCAAGAACAGAATATCAAGCTGAAAGGGTTCCTAATCAGGCAACAATTTTATTTCTTCAAAAAGACTACGCCTTTATAAGGAAATAATTCCTAAATGGACTATACCACTAGAATCCCATTCAATCTCAATACAAGTCTCCGAAATAGGAAAGAAGACAGACTACTTCAAACAAGTAACCAATCATAATTGGATACAAAGATCTTTTATTACTTGTACAAAGAGGATTAGGGTTCTATGGACATATAAATAGACCCATAATCTCGCCACAAAATAAATAGGAAATACAGAAAAATACAGAGAGAAAAAGAGAGATCGAGAGTTGTAAATCTTTTCAATAGTGGATTTTGACTTGGTTGATTATTCAGCCACCCAAGGACGTTTCTCCGGTCATCGGAGTTTTATCACGTAAAACTTGCGTCCGATTTCTTTCTCCTTCTCTCTCTCTTTGAAATCACAGCTAAAATCCAATTCTTGTACATCCAGATATCGACGTCAACAACAAATAAATTTTCGTATGTGGTTAAAAACAAAATTTCTATAATAGTTGTGGTTATTTTTTATTTTCTCTCAGAAGTTAAAGTGTAAGAGTAGTCAAATAGAATGTATATGTAAAATTTCAAAAACGTCATTATGTTTTAATGAGGTATCACTTTCTTCACTATTTGCAAGTTTGACTAAAATGGTCTCTCAGAGCATCTCCAATGTAAAAGTGGCTTGCATATGAATTATTGTTGATATGACAACAATGTCAAGAGACTTGCTTCCTATGTGTCATAAATATGAATTTGATAGACGATCAACTTAAAATTTTGTCTCCAATGCTTCCGTTTAAAACACATCTTGTTTTAATGACGTATCCAATTTTATTTCCTATTTTATTTTTATTTTTATTTTATTTCCTTACCAAAAATAGATGAAAAAATAATTTCAATCATAAATGTTTGCTGAGTCAGCATTAAAAAGGGTTGTGCAACAGACCGTCTGAAAGTGGACGGTCGTGTTGATAATGTCTAAAAAAAAAAATTCCCACGTCAGCTTGGGGTTGAATGTGCACGGCTGCATTGGAGAAAGATTTTTTAAAATAATGTTTATTAATCCTACGTGGCATCTCTTTTTTTCGCAAGTCACGCTTGCATTGATGCTCTTAGGCCCTGTACCGTAACTATTTTTCAGTCCGTTTTCGTTTTTATTTTTCAAAAAACGATTTCGAAAACGCTTCCGTTAACCGCTTTTCATTTTATTTTAAAAAAATGAAGAAAAAAAATGAAAAACAAAATCAGTGTTAAAAGTGAAAGATTTGAAAAACACAAAATACTTGCTTTTTGTTTTTCATTTTTCATTTTGTTTTTCACTTTTTTATATAAAAAATCATTTTTTTCTATTAATTGTACTGTTATGCGTTTGATATGGTTAGAATAAGACGAGACAAGATTTTCAAGTGACCAAAGTGCCCCTCTTATATACTCCAGAATAATTTATTTCCAACTAGAACTAAAAGCATTCATATAATAATAATAATAATAATAATATATATAATTATTATATATGTATATATTATATAATATATTTTATGTATATTATAATATATATTATATATTATAATATATAATATTATAGAATATTAAATATATATATATATAATATTATAATATATATAAATATTATATCCCCACAGACGACCTTTCCTCAACGGCCTTAACAGGGTACTTACAAACAGAGATGGATGGAGATCTTAAGCCATAACCTAGTCAGTACGTGGCGTTGTTAAACCTGAGTTCATCCTAGCCAGCAACATTCTGGTTCTGGATGTGTCTTGGGTGTCCAGCCAATATACTAGACCAGAAAACAAAATCTGTTCTGATATGCAGGGTCCTCATACGAGGAAAGCATATAGCATATTGGGATCTTGAAGAATCATAGTTCCAGACATAGAACCGTCAGAAGATTGGGAAGAGAAAAACTTTAGAAAGCCATAAACAAACACTCAAGCTTTTTATTGATTTTCTGATGATCTTACAGAGAGAACAAGGCTTCCTTATATAGGGAGAGGAAGCACTCTACAAGCAAGAGACAAGCTTAACTTACAAAGGATAAGGCCAGAGACGGTGGCCGACAAACAATAATAATTTTACAAAAGTCAACAAAGAAAAAGGAGGCTGCTCTGGCAGTTGGCAAACGCACTAAAAATTATACAGATAGGGATGACGAAGATACTACGAGCTGTTGAGATTACAGGTGGCATGGTATTCGTCGTCAGAGTTGAGGGCCCACAGATAAAACAGGGTCACGTGTCAGCCTGGTCTTGAGAATCCAAAAGATAGGAGTTCTAGAAGGGATGCCAGCTCCTTGCTGGGTCCCGTGGGACATCTGAGAGGATGAAAATGACGTCCGTTTTGTCATTGTTGATGTCATAAAGGAAATTGAGAAGAGGGATCTGGATGCCGGTCTGGTACAGCCTTTCGTAGTCATACGAAGTATCTCATTCGTAGCTGACATTGGAATTTCAAAGGAGTCGGGTATGTGGGTTGTGACTGTAGGGACTGCTAAAAACCCAAATGCAGCATACCTTGGAGGCTGGTTCTGGGTCCATTTTCTAAAGATGGTATTGGCCCATGAGTTTGGTAAGTTCGGTACGCCAGACGGGTAGAGGGTTAAACCATTTTAGGAAGGTCTGGAGGTTAGGAGAGGTTGGGCTCTGGACGAAGCCGTATAATGCTTGGAGGGGAAAAACGATGGCATGATAATGGAGGACCGATAAACACCAAAGGAACCATAATACCTGGTCAGAATAATAGTAAAAGGGTAGAGATATAAAAGGGTCGAGAAAAGGTTTACTGGGGTTGGCTAACAGATGGTGGCAGCCCTGGTCGTTGATTTGAGCAAGATATCTAGGAAGATATGACTTTGTAAAACCGTGGACCTGTTGGACAGAGGGAAGCTGACCATGTGGTAGGGTAGCCATAAATTCTGGCGGGAAGGTTGGAGGTGGTGGGACAACAAGTGGAGCTGTGGAGGATGAGGCCTGTGAGGATATCATGTAAATCAAGGGGATGGGACCAACACGGGAGATCAGGGTGATGGAGTGAGGCCTTGAAAGCATATCTGGGATGATGTTGTGGTGCCTCTTTATGTGTTTGACTGAAAATTCATATCTGGAGAACCAATCCTTAAGTCTTAGGAGATGAGGATTTGGAGGAAGCTTGTTGTGGAATTCAAGGACCTTCGGAAAAGATGAGTTATCCATTTCGACGATGAAGTCCTTGGTTCTGAGATGGAAATCAAACTTGGAGAGTCCATATTTTACAACAAGTATCTCTTTGTAAATTGTATGATAGTGTATCTAGGCGTCTTTGAACTATCCGCTGGCATGGCCACAGTAGTGGCAATTTCCATTGGATTCTTCAAAGAGGACGGCCCCCTAGAAGTGGTCACTGGCATCAGTCTGTAGGATGAGCTGTCCAGAAGAAGGGATATGCAAAAGGAGAGGTTTCTGTGAGACATTCTTTAAGTGGGCCATTACCTCTGAGTGAAAGGTATCCCATGGAGGGCGATCCTTCTTGAGGAGTTTGGACAAGCTTGTAGTGTAATGGCTCACTTATGGGATAAAGTCTCAGATGTAGTTGACAATGCCAATGAATTGTTGAACCTGTTTTTGTGAAATATTTGAATCTAGGAAGGCAAGGAGCTGTCTTGCCAGATGAGATCCAGGGACATATGACCCATCTTTAATTCTCATGCCAAGGAACTCAATCTCAGTAACACCAATCGAGCTCTTTTTATCAGATAGCAAGATTCCATATTTGTCAACGATTTGGAGAAAGTGTTGTAGGAGCTTATCATGTGATTCCTTGTCAGGTGAAAAAAACAGGATGTCGTCGATGTATAGTAGGGCCGTATGGAGGATTGGACGGAAAATCCTGGTGATGGCCTTTTGGAAAAGTGAAGGGGCTGTTTTTAAACTAAAAGGTAAGACTGTCCATTGGTACTGGGCATTCGGGAGGCAGAAAGCCGTCTTGGGTCTGTCATCATGGTGGATACCAATTTACCAGAAGGCTCCTTTCAAGTCAAACTTGGAGAAAACAGTGGCTCCAGAAATTTAGGAAAATAACGAATTAGCTCTAGGAATTGGGAACTTGTCGTGTATGAGGAAGAGGTTGAGAGGCTTGTAATTAATTATGAGCCTTTTCTTTCCTCGGAGTTGTTCTGACCTTTTCTCAACGTAAAAGGCTTAGCAGGCCCATGGAGAAAAGGTAGGCTCTATTAGGCCCTGTCTGAGGAGCTCGTCACATTCTTCAGTTGTCAGGGATAGGTCAGAGGGGGACATTCCCCGATTGAGTTGCTTTCGTTAGGTTAACATCTTCATTGAGTTTGAAAGGGAGACGAATGAAGAAGTCAGGGTTTTTCCACAGTGGGTGTAGATGTTTGAAGTCTGCATGGATGTTGGTGCAGAATTGTAGGACCTTTTCTTGAATTTGCTGGAAATCTAGATTGATAACTGAAAGGGGGGAAATCTTGGGGATGTTGATGAAAGGTTTGAACTCCCTTTTGTAACGGATTCCGTTAGGGAGGATCCTGATGGCTCTAGATTGGCTGTAGATGTCCCATTCGATGAGGATATCTTTGTCTGAAAGAGGTGTTCAAATGACCTGAGTCCAAAGGGTAAACGAAGGGAAAAACTGTATGCTAACTTTGTGCTTGGAGATCAGGTAAGTATTAAAAATTTGTCCATCTGCTGCTAGAAATTCATTTTTTTCTTCTTTCCAGGCATCAGAAGGAAGAACGTTAGGATTCATCATCGAGGAATGTGCTCCTGTATCAAAATAGGCAATGACACGGACCGGCTTGGAATATTTTGTTGTTAGAATCTGGATTTTGACATGTGGGCTTTTACTACCATTGCTGGTGGCTTGGTAGACCTCTAAAGGGGAACCATGATCTGTATATCCTAACTGTTCTGAGGAAGTGCTGGAGTCGTCTGAATCTTGGACCATAAAAGAGGTCAACTGGTTAACATCTTCTTGTTCTGAGAAGAAAGACTCAATATCTGCATTTGAGGGAATTTCATCAACAACATGTCTAAGATGTTGAATGAGCTTAGCAGATTTTGCTCTTTTATTAGGGCATTGCTTGGCATAGTGTCTCTCTTGTCCGCAGGCAAAGCACTTGTTGGACTTGTTCCATGATCTCCTGGTCTTCTTCATGTAGTGTTTGTATTTCCTATTCCTCCTGGGGGTTGAGGAATTCTTTTCTTTTCGGGGTTGGTTTCTGGTAGGTCGCCTTCTGTAGGACCTGTTTGTTCTGCAGTTGCAATGTTCAGTGGAGTTGCATTTGAGATGGTAGGTGGGAGGAAATTTGCAGTGCCTATCATATTTTCTACCTTCTCTGATCATCTTTGCAAAAACTCTTTGGGTAGCACAGAGTTTGTCTAATGCAGTGTGGGTATACATGTGGATTTCTCCTAGAGTAATGTCTCGTAGCTTTTGCCTGAGAATTCAATTAATCTTTGGAGTTCTCCCTGAAGCTCTGTTGGAAGAGAGTTCAGGTACACCTGTCTCAAGGTTTCATCGTTGATTCCGCCGAGTGCATGGTATCTGAAAGACATGCGCCTGTAGTGGTAATCTATTTCTCTTTTGTCTAATGAGCAGACTCGCATTTAGAAGAATTCTTGTCTGGTCTGTTTGTAGAATTGGGAGGCATCTCCGAGGAATTCTCGGAAGACTATTCCCATTGGTAGAGAGACAGATCCACATCGAACCAATTGAAGTTGTATGTATTCTCCAAGGGCTTCGTACTAGTCTCTGAGAGATCAGGTGAACCTAGAGACGAATTCTCTCAAGATGGATTCTGTGTCGTTATCCCGTTTTGCTGTCTGCAGGTCGAGCCAGACGCTCATTTCTGACATCCTTTTTCTCCATTACCGGGGAGCTAGATCGTCAAAATTAAACCAGGGGCCGTTTGTAGCTTTCTGAGGAGGTGCCTGGTTTATGGGCCTTTGGTCAGGCGGTTCATCGACCATAGGAGCTGGTTCCTCAGAGGTTTCATCTAAAGATTCAGATGTGTCAACTGTCTGAGTGGATGGTTGAGGGTCAGCTTTGGTGGCTAAGTAGATCTGACTGAGATCTGGCACTGCACATGGGTATGAGTAATTCGCATGATCCGAGGAATGTGGAGAGTCCGAGGAATCTGAGGAATACGTTTACCACGAAGAGGGGGAATCATAAGAGGATTATGAGGGTTCTGTAGGATTGTCAGAGGTTTCTGGAGAGGAAAACTGACGAGAAGCCGCATAAAAAGCATGCTTTCGGTGATCTGGTGGTGAATGCTCTTGATCTTCCCATCCCTGGACATACTGGAGATACCATTTTTATAAAAGCTGAAAGAGAAGATGAAGTCCCCACTATCATCCAGATTCCTAAGCAGCTGCCCAGAGAAAAGCTCACAAAAATCATGCCTCTCAAGTGGATCACTAACTATGAGAAGGCTTTTCAAAACATCACTCCTGTTGTCGCCACAAACACCAAGTTCATCAAGTTAGCCGATGGTTCCATCCAGACTACTTATGAGCAAATTGGCACTTATGCGACACAAGTAACCAGCACCCCTGCCATAGAAACATCACCCAGTGCTCCTCCTGTGTTCCAGGTCCTCATGATCAGGCCTGTCACAATTGAAAAAGAAATTCTGATCCATCGCTTCGAACCCGATGGAACTCCTGTTTATACAGACAAGATCAACTGCCATTTCATATGGGATGTTGACCCAGAAATGTGCGACTCTGACTGTGAATGCAGAGCTTGTTACAAACCTGTGAGATCACCTTGTAAACCCATTCACTCTCGCCGAGACCCTAAGGACCTTTAGAGTCATTGGATTGGTTTACAACCAATAAAAAATAAGTCTCTCTCTTTCTATGATAGAGCTCTCCAAATCTTAAAAGATGAAGGATTACTTCTGGATGAGCCAACAGAACAAATATTGCCTCCTACTCCGGCTCTCATTCCTTGTTTCATGGCCTCCAGCTATGATAAGGATTTTCCACCTTTGGAATCCTCTTCAAACCCAGAAAGGAATTTATTTCCAGACCATTCATCCAATCTACTGAGGTCTTACCTGACGGATCCCTCAAGCAGCCCTATCAGGCTGAACAAGTCCTCAATTGGCACACTCGTAATGCCACTGTCCAGAATAGAGTTCTTCACTCTATCAACCAAAAGATTGACCAATTTTGACATCATGTTTCCCAACACGATCACCAACTCCAACATCTCGATTCAACTCTACGCAACATGTATACAAATTTACAGTCGAGGGTTTCCCGGTTAGATGTTGATCTTTACCAGTACATCAACCAATGATATTAAGTCTTTCTTCTCAGAACAAGAAGATGTTAACCAGATGACCTCTTTTATGGTCCAAGATTCAGACGACTCCAGCACTTCCTCAGAACATACAGGATATACAGATCATGGTTCCCTTTCAGAGGTCTACCAAGCCACCAGCAATGGTAGTACAGGCCCACAGGTCAAAATCCAGATTCTAAAAACAAAATATTCCAAGCAATTACATCTTTGTGTGGTACTGCATCAATTAACCCTTTGTGTTTAGGAGGATACCCTTGAATTTTGTAGAATGTAGCTTTGGTGTGTCCATGTATGTTACAATGCTTATAGAAGGGGCATGGCCTCTTTGAAGAATAAGACGAAGGACGCACAACAGATGGTCGCACATGAGAGTTATAAACTCAATTGGAAGTGCAATCGAAACATTTATTTCTTATTGTTTTTCCTCTTGTCGAGCCAGAGAAAAAAGTGTGGATAGATGGGAATGGTTCCATCAAGAGTATTTGAGTGTGAATTACAAAGAAGCGATCATGGAGTCCCCGAAGAAATTCCATGGCGCGATCCTGATTAAGCTGGTCAATAATGGCTTTACCATTGTCACAGAAGTCACATATCTAAATTTAAATATCAACAATCTTAAATTTGAATATCAACAATTCCTAACTAAAACTCTAAACTAATCTTAAATTTGAATATCAAACAATTCTAAACTAATCTTTATCTTTGATTTGGTATGTGTAGTTTCATGAATTTCAATCTTTTTCCATGCATGCAAACGAAGCTATATGTTAAAATGTTCAATACACACAAACTCTATATATATATAACATGATAGATTAGAGCAAGCAAACATAAAGAGAAATAAACCTTGTAAGTTGATCGGAACGATTTATATACGTATTTGATGTCCTCATTTCCTATCTTTTATTCTCATTTTCGAGTATATTTTTGTGTATAACGTCTTTTGTGTTCCTTGTGTAAGTTATATCCCTTAAAATAAGGGGTTGAGTTAAACTGAAAAGTTTTGGAGGTTAGAATGGCTGAAATTGGAATTGCTTGTGCAAAACACTTAACTTTTATGGGACATATCTTTCTCCTCAGATCGAACTTCATTTCTGTTTACCTATTTTCGGAAAGCTCCAAATGTCTAGTTTCCAACTATTTTTTATAGATTATGATTCTGAGGTTTCTAGAGGAAGTTATAGTCATCTTCGTAATGGTGCGCGAAGCTGAAAATCTTCACTAGAGGGAATAGCAACCTGGATGCGACCTGAGCACCAAGTCACTTCCAGGTCGCATTTTTTGGCCAGTTTTGCCATTTTAAACCCAAATTTGAAAGGCAATCTCGTCATTTCACACTCAATTCATGCCCTAACCTCCCAACTCTATATACAAGCTCATTTTTCTCTCCTCTCAAGGGATTTCTTTCACCTCCCACACTCCAAAAACCAATTCTACACAAACTTTTTCCATTTTCTTCATCTTCCATCTTCTTCACCAAATAAGAAAGAGCTTCAAGCTCCCATAGAGGTTTTTCGTCCATGGGAGCTCACCATACATCTCCACCACCCTTTCTACATTTCCTCTACCTCAATCAAGAGTAGATTGTAAAGAGATAGGAGGGTCTTTGACCAATTTCGAGCGAAACATGAGAATGAGCCCTTTGAGGAATTTCTTCAAAGGTTGCATCTCCTTTTACTCAATATCTTTGTATTTCTTGTTTACTTAATTGTGTATCCCCAATTTGAGATTTTTTTAAACCTACACTTTTGTAATATATGATGATTGTTCTTAAATTCATTTGGATTTTATTCTACTCTTTGTTTATACATGATTTGAACTCTTATTGTGATATTCATGTGTATGGAGAGTCTAAATTGATATGCGTCCATGAATGAGATTAGGAGTAGAGTAATTTAATTTATGAATAGTGTAATTTAGCATCCTATGATTGTTGATTGATTGATTGATGATGACTCAAAATGCCATGTATTGAATGATTTGAGTGCTAGTGCTTTAGCTATAAAGAGTAGGAAAGGCTTGGTTGATGCAATTATATGCTAAATTAAGCATTATTGGATCAACATTATTTTGCTTAATGGGTCTTTTTATTAAAGCACAGTTGTTTTCCCATGGCTTGGGTTGATTGATGATTTGATTTTGGTGAATTCCTTAATCAAGAGAATAAACCCCTGACTTAAATTGAATGTTCTTAAAGTAATAACAATCAACTTTATTGCATATAGTTGTTTGATGAACTTGTTTCCACTTTGTGTCATCCTAGGGAGATTGATAAACCTGAATCATTGATACCACCGACCTTTCTCTTGTGCTTGTGTTGTTATATGGATATTTTGAGTGTTTAATGCTTTTACTGGACTAGCCATCTTATGAATGATTGTTGGTTGTGTATATGTAATGAACTGAGAGGAGAAGTGTGCAACGTGCTCAGATAAATATTCACTGTATATGATCAGTAAGATAGAGATACGTGAGGCTAACGTACAGGGATCTTGTGTGTGTGTCATAGATCTTAATGGATTCATGCATATTGTCCGGGGTCATCGAGAGATAGACTATGGGTATGTATGGGTACAATCTCTAAGACATCAAGAGAGATTAGAGATTAACTTAGAGGATACGAGTCTATAACATTCACTTGCACTTGTGAGATTAGGTGAGTCTAGCACTTAGGAGGGTTATTACGATGGAGTCGTTTTCTTGGTGTAACCATTTATATCCAATGTCTCTCCATTCCATTCTATCAATGTAAATATTATTGTATATAATTTATGTTTTCCTGCAATATTTACTTTTACTGCACAATAACACAAACACCTATTAGTGTTTAGCTAAACTAGCAACGGTTGACAGATTACACCTCCCTGTGGGAACGAACTTAACTTATCATTATACTACTCTAATGGTCTTGTACTCCAACGGCCTCATACTATTGCAAGCGCCCAATATGGAGTGGTCAGAAGCAGAAGTTTAATTAGTACAAGCCTGCAGATTGTGATCTCATCGCCTAACGGAACATGAGAGAGTTGGACACGATCATCCGCTGCAAGTAGTTTGTTAAACTCCATAATTGGCTTCCTAGCTGGTTCAAAATCTCCGGAGCCTCATCTTTAGGCATTGCAACTAATCCTCCACAGAGAGTGTTGTCATACACAACTACTCCACCCACCTTCAACAATTTGATCAACCTCTCATGGTAGTTACAATAATTAACCTTGTCTGCATCCACATGCAAAATCAAAACTCCCCTCGTTTTCTTTCTGCAATTAATAGATTCCATAAAAAATAATTAGTTAATTAATTAAATGTTGTTAAGGGAAATTATAAATTAAATTAATCTTAATCATACATATTATAGTAGTTGATCTATGAGTGGTAGAGCCTCTGACTCTATGAAGTGTATCTTGTCATCAACTCCAGCTCTTTTAATGATTGGTAATCCTATCTCATATGACTTACAATCCAAATCGTTGGCTGTAATCTGCAGTTTAATTATACGATGGAAAATCCTTATAGACGCCTCCTGTCTTCTGTATTATCCTAAAATCCATCATAAATAAAGAGAAAATGAATTCCGTAATTTTATTGAATCAAAGGTAATAAGTCTTTCGGCGTACAAGTCTATTTAAAACGATTAAACTCTAACCCGAATCTTTGTTAGGTAAGAAACAGGATTACATAGCAAAAGTTACCAAAAATAGTGAAATTACAATAGTTATGGAATTAAATGATACTAACAACCCTAAACAAACCATAATTAATGGCAGACGATTCTGACTTATCAAAATTAACTCATGACTTAATACCATAAAATTATAGGTTCAACGTCTTCATCCATTAATAAATCCCGAATTTTCGTTATGGTAATTGTTAAAGAAAAAAATTAGTAAGCAATGCGTGACAACTTTTTTTACTACTTAGCTCGTTGTTCAGTGATAATTTGTAATCAAAAGTATGAGTTTTTTTTTTTTCAAAAGCATTTGACAAAATGAAATTGGTTTAGAGGTATACTCATCTGCTGAGAACTTGTAGGTTCGAGTCTCTTTTTTTTTCTAAATTCTAAATTATTGTAATATTTAAAATATTAAAAATTCTTTTGAGTTTTGAGTTTTACCGTATCTTCTATTATAACATTGCCATTAATTTATTGAGCGGTGTTATTGGCACCTAACACCTCTACTAGTGACTTATTTATGTTCTACTTTTTAAAATTTTAATATAAAGTTCATAAAATTAAATGGTTTTATTGATATTTTTGATTTATTTTCAAGATTAACCTTTTACATATTTTTCAAATTTAATATACCTCATATCTTTTTTTAAAAAATAAAAATAAAAACACACTTCATCTCTAATCTTTATATACAGTTTTCTCACATTCATTTGCATGACTTGTTTTTTCTTTTTATTTTATAGTGAAACCATCCTTATTAGATGCGGTTTTTTTTTCTGTACTCGATTGGATTGTTGTTGGTAGATTGTGAGTGTGACGATAATTTTTTTTTTTAGCGATTGAGTTAGGGTTTTGGTGTGGTTTTGTTTAATCAGAGATTAGGTTTTCTTATGTGTGATTCTCGGTGCAATTTTTTTTTTTTTTTTTTGTAAAAAACATTAAACTAACTTTAAAAGATCTTCAATAAAATCTATAAAAGAATTTATACAAATCATAAAACAATAAAATCAATAAATAATAAACATAGAAAATATGGGATCGAGATCTGAAAGAAAATATAAATAAAAATAGGTGATTTGAAATAATCTATATTATTAGGGTTTTGAAATAAGGAAAGTGGAGTTTATTAGTTTTAGTCTGTACATGATTTTTTTTTAATAAAAATTATATGTTTCTTTAAATAATTTAATAAGGAAAAAAAATACTAACTAATTGAAAAGGAAATAAATAGTTCAACAGTAACTAATACAAGAAGTCAATATTTTTTTTTTTTAATCTAAAAAAGATATAGCCAATAGCCCAACACGAAACTTCATAAAAAAGACATAGCAACACGAAACTTCATATGAAAAAGATCACAATGACAAATCTGGAAATTAAAAGAAAGAAATAGCAATTTGAGAAAAGATTGGACAAATAAATTTGATTGAGCCGTAGAAAATTATATAATAAATTGAGTGTGTGTTTGGTATAAGGAATTGGATTAGATAAAATTGAACTATTTTAATAGGATTTGATTAGACTAAATTAATAATGTGATGTATTTGATACAATATAGATTGGACTAAAATAATATTATCTCTTGTTTTATGGATTAAAAATAAATGAAAATAATTAATTTTTTTTATAGGTGAGTATAAAATTATATAAAATTATTTTTTAAATAAGTAAAATCATTTTAATCAATTCAAAGAAAATAAAAATAAAATTATTTTAAATTAAATTTGATTAAAAATTTATTAAACTATTTTTTGAATAAAATAAATTATTTTTAAAAATTAATTTGAAATAAAATAACATTTAATATTTAATTGAAAATAAAAATATATATTTTAAAATATTAGAATAACATAACATATATTAAATTAAATAAATTAAATATTTTAAATATAAATAATATAATTTAAAAAAGGAACAAAAGAACAAAAGGCTGTGACTAAAATAGTCCTAGCAAAACAAAAGTAATAAAATAAAATAAAATAAAATAAAAGCTGTATTCAGTTAAAAAAATTAAGGAAAAAAAAACAAATAGTTGGGACTTAAATAGTTCCAACTTTTGTGGCGCAACAGGATTATTTTAATCCCATTAGGCCAAAAACTTGAGATTGAACTGAGGTTAGTTAAATCGTAATCCAATCTTACGCAACAAACACACCCTAATGCGATTAGAACCGCTCCAGATTTTATGTCCAAAGTGTAATATTGTTGGGACTAATTTTTTTTTAGAAGATTTTATATCCAAAGTGTAATATTGTTGGGACTAAAAAATTTATTATTTTAAAAAGGTTATTTATTTATTGATATAAAAATATTTATTAATTTAATAATAGTTTAATATTTTTATTATTTGTACATATATATTTTTTATCTCATTTAGTGTATTGGTGCATCCATTGTGATCATGCTTTTTTTTTAATGTACAATAGAATGTGTCTAATCTTTTTAACCAAGATACATGCATGACTTATAAACAAAAATAATAATGGGTATGGTCAACCTATAGAAATATGATGAATGTTGAATTATCCCAGTTAAAATGTTACATTGATGAAATTGATTAAGATGAGATATTATTAAAAGGGTAATGAATATGTTTACTGATGAATCTAAATGAAAATTGTGTTTTCTCAACCGTTTGTTAGGAAAAAAAAGTCTTCCAAACGGTAATAACTATAAATAACTACTAGCTACAACACTCATATATATAGTGTAGCAAAAAATTTAGGATGTATTCGAGTTTGGTTTAGACAGAAAGAAGAGGCAAATAAATTTAAATACGTTTTTTGAGATGAGTTGCATGAATAAAATATAAGTTGTCAGTAAAAGTTCTTTAATATGTATTATGAATTTGTATATTATATTTCTTTTATATAATTAGTCAATTATTAATTTATATATTCATTGGGTTTTAAAAGATTTAAAAAAAAATATTATTATATATTTAGATTAAACTAAACCAACTTAAATTTGTGATTTAAAATTTTGATTTGACTTCAACATCTCAACCACCCATATGCTCTTAATCTAAGAGTTCTAAACGCATTCAAATCTTAACCATTAGATTAAGAGCACATATGTGGTTGACAGGGGCAAACCCAGAAAATATTTACTGTCCGGGCTAAATTTTATATATATATATATATATATATATATATAGTCTATTCCTTGGATATCAATAATTAGATTTATCCACTTTTATTTCATCAATATATTATAATATTTAATTAATAGATTACCGAGTCACACATTAAAATAATTAAATTTGGTGTGCGTCGTAGATGAAACTCTTGTGATTTTCCTCTTCAATACACACTGATATAAAAAAGTTAGTACAATACATGTGAGTCGTTAATTAAAAATTAAAAAAGAACAATTTATTTGATTCTTGATAAAAATATTTATTTAATTTTTTAATAATAAGATAACAACAATTTAATAATGGATTATTGGTGGGATGAATTCCGAGAACCAATGAATGTGGAATAGTCGTGTCTAATATATGTTCATAACTCATTGCAATTAACAACGTCAATAGCAAAAAAAAAATATGAGATAAAGTAAACCAATCACAGCACAAGATATACGTGGAAAACCCAAATCAGGTAAAAAACCACGGATTGTCAGGACGACAAAGAAAATTTCACTATATGATAAATTGTTGCAACCATATATTTCAGGATTCTCTCTCACACACAAACCTCAAACCACGCTCACAAAATCCTTACTAAGAACCCCACAATATCCTCTAGGTGTCCCCTGAATATCACTCGCGGATCTCTAGCTTGATCCACTGATATTCCCTTAGATCCCTCCACGGATATTCCCATGGGGTCTCTCACCCCGATCTCTCTACGACTCTCTGATGTTACATGGTGTTCTTTTTCTCCACACACAAAATAACCTAGATACAAGGTTCTATTTATACTAGTTACAGGGAGTTTAACATAAGAGGAAATCTTACTCCTAAACAAACAAGAATTACCTTGTTCCACATAAATACTATTTCCTATTTATGACAAATATTCTTGTTAGGGAGAAATCATTTTCCTTCAAGTACAAGACTTTCCTATTTTTTATGAAGACAAACCCTTTCTTTTTCCGATTAGCATAAGAACTTTCAGAAGAAAACACTTTCCTATTTTCACGCAACATTCTTGTTTAGGTAAAATATGTTGTTTCCGCGGTTTAGGTCGCAGTGTGCACCCCGCTTCCTATACCGTGAAAAACCACTGTCAACCACCGCTCTGAATACCGCGGTTGGTGCACTTGCCTCCGCCCCTGTCCGCTCTGTGTTGGAAACCACTGGAGTCGACCAATCCCTATG
Source organism: Dipteronia dyeriana (assembly GCA_032871835.1). Taxonomy (NCBI): domain Eukaryota; kingdom Viridiplantae; phylum Streptophyta; class Magnoliopsida; order Sapindales; family Sapindaceae; genus Dipteronia; species Dipteronia dyeriana. Next base: position 45,913,476 of record CM065300.1, on the reverse strand, counting down.
CCGCGGTCTAGGCACTTGTCTGTACCGCGGTCCACGCCGCGCCACTTGCCAGATTTCGTTTCTTCAGTTCTTCTTCGTCTTCAAACCTCCCTCAAACACCATCTTCAACTTCCAAATGTTATCCCACGTTTCTAGGAAGTTCCGCATTAATTGAATCTTGTTTGGTTAACATTTGGTTCACTTAAGAATTCGAGCCAAAACCTAACATGGACTGTTCAAGAATATGAAATATATTGTAAAATTTATACATAACAACTATTTAAACTTGTAAATGACTTAATTCTGTAATGTTAGAAACTAAAATATTATATACATTTTCACAACTTTCTTAGAACAACAAAATATTTATATTTTACTAAATTTAGATAAAAATATAATTTACTAAACCTTAGAGACCCATTATATAATTAACATATTATATATAGTAATAATAATTTATTTATTTTATAGAGGGCTGCCTGGCTACAGTCTGGGACAGCCCTCTTAAAGGTCCGTCCCTGTTGGTTAAGATGTTGAAATCAAAATTTTAAATCATAAATTTAAGTTGATTTGACTTGACTCTATATATTTAATATGGTTATTATTTTAATACATATATCTTAATTGAGATCGAAAGATTTTAATAGTTAAACGAAACTATTAATTTATCGTATATTCATTTACCGGGTTTTATTTATCTTCCACATATTTCTTCTTTCTTTCTTTTTTCGGAGTGCGATTGTGTGAGTAACGTTTAAGTTAATAAGTTTTGTGATTTTCCATCATAAAGTTTGGATATTTCATTATATAAATAAAAATTATTCTATTGCCTTCGCCTGTAGATATAGGATATCCGACTAGTTACGTAAGTTTCAAGTAATCATGAAAGTGTCTTTGAACACATCATGCATAGAATAAGAATTAATTTGAATTTTAGGTTGAGTGAAGATATATTTGTTCCTACACTCTAACTAATTCTGATTATTATTTGGATAATTATGCTGATAAGATAATCAACCTTGATGATGTTCAGGTTCAGCTACAACCTATTTTCCATCACTATTTATAAAGGATTTGGATTCTTTCCTTATTTTTTCTTTCTTCACTTTGTTTTCATTTTTATAATCTATTCATATATGTCTAATATAGTATAATAATAATTTAGATTATTTCTATTAATTTTTATATTTTACAAAAGATAGAATTAATCAAACCATTGATTTAGATGAGGATAAAATGAAGCGAGGAGATTATCTAAAAAAAAAAGAGTAACGTTTTACTCTCCAAAAAATTATTTAAGGCAAAGTGAAATGAAATAACACTCGCATTTTAATATATACAGTATTATATATATATATATAACACAAAATAATGTTTTAAATTAATTTTAATATTTAATTATAAATAATTTTATTTTTATTTTTTAAAAACAATATAATTTTAAAATAAAAAATCTGTATGGATCAAAACCTAAAAATTAAAATGAATCAAAATCTCCACCATTACACCAGTTACACAAAATTCACAAACAACCTATTACACTAACCAATAACCCAGAAGAAAAAAAATCATTGTCACCATCCCTACAAACCTAGGTTGTGCTGGTGGTTGCATGACAGGTTTAGAATTGGGGTTATAATGAAGGCTTCAAGAGATTTGGAATCAAGAATTATGAATGTTTATTGAACAATTACTCCCACAATTAAAAAGAGATATTCATTTTTATTTATTTATAAATAATATGTAATTCGAACCTCTATTTGTTGATGATGATTAAAGAAGAAAATGGAGATATAAAATTTTCTTTACTTGATGATGACGAATGTTTTGTTGTTTCATCAATAATGGAGATTTATCTTTCAGATATTTACTCTTAACATCAACAATTTTGTTGTTGTTTGAGTTTGGCTTTGATGATCTGGGTTTGTGTTCATAATATCCATTAATAGAGATAATATAATGGTGAAGATCCATTTAAGATTTTTTTATTATTATTTTCATCTAATATTATTTTTCTATTTTTTGTTTTCTCTTTTTTCATTTTTTCTTTTTCTTTTCTTTTATTTTATTTTTAAAAGAAAATAAATGACTAAGGTTAAAATAGTCATTCACTCTTTTCTATTAGGGTTGACCGTTAAAAAACTGGTCAAATGAACTATATTGATCTGTTTTTGAAAACATAGGGACCACCCAGTGAAAAATGAAAAGACAGTTAAAAACGTCATTGTCAGCCAAAATATAGGGACCAAAATGATAATTTCCCTATTTTATTTTTAAAAGAAAATAATTGACTAAGGTTTAAATAGTCATTCACCATTTTCTGTTAGGGTTGACTATTAACAAACTGGTCAGAGGACTATATTGATGTGTTTTTGAAAATATAAGGATCGCTCAGTGAAAAATGAAAAAGACAGTTAAAAATGTCATTGTCGATCAAAACATAGGGACCAAAATAATACTTTTTTTTGTAAGTTAACTGTCAGGATACAAAGATGATATAGCGTGATATTGGTGAGATACAACAGGACACATGAAGGATACGTTTAGGCTAGTTTTTCAATTATTTTTGTAAAAATGAGGTCAAATTCCAATTTTAAAATGTTTAGATGTCAAAATAGAATTAAGAGTGTTTTACGTTTTTTTATTTTATTTTGTAATATGTTTAATATGTTTATGACTTACGTATGTTGTAATATGAGGAAATAGGGACATATAACACCTTTTCAATTTTCAATTTTGATTTGTTCAACTATCACCACTTTAATAACTCTTGTTTTATTTGTACCAAACTATATGGTGAGACTAAAATACCTCCATTTATTTTTTTATTTTATTTTTCATTTTTAATTTCTCTATTTTTCTCTCTCCTTTCACAACTCATAGAACTTCTCTCTTAATTTTTTGTTTGTTTTAATTCGTTCTCATTTCGTTGGTAAAATTCGAGACCAAAATTGAAGTCCACCCAAGTTTTTTCTTCGTATTTTTTATCTCTCATAAATTCGAGACTTTTACAATATTGAGACTTATTAAGTAAAATTCGAGACTTATTTTATAATTTCAAAATTTATTGGGATAAATTTGAGACTTATTTGAAAAAAATCGAGACTTACTGTAGCGAAAATCGTTTTTTTTTTTTTTTTGCTTTCTTCTTCCTCGCGATAGGTAATAAACCATCAATGATGAAATTGACGATCCGACAACGACGCCGATTGACTCCGAAAATAGTCGAATCTAGAAGATTTGACTACACTGAGTTTGTTGGTGCCATCGGTTTCATCAAATTCGAGACGGATCGTCGTAGATTGGACGTTGAAGGTTTGGAGACGTTTCGGGTTTGGCTTCATTTCTCTCTCCACACAACTCGAAACTAAAAACGGATACTTCAGTTACAACGGGTGGCACACGATGGACGTTTTACCGGTGGTTTTGTCGATTAACTCATCTGTGATGACATCGGCGGTGGAGCTCGAGCTCCATCAATGGAGAGTTTGAAAATAAATAAATAAATAAATAAATAACAGAGGACTGGTAAGAGAAAGTTATAGAAGAGAGAGAGGGTATTTTTGTCTCAATCTCATCTTTATTGCTATTTAAACTAGAGTTATTAAAGCGGTACTAATTTTTTAAATCAGTCCCCAAAAAGTGCTATATAATTTTCCATCCCTTATAATATTTAGATTTTATAATATATTATGACTTACGGAGTTTATTACACGTTTATTGAGAATATATTTTAAATAAATTATTGAACTATGTTTTTATATATCATTTAAAAATAAAATAAATATAAATATTATTTTAACTTACGTACTCTGATGTATCCGGTTTCTATTTTTGAAAGATTTATTATATTTATATATCGTTATGTGTCGTATCGTTGTATTCGTACACTACTGAGTTCTTTTTCTAAACCTTCTAGTTTTTACCAGCTCATTAATTTTCTATCTCTTTTAGAACTACTTGAGTTTTTCTTTCTTATTGAACTGTGTGTTCTTCAATCTTCATATACCAATGCCCTTCTCTAAATTACTTTCCCCATTCTACAAATCTTCTTCCCCATGTGTAAGTGTGTAACAAAATATTTACATTCCTTGATCAATTTGATAAATGCTTTAGAGGTGTTTATCAACTGATGGTTATTTGGAGAAGGTCTTGTTTTCAGGTTTTGGTGGTTGGTTGGATTGAAGAACTTTCCTTTCTCTACAAATAAGCCTCTAGGCTTTCCATCCTTAATTCAAATACCAATTTTTGTGTTAATTTGCTATCTCTTATCATCTCTACCCATTTTTATACATCCGTCATTCTTCAATTCCATTGAGATCGATTTAAGAATTTAATTCGCGTCTTCCAACCTTCAGTCATCACCATTTATTCAATCAAACCAAATCCACCCATTTTCAGTATTAAGGAGAGAACAAAATTTACGAGCAATATATGAAATTTTTTACATAAATACACATAGATAGAATTATATAAATATATTAAGCGTGAGTCACTCATTTTATATGTTTTGATTTGATATATATACATTTATCAAAACTCTTTTATTTTTATAAATGAATGGTTCACATTCAATATTTTTATATAATTTCATTCATGTGTATTAATAGAAAAATGACTATATATATATATATAGATAAATTTTCAAGTCAGTGTTAGATATGGACTATTAGATTTATACTTTAATTTCAAATGTTTATACTTATCAAAACTTCTACATAATCAATGGTTCACATAAAATGCATCGGTATATCAGTAATGAAAAACCAAAATATATATATGCGAAACTTACATGAAAGTTGACAAAAGACATTTTCTCTCTTTCACTGACACTCATTTCTTGATTTATTTTTTTCTCATTAAATGAATTTTTTAATTAAGGAAGTGTGTATGATCATTTCTTTCTCATTAAATGTGTTTTTTTAAGGGAGTGCCGAGTGCATGTGAATGATCATTTCTTATTTATTAAATGTATTTCTTCCTCATTAAATGAAATATTCCAACCTTGTTAATGTCACATAATTGTCACATCACTTTTGGTAAATTTTTCCATAAATAATAAAAATCAAATTACAATGTATTTATCTGTCATATAAGTAAAAGTTGATTATTCGTTGACATGTTGATCTATCCTTCGTTATTTAATGCAATAATGAGAGCCAAACAACCTCAATATTGTCCCTACCAGCAGCTGTGCTGTCTTTCAATCTTACACACAACTTATTCTTCATACAAACGAATCTATATTTTATAATATTCAACATACACCATAATTAAACATAAGAGAGCAAAGCAAGCAACAATTCATGATGAAGCTAGAATTTTTTTTTGAATAACGATAAATGATCAGTAAATACGCCTGCAGATTGTGATCCCATCTCCTAATGGGACATGAGAGAGTTGAACACGAGGGTCCTCTGCAAGTAGTTTGTTGAGCTCCAAAATCGGCTTCCAGTTCGACTTATAAATCTCTGGAACCTCTTCTTCACATGACAATGCAACTGTTCCTCCCCAGAGAGTGTTGTCATAAATCACAACTCCACCCACCTTGAGCAATTTCATCAACCTCTCATGGTAGTTCCAGTAATTACCCTTGTCAGCATCCACAAATGCATAGTCAAAACTGCCCTCTTTTTCTTTCTGCAATAAATTTGCCAGGAAAGTTTAATTTGACTTGTTAAAACATTGAAAACATTACATGAGAGGTAGAAAAATTTATGCAATATTGCTTTACATCATTTAGTAGCCGATCAAGAGCCGATAGAGCCTTGGACTCTATGAAGTCTATTTTGTGCTCAACTCCAGCTTTTTTAATGATTGGTAATCCTATGTCATAGTACTCACGATTCAAGTCAATAGCTGTAATCTGCAATAATTAATGAAGGTGTTAATTATTTCCAAGTCATATATATCATATCATATATGTTGAACAGATAATAATAAGATTATCACTTACTTTACCATCCTCAGGAATTGTAAGAGCTGTCAGAAGAAGAGAATATCCAGTGTAAACTCCAACTTCGATTGTATTCTTTGCATTCAATAGCTTCAACATCATGGTTATGAACTGCCCTGCATCTGGTGCAGTCCCCATCCATGCCCTGTAAATTTATTGATTTAATTATAAGCAACATTTTAGAGGCATTTCGATTGAATTTAAAAGATTTTAAAGAAGAATTGGATACTCTGAATGCTGAGCAGTAATATCTCTTAGCTCCTTGAGAGGCTCGATTTCTCGTGGGTACACACTAGTCTCCAGGACATACTGCAAACGTTGTTATAAGAATGTAACATTAACATCAATAATTCCATCAGCAAATTAAACTAGAGAAAATGAAAATGAAAATGAAATCATAAATGAAAAACAGAGAGGGTGTGGTGATACATTGTATAGCGCATCACTCTGTAATAATCCTCTTATTTCTTTTTCTTCATGTTCAGTGCTGTTTCCCATTGCTCTCAATCTGCTTCACAAAACTACACAAGTTTTTTATATATATATATGAACAACACTCAATGGAGAAAGTTGGATTCTCTACACAATTGTATACAAGATATCGTGATGTCAATATATAGAGAAAAAGTAAAGTAACTAATGATGTGAGGAACAGTAACAGAGTACTCTTCCATTTAAATTCCTTGGTTTGTGCAGTCTTATTTGACTGATAATATATATATATATATATATATATATATATATCTATATGTGCATAGAATTTTTCAACCAGATCTTTTTCTAATGTATATTTTGAGCAATTTTGGTGAAATTTAATGAGATTTATTGAATTTTGATATTATTTTTTGTATGGATGCTGAACAAAATTGAATTGTACTTGGTAAAAAATTGAAAAAACTTAGTGCACATAAGCTTTTTTTTTTTTCCGGAGTTTTTTTTCGGATTTTTTTTTCTGACCATTTTTTTATGATATAACAATCAAAAGATAGTGAAATATCATAACAAATAGTTTATCAATTGCTTATTAATTTTTCTATCATTTTTTTATAATTTCGTGGGTACATAATCGGTAGGTAAATATAAATACCCGCATCATACTCACATAATTTTACGGGTATATATAAGTATTTGATATTAAAATGGGATACTGATATGGGTATGAATACGATAATATCCACCTATATCCTATCTGTTTTAATATATAAATACTATTGAATATCAAGGGTGTTTCTCTGGTCAAATAAATTTTTTAATTTTATTTTTATCAATGTTCACATGTAACAATCCAATTTTTAACACCTTTTACTGATAGTTACACCACTCAGAAGAAAAAGTTAGAACCAACATAGTAATTATTATTATTATTATTATTATTCAAACTTCAAATACGGTATTCCGTACTATATTTTATTTTTTTATGCTAGATTACCATTTATTTCATATGATAAACGGTTTTTAAAAAAAATACATCAAAATTTATTTAAAGTGATTGTATTTCATATAAATAATTATTATTATAATTGTCAATGTAAATGATGAGATGAGAATCACCGTATATATTGCTATAATGATGACAACCTCAGGCCTCATGGCTGAATGATTAATAGAAATAAATAAAGAATACAAGTTTCGTGTTCATAGTTTATGTCGTGTTTTAGAAATGATTGCAAAGATCTTAATGCTTATAGGAGCAATGACACCTCAGGAATTTACCAGACAGGGGATGAGATGTCATTGTAGCAAAATATGTATATAAAATTTAGGGATATTATAATTTTTGTCTTTTAAGTTTTGACCAACAATAAAGTTTTTACTCTTTCTATTATTCATTGAAGTGATCCTTATATTTTAAAAACACATCAATTTGGTTTCTCTGATCAGTTTTTTAACGGTTAACCCTAACAGAAAAGGTTGAATTACTATTTTAACCTTATCCATTTATTTTCTTTTAAAAATAAATAAAAAAAAAATAAAAACAAAAAAAAATGAAAAAAGTGAAAAATAAAAAATGGAAAAAAATGTAGGTGGAAATAAAAAATAGAAATATTAAATGGATCTCCACCCTTCATCTCAAAGATTGATGGTGGAGAATACAAATTAAATTTTATAGGTAAAAAGAAAAAAAAAGATGGATTGATCTCCACCACCATCTTATCTCCACTAATGGACATCATAAAACAAACTCAGATCATCAAATCCAATTTCAAACCCAGATCACTAAATCCAAAATCAAACCCAGCAACAATTAAACCCATAAAATAAATTTTAAAAAGTAAAAATTAAAACTTTGGATAAAAAAAAAGGAGAAATAATATCCTGGATCTTCTCTAAGACTGCCACCCCCAAACCTAATCACCATCTCAAGCAGGCAATCACCATACCCAGAAAAAAAAAACTTAACTAATCTGATGGAGATCCATTGATTTCCATCAGAGTTCATAATCATTATAAAAAATGAAAAAGAAGTTCTCAAGGATTGAAATCCTTGAATCCATTACTCAAACAAAATCACATGTCCAGAACTCATCCAAACAAAAAATAAATTTACATTCATCACCAATAATATAAAATTTATCCATTCAACAACCAAAAAATTTTTAAAAAGGAAAAAACTATTAGAGATCCAATCGATGAAGATCCAGATGGATGGAGACTAATCTCTAGATGGAGGCCACTGGTTTGACAGAAGGTGAAGATCTCCATGGTCGAGTTGAGAGGTTGAGGTGGGTTCTTCGATTGGAGGGGGTTTGGTGGGGAGGAGAGGTTGCGACAATGGGCTAGGTTTGTTAGAAGTACGGAACCCACATTCACCACATTGGTATGATATCGTCTGCTTTGAGCCAACACCGTACTGATTTGCTCTTGGGTCTCTACCCAAAAGGCCTTATACCAATGGAGATTATTTCCATACTTATATACCCAATATCATCCTCATGTCTAGCCAATGCGGAACTTTGGTTGCACACCCAACAATCCTCCCCTCGAACAAAAGACCATCATTATCTTCACAGTCCGGGCCTCCCCTAAAGCGATCATCCATCTGTCGATGTTAAGGGCACCACTCCATTGAGGTTACTCCTCACCACCGAGCTGGAGCATATGTCTTATGTGAAGATCTTGAGCATCTCCTGCCTCGAGAGCTAACATCACGGACCCATCGCGAGCTATCTGGGGCCCACCATCTCCTGGCTTGGTTCGGCTTCGTCTTGGCCAAGTCTGGGGGGCACGCCTCTGATACCACTTGTTAGAAGTACGGAACCCACATTCTCCACATTGGTATGATATTGTCCGCTTTAGGCCAAGCCCGCACGGATTTGCTCTTGGGTCTCTACCCAAAAGGCCTCATACCAATGGAGATTATTTCCATACTTATATACCCAAGATCATCCTTATATCTAGCCAATGTAGGACTTTGGTTGTACACCCAACAGTGTTGGGTATGGAGAAGAATTAGAAGTAGAAAAGCTTCTTAGGGCGTTGGTGTTGGGGTATGGAGAAGAAGTCAAAGATCTGGGTTGAGTGGTTGAAGGAAGAAGAAGAAGAAGAACCGATTAGTGAAGGTGATGGGTATGGGTATCGGATGAGATTGAAATGGAGTGAACCATTTGTTGAGTTTTTTTTTCGTGAGATGGTAGTGTGAAGACAGTTGAGTTTGGTTTGCGATGAATCAGGTGATGTTTTGTTTTTCAATTTCGATTTTGTGTTTTTATGTTTTGTTTAAGATGAATCTGGTAGGTGTGTTTTGGTTTTCTTGGTGAGGTTTTAGATTGGTGTTGCATTGTTGTTATTGCTTGAGATTGATGATGAAGATGTTGTTTGATATTGATGATGAATTTGGTGTAACTAGTGTAATGGGTGGGGATTTTGATTCATTTTAATTTTTAGGTTTTGATCCATATTGATTTTTAGTTTTAAAATTCGATTGTTTTTAAAAAATAAAAATAAAAATATTTATAATTAAATATTAAAATTAATTAAAAACATTATTTTATGTTTTATAATCGATTTTTTATTTTTTTTATGTCTGACACGTTGTATATTTACATGGTTAAATATAAAAATACCCTTGGAATTATTAAGTTTGACTAACAGTTGACCGACTAAGGGATCAAATTGATGTGTTTTTGAAAACATAAGGACCACTCCAATAGAAAATGTAAAAACAGTTAAAAACGTTATTATCGACCAAAACATAGGGACCAAAACGATAACCAATGTTAATACATAGTTATGTACGACCCAATCACCAAATAATATTTAGGGTGAAATTCATTTTAGTCCCTATAGTTTGACATAATATATAAATTGATCCCCTAATTTTTAATATTATCTCATTTAATCCTTCTACTAAATTTTTCGTTGAAAAAATGGAATCTGACAGGGTTAGAGGGTTGAAAATTTTGAATCTGATATGGTCAGAGGGTCAAATAACCCTACTGCCACTTATAGCTATTGAAATTAATGGAAAGACAAAAATGTCCCTCTTATCCTGGAAACACAATCAGACTTTACACAATCCATATTCTTCAAACACCCAACTCAAAAAATTTTAATAATAATAATCTCTCTCTTTCTCACGCGTTCATCATCACTAGATTTCCACCTCTTCTAGATTTCACTAGAAATCTTCATCATCGACGAAATCCCAAAAACTGTGATTGAGTGCAATGACAAATCAATTCCAAAAATATAATCACAAACTAAAACAACTATCAGACCTCATAAACAAATTAAATCCCTCAAACTAAAACAACTAATCAAATTAAAAAGAAAACCACGATTCAATTCCAAAAATACAATCACAATCTCATACGGACCATATTTTTCAATAAAAGAACAAAAACAAATATGGAAAAAAATATCAATATATCAGAAGTCCATAAAAAAAATCTAGAAAAATATCCATTTGGAAAAAATATCCATATCTGGTTTAATTCTCCATCTCCTAGATCTGGAGCCCCACTCCATCTTTGTCATGATCGATTTATCAGCAGAAAAGAGAGATCTACGGAATCGGCAACAAGGAGAGAGAGATCAAATGAGCATGGTGACGAGGAGAGAGAGATTGAAAGAGCGCGAAAGCGAGAGAGACTGAGATGAGACAGAGAGAGATCGAGCGAATGAAATGAGATATAGAGAGATCGAGGGATGCGAGAGAATAACAGATAGCTGATATGTTTTTTAGAGCTCCATGAAATAGAATTGGGCGGTGGTGGTGGTGGTGTGGTGGCTAGAGTTTGGAGGTGGTGGTGGTGGTGGTGGTGGTGGTGGTTTGGATCGTTTGGTGGTAGTGGTAGTGGTAGTGGTGTTGATGTTGGAGAATGAGAGAGGGAGAGATGGTCAGGAGAGAGAAATTAAGATGGTGGTGATGATGTTTGAAGAAATTTAGACGGTTAAGAGCCGTTTGGTATGAGGTAATCAAATTAATGTAATTCATGGGAAAGTTAAACGCAGTAATATGATTCCTAGAAAACTGCATGTGTTTAGTTGTGTATGAGAATATTATATTGGATTCCTAGGAATATCAAGTACCAGTGTTTGGTTGTTCATGGGAATTTATATTTTTTTTTCCTAAATTACATAAAAATAATACTATTTGTTTTTTTTTAAGTGAGACTTATCTTATACTAAATAATTTCAAAAAAAAAAAACAAATTACAAACTACTTTATTCTAATAAAAAATATTGCACTAAAAAAAGGAAAAAAAATCTATATTCAATTTTCACCATCCATCTTAGAGATGGACGGTGAAGATTTACTCTGGAAATGATGACGATTAGACAACCGAAAAAATAAAACCCAATTTGTAAAAAAAAAAATCCATCCTAGAATCGATCAAAAGCCAAACTGAATTTTCAAAAATATTGATCAACCCTTACTATAAAATATGTCACCAAATTCTTTCATAAAATTGACCCACATCCTAAATACTATGGTTTGTTGTAATAGAGGAAGAGATTGAAAGAGTAACCGCATCAACTGAGGTGAGTTGAGTACTTGAGTTTCTATTGCTATAACGACTAATGAGATTGTGAATTGTGAAGAAATATTTTGATATTTATTTATTTTTTGTTCAAGATCCGAATAAATAAAAAATGGAAACCCACCTCATGGAGAGGTAATGTGGCAGCTACAAACCAATCAGCAACATCACAACCCTAGAAACCAAACCCCGAACCCGTAACACCCAGAAACCAAAAGAACAGATCGGAAAAGAAAGCAACGACGCTTCCTATTTCAATCCAACACCACTGTTGTTTATCTGTCCTTCCAATATTCCATTAAAAACACCAACAACCGGAGACAACAACGACGACCACTATGGTGGTAAAGGAGGAGGTTGTGTCTGTGATGAGGTCACAAACCAGAAATCAAAACTATAAAAAATAGAAGTGTCCCCATTATCACCATCTCCATCTCCACCACAATTCGATGGATGACACAAACCAGAAAAAAAAATATAAAGAGAAGAAGAAGAAAATAGAAGAATATGAAAGAACAGAAGGAAAGAGACGCCAATGAAGAAAGAATAACAAAGAAGAAGAAAATAATTGGAGAAAGAAAAATAATATCTTTTTTGAATAAGGGTGGGTCCCACTGTGGGTATCAGATGGAGGTAATGTGAAACTCATCTATTGGGATAGGTTTCACATTTCCCCCTTAGAGGGTAATCTGATTCCCATAGGATTCACTTTTCTAGGAAACAAAAAACTTAAACTTTCTACCAAATATGAGAATGCTATCAGATTCCCATTTATATGAAAAGATTATCCCATACCAAACGGCCCCTAACGAAATTGGACGGCATAGACTGAAATTGAGATTTTTTTGAAATTGTAGGGACCTGTCAACATAATTCTTAAAACTGGAGGATCAATTTATGTATTAAGTCAAACTACAGGGATTAAAATGTAATTCATCCTAATATTCATATATAAAAACTAAAAAGTCCCCGTCTCCTAATAAACTCTAAATCACACATAAAAATAAAAATCCTGACAATTAACCTTTTACATTGAAAAAACCTGGAGGTCGATTGTTATCTTCCTCCAAAGTCTAAACTCTTGAAAGAAAGAAAAAAAGAAGCAAAACCTGGAGGTCGCTATCTTCCTCTAAAATCTAAAGACTTAGCTTGTAAAACCTGGAGGTTGGAGGTCATTATTTCTACCTCTAAAGTCTAAACACACTTCTGTATTAAATTTATTCTCTAGCTGTCACCTACTACTCCTTTATTGGAGTCTTCAGGCAGTTGGCACCTACTGACCTACTACATTGTGTTTCGAGTCTTCAGAACTTGTATTTTTACCTTTTGTTGAAGCAGCAGTTGCAACTACTATTATCTTTAATCTTCTTTAATTTTATTATTAATATATTAAGCAACCATCACTTTTAAAAATAGAAATAGACGGCTCTTCCCTGATCAGCAGTTAATTTTTTTTTTTTTAAATGGACGGTTCTTTATAGGGGTCAAATGTAAATTCGGATCTAAATCAGGACACAGATCATAGATGCCATTAACTAAAATATATATATAAAGAAACTCTTGGGTCCATTAATTGACCAGCTTATACATGAAACAGTAAAATTATAATTCAATTTTTGTTTACGGAAGAACCTACCGTAGATGTTCCCTCGTAAGATATAAAAAATCTAAATATTTGTTAAAAAATGAGAATTCAGAGAGTTTTGTCACAAAAAGATATATATATAGAGGACATAATACATATTTTAAAAGAATTTAGGAGGTACTAATACCAGTTAGTCATTTTTTTTAATGACCGTACATTTGTTACGTTAAATAATTCACTACAAAACTCTTTATAATATTATAAAATAATAGTTCGTAACTTTATAAATGTTATATAATAATAAAAGGTAAATATGAAATTCAAAGAACACATTTTTATTCATAATTTTCCTCATTGCCTTGACAAAAAGGACGGGTTTCTAATTTCTTCTTCCGAAAATAGGTAATCTTTTAAATTAGTAAATGGTTTATTCAAAAAAGAGATGCTATTTTCAAACCAAAAAAAGTTTTTTTTTTTTTCTCTTTTTGCACTCCAAGTTTTTTTAATGACGATGTTAACCGTAAACAAAATTACTAATTAATGCTAATTCTAAGAATCAAAAACACTAGAAATCAATTTTAAGAATCCAATGCTAATTCTCTTCCTCTTGTGTTTCACAAACTCTGAAACATCTGTTTATGTTTCACGAACTCCATGACAATTCTAATAATATATTCAAATCATATATTCCAACACAAAACTAATTCAAATGTAAAAAAATTGAATACTGGTTTTAATTTGAAATGACAGTTTCAACAATATTAATTTTTGGATTAAAGCTCCATTACAAGGACTTGGTTCAATATTTGTATTAGGGAAAAGACAAAACTTTATTTAAGTGGATAAGAAGAAAAACTATGTCAAACATATTTGTGTTACAGTTGACCTTAACATTAAATTAATTTTTCTGGAGTTTATAATCAAATGGCTGGTTAGACTAATATGTATGTTTTTCTTGATTAATCAAAAACGGACTGCTTGTAAGTTGTTGATGTTGTAAGCTTGTTTTGTGGAGAGTGACCCATCGATCGTATGATTTCACTGCATATTAATGTTTATCACATGTAAATTTATATCAAGGAAAATTCAACCAGGTTATTCCGAATCATGGTCGTATAATTTAATATTCAACCTTTATTTAATATACAAATATATTTCTCGCCATCAGTAGTGCAATTTGTATATTTATATAATATTATTTAGATGTCTTCAAAGTTTGATACTATTGTAAATTGTTCTTTAGTTCTTATTATTATTATTTGAAATCATAAATTGTTGGTTAGTTAACCTGTCTCTTTCATTCTTGATTTATATATATACATTTATCTATGAAATGTATCCAAATTTATATACTTTCTATATATCTTTAAAATTTATTAATAATTACTATTGTCAGGTCTTTGGAAGTTTGGTACTAGTCAAATTTGTTGCAAATTGCCGTTTTGTTAAATTGACCTGTCTTACTTTCATATATATATATATATATATATATATATATATATATAATATCTTTCCTAAGGGAACTTTTATTTTAATTTTGGTAAGGATTACGAAGAAATCACATAATTTTTTTATGAATTTTAATCTTATTTTTTTTGTAGATGATAAATTCAATGAGATATACCAATGATTTTTTTTTAAAAAAAAAACAAGTACTATAACTATTTATCCCGATTTTATTAAATATGAAGGCATTGAAAAATTAGATGAAATATATAAAATTCAAGAAAAATAGTTACATTGTTTGAAAAATTCTCAAACTTTATTCATATGTAGATTTCAATGAACTTATCATTCGCACAAAAATTCAGACCAAAATTCAAAAAAATCAATATGATTTTATTAAGGTCCTTACTGAAATTAAAATAAATGATCCCTTATGAGAGATTCACTGTATATGATATGATTTTTTTGTGTGGATGATAAATTCATTGAAATCTTCCTATAATTTTTTTAAAAAAATTCAAGTACCGGAACTATTTACCCCGATCATTTCAAATATGAAGGCATAAAAAAATGGGGGAAATGGGGGAAATATAGGAAATTCAAGAAAATAGATTCATTATTTGAAAAATTCTCAAATTTTATTTATACATAGATTTCGATGAACTTATCTTTCACAAAAAAAATAGATCAAATTCATTCAAATCAATGTGATTTCGTGGTGGTCCTTACTAAAATTAAAATAAGGGATCCCCTATGAGAGACTTATATATATATATATATTACACGTGGATCATAGATTATGGATAAGACATTGACAAGTGCATACACACTGGGTCAAAACAATTGAATCTAATGGTCCACATTCAAGGCACTGATATATATATATATCAGTACGCACTGAGGAGAAAAATTTTCACACACACATACATACATACATACATACATACATACATACATATATAAATACATATATATATATATATATATATATATATATATATATATATTCCTCAGTACTCACTGATATAAAATATATCGGTGCATTGCATGTGGATCACATATTATATATAAGAACTGACAAGGGTATGTAGACTAAGTCATAACAATTAAATCTAATGATCTACATGCAAGGCACTAATGTCTCACATTGATGTATTTTACTATTTTATATCATGGCGAACTGATATGAAAAGGACGTACAATATAATACATATATATATATATATATATATATATATACATAAATGTTCAAGTAAGTGCACACTGATATAACTTCATCATTACGTTGGATGTAGACCATTAGATTTACATATTTTAACTCAACGTGTATGCACTTGTCAAAGTTTCTCCATAATCAGTGGGCCACATACAACACACTGATGTAAGTTATATCAGTGCGCATTACGAAAATATGACTATATATATAAATTGGTTTTCTCATAAGAGGGTTCTTTCATAAAAGATTCTTTATTTTAATTTCGGTAAGGACCTTGATAAAATCATGTCAATTTCTATAAATCTTGACTTGAATTTTATCGTGGATGATAAGTTCAATGAAATCTATCAATCAAAAAAATTTAAGAACTTTTCAAGCACTATACCTTTTTATCCCGATTTTGTTAAATATAAAGGCATCGAAAAATGGAATAAATTTAGGAAAATTCAAGAAAAATAGTTATAGTGTTTGAAAACCTCTCAAATTTTATTCATAGGAAAATTTTATTGAATATATAATCCATAAAAAAATCCAGATCAAAATTCATAAAAAATGAATGTGATTTCATAAAAGTTCTTACCGAAAATAAAATAAGGGATCCCTTATGAGAAAAACACTATAAATATAGAAAAATTTCTACAGCACCCCTTATTTTACTATAATGAGCATCTTTGATGAAATTGAATGTTTTCTGATGATATTTTTTGTATTTATCCTAAGAAATTTAAAATATACGTTTGTAAAAATTTTGAATTTTTTTAGATTTGAGAACTATTTTTTTTCTTTTATTTCCCTATTTTTAAATGTTTATCTTCAAAAAAAAAGTCGGAAAAAATTAGCTATGGTATCCGAAAAAATTTCAATTTTTTTCAACAAATGTATTTCAATATTTTTATCATCCATACACAAAAAAATTTCAATGTTCAATATATTATATTAAATTCATCAAATATACTTAAAGTGTATTTTAAAAAGTTCTTATTGAAAATTATATATATATACATATACAAATTCATATAATATCTACACAAGGGGTTTCCTTGACTTGACTTTTCATTCATTATTTAATATATGGGATTTTCTATTCACAAACTATATATAGATAATATCTAGACAAACAAGAGGTTTCCTTAACTTGACTTTTCTTTCATTATTTAAATATGAGATTTTGTATTCACAAACTATATACATATAAAGTATTATATTTATGATTATTAGAATATGACTGTCAAGATATATTAAAATCAGACAATATATATACGGTTTAGATAACTGCTCTTATCAACTGGGAAAAAACTTCTCAAACATATCTTTAAAATAAGTATTGTAGGTCCTCGAATCACCAAATGTGGAAAGGATGTGTAATATTATCTCTACTAAAAAGGGGATGTGCACAAACTATATTTTTACACTCATTTTCTAAATATATTTTTTAATAAATAAAATTTAATAACAATTTTAGAGATATTTCGTTTGTTATAAAGCTACCTTTGTTTTCACACTCCTTTCGAAGGTATTCCATCTTATATATTATATAAAAAAATATAAGACATTTTAACTTTTACAAGTTCTGATGACACTCCATACGGGCCATACCATTGTGCAGTGTGCACTACAATGCAATTAAATATCAGCATATATCACATGATCTTTTTTGATCTCTTTTTTCACTTTATATCAAATCCAATTTTAGATTAAAAAAAAAAGATATACACTGAAAAAAAAAATCAGTATATATATATATAAATTTTAAAGTCGATACACAATTATATAAATTCATCAATACAATCGGTGAGTATTGATATAAATTCATCAATACATTAGATGTGAATCATTAGATTTTCATACTTTAACTTAAAGTATATGCATTTATCAAAACTTCTCCATAATCAGTGGTCCACACATCCAACGCACTAAGGAGAAAAAGACTGATATATATATCAATTTTTTTTACATAAATGCACACCGATGAAATTATATAACGATATTGAATGTGAGTCACTCAATTTATATATTTTAACTTGATATGTATGCACTTATCAAAAATCTTTTATAAATGAGTGACTCACATTCAATATCCTTATATTATTCTATTGGTGCGTACCGATAGGAAAATAACTATATATATATATATATTATTTAGCTTTCTAGAACTAAATGACCATTTACTTAAAAATTTGCTAATTCAACATTGAATATATAAAGAATAATGGCAGTTATTTTAACTCAAATCAAAGAACTTCCATCAATTTTAATAAATTTTGATTTTTTTTAAATATAATAATTTTTTATCTTATATAATAAATTTATTAAGGATAAAATTGTCATTAATGATTTTTTAAAATAAAAGTATAAATAAATATTTGGTTAATTCTATGTTACTCATTGTTAGTGGAACTCGAATCCTTGACCACTAATCAGAAGGGAGGTATACAACCACCGGTGCTAAAATGTGATGTTGTAAGATTTTTATAAAAATTATAAACAACATATGATATTATATTTTGAGTTTATGAAAAACCGAATTGATTGGAGTATTTAAATAAGTGAGAGTTGACAGGATAAAACCCGTTATTAATGTGATAATATTGTTGGGCTCGATGCACCTTAGCTACATTAAATATATATAGGATATGGTATGAGCTATTGTATATGTGTGAGCCTAATATTTCTTTTAGGACTAGCTATCCTATTAGGGTTTTGAAAATCCTTTATGGTTAGGATTCTAGAAAGTTATACTATATATGGGGGGTCCCTACTCTCACTCATATAACGAACATATTATAGAATTGTCTCCTCATTAGACAATCTGAGAATGGTGAGAAGAGAGTAGAAGACTATTTATTGTTTTATTTGTTTTCTTTTTAGGTATTTGTTCTTTTCAAGTTATTGCGTCATTATGAATTCGGGATTAAGCCTCGCGTATGAATTGGATGTTTTCCGCTGCGCTTCCAGGTACGCGTCTATTCATACTTATGTATGCAATACGAGATTTAATTATCTTATACATAATTAGTGGTGTAAATATGGGCCGGCCCGTTCGGCCTGCGAAGGAAGGCAGGCCGTGCCAGGCACGACCCATAATTACAGGCCGTGTCGGGCCTCCAACAGAGGCACGCCTGGCCGGTGTGCCAGGCCCAACCGTCGGCACAGTAGGCCCAGTTATATATAAAAAAATTATTAATATTTTTTTTAAAAAAAAATTAAGTGGGCTTGCCCGTTTGGCCCGTCGAACCTGGCAAACGGGCCAGCATGGCCCGGCCCGGCCCGTCGGCACGGCCTGCCATGGCCGTGCCCACGTGCCGTACAGGGCCCTGTTTTCCAAAACAGACTGGGCCTGGCACGGCACATCCAATGGGCATGGCGTGCCAGGCCCGACCTGTTTTGGAACACAGGCCCGGCAGGCCGTGCCCAAACAGGTTGGGCCGGCCCAAACTTACACTTTTATACATAATGCTTACAGTGGTATCAGAGCCAATCGTATTGTTACATAGGTCGAATGGTTTTGATTTCGTATCTCTATTTTGTTTTATAGACACATGATGAATTAAATTGAATTAAATTAAATTATTCATTGCTGCTATGATAAATATATGTTTGCATGCTATGTTATGTATTGCATGTTATTATTTTAACAGATTAGTCTCATGTACATTAAATAACAAAATTAAAACCCATGTTTGTGTGAAGATGGACGTAGATTGGATTGTGTTATGGTGTGGGTAGATGAAAGGCGTGATCGTTGTTGGATCAGACCTAGGTCACACCTGGGTTGACGGGCTTAGCGGGTCACCTGCACCAGATCCGCTGTTAGAAGCGGGTCGTTCTTCTTGCCAGACCCGCACGCAGACACGGGTCGATCGTTCGAGACCTGCATCAGACCCACAATCGGTGTAGGTCGTTCTTCCCAGATCTGGCTGTAGGTGCATGTCGATCTCGAGTTTGGTCGAGTAGCCACCACCCATCAACATTCTGTTGACGTCGAGGACTGACGTTGTTTGGATCTCTCTCGGATCAAATCGATCCGCAAATGTTTACGGATTGAGTTATTGGAACAGTGAACAGGGTGGCTTGCCGCTGCTTTTTCGGCTGTTTTACCATCGTTCTGGTGGCGTGGCCATGAATGCTAGGGTTTTAGTTTGATTTGGTTTGGGCCAACTTTTGTGAATTAGACTAAGTTATAGACTGTTTTGAATTTTTCCTAGTTGTTTTTGGAATTAGATATAATATTGGGATGTTTTGTTATTTTCCTGTGGCCTGTTTGAATTAATTAAAATATTAAGGTGTCCATATGAAATTGGGTATGTGTTGGGGTAGATTTATAATTTCAGAAAGTAATGGGGCCAATTTAATATTATGATAAATGTAAGGAACAATCTGAAATTTATCAAAATCATGAAGCCATTTTAAAATTTTCCATTTTTTTTATGAAAAATAACTGCAGTTCATAAATAATTATTATGATTTCGGATGATTATGTTTTACGTAGTGACTAATCATTAAGATTTCATAATAATTATTAGTTTGTTTAAAATTAATAATTGATAGAATTTTCTCATGAATTGGATGACTATGTTTTCACGTGGTGAACTAGTCATTAAGATTTTAAGAAATTTATCGGTTATCAATTATTAAGGATTTTGATTCAATAGTTGATAGAATTTTCTCGTGAATCGGATGATTATGTTTCACGTAGTGACTAAACATTAAGATTTTGAAAAATTCGTCGGTTATCGTTTATTGATGAGGTTAAAATTAATAATTTGTTTTGAATATTATTGTGAATCGAGTGATTATGTTTCACGTGGTGACTAGTTATTTCGATTTTACGACTTTAGTTGGTCAACGATTATTTATTAATTTGGTAAGTTTTAATAATTAATAGAAAATTCTCGTGAATTTGATGATTATGCTTCACGTAGTGACTAATCATTAAGATTTTGAGATGTTTGTTGGTTATCAATTATTAAATTTGAACTGTAAAGATGGAAATGCATGTGTTACTCATCTTCGTATGATGGTTATCACATGTGATATGTGATGTTTTTCTCCGTAGGAAGTTCATTATCTTGAGGTATTCATTTATATAATGTGATATAAATGTTAGAAATTTTGGAAGTTGCCTATAATGTATTTTCATTTAATTGAATGAAAGTGCTCAACACTTACTGATGCCTATATATTCTATATGCTCACGAATAATATATACTCAACATGAATATAAGAAGGTTATATATTTATCATTATTTTATATAATTTTGAAATTAAAAAAAATATATGTGTGACCGTATTGGATTGATTAAGAGAAATATATAAATTTATGTTGGGTATGATATTGGATTTGTAGATCTTGGTTTACAAATGTATAACCTATAAAATTATTATGGAATTAGATGATTATGTTTCTACTTGGTAGACTAACTATTAAGATTTCATTATAATTTGTTTATTTCATTGAGAACATTAATTGATTATATTAGAAATCATTATAAAGTTGGATGGTTGTGTTTGTACGTAGTAGACTGACCATTAAGATTTTATAATGATCGTTTGTTAAAATTATATAATCAATTGTGTTGGGAATATTTATGGGGTTGGAAGGCTATGTATTCACGTAATGAACTAGCCGTTAAGATTCCACAATATTCGTTGGATAATCAATGATTAAGGTTTTGAATTGCATTGAGGTAAAACTATATATGTGTTGATCATATGCCTAAGAGAGTCATCACTTGTGTGAATTTTGTGAGCATTGAAGAATAAAAAGTGATGTTTATCTCCATAGAGGTTAATCACTTGTATGAAAGTTTTAATACATGCGTTGTGGTCTTTGTCCAAAAGACAGATCATAATGTTGTGCTGATTTCCATGAAGGTTAAATCATTATTTATAATGATTATGGAAATCAGTTGTGAGCATGAATATACTGTGATTTAATTCCTTTTTAAACACCTCTACTATTTTTTTTTACGTACATGTTATTAAGATATTGATTGATAGACCTTTTTGATGGATTTGATGAGACGCTCCATTTGGTTTTTACCGTAGCGAGGATTAAAAGAAAGAAAGTTTAATGAACCGATTGTCGAAAGTTTTGTTAAGTTCTAGTACCTTTTAAATAGATAGAGATTAATCTATTCTATGAAGTTATGTCTTTTGGTTGTTATTTTGATAAATGTGACAGGGTTCAAACATGATAGGAAGCAGTCTGAAAATTTTAACAATTCAATATAGCAAGTCAAAGAAAATACAGAGAAAATAAAGTTATTTGCTACCGGAAGAAAAGGTATCAATTGATTTACGTTTTGAATTGTTTGATTAATTATCAATTAAACTCTTAGTGAGTTATTTCTTGTGATACATTTTATATTATAAATTCTTCCAATGAATTCAGTATTTAATAAGGGCCAATTGGTTAAGATGTTTTATTTGAATTCACATGAATTCATGATAAAATTTATGTTATCTTTAAATTCTAAAGTTTTACTGGATGATATTTTCGATTTTGGTCCTGTAATGCATAGTACAATTTTCATAATAAAACTGATAATTTAAATTAATATCTTGAAGCATTATTTAAGATAATATATTCTTACTTATAATTTTCACCTAGTGAGTTATATGATGATTTTGTAAATAATAATCTTTATAGGTCTTTAAAATCTTTTCGTATTCTAAGTTCTACTTTTAGGTTTTAGAATTAAATTGATGATTGTTCTTGTAGTTTAGATATAATCTTTTTAATCACATGACCAAAGGTAAAATGAAGATAATTGATTCGTAGGACATTTTGATTATTTTTAAATTCTCAGTTTTAAGTATTTTTATTAATTGTATTAAAAGTGATCTCATAAAAGATAAGAAGAGAGTTGTAAAGATTAGAAACTATCGATAATAGTTTATATAATACGTTCTATTTTATTTATAAGAATAATTGCATTTATGCATTATACATTCTTAGGGGGTGGGAGAGTGATGTTGTTAAGAATTTATAATTTCAAATGCATTTAAGAAAGAAAGTTTGTGTTTGGGATATTTATGTTGAATAAATATCATGTTTGTTGAATTGCAATTTTTGATGTCATTGGAGTTAAGGTTTTGACTTAGTTGTCAAATTGTTGCAAACTTATTGATTGAAAGTGATTTTTCGAAGTAATATATTTTCAAATTAAATGTTAAAAGTCATGTGGTTAGATTTATGGCTTGAAAGTTTTACTTGAAAAATGAGTTAGGTTTGCATACTTGAAAAACGAGTTGACATAATTAATCAAGTTTCCAGACAATGATGTTTAGTTTAATAAAATAGTGGTATTTAATAACTTTGTTAAAAGTTTTATTTTGTAATTAGATATAACTGAGGGGCAGTGAGAGTAAGTTTATTTTCTATGTGCTCTATTTTATCAATTGTGAGACATTAAGAATTTTGTCTATAGTATTTCAAGGTGAAAAATATCGAACAAGCTTATTTTGATAATGCTATTGAAAAAATATATTAATAGAACATTTAAAAGATTGATATGATTACAAGTTTACTTATTTGAGGTATCTATTGGTAAAAGTGATAAACTTATATAAGTTTTTAATCCCTTAAATAAATTGGAGCGTTCTCATAAGAAAAATGTAATGTATAAATCGCAAATGATAGTTTGATGTAAGCTTCATATATATGTATTGATTCTATTATTATATTAGTAAACTTTACGGATTTCAAACCAATTTGGCGTGCATCATTGGATAGTAAAAAGAAAGGAGGTTTTATCGAATTTGTAGAGGTTACTTGCTTAATGCTCACATGTATGGATAAAGATATATGTGGCTTTAAATATGATACAGTTTAATTTGTGAAACAATAGAAGAAGGAGAAAAAGGGAGAGTATAGAGTCAGAAGATATTTCAGAAGATAGAAGAGGAGATAATTGGGTTTAATTTCATTCCCCTTCTTTATTGAATTTAAATTGACCTCTTTATAGGCTATACATCCAACAAAATCTAATACTAAAAAATAGGTATTAGCTACAAGTATTGTTGAGGTTGGGGTGCTTCCAACAACCACATCTTCTAACAACTAATTGACTAATTCAAATAACAAACAAAATAAGATAACAATTGGGTAATAAAACAACTAAGAAACTAAACAGCTCACTCCAGACTTGGTCTTCTTAACTTCCTCATGCGCAACCCATGCATGGCTGGTATGGGAATTCTGACCATATCAATATATTGCAACTCTAAAGAATTTTGATTGTGAAATCTTATTTTGAGGTAGATTGTGATAATTTCACTGTATTTATATTCTCTATATAATGCTAAGAGATCTCGGAGGTTTAATTATATGGATATTATGGTAAGAGAAAGATTTAAGAGTTGTGAGTTTCTAATAGCCATAAGTAAAATAACTCTTGATACACTAATCAAGATATTTGAATTCGGAGGTTTGTGGAGCATGTTATATCATGTATTGGATGATTGATATTTTTTATGTGTTTGGTTATTGGGAGTTGTCTTTAATTAGATTAACTCCATTTATTCTATGCATGTTTGTTTTATATTCTCGAGAATATATTATATATGGATGTTAAGATGTTTGCCATATTTGTTATTGTGTGCACACGGATGGTTGGTTATGACAAGAAATCTTAAGCTTTTAGCTTGAGGGGCTGTTCAATCATAGGGTATACCGTTCACTCATAAGGTATAAAGTTTCCACCGATGAGTGAACATTACTTAAGACTGAAAGATTTGCCCGTCTTAATGGAGGTTTAACTCATAACCAAAATGTTTGACAAATGAGTGTAAGGTGCTTAAGACATTAAGTTTCTCGTCTTAAGATACTTCGCTTGAAGCGAATGTGGACCTATATGGAAATAGACATGATGATCACATCTGCAAGTAATTTCCATACCACACATACATACCATTTTACCTGGGTAGGTAGAGCTAAGGGTATTTTGATTACATATGACCTTATGTCGATTAAAGATGGAACGATCTTTGTAGTTGGATACTTAAGGTTCCATTGGACTAAGGAGAAAGAGTGTGTTACTCTCTTAAACATTATTTGTGGCCACATATAATTGTTTATCAATTCAGAGAGTTGTTTTCTAAAATGAATTTTTAAATCTAAAATAATAATGTCTATGTAGCTCAAGTGGGAGAATGTAAGATTTTTATAAAAATTGTGAGCAACATATGACATTATATTTTGAGTTTATGAAAAACCGAATTGATTGGAGTGTTTAAGTAAGTGAGAGTTGACAGGATAAAATCCGTTATTAATGTGATCAATATTGTTCGGCTCGGTGCACCTTAACTACATTAAATATATGTAGGATATGGTATGAGCTATTGTATATGTGTGAGCCTAGTATTCCTTTTAGGACTAGCCATCCTATTAGGGTTTTGAGAATCCTTTATGGGTTAGGATTCTAGAAAGTTATACTATATATAAGGGGTCCCTGCTCTCACTCATATAATGAACATATTACAGAATTGTCTCCCCATTAAACAATCCGAGAAAGGTGAGAAGAGAGTAGAAGACTATTTATTGTTTTTTTTTCTTCAGGTTATTGCGTCATTATGGATTCGGGATTAAGAATCGCGTACGAACTAGATGTTTTCTGTTGCACTTCCAGGTACGCGTCTATTCATACTTATGTATGCAATACGAGATTTAATTATCTTATACATAATGCTTACAGATGTGTCACTATTATTTTGTTAACTTGACTCTTTCATTTATGATTTAATTAGTATATATTTGTTTATCACATATGCAAATTCATATTATATCCCGATATCTTTGAAGTTTGACACTATTGTCAAATATGTTGTAAATTGATGTTTTGTTAACTTGACCCTTTCATTCATTAATATTTTGATATATACTTTGTTAACCCGTGAACATTCATGATGACCATGGTTAAATTTTAATTGATTTCAATGATTTTTGATGTGTTTATATATATATATATGGGGTTGAAAGGCTTTCCTCATGCGTTCCATAGGTCAGTGACAATGCATAATCAAGGGCTTGATGTGCCTTACTGTACATTATTTGGATGCCATACATTGTTTTCATATCGGCGATTATGTCCTTCGGACGCATTAGTCGACCATCCTGTTGCTACAATCTAGGTGCAATCACTTCTCCAATTATGACTGCACTAGATTGTCGATGGTGGCGGTGAATCTCCTCCAACGGACAAGTGTGTTCGTTGATAAAACTTCTTACTTGAAAGTATGTCGCTTCATCTCTCCTAACCACTCTTAACTTCCACGTACAATTGTCCATCAAACAACCCAGATGTAATGTTGTCTTATTCGACATTTTCACCTTCCACTCGAAGTTGTGCCGCATTGTAAAATGCCCAGCCAATCTCTTCAAATCCTTTTTAGTAGGAAAAAATTGACCTTTATATATCATGCTGGTAGATTCATCTTCTGCCAAGTTCCTGCTTCCACCCATACCAAACGAGTATGATTCTGCTCCTGGAATAACCCACGTTCTGGCATTCTCAGAATCAGCTAGAGTTACATCAGGCCGGACCTCAGATGTCCTAGCTATATGTACTGCAGTGGAACTACATCTGTGTACACGTCTTGCAAGTCTTTCCATTTCAAACGGTTCTTCATCTTCCTTATTGTTCGCTACATTATGTACCGGATGCAAATTTGGCTCATTAGCCACCTCATGGATTGGTAAGTTATGAGGTTCATTGTTCCGCTCATTGTTCATGTCATTGTACATCTTATTGTATTGGTGGTTGTACTACCCAGCATTCATTTCAATTTGACAACCAAAATCATCGTCCAATTGAACTCCAACTATATCACCATGGTCGGCTACTTTCGGTGGGACACCACATGGGTTTTCCCTACAGTCAATCCCATTTCTTTCTGTGAACAACTGGTTGCTTCCGCCTGAAGATAAAAAATGTTAGGTGTTATCATGAGGAGGGATTTCTTCACCGATGACACCTCCTGCAGCCATCTCAATTAAACTGACACATACTTGAGGGATCACCCTATCTTCCCCTAGCATAAACAAAACATCGTCGTCATTTCTTATAAATGTGTGACATGTTGTCCCGAGAATGATTGATATAGATT
Source organism: Dipteronia dyeriana (assembly GCA_032871835.1). Classification (NCBI taxonomy): domain Eukaryota; kingdom Viridiplantae; phylum Streptophyta; class Magnoliopsida; order Sapindales; family Sapindaceae; genus Dipteronia; species Dipteronia dyeriana. The sequence continues at coordinate 45,886,201 of CM065300.1, read as the reverse complement.
GTAGATCAACAATGTATTTGTTCACATCGTACTTCATAATGGTTTGTACGATCGACACCAGCTCTTCATAAGTCATATTTCTGGACACTTACATTCCTTGGTTATCGGAACCAAGAAACCTCTGACTTCCATCAAGTAATTGCTCCCATCGACCGTTGTAAAATATTACTAATCTAACCCGATCCATTGTCCTGTGAAAATCATTATCACAAACAATTATTAACAAATAAAAAAAATTACTTTAACAATTACCAAGAATTACAAAAATTTCTCAACTGTAACGGATCGAGACCATGTTCTTTGGAATCGAGCTTTTTTTGAAATGGATCAAGAACATTTACAAACGGATCGAACTTTTTGGAAAGGGATCGAGAACATTTTCTAAGTGATCGAGCTTTTTTCAAATGGATAGAGTACTTTTTATAAGGGATCGAGAACTTTTTCAAGGGTTTGAGAATAATTTACAACGGATCGAGAACTTTATAACGGTTCCATTCGAGAAATTTTATCTAGAATATTTATCAAATTATCGAGAACTTTTATCAAGGGAACGTGAATTTTTTCTAAGGGATCGAGAACATTTCTAACGGTTCGAGAACTTTTTTAAGGGATCGAGAATATTTATCAAGTGATCGAGAACTTTTATCAAGTGATCGATAACTTTTATCACGGGATTGAGAACTTTTATCAAGGGATCGAGAACATTTTCTAAGGGACCGAGAACTTTTTCTAAGGGATCGAGAAATTTTAAGGGATCGAGAACTTTTTTAAGGGATCAAGATTATTTTTCAAATTATCGAGAACTTTTATAACGGTTCGAGAACTTTTGTCCAGGGATCGAGAACGTTTCCTAAGGGATCGAGCATTTTTTTTCAAATAATCGAGCTTTTTTCAAACTATACAAAACCTCGTTCCAATACAAAATAAGCTCGATTCATCTTTAAATATTCTCGGTCACACAAGAAAAAAGCACGTATGTTTTCCATTTTCATACATTTTAATACAGAATCTGAAATGGATACATTGTTATCGAGGAATGGATATATTGTTAACCCACACAGAAATGAATGCAAAATATCTGAAATGCATAAAAGAAATTTAATTGAAGATCATAAATATTTGTTACCTTCTAGTGCAGAATCTGGAGAGAGACTACTCTTTTAGATGCAGAGTCAAGTTTTTCAGACAAGTTTTTTTGGGAGATACCAACGAGTTCAAAAATTTGCTTTTTAAAAATTAAAGTTTAGAGGCAATTTGGGTAGTTCACCATAATAGGTGCATTTTAAACTTAAATTATTAAAAGGGTGACCTCATCACAACACACCTAAAAAATGTGGCATATCTCACCATTTCCTCTATTTAAAGGTCTGAGTCTTTTATTTAAAGCTCCGAGCCTTTTGTAATTACATTTCAGAGTCTTTGTAATTAAATTTCCAGTCTTTTAAATACTGACCAGAAAAAAAGCTCCGGAGGGATTGCACCCTGCCCCCCTCCTACGAGTTGACCGGGCATCTCGAACCACGCGAGCTCGACACCCGATTGCGTTTGCGTAGCCCCACTAAACTAATTATCCAATGAAGATGCATTGATAATGTTATAATGTTTGACCTTCATTGGAGGTATGTTAAACAGACCTCTACGAAGAAGATAAAATGAAATAAAATCTTAAAAAATTTCAAAGTAAGAGAATGTGTAAAGTAAGGGCATTTTTGAAAATCACTTACTTTAGTACCTTTTAAACTTAACTTATTAAAGCACTCACTTTGCCACTAAATCAGTTCAAAAAATGTGACATTTTCCACAAATTTCACTTTTCAATCATAATATTTTTCAATTTAAAGTCCGAAATTTAGAATTCGAGATTCGAGATTCGAGATTCGATCATTCTAATCGTTCGATTCACTCTATTTCGATATCCAATCAAATAAATAATCTAAAATATATAATTGATTTAATTTAATTCAAAATTAATACAAATAACTATAGTAATATAGTATTACACATAAATATATATGTGGAAATGAGGGAAATGGGTAGAGAGTAAATGAATAATAAAGTTAAAGTTATTATTTTTTAAGAAAATAAAAGTTGTTAACGGGAAAATTGCTCGGGATGAGAAATTCCTACTAACACCCTCGAGACCACTACCACGAAAGTGGTGGCCGGGGTCGGTACCGTTGATATCTGACATGTTAAGAGGTAAACGAGAGGCTGAATCATAGTAACAGTAAATGGGAGCTTTTATTATTGATACATGCTTTAAAATACAAATCATCCTCTTAAATGCTCGCAGTCTCTCAAGATCTAGGATGGCGGCAACTCGGTGCATGTCGAATAGTGGAAACAAAGGTGACCGTGTTCTAAACACAGAATTTAGGCCTTCCCCTTTTTCTTTTCTTTTTATCTTCTCTCTGTTTCTATCTCTCTTTGTTTTTCTGTGTATATCCTCTGTATCTTGCTTGGCCATATTTATATATGGTCAAAGTTGGTTTGAATTTGCTGATATCCCGCTATGATCCTTTGAATCCGTCCCTTCCTTATCGAGACGGGATCTTTTATTTAAAAGTTGTTGACCCCGAGTAAATGGCGGAAACAATTAACGTGAATGAGTTTGTTTCCTCTTTGGAATCAAACTCTTGGCTCGCACGTATACGGGATTAATGATGGTTATCTCCAAGATATGATCTTATATGTTATCGCGACATGGTTTTTCATGGAGGTCGCCCAGCTAACTGCCTATTGCCCCGTAGAGTGAGGTAGATCCTTGCCCCGACTCTGTTCTTAGAAGCTTGAGATGGATTTTCCCTGACCCTTAAGGGCTCGAGGTGTTCCTGCACACATTTTTGGGAGGTAACCGGGGTAGTGTAGATTTAGGCATGATTCTTCCTTTATGTCCAGCAAGGACAGCGGGCTCCTGGAGAGGCTGGCGGGCTTCTCTCGAATGTCTCTTGAGCTTGGAGACTTCTCCTGGTATTCACGGGGCGGTTGAGGAGCTCGACCTCAAAGCCGGGGTTCCCTGATATGTGGCCTAGAGAAGCCCGGGCTCAAGTATTTCATGTGGGGGCTTGTCCTAGTCGCGCCTACCTTGTTTTCTGTTAGTTGTGAAGCCGAGCTGGCCTTCCCTGCTCCTGCAGGGTGGCTTTATGGTCTGTCCGGGCTTCATGAACGTCGATTATGGGTTTCGACTCGTGGGGGGAAAGTAGAAAATTTCTCTTTGACCCCTAGCCAAATTTTACTATTAACAGAAGTCCCCTCTGACTTGAACATCGGTGGTAGAGTTGGGGTTGGAGTCAGATTCCTTGCTTAATTGAGAAAATTTTCCGTTATAAAAATAATTAATGAGAGTAAAATCTTCTCATTAATTACCCAATATTTGAATTTGAAACAGTGTTTTATTCGAAGAAAGACGGCTGCAATACGGCTCCCTCCGGTGCTCCAGGTAATTTTCTCAAGGATATCGCCGATATAAAACCCTTAATCCTCTATTTAAACCCGGCCTTACTGGCACTTTCTTCACACTTTCTCAAATCTCAAATTTTCAAATTTTCAAATTTTCAAATTTCTTTTTTCCTGCTTTTCTCTGCCGATTTCCCTCTGTCTTCAGCTTATTTTCAAGCTCTTCTTACCCATTAATGTCGACTTCCTCATGCAGTATTGACGCCTTGGTTGAGGGCACCGGAGACCCTAACCTAGTTCCTCGTAAACGGGTGTGAGGAATTTCAAGTGATGAGGAATCTTCCCCGGTCCGCCAACTCTGTCGTTCTAGCAGGAACGTCTCTATTGGCTCCGGCTTCTCGAACCAGCCCGATAATCCTCTAAACCTATTTGACAAGGATTCCGATGTCGGAGAGAGAGTCGACTCTATTGGGAAGGTTCAGGTTACAGTGGCGGATCTTCCTTCAGCAACGACCTCTCCTTTGGAACCTAGGGTCATCCCTGATTCCACCGTTGACCCTCAGTCGATTAGCCGTCTTCGGGACAAATACGGTATTTCTGACACCATTTCCCTCACTGTCCCCCACAGGAATTATGATGTTTTTAGCCCACCCAAAGGCGTTCTTCCTATCCATGTCGTAGCTTTTGAGAGCGGGGTGAGGCTCCCTCTTCACCTTACCCTTCGACGAGCTCTTAATGCCCTTCAGTTGGCTCCGCTCCAGCTGACGCCCGACTTCTGGAGGTATCTAGTCGGCTTCCTTGTGTTATGGAGGGAGCAATGCGAGGTGAGTAGTGTAACTAGAGAGCATGAGGCTGAGGAACTCGCATTCTTTTCCAGAGAGGTAGCCTGGCTGGGGTTCCCCAGGCCAATTCTACGCCAAGGCCAAAAACAAGTTTAATTTTATCATCCCCGGGGATTCAAAAAAAGACCCCGCTTGGAAAGATGAGTGGGTACTGGCGGGGGGAGACAGGGGGAGCTCTGTATTAGTCGGCTCTGTATTCGTCGGCAGGCATAAGCTAGAGGTCCCCACTGCTTTCAGTGACAAACCCTCGTGGGATCGAGACTCCTTGCCCGCTGAGTCTGAAGCGGGGTTGAAGACCATCATAGCCAGGAATTATCTTAATTTAAAGTTTCCAACTGCTGACCCCTTCGACCCCTTTGACCCCCGCAGGGTGAACAAGTACCTGCGAATCTCTGATGCTACTCCTTGTAAGTTTTGACTTTATCACGCTTTTGGATTGTTTGATGGTTTAGTTTTTGATGGTCTTAACCTCTTTCTTAACAGTGTTTGTTGTTGCTCCAGCCTCTCATGAAGCCCTGCAAGTAAGGATCATTCATCCTCCTTCCAGATCATCCCCAGGAGCTCTCTCGATCGCTTCGAAGAAAGGGGGTCAACCATTAAGGCTATTACCTTGCTTACTTCTGCTCCATCGCCTTCTCAAGTGAAATCTAAGATGGCTATCTTTATGTTTCGGGCGACGAAGGCTCTAAACAGAGGAGGGACAGCTTCCCAAGCCGTTGACATGTCCATCTCTGCCCCCTCACCAGTAGTTTCTACTGCTTTGCCTGATGCTTCCCTAGTCATATCATCCCTTTCTACTGATTCGGTTGTATCCCGGGCAGTCCAGGTTCCTAGGGAGCCCGAAACCGATACTCCTGAGGTTGCCCCTTCTCGCCCTCACCAGTAATCAAGCTCGGCGGGTCAGGACGAGGTCTTGAAGCAATTCGTTGCATCCTGTCCAGGCGGCGGGCTTTCTAGGATGACTTCGATGCTTATGGATATCATGATTACCAAAGGGTCTGTCTTCTAGCGGAGGTAATCATCACTTTTACTTCCTCATTCAGCAACTTGATTTAACATTTTCTAACATGAATTTCCTTTGCAGGCCTTCAAGTTTCAGGTAGTCATGGGACATCAGGTGGCCTCCCTTCACGATCGGGCAGCCAAGGCTGAGCGAGCCATTGGGTTGTTTGCGCGGGCTCAAGCCCTGGTCCGGGAGATGACCTTTAGCCAACAAGGAATGGAAACACAGCTAGCTGAGCTCTAGTGCGACCATGAGAGGTTAAAACTGGCTTTTGATCAGGAAAATCTCCGGTCGAAATGACGAGCTAGCCAGCGGGATGACTGGAAGGGAGAGGCGAAGGCTCTGGATGTCGAGAACCAAGCTTTGCAGGCTCAAATTACCCAGCTCCAGGCCGAGGTGGAAGCCTCTTTTAATGAGGGGTACTTCTATGCCTCCTATCAGGTTGCAGTAGCCCTTCCTCCCCCATTTGATCTCTCCAGCATTGCCGACTGGGATAGAGAAGAGGTTATGTCACGGGCTGCAGAGATGTCTCACCCCAAAATTGGTAGAGCTTGTCCTTCTGGTGAGGGAGCTGGGAAGCGGTTGGAGGTGCCAGATCTGCCTCCTCATGTTCCAACCTTCCCAGCATTTGGTCCTAGTGAATCCTCAAGGGGGGTCCAAACCGAGGAGCTAGAAGGAGGCCTTGCTGAAGACCGAGATCCCCCATAATGCTCTTAGGAGTGGAGTCAACAGAATTCAGGATTATGTCTGAGTTAGTGGCCAGCCTTCTTGATGCAGCCATACCGCCTGAAGTTATGGCGGTGATCAATGAAGTCATGGAGGAGGATCCTGTTGACCCCGAAGCAGCCTAGGTGGATCCTCAGGAGAAGGTGGCAGAGGCTGTAGATGCAGCGGACCAGGATGAGCTACGACCGGAAAGGGGAGCAGGGGGCGAGGTTCACTATGTAGAAGAGGAGGCGGGAGGTCCTCAAGAAAACAAAGAAGTTTGAGTCCTCTCCCATGTAATTCATTTTGAATGACCAAAAAAGGGGTGGGCATCCCATCTTTAACCATGTTTGACCTTTTGTCATTTTATTCTCTTTTTTGTTGCCTGAAATCAGGGATTGGACTTCCTGCTTGCTGTAGCCTTGTTGGGGAATAGACTCCCCTACTTAATAATAAAGCTTCAATTTTAGATCTAACTCTTATTCCGATTTGCATGTGCTCACTTGATCTCCTTATAGGTTCAGCATTTATAGCGAAACGAACTATCTTGAGGGAACAACAAGATAAGAAAACTGTTTAAATGTGAAAAACAGGCAGTTAGCGTCGGGCTTCCTGACCACCGAAACTCGTAGCTCAACTTCTTTAGTTGATAGTCCCCTTGTTTGATTGTATGCCTGTTATAGTGAGTAACCACGTATCAAGGAGGGCTAGTAACCAGAACTAACTGGTATATTTAGAGTTTAAGTAACTCAAGCCCTCTATCCCTGAACCCTTTTAGGGGGTTGAATCCCAGGCGAGATATTAAGTAAGGAACTGTCTAGTCCCCCATTTTAAGTTAGAGACCGGGAAGGCTTCCGTGTTCTTAAATTCGAGTTTTTCATGGGGGTGGTAGCCCGACCAAGGCATCAGGAGGGCTATCTAGCTATTTCCTGGTCTCGAGATCTGGATGGCAACTATGCTCTTACACTCAAATCCTTCTTGGGGGTGGTAGCCCGACCAAGGCATCAGGAGGGCTATCTAGCTATTTCCTGGTTTCGAGATCTGAATGGCAACTATGGTCTTACACTTAAATCCTTCTTGGGGGTGGTAGCCCCGACCAAGGCAACATGAGGGCTATCTAGTTATTTCCTGGTCTCGAGATCTGGATGGAAACTATGCTTTTACACTCAAATCCTTCTTGGGGGTGGTAGCCCGACCAAGGCATCATGAGGGCTATCTAGCTATTTCCTAGTCTCGAGATCTGGATGACAACTATGCCTTTATACTCAGATCCTTCTTGGGGGTGGTAGCCCGACCAAGGCATCAAGATGTTTATCTAGCTATTTTCTAATCTCGAGATATGGATGACAGCTATGCTCTTATACTCAGACCCTTTTTGGCGGGGGCAGTGCCTGGCCGAGGCATCAGGAGTGGTGAGGGGGCTTCCCTAGCTTACTCCCTGGTCTTGAGGTGATAATGTCGAATTTTCCATGTAGACCCAAATCATTGTAGGACATAGTTGAAGAAGAAGTAAATAAGAAAAGCTGGCTTTATTGATATGAAGGATGCAGTACATTATTGTCAGAGAAAAAAAAGAAACTAGTCGGAGGTCGCCTGCTCATGAGTCCCCTCTTCAAGGGTAGAATTTCTTTAAGTGATCTGTATTCCAGGTATGGTCGATGAGTCGGCCATTCATATCCTCGAGCTTGTATGCCCCATTACGGATCACCATCTTTATTAGGTATGGTCCTTCCCAATTGGGCTCTAGGACCCCGTCTGACCTCTTTCTGGTATTCAATGTTACTTTCCTGAGAACTAGGTCTCATTCTTTAACCTCATGTTGAAGTACCTGGCAATCCTACTTTGGTAGATTGCTACCTTCTCGGCTATTCGATCTTGTTTTTCCTCCAAGAGGTCCAAGCTAGCTCGGAGCTTACTTTCATTGCTCTCTGGTTTGAAATGTTGGACTCTAAAGGAGGTTAACTTGTGCTCGATAGGTAGGACTGCTTCAACCCCGAAGGCTAGCGAGTACGGCGTTTCCCCGGTAGCTGTTCTCCTTGTAGTACGGTAAGCCCAGAGGACATCGGGAAGCTCCTCTGCCCATCTGCCTTTCTTCTGCTGTAGCTTTTTCTTCAACAGCTTCTTAATGGTTTTGTTTATGGATTCCACTAGACCATTGGTCTAAGGTTGGGCTACCGAAGCAAACTGAAAATCGATTCCTAAGGCTTCGTAGAAATCTCTGAATCGGCCATTATCAAACTATTTTTTTAGGGTGGCTATGATTACCAGGGGGGTTCCGAACCTACACACTATATTAGTCTTGATGAACCTTATTGTGTTTTCTTCTGATTGGGAGAGTGGTCCGGCTTCGACCCATCTTGTGAAATAGTCAATCGCTACGATAACATGCTTGGCTTATCCCGGAGTTGTAGGAAGTGGTCCAATCAAATCGACTTCCCACATAGCAAAGGGGTATGGCGAGCTAAGGGACGACAAGCGCTCCGGAGGGAGGTGACTCAAGTTTACGACCTTCTGGCATGCCTCGCAGGCTTGCACTAAGTTCTTAGCATCTTGGTGGATGGTCGGCCAATAATGCCCCATGCGGAGAACCTGATATGCTAAAGCCTCTCGACCGACATGGCTCCTGCATTCCCCAGAATGAACCTATCTCAAAGCCCACTTGGGGTTTTCAAGGTGTAGACATCGGAGCAAAGGAATGGATTTTCCCCTTCGGTATAAATGTCCATCCACCATACAATACCGGACCGAGAGCCTTTTAACTCTCCCAGCTTGGTCGGGCTTCTCGGGGAGTTTCTCGTTTTGTAGATACTCCACTATTGGATCCATCCAGCATGGCCGTCGGTCTAAGCTATAAGCTTCCTCACCTGTTATAATGCTAGGTAGAGGGATTATTTGAAGAGGGACTCCGTAAGGTAAGGTCTGACCACCATATGCATCTATCTTTGTGAGGACGTTAGCTCGATGATTCTGTTGTCGAGGTATCTGCTCGATTCCGAATCCCTTAAATCTGCTCTTGAGTTGTTGAACCAATTTCAGGTACGCGATCATATTATCCCCTTTTACCTGATAATCTCCGGAGACTTGGTTGACCACGAGTGAAGAGTCGCTCTTGATATTCAGGTAATCAACCCCGAGTTCTATGGCTGCCTTTATTCCAGCTAGAAGGGCTTCGTACTCCGTCTCATTGTTCATGGATTTAAATTCAAACCTGAAACAGTGACAACACTCAGTTCCTTCTGGGTCGATGAAGACTATGCCCGCTCTTCCCCCTGATTGCCTGAAAGCTCCGTCAGTGTAGAGAGTCCACGACTAGCAGCCTTCCGGCCAGTTGTCAGATTCTGGAATCCTCTCAAGGGTTACATTTGTTACCTTGGGGGGTTGCCTGGCCTGAAGGTATTGAGAGCTCTGCTACAAAGTCCGTTAGTGCCTGAGCTTTTATCGTGATCCTAGACTTATACTTTAAATCAAACTGGGTAATCTCTAGGGCCCACAGGAACAGCCTTCCGGAAACATCTGGCCTTTGTAAGAATTGACAGAGGGGTTGGTCTGTCACCACTGCTATTGAATGAGCATGGAAGTAGGGATGAAGTTTCCTTGCCGAGGTCACCAAGGCGTAAGCGAACTTCTCCAACAAAGTATAGTTCTTTTCGGGCTTGGTTAGAGCGTGACTTACATAGTAAATAGGTCGCTGGATCATATCCCCGCATTCCTTTATCAAATCCCCACTCACGGCGATTTCTGAAACGGCCAAGTATATTTGGAGCTTTTCTCTAGGATTTGGCTTGACCAGCAGTGAAGGGCTTTTTAGGTATCTTTTCAAGGCTTGAAAAGCTTGTTCACTCTCCTGATCCCATTTCATGTTTCTTACATGCTTGATAGCTTTATAGAATGGTAGACACTTATTGGTAGACCGAGAGATGAACCTATTGAGCGCTGCTACCTGTCCGGTCAAGACTTGAACCTGTTTAAGAGATGTGGGGGATTCTAGATCCAAGATAGCCATGATCTTTTATGGGCTAGCCTCTATGCCTCTCTCGTAGACCATGAAGCCCAAAAACTTCCCCTCCGTAACCCCAAAGACGCATTTAGAAGGGTTCAACCTCATTTGGTTTTCCCTTAGGATCATGAAGGTCCTACGAAGGTCGTCCAGGTGGCCTTCCGAGGTTGAAGATTTAGTGATCATGTCGTCGATTTACACCTCCATCGACCTTCCGATTTTAGGCTTGAACAAACGATTGACCAACCGCTGGTAAGTAGCTCCAGTATTTTTGAGCCCGAAAGTCATCACCTTGTAGCAGTACAGGCCTTGTGGGGTGATGAAACTGGTCTTTTCCTGGTCCGCGGGATGCATCATAATCTGATTGTAGCCGAAAAACGCATCCATGAAGCTCAGGAGCTTGTTCCCAGAGGTGGAATCGACTAGCTGATCAATTTTTGGCAGAGGGAAACTGTCATTCGGGTATGCCCGGTTGAGGTCGGTGTAGTCTACACACATGTGCCACTTCCCATTTGCCTTTGTGACCATGACCACGTTGGCAATCCACTCAGGGTAACGGGCTTCTCGAATGAAGCCTTCTTGGTTTAGTTTATCCACCTCTTCCTGAACCGCCATATTTATTTCAATGTTGAAGTGGCGTCTTTTCTGTTTAGTGGGTTTGAAGGACGGATCCACCGCCATTCGATGTGCAGCTAATGTTATCAGGATCCCCCGTATCTCAGCATGACTCCAAGCAAAAATGTCGTTGAACTCGGTGAGGAGCATAATCAAACCCTCTTTCATTCCTGGCTCAAGGGTAGCTCCGATCTTGAAGACCTTCGAAGGATCGCCTATTCGGACAGGAATCTCTTCTAACTTATCCACTGGATGGCCGCTGGCCCATTCCCTTCTCTATTCTTCCATATTGGGCACCACGAGGCCGTCTTCTGGGTAATCGGTGGAACCCGCGTCTTTCAGGTTTAGTGCAGGGGTTATCCTACCTTGGATAATCGTCACTTGGGCGGGTTGTTTTGCTAGAGCTGCTGGGTTGGCCGACACTGCGTAGCATCTCCTAGCTGCTTGCTGATCACCCCGAACTTCCCCCATTTTGTCTCCTACCGGGAATTTCAGGACGTTGTGGTAAATTGAAAAGACCCCTTTCAAGGATGATAGAAATGACCTCCCTAATATTGCATTGTAGGCCGATGAGGTATCCACCACCACGAAGTCGGTCATGATATTTTACTGGAGAGGTGCGGCCTCCAATGATCACTGGTAGGATTTTTGATTCTACGAGTGTGATTGAGTCCCCAGTGAACCCATATAATGGAATAATGCAACTATTGTAACACCATTGTTTCAAGTTTAGCTTTTCCAATGTATCTTTAAACAGGACGTCGACGCTGCTACATGTGTCGACAAGCACACGGTGCACCATGAAATAGGAAATTTATACCGTGATGACCATAGGGTCATCATGGAAGAGAGACCTTCCTCGCATTGTTTTTCCTGAAACAGTTGGAGGTACAGGCCAAAGTGGGCCCTCCACTGATAGTATGTATTATCTGAATCTGTTGCATCAGGTCTGCCTGCTCCCCTTTCCTTTTCTCGGCATGCTCTCGGATCTCGGCTTGCACCTCTCTTCCAGTCTGAATGTTCTCCCTGACTTGTTGTAAGAATTCTACCAAGCATCCTCCCCTTATCAAAGCTTCAATCTGGTTCCGCAGGTTGTAGCATTCTGAAGTGTTGTGCCCTACGTCCTCGTGAAAGTCATAATATTTATAACAATTTCTCTTATCGCCCGGGGCTTTCATGGGAGAGGGTTTCTGTAACAAACCCTTGTCTCAAATGGCGAGATAGATCGTTTCACGTGATGCATTTAAGGGGGTGTAATGATCGTACCCTCTCTCATCACGAGCTATATGGGCCACTGTCCTGGGAGGTGGTGAAGCTTGAGGAGGAGCTTGCTTATCTGGATACCTTTCTGATCTGGGTTGAAAGAGGGGGAAGCGGTATGTTGATTTATTAGGGGGTTTGTTCTGGTTTTTCTGAGCTTGTTCGAGTCTGGGAGCTTCCTTCTTTTGTCTCTTTACGGCTCTCATGTCGTCATGTTCCATCTAAACCTTGAGCTGTTCGTCGACCTCAATCTGCTCTAGAGCCCGATCATAAGCTTCTTGGTAAGTTTCTGGAGGTCTCTTAGCTAAAGAACGGAAAAGCTTTCCCGCTCATAGGTTCCTTCTGAAGTTGGTGAGGGTTTCTTTCTAGGTGAAGACCCCCATCTGGATGACTTCCTTATGGAAATGTTCGACATAAGCCCGGAGGGTTTCCCCTAACTCCTGGATCACGTATTGTAGATGGATCGGGTCTTTCAATCGGGGCTTAACTCTCTGGAATTGTGAGCAGAAATCGGTTGATAACTTGGTGAAGGAATCCACGCTACCGTCATGTAGTTTTCTAAACCAGGTTTTAGCGTAATCCGTGAGTGTAGTGGGGAACATTCGACACATAGCGACCCTAGTTGTGTTATGTACCTCCATCTGTTGACCGAAGGGCTTAGGGGATCTTCAGTCCCTGAGAACCTGTCAGTTGGCATTTTGAACTTAGGCGGGAGCTCTACCTCCCAGACCCTTCTGGTGAAGGGGGCATTCATTTCACTTAGAGGACCTTTCTTGTCCTTCTTGTATTTTCCCTTATTTATCAAATGGACCTCCTTCTGAAGTTCTGCCAACCGGTCCTTTAGACGTTTGCTTTTGGATTTCCTTGAGTTGATCTCAGATTCTTCACCATCGGATCCCTCTGACGAACTAGCGACCTCTACCCGGTTCCTTCTTCTGAGGGGGTCCGCTCGGGAGTTTTGCTGACTTTCTTCTTCCATATTCCGGGCTTCTCTCCTTGAAGTCGTTGGGTGGAGAAACTCTCCCCGCTCTTGGAATCAAACTCTTGGCTCGCACGTATACGAGATTAATGATGGTTATCTCCAAGTTATGATCTTTTATGTTATCGCGGCATGGTTTTTCATGGAGGTCACCCAGCTAACTGCCTGTTGCCCCGTAGAGCGAGGTAGATCCCTACTCCGACTCTGTTCTTAGAAGCTTGAGATGGATTTTTCCTGACCCTTAGGGGCTCAAGGTGTTCATGTAAACATTCCTAGGAGGTAGCCAGAGTAGTGTAGATTTAGGCGTGATTTTTCCTTTATGTCCAGCAAGGACAACGGGCTCCTGGAGAGGTTGGCGGGCTTCTCTCGAATGTCTCTTGAGCTTGGAGACTTCTCCTAGTATTCACAGGGCGGTTGAGGAGCTCGACCTCAAAGCCGGGGGTTCTCCGATAGGTGGCCTGGAGAAGCCCGAGCTCTAGTATTTCGTGTGACGGCTAGTCCTGATCATGCCTAGCTTGTTTTCTGTTAGTTGTGAAGCCGAGCCGGCCTTCCATGCTCCTGCGGGGTGGCTTTATGGTCTATCTGGGCTTTATGAACGTCGATTATGGGTTTCGACTCATGGCGGGAAAGTGAAAAATTTCTCTTTGACTCCTGACCAAATTTTACTATTAACAAAAGTAAAAATATATAAATATATATGGAGAAATAGGGATCCAACCCCACTCATATTAAAAGAAATGGGAAAATGGGAAAATGGAAAAATGGGGATGGGGTAGTTTCCCCCACCCTCACCCCCGTTTAGATTTTAGGGGTAAAAATTGCCCCTACCCTCACCCCTAAACTCCATTTGGGGGCAAAATTTGCCTCCAAATGGGGGTGGGCCCCATGGGGGAAATTCCCATCCCTATAAGTGAGAGGTATGCCATTTTCTTATTTATCTATGCTACTAGTTTTAATATGTGTTATTTTCATAAATTTCATTAAATTTTTAAAGATTTTTTTATAAATATTTTTATAACGGATGTCAATTTTGTAATGGACAATCCAAATTGGTAAAGTTGTCAAATTGTAAAAGGTTTAAGGGCAAAAGTGTCATTCTCTTTCAATAATTAAATACAAAGGGAAAATTGGTGAATTTGTATTTTTTTTTGTCACATTTGACCGTTAAAATTAGGGTCATAGGGATCGATTTGATATATTTATGAAAAGTAAGAGATTAAAGATTGTGAAAATACAAATTTGTTTAAAAAATTGATATTTTACAAAATTTATGGACTAAATTGATAATATGAAGAATAAAAATGAAATATTTTCAAATTTATATTAAAGTTTTACAATAAAGATGAAGTTAGAAGATATGGGTGGGCATGGGTTGGTGTGATGTTGCCATGTTGGAGATAAGGTTGGTGAATGGTTATGATGTTGGAGATGGGTAAGGATATATATATATATATGGGTGGGCATGGGTTGGTGTGATGTTGCCATGTTGGAGATAAGGTTGATGAATGGTTATGATGTTGGAGATGGGTAAGGATATATATATATCGTCCTTTTCTCCTCAGTGCACAATGATATAACTGTTAGAATTATGTTCAATAGTAAGAGGGTGATAATATATTTGACAATCTTTTCATGTTAATAAAAATAATCTATACTTTAACAAATTTTATAGCATTTATAGTTTAATTATTATAATTATAAAAAATAAATAATCATAAGGTCAAAAAACTATAAGAAAAGAAGAATTGTTCGTACATCTGGATATATATAAGGTAGACACAATTCTTTAGTTAATCTTGAACAATATTCATAACTTAAGATAAAGGTTGGACACCTTTACCTTGTTAAAGTTGTAGATTCTTTTGCTAGCATTTGAGTGAGATCAAATGTGTTATGATGAGTCTAAAATCATCAAAGTATGATGTCTTTGGACAAAAGAAACATTGAATAGGATCACAGTGAAATACTTTATTCAGAACCGTCATTGGATAAAAGTTTTCACTTGAGGACAATCGAAGAGTCTATATCAATCCTGAGATAAATGATGAACTTTTTGGTTACAAGTGTTATCATTTGAACTATCAATGAGTATGATTATATAACACAGTTTATCATCAATGGTTTGGTCGTATACATTTGTTAATCGATAAAGGACTTCATTTATAGATATGGACATCGTTGCTCCATTTATTAAATGTGAGTAAAATACCATCATATGGATATTTTGAGGTATTGGATGTTAAATCTTAACGTTAAGTTTTCAATAGTGTCTATTGAAATATGGCTTTCTGAAAAATCAAAATATCCAAGTTCAAAATGTGGTCATATGAGTAAATATAGTAATTAGGAGAACTATAAACGGTCTATGAGCTCTTGACGATTACTGGTATTCTTCACGAGGATACACTATCTCCAATAAGGTTGTCTAGGGTACGAATGAGAAACATTAACTTATTCATTCTTTATTTAAGAGTTCAATTTTAGTTCTTTAGTGGAATGAACTAAAATTAATAGATCAAACATAAGTGAATCATTTGTTGATTGTGATTAGGTTATGTCTATTGAAGCTTAAATTTAGATAGTCCGTCAAGATCCCCAATCCATACGAACTTGCATGGATCACTTGATATATTCTATCAGACCAATCTTTGGATCAATTTAGAATTGTTTTTGGATTTCAGAAACCAAAATTTTTGGAGAGGTGCGGTCATGTGTGATCAAGACACGCGGTAACCCATCAAGTACCTGTAATGGGCGGTCTAGGATGTGGGAATCCTTATGTGGCTCTAATGGGATGCGATTAGCATTCCGTTAATACATTAAGAATATAATTTACACATTTTAATTGAACGGACTGTTTAAATTATTTTAATGTATTAATTTAAGGAATGCAGACTTGTATTATTATTTTTTTTAGTAAAAATGAGTCTAGTTCACATGTGAATTTTTTATTAAATCCATTAAAGTCCAATGGATTTAATAAAATGGAAAAACAATATATTGTCCATAAATATGTGCTTGGGCGGTAAGGCTTAAATAATTAGCCTAATATATTATTTTATTTTATTATTTAATTAAATAGAAATTAATTAAAAGTAAAAAAAAAATCTAAGTAGGAGAAGGTCTCCTAGTATCATACTATTATCAAATACTTTATTTGATAAGTAGATAAATAAAAGAAATTTATTTATCTAGTCAAATTAAGAAATCTTTGATATCTATCAAAACTCTAATTGACAATCGGTCAAATTAGAAAGTTTTTGATAAAGTTACAATCAATTTATTTTAAATAATTTATTATTGGATAATACACTAATGAGTTGAAATATGGTAGAATTCCGAAGTTGATAGGAGTAGGGGTGGACAAAAAAGTCCATAAATCATAAACCGAACCGAACCGAATCAAACCACGTGGTTTGGTTCGGTTTTGTACGTAAAACAAACGTATGGTTTTATTATAATAAAATAGTATGGTCCGGTCCGATCTATGGTCCAAACTTATTAAACCCGAACCAGACCGTAAACCGAATACCTTTATTAATAACTATTTTACTTATTACTGTATTACATGTCACAGAAATTTTTTTATACTTCACATACTTTCAAATTTTTGTAGTTAAAACTAATAGTTATCCCGTTTGATCTAATTTCTTTTTTTTATTGTTAATAAAGATTGTTAGCATATATTATAGGAAACTGCTAAGGATGATGGAATAGGTGAAATACATGATGTGGTGTGTTAATGTATTGAAAGGATAAATATGATTTGTATAATAATTTTTTAAGTCCATTTAGGGTGCATTAGTGTACATGTTAATAGTACCCTATATGATATTGTGATTTCGCTTTACAAATATCAATTGTGTAGGACTGTATCCACTAATCTAGTTGTAGAACTGATTCCTCTACCCACAAACTCAATTGCTATATATCTTGCTTTTATTACTTCTCATATCCTATTAAATCATCATTTTAGGCTCTTGGACCGACAAGTGCATTTGTTCTTTAACAAAGACCAGAATATTTTTTAATTAATAATACATCTGCACTCTGCCTACAATGTTGCATCTTATTGCTATGTTGAGTTTGTTAGAATTAGAAATGGATGCATGTAGAAGAGTCGGTTACTCCGTGAAGTTAGCTGCCAATATAATTAGTATCTCAGTACCAAAACAAGAAAAATAATAGAAAACAGAACATAAGTTTATATTTTATACATGAGTTGATCACTTGATCATGCCATATATAATTATTTAGTTTTTAAATTGTCAAGCATTTTAATTTGAAATCACAAACTGTTCAACCGAACCAGAACGAACCGAATAAATATAATTTGGTTTGGTCTGGTCCGAAAAAAAGAATGGTCAAAACTGGTCCTATTTTTTTAAAAATCGATTTTTTTGGTTCTATTCGGTTCGGTTCTAGTCGAAACCGCCCGTTCATAGGAGTTTTGGTGTAATAGAAATCCACCTTGTGTGAGGATTTGGTCACCTATATAAATCACCATCAAAGAATTCGTCCAAGCTCTAGTGGTTTAGAGAGAGAATTCGGCCAAGACCTAGAATTTTAAGAGACAAATTTTCGGTTTTGCTCTAGAGAAAATTCGGTCAACTCATAAGAACAAAGTGTGAAGAATTCGGTCAAGCATAGAGAAAGAGAGAACATTTTTGTTTTCGATAGTGCACTAGTATCCTTTACATCAAAAAGTTTTGTGTACGAGTGTCAATCAATAGATTAAGAATTCACAAGTGACCAAACGTTCTTCGTTTTTCTGTAGGAGGATTATTACTTAGGAGGATTATTGCTACTAACAAATGAAAAAGTTTTTGTTTTCCATCCTCATGTACACAATTCAAAGAAAGGGAGCCCACACTTCAAGGTGATTCACGTTCGCGATTGGATTGGAAGATGTAGCGGATTCAATTCGGCGCAACATCAATCGTCACGTGAAAATGGTATGATACATTTTATTTATCTGTTAATTAATTAAGGGTTAAGTTCCTTTCTTTTAAAGGTTTTTTTTTTTTTTTGAAATATACCAATCTATATTTTTGCTTCCGCCACACATTTTCTTATACAATAACTTATATCAGTGCGTTGCATGTGGACCACTGATTATAAAGAAGTTTTGACTAGTGCATACACTTTGAGTCAAAATATGTAAATCTAATGGTTCACGTCTAACGCACCGATGAACTTATATCAGTGTACACTGACGACGTTATATCAATGCGCACTAATGAAGTTATA
The DNA here is from genome assembly GCA_032871835.1 of Dipteronia dyeriana. Taxonomy (NCBI): domain Eukaryota; kingdom Viridiplantae; phylum Streptophyta; class Magnoliopsida; order Sapindales; family Sapindaceae; genus Dipteronia; species Dipteronia dyeriana. The sequence continues at coordinate 45,868,154 of CM065300.1, read as the reverse complement.
TCAGTGCACACTGACTTAAAAATTTCCGTATATATATATATAAAGTTCAAATTGATGTAATATATATTAGTTCTTTGCATGTGGGTCATTGGATTTAAATGTTTTGACTTAGCTGTATGCACTTGTCAAAACATCTTTTAAATCTAATGGCTCACATGCTATGAACTGATATATTTTATATCAATTCGAACTGACAATTGAAATTATATATATATATACATACATATATATATATATATATATATATAATCGATTTTATTATTTTAATAAATATAAACTTTGAGACGATACGAGGACCAAGGTTGGTCCAGTTTTATACTCCTCTTATTTACACCTAGGAATGACAATGGGTCAGGTTCATGCGGGTTTTGTAAAATCCAAACCCGTACCCGTGAAAATTTCCTCGCACCGTGAACCCGTGACAATAAACGGGTTCGGGTTGGGTTTGACCCACTGGTTTTATGCGGGTTCGCGGGTTCACTGGCCACACCCACCAACCCGTAAAATATATTAATTTATAAATGTTTAAAATTTAATTATATTTTTTATATATACAAATACAGAACTCCTCTTTATTTATAATATATCATGGAGAATTACAAATACAATAATATAAAGCACTACTAAGTAAAACTCTAAATGGATCTCCAAAGGCAAAACAAATAAACAAGCACGATGTTTTATAAGAGTAAAATTAGCAAGTGTAACTATAATTAGTTATATATAAATGAGAGTTAAGAATTGTAATTCTGAAACTTATAATGAGTGAAGTTTTTATATTTTATTCTCTTATGGTTAAAAAGGTTCAATTGGAGTTTAAATTTATAATATTTTAAAAAATAAATATTATATAATTTTTATTTATACAGGTTTATGAGTTCGTTTTCCCAACCCGTACCCGTACCCGTACCCACACCCGAACCCAATGAGTTTTTATTTATACAGGTTCATGGGTTCGCGGGTCATAAATTCACCACCAAAACCCGACCATACAGAGTTGAATTCTAGTCAAATTGTCATTCCTATCTATACCACGAGATTGTAGGTTCGAATCCCCACCCTAAAAAAGCACTGAATTTATGTAATACTTTAAATATATATATCCACGAATGTCATGGCCCTTATGGGACCAATCAAATGTGAACCAATCAAAAAGAAATATTGTACATAAAATGTGATACATGTTTAAAGTAGATGATACTATTATGTTGTTCCTTGATTATTTTAATAATATAAATTAACTAATAATTTTTGTTATCATTATTCTATTGACCAATGACCATGAAAATAGGAAACACAATCCATTTCATTCTTTTAATTTTTTTATTATTTCATAAATTATTACCTAATCAAGTGTGTATTCATTATATATATATATATATATATATATATATATATATATATATATTAGATTTCACTATAACAGACTAAAAAATATTGAACTCTTATATCGACTACCTATTTATTTATTCTGTTAGTTTAATTATTAATATGATTTTAATAAATTTATTTTATTATTTATTAATTAAATTTTGTTTAAAATTATTATAAGTTAATTTAGTTTGACATGAATATTATAAAATTAAGTTACAAGTATGTAAATATATGTGATTTAAATATATTAATAGTATAATGATATTTCACTTAAGCTATTGAAATTTATATTTTATAATTTAGTTGGAAACTATTAAAATATTATTTTCAGTTATGCATACCTTTAAGAATAGACTTAGGTTTTGTAACAAATAAAAGATGTTTTCTCATACACTATTTGATTATGTATTAAAATAAAAATTAGATTGATTTGGTTATAAATAATTTTCTATATATAAAATAGACATGTTGCATTTTAATTAGTTAATGTCTATTTTATATATTTATTTGTATCATTACTTTAACACCGAATGTTATCACATTTTGTTGAAAAGTATTAAGTGCGGGATTCCACACTTTTTCTTGTGTGTCATTCCAACTGATATTATTTGAAGATTGTGTGACCTACAAAATTAATTTTTGTCTTGGCTCCTCAAAAACCAAGTTCCTTACTTCACCTTTTTATATATATACCCTGAATGATGTGACATGGTTAATTTTTTTTTTCTCATAGATTTAGCTTGTCAACCGTTAAAGTTAATGATTTGACTTTGATATAATATATTTATGTCAAATTTTTAAATTTAAATAAATTTAACGAAAATGAATGATTTCAAGCCCTTAAGTGTAATTAACCCCGTTTGAAATTAGCTTCGACTACTAAATTTGTGTTTTTTTTAGTATTACATAAATTAGGGTTTGGGAACGAGAGATGACTCGAACCTACAACATTGTGATATAGGTGTAAGGGGTAGAGGTGGGCAAAAGTCTATTAAACCGAACCGAACCGAACCGAACCGATGAACTGAATCGATCCAATCCGTTTTTTTTCGATTTTTCTTTGGGGTCTGGTTCAATTCGGTTTAAAATATTGAAAACCGGATTTTCCGGTTCTGTTTCCGACTCAATGGTTGAAACCAAAAACCAAAAACCAAAAACCGAACCGAAAACTAGGTATAAAAGAAAAAACCCATTTTTTTCACGTATTCTTTCTCCGCCTCTCAGGCTTCAGCTAACCCTAAATCTCTCAACTTCGCCTCTCCCGTCCGCCTTGCCTCTCGTCTGCCGTCTCTCTTATCCATCGTCTGCTGTCTCTCTTGTCCGACGTTCTGGTGAGCCACCATTTCATTACTTCTTGGATCAACGAGTCTTGGTCTTGCTCGACGGCTTGTCTCTCAAATCGTCTCACTCCATTTTCTTCTACAACGCTGTGAGCCTGTGATTCTCTTCTCCGTCGTTCTTATCTACTTCGTCGTTTTTTGTTTTCCATTTCGATCTTCGATTACGATTTCTCAGTTTATGCATTTAATTATGTTGTGTTTTTGTTTGTCTGAGTCATTGTGGACTGAATCTGAAATGTGGTTGTTTTCTCTTAGGGTTTATGATTATGAATTTCTATGTTCCTATTTTTGTTTCTGGGTTTAATGAAAAAAAAATCAAAATCAATGCTGGTGTTCTTTGGGGTGGTGGAGAGAGATAACAGAAGAGAGATTCTTTTTGGTTTCAAATGGTTGTAAACTCTCAATGTTCTTGATAGAATTTTATATATGAATGAATGCAGGTAGGTTTGGTTAAAATAATAATAATTATGTTGCTCGTTTTGCCTTCCCTGTTTCTGGGAGTGGTTGTTTGTTCTCTTTGCTGCTCGTGTGGTCCTTTTGGATCCTTGATAAATCCATTTTTCAAAAACAAAGAAGATATTTTTGGTTGGTTTTTGTATATCTTTAAATTTGTTCCCTCTGTAATTTGCAATATTACGAGAGTTGTTACACGGAAGACTGTTCCATCTATAATTGGGCATAATTGGCCCAAAACCGAAAAAATCGAACCGAACCTGTTCAGTTTAATCGATTTTTGATCGGTTGACAATTGTATATCGGATCTGATCGGATCATTTTTTAAAAAACTGAATAATATCGATTTTTTATCGGTTCACTCCAAAAGTGAACCGATCCAATCAACGTCTACCCCCTAATAAGGGGTATGTTACTAGACTAATCTCATATTGTATAACTTTAAGTAATAATTGGAGATATATACGACTTGAAATAAATAATTGGAGATAGGGTATAATGAAAATTATACAAATTTGCCTTAAAGATATGGTTTAAATAGTTTAATTGTTAGAGCCCAAAAGGTCCAACCCGCATGGACTGACCGAATCCATACAATGGATTGGTTAAATTTTTCAAAAATAAAATAAAAATAAAAGTAGATCCATTATTGGTTTGGCTTAATTCAAACGTCCAGCCCAACATAAAAAACCGTGGGTATCAACCATCCACATCTCTTTACAAATGTTGGACCCCAAGTTCCACTTTTTTTTTTTTTTTTTTTTTTTTTTTGTATCGAGACCTATTAATATAAAGAAATACCTACTGCTCGGTTTGGAGATTTACTTTTATAATAAGAAGAAGTCGGTGCCATCTAAATATGCTTCCAATTGTTTTATGGGCAATGGTGGGATCAGGGTTGGCCTTGACTGTTTTGAGGCCTGGAGTGAAAATCTAATATTGACTCCGACGAAATTGTTGACCGTTGTAAGAATGAGACCTGAGAGAGTTGAGGGAGACGTTGGTAGCTGGAAATACAGATAAAAAATGGACTTTTAGGTATGGATTTGTCTAAAATAAAAAAGAAAACCCATAATCAAAGAATTCATTTGGGCATTTTTTGTCCTTGTCCAATTTCCTTTTATTTATTTTAACTTTTGAATTTTTTAATATAAGCGTTTTGATTAATACTCATAATAAATATATGGACCATTATAATCTGATATAAAACAAAAAATAGGCCCTGAACTAATACTGAAATATGTACATATGAGCCCATTAAAAAGGGGTCAAAAAATAAATAGCATTTTTTAGAGGTAGCATTTCAATATTGTCACTGCTTTAATAACTTATGTTTAAAAGACAACTATTATGGCAAACAGATAAAAATATCCTCAATAGTTGTTCCACATCAGATTTCTTTCATTCATTTTTACAGTGATAGTTTTGAAGTAGAGAGAGAAAATCTCGTTGAAACTCAAACAATCAGTCGAACGACGACAGAGTGACTCTACGCATACGCATTCGGGGGGTCCCCCAGAGCTTTTTTTTTTATTTGATCTGGTGTGTATTGATGAAGATGAATATCTTGGTTTTTAAAACTTTTGAAACATTTCCGAGTTGTTTTTGTTAAAGGGATTGAGTTTTTTTTGTAAGGGATCGAGCTTTTTTTGTACGGAATCGAGCTTTTTAGTATATGATCCAGTTTTTTTGTACATGATCGAGCTTTTTTTGTAAGGGATCGAGCTTTTTTTGTTAGGGATCGAGTTTTTTTTTTTTTTTTTTCCGGGATCGAGTTTTTTTTGTAAGTAATCGAGTTTTTTTATGATGGATCGAGCTTTTTTGTATATGATCGAGCTTTTTTTGTAGATGATCTAGCTTTTTTGTAAGGGGTCGAGCTTTTTTTGTTAAGGATCGAGTTTTTTTTTACATGATCGAGTTTTTTTTATAAAGGATCGAGCTTTTTTTATAAGGGATCGAGCTTTTTTGTGAGGAAACGAGCTTTTTTTAAAGGGATCGAGCTTTTTTGTACATGATCGAGTTTTTTTATATACATGATAGATTTTTTTTTATAAAGGATCGAGCTTTTTTTTACATGATCGAGCTTTTTTTTTACATGATCGAGCTTTTTTTTGTAAGAGATCGAGCTTTTTTGTACATAATCGAGATTTTTTTGTTAAGAATCGAGTTTTTTTTTTAACATGATCGAGTTTTTCTTAAAGGGATCGAGTTTTTTTTATTACGGGCTCAAGTTTTTTTCTTAGAGGTTTGACCTTTTTTGTCCAAGATTATAACTTGTTTGAAGCAGTTTAAAAATGCTTGTACCAATGTAAAAAAGCTTAAACAAATTAAAAAAAAAAATACTCAGACCAATTACAAAATAGCTCGTAAACATATCAAAAAAAGCTCGAACCAATGTAACTAAAATATACAATAGCTCGTAAACTTATCAAAAAAACTGGATCATGTTCAGACAATTTGTAGATCGATTTTTAGACAAGTTTTTGAGAGAGAGAGAAGTTATTACTTTCAGTGATCAAAGTGTGGAGATGGAAGTACAAAGATAATTAAAAATTGAATATTTAAGGGGAATATGGGTAGTTTACCATAATATGTGCATTTTAAACTTAACTTATCAAACCGATGACATCACTACAACTCATAAAAAAAAGTGACATTTCTCACCATTTCAACTTTTAAAAAAGGGGTCCGAGAGCCTCCCCTCCAGCAGTACAAGAGGGCCGGCCCTCAGTGGGACAATTTAACACAAATTACTGTAGAATTCCTGTAAATTAATCTCCTATAAGTTAGTAACCACTCTATATTAATAAAAAAAATTCGATATCGACTCAGGTCAATGTAAAAAATTAATAAACCTTTCTATTATAATAATTAATAATTTCGTTTTGAAACTTAATGTAAAATTTCTATCCCGACTGTCATATAAATTAATAATTTTATAAAAGTACAAAATATATTACATAATATTCAACAACTAGAAAAGTGCTTCAAGATGCTAGTTTGCATAAGACAACCATGTTTGACATTTTTGATTTCTTCCATCATCTTTTGAAATGTTCTCAAAAAGTTATTGTGATCACCTTTTTGTTGTAGCTAAAAGGTCTAAACTAAATATACCATTTCAATATAAATTTTCCTCAACAAGATTTCCGTAAACAAAGAATCATGAAAAAAAGGAAATTTTTCAGTTTTCATAAAGAATAAAACCGATGAAACAATGAATCCCGAAAAGAAATATTCTCTAAACAAGAAAATCGATTTCCACACATTTGTAAAGACCAGTAAAACTCTTTAAATTAATAGTCCCTCCTCTAATATAGTGGTGTAAAAATGGACTGGCACGGCCCATTAGGCACGGCCTGGCCAGTCCATTTCTGGAAACAGGTTTGGTTGGGCCTGGCACGGGACGGTGTCGCGGGCCAGCCCGGCCCGGCCTGTTTCAGGAGAAGCAGACCCGGCCCGGCACGGCACGCCAGCCTGCCTCAGGCGGACCGTGACAGGCCGGCCCACCAGACCCCTCTGGCTGGCCTAACGGGCCTGGTCCGGCGGGTTATTTATTTGGTCCAATTTTTTTCCAAATTACGTTTTTTTGGATTTAGGGTATAAGGTTTAGGATTTATAGTTTATGGTTAAGGGTTTAGAATTTAAAATGAATGAAGAGAACGAACAATTATTAGGATTTGAAATGAATAAAGAGAACGAACAATTTGTTAATTATTTATTTATTTTTCACTTATGGAATTCAGTAATACATATCTACATGATTGCCTCATTAAAAACCTTACCAAGAAAAACCCAATGAGATAAAAACTTGGTAAGGGAAAAAGAGTGCAACCGTTTTACAATTTACAAGTAAATAATAAATACATATGTAAAAGTATAACCTAGTTCTGGCCCTGGCCACTACCTGAAGGGTCATCAATATATAGATTGTCGAAATTTAGATTGTCAAAATTCAGATTAAGTTCTTTATCTACAGTTAGATTTTATAACCTTTTTTAGCATGCTCCCAATCCCGAAGGCATGTTAATACCTCCACCATCTCTGGAGACAAACAGCTTCTTCTTGGTTCAATTATGCGTCCACTGGTGCTGAAAGCTTGTTCTGAAGACACTGTTGACACTGGAATAACCAGTACGTCACATGCTAAGTGTGACAGAACTGGATACTTGTACGTATAGGTCTTCCACCATAACAACAAATCAAACTCTTCCTTGTCTTCAACAACATCGAACTGTGCTTCAAGGTACCTAATAAGTTCGGTACAAGAAGATGGGCTAGATCTTTGCCCTGAAGAAGTACTTGCTGATTTGTCTTTTTTGCATCGTTTCAGAAGGCTCCAACTTGTTTGCTTCAGCTCTGTCTCCGGTCGTGTTGATTGGGGGATGTCAATGTTGCCAAACCTGGTCTCATAAATACGAAAAATCTCGAACAACTTGGTTCGAATGTCAGTAATTTGTTCTGAATAATCTATTGATAAATTAATACCAATAAACTCAAGCAAAACTTCTAAACCAGATAATTTAACCCTAGGATCTATTATAGCACTTAAGGCATAAAGTAGGGGAATGTTAGCCCAATATTTTTTCAACTTTGTCTCCATGACAACAATTGCAGCGCCTAGATGTTCATCTTCTCTATAACTGTTTAACAGTTCAGACATTTCCACTATCTGATGGATTGCCTAGGAAGATGTGGGGTAATATACCCCGGAAAGAGTTACAGTGGCATTGTAAAAAATCTTTAAAAATTGAACAAAAATCTTTGCCACATACCAATCGTCCGTGGTAAGTAATTTTGGACTAAGTTGTCCTGTTTCGGTCAATTTCATGTTATAAAAACATGTAATGGTTGTATCATATTCCAAACAATTTTGCAACATTAAATAAGTAGAGTTCCACCTTACCGGCATATCAGTTTGGAATCGTCGAACCGTTTAATTTACAATGTCTCTTGAATTCACTGAATCTAGGATTAGAACTGCAAATCCAAGAAATGGCATCTCTGATGCGATTTATTTGGTCGCTTACCTGCTTTAAACCAGCCTGTACAACTAAATTTATAATATGGCATGCACACCGTTGATGGAAGAAATAACCTCCATCTTGCGGGATATTTCTTGCAACAAACAATACAATAGAGCTAGTATTTGCAAATGCATTATCAAATGTGATTGAAAGAATGCGATGCGTGATTTCATAAGTTTCTAAAACTTCCATTATGACATTAAAAATGTTTTATGCGGTATGTGCAAAATCCCTAGGACGAAAACCAAAAATTCTTTTTGTTATCCTCAAATCAGAATCTAAATAGTGTCCCGTGACACATAAATAGTCCTGTTTGGAACATGCATTCCAAATATCAGAAGTTAATGCAACAGAGACACTTAAATGCTGTATTTCAGCAACTAAGTCATCCCTTTCTGTTTCAAACAATCGTATCAAATCATTTCTAGTAGTGGTTCTAGAAACAGGTTCATATTGGGGGTTATATGCAGATGTGATTAATTCTTTATAAAATGGACTCTCACCAATACTGATCGGTTGATCAGTTTGTGCAATGTATCGTGCAAAGCACTCTCTAGCGTGCATGGTGTCGAACTGCCACGTCGTAACAGACCCGTCTGGGTGCCGTTGAAGTTGTGTATGGGTTGTAGTGTCTACCTGTCCATTTGCAGGCATACATTTGTGCATATGCCGTCTCAAATGTCCGGTTCCCCCCGTACTTGTAGCATAATTCTTATGGCAAAACTTATATTTAGCTCTGAGGCCAGACGTCCATTTTGGGAGTGTCATTTGGACTATGTTGAAACATTGCCACACATATGATGTTAATTTTCTAGGACATGATGTTGGTGTAACGCCGGAACCAGAAGGTCCCGCTTGAGTTTATGTCGGTTCTGAAATATCAAATTCATCGCTGAGCATATTCAAACCGTCCGGAAAATAAGGCTGCTGGTTAGGATCCATTATCTAAATAAAAATATGAGCACTATAGTAGTTAATAGTCAAATTAAAAATCAATATTTATTAACAGTAATCTTAATTTACTAACAATAATTACTATAACTAATACGACACTTACAATAATTAATTTACTTAAAAAACAAATTAAATAAACAAAAAAATCATAATCTACTAACAAAAAATTTTAAATTCACTAGTTCACTACTACAAATAAAATTGATAAATTTACTAACATAATATACTAACATAAAATTGATGATTTGAACCACTACTCTTAAATTTACTAACATAATCTACAAATGAAAAATTTTAACTTATGAAAAAAACAATATCAAACGTAATTACTTCACTTAACATTCATCATTTACTTATTACAAAAAGTAATTTCAGTAATACAAATTAACTTTCTAAATTTATTAATAACAAATATTAAAATTACTACTAAACTTAAAAATCTTAATAAACTAAACAAATAATATTAACATTAAAGCCCAAAAATTGATAAACTAACTAAATAAATAGATAATATTTTCATTAAGTAACTCAAATATAAACATAAACATATAAATTTACTATGAGAATATGTTAGACCAAAAGTAATAGCAAAATTGTAACTTTAAAATTTGGTGTGATGGTGGAAAACGTTGAGAATTTTGTAGAGAGAGTAATAACCAAATTGAATGAAAAAGTTTAGAGAATTGGAGAATATATTAGAGATTGAGATTTGAGAGAATGAGAGATTGAAAGAATGATAGAGAGAGAGAGAGTTAATGGAAAATGAAATGTATGGAAGTATTTATAGAAAAATTTGATTTGTGGGTCAAAATATAATTTAAAAGATTTTAGGGGGGGTTTTGGTAATTTTTGTTTCCTCCAACGGTTAGAAATCAATTCCAACCGTTAGAAGATTTTTGAGAATTTTTTTTTTTTTTGGACCGAACGGACCAACGAATCGATCTGCTAGGCTGGTCCGACAGGCCTGGCACACCGGATTGGCGTGCCAGGTGGACCGGCCTGCCTACCTGGCCCCTGGCTCGCTTCCTTCACGGACCGTTCCCAAAACGACCCGTGAACTTCCTGGGCCGACCGACCCATTTTTACACCACTGCTCTAATATATAATTGTTTGAATCTTAATGGTCAATATATATTCTCAAACGGATCGATGAAGATTCTAAAGTCTACATCGACCGAGTTCATAATTATCTCCTTTTGAAATACAAATAATATTAGTTTCTTTCCCTAAAAACAAAAAAAAATAAAAAAAATCAAATGTTATTTAAATAGCGGGTACTCTTTTCCTTCTATATAAATAGATGAAAAGGAACGGAAAACACTACTCTTTCTATACACGGAAAGAGAGAGAGAGAGAGCGGCGGTGAGGCCTGCTTGATGGAGGAGAATCTTCTAGCCTCAGTTCACTCTACTGTTTTCAAAGTGTCTGAATCCTTGGAAGGGAAATGCGTTAAAATTGAGGGCTATGATTTCAATCAAGGAGTCAATTACACTCAGCTTTTCAAATCCATGCTCTCCACTGGTTTTCAAGCTTCCAATTTCGGTGACGCCATCCAAGTCGTTAATCAGATGGTTTGTTTCATCTCCAACTATCCATTAATTATTATTATAATTGCTTTAATTCCCAAATAAATAAATAAAAATTGTGTCTTTTGTTTGTATTGAAGCTAGACTGGAGGCTTGCTGACGAGACTGTAGAAGAGAATTGTGATGGGGATGAGAGAGACCCCGCCTACAGGGAGTCTGTTAGATGCAAAGTGTTTCTGGGTTTCACTTCAAATTTGATTTCTTCTGGTGTTAGAGACACTGTTCGCTATCTTGTTGAGCATCATATGGTGAGTATTCTATGTTTTTAATTCTGATGGAATTACATAACCAAAGAAATTATTGTTCATAAGCTTGATTATTTAATTTCCTGCACTTTACTCATGAATAAAGTTTGAAACTTTTGTGTGATTGGGTACTCTAATGAAGTTTCCATCTTGATTGGCTTCCATAGGCTTCTTTGTTTGGATCATTCTATGTGCTTTTCGCAGGTTTATGATGGTTTCACTAATAGTTGCATAATGCCAGATTGCCAGCCTTGTTGGTCAGAATGGAGATTGGGAATATTTCCTCTCACTTATATTGATTATTTCAGATGTTAAGAGTTTTCTATGATCACCATGACTTTATTTTGTCTGATTATTGGTGTTTGTGAATCCTTATTTTTCATCAGTTTTGTTTTTAGGTCCTAATTAATCTTATAAATTTACAATCATAATCACATTCTTAGAAATGTTTTAATATGAATGCAGGTAGATGTAGTGGTCACAACAGCTGGTGGTATCGAAGAAGATCTCATAAAATGCCTTGCACCCACATTTAAAGGTGAGTTTTCTCTACCTGGAGCCCACTTGCGGTCAAAAGGATTGAACCGAATTGGTAATCTGTTGGTTCCTAATGAAAACTACTGCAAATTTGAAGATTGGATCATTCCGATTTTTGACCAGATGTTGAAAGAACAAATTGAAGAGGTACTCCTCTCTTATCTTTCTACCATAGTCATGCTCTTTGTTGTTGATTTTACTTTGTGCGAGTGTTTGTTGTTGATTTCACTTCTCTCTCTCTCTCTCTCTCTCTCTCTCTCCCACACACACATATCCATGGCATCTTGTTAGTTACTTAATATTAGCATTTCATTTCTTAAATCTGTCCTCAAATTCTCATGTTTGGATATGGATCTTTGAGTTTGTTTGGATATTTATCTTTGAGTTTGTCCTATAAAACACACACACACACACACATCCATGGCATCTTGTTAGTTACTTAATATTAGCATCACCTCTCTCTCTCTCTCTCTCACACACACACACACACACACACACAAACATCCATGGCATCTTGTTAGTTACTGAATATTAGCATTATTAGCATTTCACCTCTCTCTCTCTCTCACACACACACATATCCATGGCATCTTGTTAGTTACTTCACTTCTTAAACACACACACACACACACACACACACACACACACACACACACACACACACACACACATACACATCCATGGCATCATGTTAGTTACTTAATATTAGCATTATTAGCATTTCACATCTCTCTCTCTCTCTCTCTCTCTCTCGCTCTCTCGCTCTCTCTCTCTCACACACACACACATATATCCATGGCATCTTGTTAGTTACTTCACTTCTTAAACACACAATATTAGCATTATTAGCATTTCACATCTCTCTCTCTCTCTCTCTCTCTCACACACACACACACACACACACACACACACACATATCCATGGCATCTTGTTAGTTACTTCACTTCTTAAACACACACACACACACACACACATATCCATGGCATCTTGTTAGTTACTTAATATTAGCATTTCACTTCTCTTTCTCTCTCTCTCTCTCTCTCTCACACACACACACACACACACACACACACACACACACATATATATATATCCATGGCATCTTGTTAGTTACTTAATATTAGCATTTCACTTCTCTCTCTCTCTCTCTCACACACACACACACACACACACACACACACACATATATCCATGGGATCTTGTTAGTTACTTAATATTAGCATTTCATTTCTTAAATCTGTCCCCAAATTCTCATGTTTGGATATGGATCTTTGAGTTTGGATATTTATCTTTGAGTTTGTTCTATAACACACACACACATATCCATGGCATCTTGTTAGTTACTTCATATTAGCATTTGACTTCTTAAATCTGTCCTCAAATTCTCATGTTTGGATATTGATCTTTGAGTCTGTTTGGATATTTATCTTTGAGAGTCTGTTTGGATATTTATCTTTGAGTTTGTTCTATAACACACACACATATCCATGGCATCTTGTTAGTAACTTAACATTAGCATTTCACTTCTTAAATCTGTCCTCAAATTCTCATGTTTGGATATTGATCTTTGAGTCTGTTTGGATATTTATCTTTGAGAGTGTTTGGATATTTATCTTTGAGTTTGTTCTATAACACACACACACACATATCCATGGCATCGTGGTAGTTACTTAATATTAGCATTTCACTTCTTAAATCTGTCCTCATATTCTCATGTTTGGATATTGAACTTTGAGTCTGTTTGGATATTTATCTTTGAGAGTCTGTTTGGATATTTATCTTTGAGTTTGTTCTGGCATCTTGTTAGTTACTTGACATTAGCATTTCACTTCTTAAATCTGTCCTCAAATTCTCATGTTTGGATATTGATCTTTGAGTTTGTTCTATAATATTTTACTGTAAAAAGAAGAAATAAGGTTTGCCCTAATCTGGTGGGGTTTTAATTGAAGAAATGAAAGGTGTTTGATAGATTGAACTAAGTGTTCGATGAAATGACAAGAGAAGCAAACAATTTCAGAGCAGAAAAGCTTGAACTTGACGCCATTAATGGAGTTCTGAAACTTGCATTCTCATTAATGAACAAAGCATTACAATGACTGCAGTTATATAAAAAGATGTTAACTGTTTCTCACTAACCAACAAATTACATCAATGACTGAAACTGACCAACTCTAACAAACTTTACAGGTCAGCTTCTAGAAACTAATTCGGGCAGCTAAGTTAGTTACTAACTGATTTCAATCACAATCATTATTTCTGTACAAAGATTGATTAAGCTGATGTTAATCACGAGAGTAACAATATGATGTGTTAGGGTCTAGAGTTGTCAATGGTGCATAGTACAAATGCTTTTGATCTTGAGATGGATTCTTGAGACTGTGATGACTGGCATTTGATGAAGTGCGTATTCTAGCTTGAGCTAAGTGTGCTGATGTATTTTGATTGAGCTGATGAATCTTAATATCCTTAACATTAATTATTGATTGATTGTTACTACATCAGTAGAAAGCATGTTGTAATGCATGATTCCTGTGCTCAAATCCTGTTGTATTTACCAATTACACTCATGATCAGTGATCACTGATATGTTTACACTCTTCTGTTTATCAGCTCTGGACAATTATAAAATGCATTGATGGACCATGAAGATAATACATCAGTTTTGTCAAATCATTCTAGTCATGTCTTCCTTTTTTTGGATTATTTATTTTTACACCCATTTAATGCCATCTCTGTTAATCATGCACTGAGCTATAGAACATTACATCCATTTCACTTTATCTTTTTGTGTCCTTTTTACAGAAAGTATCATGGACACCATCTAAGGTCATTGCTCGGCTGGGAAAAGAAATAAATGATAAGAGGTCATACCTTTACTGGGCATACAAGGCAAGTATTCAGCAAAGTTTAGCTTGATATTTTGACCAGTCTTTTTTTTTCATCATAGCATATAGATCGGCATCCCTACCTTCAATATTAACCGTCTTTTATTCTTTTTATCTGAATTTCTTGCACATCTGCTCAGCAATGCCTGATATATTAATATCAAATATGAGGTGGCTTATTTTACTTCCAAAATATGTTCGATATGCACTGAATTTATTTAATATTCTTTTTGGATATCTGCAGAACAACATTCCGGTCTTTTGTCCAGGCTTAACAGATGGGTCATTGGGGGATATGTTATACTTCCATTCCTTCAAAAGCCCAGGTCTGATCATCGATGTTGTACAAGGTTGGTGTTTCTTGCTTCAATTCAATCCTTGATGGTAGTTAATGGCGTGAGATTTCAATCTGAAAACAGCTACCGGATTGAACAGATATTAGGGCCATGAATGGTGAAGCTGTCCATGCAAGTCCTAGGAAAACAGGGATGGTAATATTAGGTGGGGGATTACCTAAGCATCATATTTGCAATGCCAACATGATGCGTAATGGTGCAGATTATGCTGTCTTCATCAATACGGCCCAGGAGTTTGATGGGAGCGATTCTGGAGCCCATCCTGATGAGGCTGTGTCTTGGGGAAAAATTCGTGGTTCTGCTAAAACTGTGAAGGTATCGCTTCATTATCTGTTCACTTGGATGGCTTGTTTCATTCCACTTCTTGTATGAGAAAGCGCAATAGACACAATTTTGATTCTTATCGTATTTAATCAGGTTCATTGTGATGCAACTATTGCTTTTCCTTTGCTGGTTGCTGAAACATTTGCCGCGAGAAGATGCGCTCATACAAAATTAATTTGAATTTCTGGCTGAGTGAAATTTTAAATTGATCCTACTTAATTACTAATCCTTATGAAGCTATTATTTGGGTAATTATGTCAGGTAAACCTGATAAATGCCTAAATATATTGCAAGGGCACTACTTAATAGAAGAATGATGCGGCATTCATAATCCTGCAGAGGAGAGGAGTCGAGTCGCCACTGCAAGAAAACAATTGATTTATTTTGTTTCCATTATTTATATTGAATGTATCAAATCAAATTCATAGATGTATTACTAGGACATAGTATGAATGCTTAGAATTTACTGTTGATGCTGTCTATTTGTCTTCTCTCACTTACTCTGCCTACTGTGGATCTCATATTCGCAATCAACAACCCCAAATGTGCTATGTTACTTGTGTATGCATCAACTCAGAAACACAAGAAGTGTATGCATGTCGTAACAGCACCCTCTTTTATTTTTTTCACGTTTGGTTTTAATTTCAGGTCATAAAAATTGAACCTGACATGGCTAGAAGGTATGCAGCCTCATCATAATAAAGTTTAAGTTTATTGAGTAACACTTTTTTTTTTTTAACTTTTCAGAAAATAGAGCCTAAAGACACCACTATATTTCCCCCCCTGCCAAGTTCCAACAGCTGTGTGCTGTCTTTCAGTCGTTCACACACGCGCACACACATACACATAAGAGTTCAATGGACAGTTTCAATTAGACAGGGAGATGTTGAAGCAGAAAGAAGTATGGTAAATACGCCTGCAGACCGTGATCCCATCGTCTAAGGAGACATGAGAAATTTGGATACGAGGATCGGCAGCAAGTATTTGGTCTAAAACTCTGGACTCTACTCTTCAGGCATTGCACCCATCCTCCCCAGAGAGTGTCGTCATAGATCACTACTCCACCCACCTTGATCAATTTCATCAACCTCTCATGGTAGCTCCAATTATTAACCTTGTCTGCATCCACATATGCATAATCAAAACTGCCCTCATTTTCTTTCTGCAATTAACAGATTCCAGAATTCAGAATAATAAAGTTTGAAAAGGTTTGTATATATATATATATATATATATATATATATATATATATATATATATAGAGAGAGAGAGAGAGAGAGAGAGAGAGAGAGAGAGAGAGAGAGAGAACATCGATGTTTACTTGCATTTGTAGCTGATCCAGGCCTGGTAGAGCCTGAGACTAGGAATTCTATCTTGTCTTCAACTCCAGCTCTTTTAATGATTGGTAATCCTATCTCATATGACTCACGGTTCAAATCAATGGCTATAATCTGCAGCCATGAGTAAGTTACAATAAAACTTCTGACTATATATATATATATATATAGAGAGAGAGAGAGAGAGAGAGCTGTTTACGTTGATCGATTACATAATGTTGTGTAATATATTCCATAAGGTTGTGATAAGGTTCTTCAACATTGTTAAGTGCCGGTGATGAATAAGATTCGTTACCTTACCATCGTCAGGAATTGAAAGAGGAGAAGAGAATATCCAGTGAAGATTCCAACCTCAATTGTTTTCTTTGCATCTACTAGCTTCAATAGCATGGCCATTAACTGCCCTGAATCTGGTGCAGTACCCAGCGTTTTTCTGCACATTTACATGACAAAAATATTTGAAAATCTTTATTGCTCATTTTCAATGCATTTCAAGTGGATTTCACCAACAAGTTTAAAGAGTATTTTAAAATTTAACACCAGCTACTTATTTTGAACACCAAAAGGAAAGTATCTATTCATTGTACTGTGTTTAAGTAGAATTTCGATCGTTACGGTATAATTTCGAAAAGAGGCTGTAAGAATTTGTAAAAGAAGAAGAAATACCTTGGATGGGAAAAAGTAACATCCCGTATCTCTTGGGTACACACTAGTCTCCAGGACATATGTCACGTTATTAGAACATCATGTGTTAACAAGTTAAACCGCCAAAATATGAGAAAAACAGAGAGAGTGGGATAATATATTATACCTGGTACAGCTCATCAGTTTTCTATAGTCCCTTTAAAACACTTTTTGCATGTTGTTTTGTGTTGTTTTCCATTGCTCTCTGTCTGCTTCCAGCAACAAATTGTTTTACGGATTTTACGGAGATAGGAGCTTCTCTATGCAATTGTACAATCCTGATATGAAGGATGATTTGCTACATCTTTATCGGCTACATTTTTGTCGGCAACTTGCGATTTAAATGAAGAAAAAAGAAAACTTTTTTTTCCTTCTTTTGAAATACGGTACCATTGTGGATTAGAGTGTCGAAACCTGTCGAGATTTGATTCTATAAGTACGATTCGGTATACTATTCCCGCTTTGTGTCTTTACGGTTTAATAGGTAAAGGTGGGATAGATGATAAATAACTTCCGAGTGATGCTTTTACCAATTAAAATAAAAAGTTCTAGATGATATATGTTTGGGTTCGAAAAATTATTAGCACTATTTTGATGGGGTTTTGCGTAAATATTACCACATTAATAATGTATGTTTTAAAAGGCACCAATTAATGTGTTGAGACCAAAATACCTCAAAAGTAAGTTGTCGTTTTCAACGTGAGAGAGAAAAAAAGTTTAGTGACTTTCAAGCGACCAGAAGTGTACCAACGATGATGATATTAACAGTGGAGTAACTGGAGAGCAGTGGAATATCCATCAAGAAGATTTGCAATCGATCGAGGTAAGTTGATTTTGATTTTGATTTTGATTTTGTTGTTCAGAAGTAGCATTGCATGTTAGATCTGATTTTTGTTGATTGAACTTGTAGATTATGGTTGATTTAGGGATCTGAGAATGGTTGTGGTTTAGGTTAGGGTTTGAAATGAGGCATAATATTTGTTGAGGAAGATGAAAATCTAGGTAGCTGAGACTTTTTTAACAAGACACGAGCTTTTTTGTAGTAGAATCGAGCTTATTTGATAGAGTTTCGAGGATTTATTTTTTTGAAAATTAGGTTTAGTTAAATCAAGTATATTTATAGCAAAATCGAGCCTTTTTTTGAATATGATCGAGCTTATTTTAGAAAGAATCGAGCATATTTTTGAAAGAATCGAGTATATTTTTGAAAGAATCGAGCATTTTATTTTTAAAAATTAGGTTTAGTTAAATCGAGTATATTTGTAGCTAAATCGAACATATTTTTGAAATAATCGAGCATATTTTTTAAAGGATCAAGCATTTTTTTTGAAAATTAGGTTTAGTTAAATCGAATATATTTGTAGTCAAATCGAGCATATTTTTGAAAGAATCGAGCATATTTTTAAAAGGATCGAGCATTTTTTTTTAAAATTACATGTAGTTAAATTGAGTATATTTGTAGCCAAATCGAGCATATTTTTCAAGGGATCGAACATTTTTATTTTTTAAAATTAGGTTTAGTTAAATCGAGTATATTTGTAACCAAATCGAGCATTTTTTTCAATATGATCGAGCTTATTTTGGAAAGAATCGAACATATTTTTAAAAGAATCGAACATATTTTTAAAAGAATCGATGATTTTTGTAAAAGAAAAGAGAATTTTAATTGATGAAACCGAGCTTTTTTCAGTTTATTTATGTGTGTTTTTGTGACATTGCAAATGAGGAATAAGATGAAGGATTTTCTTAAGACTCCAGAGGGAGATTGGTAAGAGGAGAAACTGACTCGACATGACCATTTTGACGCCCTCGATCATATAGACGACACACTGAACCGAGTCCTTGAAGATTTTACTGTTGAGGACCGACGTCGGTTCATGACATCCTGTTTTGGGCATTTTATGTCGATGCATCGACGAATGAATTTTTCGGGTGCTGTTATCCATCAACTGTTGTTACGGGAGTTACACCATAATGGGCCAACAGATGAGATGCGGTTCCTGTTAGGGAATCATTTGGTGAGGTTTTCGAAGGTAGAATTTTGCCTCATCACCAGATTACGTTTTGGAGTCATACCGGACACGAGCATGTATGCAGCAGTGGAGAATGACATATATCAACGACACTTTCCTAGAGCCGATGAGGTATCATTTGAGGAGTTGATGGTTGTTCTCACCCTCAGAGAGTTTCAGGAGGCGTACGATGTTGTGAAGCTCTGTCTCATCTATATGTTGAACTGGATACTGATGAGGTTGGATGAGAGATTCAAGATTCCAGTTTTGCAGTTTCGACTGGTAGAGGACCTTGCTGCCTTCGATACGTTCCCGTGGGGTGCCCATGTGTATAGGAATTCTATTTGTTCATTCAAGCATGCGCTACCTCTACGACGTGAGGGGTTCGAGAGACGCCAGCAGTCACAGGGTACTGATGTACATACGGTGGAGACGTACAATATTTATGGTCTATCTCATGCCCTGTTGGTAAGAACTTTGAATTACAACATGTACTTTATTTTTTGTGTCCTAAATTTTATGGATTCTTATCGTACTTATCTTTGATGCATATATTTTCTTTCAAGGTGATCCCCAATCTGGGCCTCCAGTTTGGTGCCCGGAGGGATACATACATTTCTCCCTATATTTTGAAGTGGGAGTTGACCAAACAATCGAGAGGGAAGAAGCTGACCAAGATTTTCAGTGCGAGGGTATTTATTTAATTTGTTAATCTTTATATTAGTTACTACTAAGTATACAATGACATTATTTTAAGTAAGCTTTCAGATGTTTACGAGGATGAAAATCGTGCACATTAGCTGAGACGGAGGCACCGTACTTCGTAGGGCTAAATGAAGGGGGAGCCTGTATATAGCGGAGGACAAGCTGTAGCTTCCGGCTTCAGTCCCTGATCAGTCTACCACTGGCGGGGGCAGTGGGACAGAGTGTTCTGACTTGGAGGATGGGGCTCGGAGGCCTAGTGACGGAGGCTTCTGACCCGGAGGGTGTGGGTTTCATGGCCATGGACAATGAGGGATATAAGCCAGATCCTCGGCGAGTGAGGCATAGACGGGTTCAGTTTACCACCCTCGGACCTGCTACATCTAGAGGAGATTCCTGTGCCGGCGTTAGACTTGATGGAGAGGTAAGTTGAGATGACTGTTTTGTTTTTTGTTAACGTAACCTGTTGATTGTTTTAAGGACCTCGATTTTATGATTGACTTATTTCATGACAAACCACACCACATTGGGGATGATTGTGTAATGGGTAGCTTAGGCCCTCATTGACAAGCTTCCAAGCATCTCCATGACTTCAAGAGCAAAAAGTATATTCATTTGACTTTGCCTCTTGAAGAGTTTAGATGCACACACACACTTCATGCATGATTTGTATCAACATGCATTTATGTCCTATTGCTTATGTGTGCATCCTTACTCACAATCACACTTGCACTTCATACTTAGTTTTAAGTGTGTTTTGTGTGTGTTTAATTCGTATTATGTTGCTTGATCGGATACGTCCACACGTGCACGATGGTGTGCTCTTTTTAGCGCAATGAGAGACCTTTGTAGTCTCCACTACGCGGGTCAGTGCGCGGGTAGGCTACCTACGCAGTACCCTACCGGCACAGTACCCGCACACTGGCTTGGTGAGGGACTTTTCATCTCTCGATTTCAGGTCATTGCGCGATATAGCGTGACTATACGTGGGTCACTGCGCGGGTATGGACCCGTGCACTACGCGGTTCTGGGTTGAAATTTATCAAAACGACGCAACTTCATTTACGCCTATATATATGTTATCTTCTCGCCCATTTTGACCTAGAACTCTGAATTTCCAGATCTTAGTGAGAGAAAGAGTTCCCTTAGTGAGAAAGCACCAAGATTGCTTTTTTAACTCTCTAAACCCAAAACCCATCTCCATCTTGCATCATTCTTCATCATATGAGCATGGGTCTTCATGAATTCATGACTAGGTAAGTTAGAACTACATTAAAGTTCATTTATTGTTGTTCTTACTCTAGATTAGGCATTTATTGCTTGATTAAGCACCTAGGCTATATTTATTGTATATATTTATGAGTCTTGATAACATGATTGAGTTTGTTTGTTGATATCTAGAATTTAGGACCATATTGCCCTTCTAGCTAAGTCTTTATGCATTGTATCTAGACCTTGATATTTATGCCTCTTTGATTGCATATCTTGATTGCATATTTATTGCCCTTGATTATATGTTGTGACTGTTGGAACCCCGTTAATTGGTAACGCAACAGAAGTAGGTTTTAAAATTTTTATATACCGATCGTAAACAATCTGGAACCAGTGAACTTGAAATCATAATTTTTCAGAACTAATACATATTAATTATTACAATAATAAATAAATATGTAAACACATGAAATTGTAATCAATATAATCAGAAAGAGAAAAAGGTTTTACCAACGTTTGGAGGCTCCTTCATTTTATGATATGCTCATTGTCTGAACCACTCAATCTTCCTCGTTATATCTCGGAACTGGTAACTGCGTGTAAGCGCGTCACGGTCTCAGGAACTTGAATGGAGGATGTAGAGAAAAGACTTAAAGAAACTCTTTCTTCTTAATCACCGTACAACCCTTGCTTTGATATTTTCACATGCATACAAGCAATTGCCTTTTACACTTGTTCACGTACAAACAAATTTGCTTCACAAGCCAAAAATCCTCTTGCAATTATCACTGTACGCTTTTAATCAAGTTTCACACACATACTTCTTACACAAACTTTCAATATCCTATACACATGTACCGATATCTCTTGTAGTTTTTGTTAATGTGTTGATGTATTTGATATTAAATTCACACACTACCAATTTGCATCATATGCAAATTCTTAGTTGTTGCATGTTTGTCTTCTCTTCTTTTATTGATCCATGCACAATTCTTATTTGTATCCTATACAAACCAATATATGTACATTTATCTATGTTGATTACTTGTTGATTGTATTTATCTTTAAAAAAATATTTAAAAAATATATATACTTATTTATTTATTTATATTTTGATAAAACTAATTAATTACAATCTTTTAGAATATCTCATATCTTTAAAGATATTAATCAATTTGTTTTGAATTCAAACTCTTTAAATTCAAAATTAAATATCTAATTTAATAAAAAATAAAATAATCAAATTATCGTATCTTTAATTAAGTATCAATCAACACCCTCCAACTAATAATTAATTACACAATTAAATAATCTAATTATTTAATTAACATAATCATTATCATTTATTAATTAAATAATATCATTATTCAATTAATTTCTGAATAAATACGTGTCACTTTTATAACATAATTAATTGGACTGTCCAATTAATTAACCGTGACCCTTGTTACATAAATCGATAGGGCTAGTAAGGGGACCTAATGGACCCACAGTATTTTGAGCTTCAATAATCATCGGAATCATTAATTAAACTCTTTAATTAATATTCCTTGATTATTAACTCCAATGTTATTCCACTAAAAACCCGAAGCTGCACTCTCTCAACTGCAGACACTTTTACACTGACCGAAACAATTCAGTATATATTGATATAGCTATTACACATGGTGTGATCCTCCACAGTAGTTCATAATTAGAGCTGAGTCATAATGTCCGTTATACCCCTATAATTACATATATCCTTTAAGTACCGTTGATTCTCTAATGGACAATAAATCATATTTCCTCATGTAATTAGGAGATCACTCATATTATCCAAGCCCCGAATCAACCCTTAAGGGAACTACCATCTACTTCTTACAAGAAGAAGTGGATTCCACTATTGTGTATAAACTTTCCTAGCCATAAGCCAAACCGCAATCCCAACATACAGAGTATATTGATCAGGAAATGCATCCGACCTCACTCATGGTATATCAAAGACTACGATCTAACCTGAAGGAGTCGATAAGACACTCAGGATTAAGATCACCCACATATAACCATCATTAGTTGATATATAAGAATCTCATCGGTAAACGGATCTTGGTGAGAGATTCATATAGATCATGACCCAGTCCTATATGATCACATCATACAAGGTGCCTCAATTCCTATATCTCATATGATTGATTCAGGATATAATCACCGTACATTACAGAATGGACCGTAACTGTAGATTAATCACAAATAAAGTATCCAACTTTATTTGCTATCTATGGACTCTTAAGATTGCACATCTCTAACTATATCCATCCGTATATGACACTCATATACACAGTTCGAGATTAAATCCGGTAATCTTGGATGTTAAATATATGCACAAGTTATAAAATAAACAACACAACAAGAATGAATTGAATTTTTCTTTTATTTATTTTATAAATCCATTTACAAATTACATCTTTAGGGCATAAACCCCAACAATCTCCCACTTGCACTTAAACATGTGAGGCATATTTCGTAACCCTAGACTATCTAGGTGACTCAAAAACACTTTAGCCGGTAAGGTCTTCGTAAATGGATCAACATGATTGTCTTGTGAGGCTGTATTGGTGATGTTCACAACTCCTCGTTGCACTATCTCTCTAATGAGATGACACTTTCTCTCTATATACTTCCCTATTTTGTGGCTTCTTGGTTCTTTAGAATTGGCCACAGCACCACTGTTATCATAATAAAGTATGATGGGTTTATCCAGATCTGAAACAACTTCCAGATAACTTAAGAACTTACGGAGCCAAACAACCTCTTTAGCAGCTTTACAAGCGGCTACATATTCGTCTTCCATGGTGGAGTCAGCAATGCAAGATTGCTTGATACTTCTTCACACAATGACTCCACAACCCATGATGAATACTGATCCAAACATGGATTTCCTAGAATCTTTGTCTGACTGAAAATCAGAATCTGTGTATCCTAATTGGATCAAATCCTGTCTGGAATACACTCGTATATAGTTTCTTGTTCTCCAAAGATACTTAAAGAATAGTATTAACAACAACTCAATGATCCAATCCTAAGTTGGACTGGTATCTGCTGACTACTCCCACTGCATATCAGATGTCCAGTCTTGTGCATAACATAGCATACATGAGATTATCTACTGCTGATACATAGAGTACACGTCTCATATCCTCAACTTCTTGAGGTGTCTTAGGACACTGTTCCTTAGACAAGTGAACTCCATGTCTGAAGGGTAAATTACCTTTCTTGGAGTTTTTCATCGAAAATCGCACAAGAAGCTTATCGATATATGATATTTGAGACAATGCTATGAATTTGTTATTACGATCCCTTATAAGTTGGATCTCTAGAACATAACTCATTGAGGAGGATCGACAACAGCAGCACCGAGAGTTGCTGGATATGATTCGGAAGAGCGAAAAGGATTGACAATAGCAGCGCTGGGAGTTGCTGGCATTGATCATGAGGCTTCATGGCTCGAGGATGCATAAGCACATGGATGGTCCACCTGGTCCTAATCTAGAATTTAGTCCTGGAGACTGGACACGTGGGTAAACGGGGAGGGGTGAAGGGGTGGACAGAAATGACCGGTGGACGTTGAGAGGATCCACCTACCGGGGGACAGTTTTGGAGAGTAAGGTTCAGCTATCTACCGGGGATACAGGGCCTGTCGGGGCCTGTTACACGTATAACAGTTCTCTCGAACCTCCCGTTGATCGAGCGCTAGCCATCCCCTCAACCTCCCCTATCGATCGAGCGCCAACCGTCCCCTCTACCTCCCCTATAGATCGAGCGCCACTTCCCCCTCCCCCCTCCACCCCTACACCGATCCAGCCATAGCGGTCCCCTCCACCCCGTATATCCGTAGAGTCCTAGCAGTCCCATCCACTCGATATAAGGAGTAGTGTTCCTCATCGCAGCACACCCCGGAAGGGGGAGTTCAGCTCGGGAGGCACTTATACAAGCGCGGTTGGCAGTTGCTCAGCCTGTTCACAGATCCTTACTGATCGAAGGGAGTGAGGGTAATACCTCAAACAACGAACCACGTTTTTGATCCCCATAGACTGGTAGACGGTGAACAGTTGAAGGCTTACAAAGCCTTCAAGAGGAACATAAACGGGGAATGGTAAGTAAAACTTTATATATTTAGATGCCAATATTTTTCTTTTAAATTAATTAATTGTGTAGCTAATGCAACAATTATGCATACGTGATGTGGACGTGTTGCAGTCAGTTGATGCAGTATGGTTATATCGGATCCATGCCAACTTTATGGACTTGGAGGACGAGGTACGTGCGTTATGCAATTTTTCTATTTTATGTTTGTCTTAGTAATGATACACTCCTAACACTTTATAACTTGTATATATTCCCGACATATGGACGCGTACCTCTATATTCTTCAAAAGCGTCAGCGTGCATTCCCCGTTGTGTACAACCAGAACATCAACATATTGAATACGTAGTTTTATGTAAGTATTTAATATGTACTGATTACACATGTTAGTAATTTATTTTGTAAAACATTAATAACTTTCTGTCCATCAAATGTTTGTATAGTCATTCCTGGAGCACCGGTGGGGGAGAATGATGCCTTGTGATGCTCGCGGGAATATCACTACGGCGTGGTGGAATGTGTTAAAGTTCTGGTGGTCCGATGAGGACCTTACGACAGTGCATGGTGGTGCCCCAAGTGGAATCCCTCCATGGCACGAGGTTGACATGTTAAGTGTTACTTGGTTTGTGATTTTATAATATAAATGTCTTTGTATATCCTAACACCTTATTGTTACGTTTACAGGTCCTGATACCGTGCAACATTGGGCTGTAACATTGGCTCTTGGTGACCGTTAACCTCACCATCGGGAAGATGTTCATACTGGACCCCTGAAGACAGGAAGTCCCAGTGCATGTCCGGAAGCAACAGGTAGCCCCCTTACACTGGTTTTTGCCCTCGATGTTGCATCATGCCGAGTTTCATACTACACGACTGGCTGGCCGTGAGACGTTTACGAAGAAGAATAAGCCCTTCTCTGTCAGCGTGGTGTCCGAATCACGTATCCCCCAACAAAATTGATCGTAAGACTTTCTTTTTCATTAAATTTGAGATTGTGTTATTAAAAACCTATTGTTTTATTAACGCATGCTAATGTGTCCAATTGTAGGGGTAACTGTGGCCCCACACGTTGAGATTGATTGAGTACTTATTGGCGGATAGAAAAGGTTTTGATTGGTCGGAAGAAGATATGTGGATCATTCGGGAGAAGATAGTTGTTGAGATTTTTTATAACTCCCAGCCCGCTTAGATGTTTGTAGTATTTTATTTATAATATATACCATTTTTTTTTGTACAAAAACAATTGAATTGAAAAATAATTTATTTGTTTTTTAGTTCCTGTTTCAACTGTCTAGAATCACAAGTAGAACACAAATTGAAACTCCTGTTTAATTAATATTTAAGTTAATGAACAAGTCATATGATTACAAATTATCACAATGTCAACAATTGAAACGCCTCCATTCATTTGATGGTGGAGTCCCTGTTAGGACACGTCTGTTTGTTATGTCAAACTGAATAACAGATGCTACACTTACGGCGGTATTCTTTAGGAACAACTCTGCTCGGACCTTCATTAATCAAAGGTGGGTTAGAACATCTCCTGGAGTTGTGCCTTGGTTGTCCACATCTTCTACAAGATTGTGTAGTTGTCCTCTCCGAAGACAAGACATGTTGACCCGCCCTAGGACGTCCTGCTTGTCTTCTGAAGATTGGATTTAAAACCACCCTCTCAGTGATGATGTCAGATGGCACAACCCAGGTGGAAGGATGTCCAACCGGTATAATAGGAACCGAGTACGCATCAATAAGTGTTTGTCTCTTGTAGCTGAAGGGAAAATCGCGCAACGGAAGCGTGAAAATTTATAAATT
This sequence comes from Dipteronia dyeriana, assembly GCA_032871835.1. Taxonomy (NCBI): domain Eukaryota; kingdom Viridiplantae; phylum Streptophyta; class Magnoliopsida; order Sapindales; family Sapindaceae; genus Dipteronia; species Dipteronia dyeriana. The sequence continues at coordinate 45,841,191 of CM065300.1, read as the reverse complement.
AGGGTTTGGTATAAATAAATTTTTTCCCCTTTTCAATAACAAGAATCTTAACCCTAGATTAATTGATGTATATAAAAAGTATTGTACCTTTTTCTCGTGACGATTGAACTAGCATCGAATTGAATCTGCAAGATCTTCCAATCATTCACGAAAGTGAATCACATAGGAGTGCGGGCTCCCTTTCTTTAAATTGTATACCTGAGGATGGAAACAAACAAAATCACTTTCTTTGTTAATCACAATAATCCTTCAAGAAGAAAACAAAAAACGTTATGTCAGTTGTGAATTATCAATCAATTTGATTGAAACTCGTGTGAACCTATATTCGATGTTGTACACAAAACCTTTTAATGTGTAGGCTACTAGTGCACTATCGAATACAAAATGTTATTTCTTTCTTTTCTTCTTTACTGAATTTCTCACACACCAATCTTTTGAGTTGGAAGAATTTATCTAGAGCAAGAACCAAATTCTCTACACTCAAAATTCCCTTTTGGTCGAAATTCTCTAAGAAAAATACCTTGGCTGAATTCTACTTTTAGAATTCTTGCTTGGCTGAATTTTTCTCTTTTGAAAACAACCTTAGCTTGGTCGAAATTTTCAGGAAGAAATTTCATTAGGTTGGCCAAAATATACAACCTATATTTATAGGTTCACAAATCCTCTCATAAAGAGGATTTACTTGTATTTTGTTTAGAAGACCTAGTCCTCTCATAAGAAGGATTTACTTGGTGTGTAAAAATCCTATCCTTAGGTGGATTTACTTGGTGACCAAGAATCCTTTTCCAAAAAGAATTCTTTCCTACACCAAGACTCTTAATCCAACTTAAATGGTGTATTTGTAACCATATTAAAGATTTCCTTATTTGACTAGATAAATAATTCCTTTTATTTATCTACTTATCAAATATAATCTTTAATATTAATTATACTACCAACAATAGTATAATATTAGGAGACATTCTCCTATTAGGAAAAAGATTTTGACTTTTAATTAAATAATTAATTAATTACCAAATTAATTAATTTCCATTTAATTAAATAATAAAATAAAAAACACTATATTAAGCTATTTTATATAGCATTGCCTCCCAACACATATACATTGACCAATATATTATTTTTCTTATTTTATTAAATCCATTGGACCTTAATAAAAAGTCTACATGTGAACTAGACTCATTCTTACAAAAAGAAACAAGTCCACATGCCTTAATACAATTCTAGATGGACCCCTAAATTGGTTCAGTAGAATATATCAAGTGATCCATGCAAGTTCGTGTGGATTGGGGATCTTGGCGGGCTATCTAAATTTAAGCTCCAATAGACACAACCCAATCACAATCAACAAATGATTCACTTAGATCCGATATATTAATTTTAGTTCATTCCAGTAAAGAACTAAAATTGAACTCTTAAATAAAGATATAATAAGTTAATATTTCTCATTCATACCCTAGACAACCTTATTGGAGAAAGTGTATTCTCGTGAAGAATATCAGTAATCGTCAAGAGCTCATAGACCGCCTATAGCTCTCCAAGTTACCATATTTACTCATATGACCACATTTTGAACTTGGATATTTTGACTTGTCCAGAAGCCATGTTTCAATAGACACTATTGAAAACTTAACGTTAAGATTTAATATCTAATACCTCAAAAAATCCATATGATGATATTCTATTCTCATTTAATAAATGAAGCCACATGTTCTTATCTATAAATGAAGTCCTCTATCGGTTAACAAATGAATACCACCAAACTATCGAGGATAGACTATGCTATATAATCGTACTCATTGATAGCTCATATGGTATCATTTGTAACCATAGGTCCATCATTTATCTCAGGATTGAGATAAACTCTCCAATTGTATTCAAGTGAAAACTTTTATCTATTGATGGTTCTAGATAAAGTATTTCACTGTGATCCAATTCAATGCACAAAAAATCACCATATACCATATATGGTATATGGTGATTTTCACTAGATTCTTTTACCCAAATACACCACACTTTGATGATTTTAGACTCATCATAACACATTTGATCCCACTCAAATGCTAGCAAAAGAATCTACAACTTTGACAAGATAAAGACCCTCAACATTTATCTTAAGTTGTGAATATTATTCAAGACTAACTAAAGAATTGTGTCTACCTCATACATATCTAGATGTATGAACAATTCTTCTTTTCTCATAGTCTTTTGACCTTATGATTATTTACTTTTGACAATTATACTAATTAAACTATAAATACTATAAGATTTGTTAAACTAGAAATCACTTTATTAATATGAAAAGATTATCAAATATATTATTATACTCTTGCTATCGAGCATAATCCCAACAGTAGCAGTCTATACACAAGGATGTGAAATCAAAGTTTCGCTCTCTACAAAAACAATGAAAATGATGAGATTCACGTTTCAGTAATATTAATCGTACACTAAAACTTATAATATACCTTGTGGCAGCGAGTGCGTGAGAACATGGAAAAATGTCCATTTGGAATTTATTGCTTGTGCAGGTCTTCCGGGCTAAGTTAACAATCTACTGTTTTCTAGACCGCTTCATCGAGAATATATTTTAGTACACTGAATTTACGGTCATATAACCGCACTTCTCCACACATTTTAGGATCACAAGATGTGCTGCGTCAGTCAACTGATGACCCATGGACTGTGCAACTCTACGTCGATCGTGAAACCAACATTGTAGCATATTCCTAATGAACTCTGCCAGAGTCAACATAGGCAGTTGCCGTGCAAATTTTAGGCATGGGTTTATACATTCTACAACATTTTTTGTCACTCCCGTGTGCCTTCTGTTGGCATAGTGTACACGAGACCACTTGTATGGACCGATAACATTGACATAATTATATGTATTTTGATGCAAGTTTCGTAACTCTTCCATGTACCGGTTATATTTCAACTCAGTGTACGCTCAGGCTGCTTTGTCCATTATTGCGGCAACATCCTTTCTGTGATATCACTTTTTAATATTTTCAGAAAAGTGCCAGCAACATATCGTATGAGTGGCATAAGGGAACACTTTAGAAATCCCTAGTTCAATGCTTGCATGTCGATCAGAAATGAAAACCAGATCATCTATATGACTAAGGGAACCTTCCAAGGAATCCAAAAACCACTCCTATGATAGGTTGTTTTCTGAGTCACCGTACCTAAAAACAATTGGATACACATGTTCATTCCCATATTATGCAGTTGCAACAAACATTGTACCCCAAAATCTTTCCTTTAAATGGGTACCATCAACGGCAATAACTTGACTCATACACCTCTAGAATCCTCTAAGTGAGGCACCCAACAATATGAAAAAGTAGAGGAATTTACCTTATTCGTCGTACTGTAAGTCGATGATTGTGTCGGGATTTTTTTGTTCCAACACGTAACTGAATGATGGCAGCAGTTGGAATGTTTCCTCATGCGTTCCATAAGTCAGTGACAACGCATAATCGAGGGCTTGATGTGCCTTACTGTACCTGATTTGGATGCCATACATTGTTTTCATGTCAGTGATTATGTCATTCGGACACATTAGTCGACCATCTTGTTGTTGAAGTCTAGGTGCAACCACTTCTCCAATTATGACTGCACTAGTTTGTTAGTGGCGGTGGTGAATCTCCTTCGACGGACAAGTGTGTTCGTTGACAAACTTCTTACTTGGAAGTATGTCACTTCATCTCTCCTCACCGCTCTTAACTTCCACATACAGTTATCCATCAAACAAACCAGATGTAACGTTGTCTTATTAGACATTTTCACCTTCCACTCGAATTTTTGCCGCATTGCAAAATGCCTAACCAGTCTCTTCAAATCCTTTTTAGTAGGAAAAAATTGCCCTTTATATATCATGCTTGTAGGTTCATCTTCTACCAAGTTCCTACTTCCACTCATACCAAACGAGTATGATTCTACTCCTGGAATAACCCACGTTGTGGCATTATCAGAATCAGTTGGAGTTATATTAGGTCGGACTTCAGAGGTCCCAACTATATTTGTTGCACTGGAACTACATCCGTGTACACGTCTTGCACGTCTTTCCGTTTGGACAGGTTCTTCATCTTCCTCATTGTTCGTTACATTATCTACCGAATGCAAATTTACCTCATTATCCACCTCATGAATTTGGCCCAACATTCGGTTCATTGTTCCGCTCATTGTTCATGTCATTGTACATCTTATTGTATTGGTGGTTATACTGCCCAACATTCATCTCAATTTGACAACCAAAGAAATCGTCAAATTGAGGTCTAGCTATATCACCATGGTCGACTACTTTCGGTGGGACACTACACATGTTTTGCTGCCTTTCGATCTCACTTCTTTCTGTGAACAACTGGTTGCTTCTGCTAAACGATCGAAATTGTTGGGTGTTTTCACGAGGAGGGATATCTTCAGCTATCACATCTCCAGCTGCCCTCTCAATTAGACTAACACATACTTGAGGGATCACCTTATCTTCCCCTAGCATAAACTGAACATCATCATCGTTTCTTATAAATGTGTGACATGTTGTCTCAGGAACAATTGATATAGACTGTAAATCAATAATGTATTTGTTCACATCGTACTTCACAACGGTTTGCAAGATCGACACTAGTTCTTCGTAAGTCATAGTCTTTGACACATACAATCCTTGGTTATCAGAACCTAAAAACCTCTGACTTCAATCGGGTAATTACTCCCATTGACCGTTATAAGATATGAATATTTTCACCCGATCTATTGTCCTGTGAAAATCATCATCACAAACCTTTATTAACAAAATAAAAAATATATTACATTTACAATTAATAAGAATTAAAAAAATTTCTTAACTGTAAGGGATCAATCACTTTTTTGTATGGGATCGATCATTTTTTTTATGTGTGACCAAGCTTATTTACATAAGAATCGAGTTTTTTTGTAATGGATCGAGAACTTGGTAAGGGATCGAGCTATTTTGCAAGGAATCGAGAACTGTTATAAAGGATCGGGTTTTTTTGTAAGGGATCGATAACTTTTTCTGAGGGATGGTCGAGCATATTTTTCAAATAATCGAGTTTTTTTCCAAATATAAAAAGCTGGGTCCAATATAAAATAACCTCGATTCTTCTTAAAATAATCTCGGTCACACATTAAAAAAGCCTAGATCTATTAAAAAAACGTCGTAACCTAGAGATTAAATGATCATACATGTTCATATAAAGATTGTAACAACATATCATAAGCAATTGAGACATTATTAAACCACACATAAATACATACATAATATCTGAAATGCATGAAAAAAAATATAAGTGAAGATTAGAAATATTTGTTACCTTCTTGTACAGAATCTGGAGAGAGACAAGTTTTTTAGAGAGAGAGATGAGTTTTAGATCTATTTTCAGATAACTTTTTTAGAGAGAAAGACTAGTTAAATCAATGTCTTTGAAAGAATAAAGTTTACGAACAATTTGAATATTTCATCATAATATATATATTTTAAACTTAAATTATTAAATTAATAATATTCTTCTAACACAAGGTAAAAAATACGACATTCCAAACAATTTCTACCATATATTTTTATGCCGTTAAACTTTTATTTTCTTTAATGACACCATGCCATTATTTGTAGTCAATGATATTATTCGTGGCGTATCATTTTGATGCCTGGCTTTTGATTTTCTCGGAAAAAGTAATGACTGATACGCAATTAGAAAAATCAAAGAATGACTTTAATTTAATCAAGACAACCAAGAGAAATCCATGGTGACCGTGATTCTATGCCTCTGTGCAAGGAAAAAATATATTCTATTATGTAAAAAAGTTCACATATGATAGTTTTGTAACACTTTTAACTGATTATCACTAACCAACTCACTAAAGAATAATAACAATAATTATTATAATAATTATATGACACTTGGTTGATACATTTTTGTAGACAACTTGTGATTTAAATGAAGAAAAAGGAACAATTTTTTTTTTTATTTGAGGGAGGCTAGAATCACTCTACACGATCCCTACCCACTCTATCAAGTCACCTATCCACTCTATCAAGTCACTCGCTCTGTTATATGTGGACAACGTTTACTTTTGATATTAAATTTAGAATCATCATAAATGATTTGATTTTTATTTTATTTACAATTCAAACTAAACAATACATTTAGAGATTGAGAGATGCAGTTAATGGTGTATACGGTTCGATTCGATTCGATTCGATTCGGTTTTGATTAAAATAGAACTGAACCGAAAATATTTTGATTTATCTAAAAGTGAACCGGTTTAAACCGAATAAGAAATGATAACCGAACCGAACCGAACCGAACTGAACTGAACTGATTTGAATCGGTTCATTTCGGTTTTGGGCCTAATGGGCCTTTTTTAATTGATGGGCTAAATGAGTTTTTTTAATAATTTTTTACCTTTAATGGACTGTTGTTAGTTGTTACCTTGTTGGATTCTAATTTTGGATACAAGTTTGATAAATTTTACTAGCCCAAACCCAAATCAAATATAACTAATAATATTTAAGTTATACTTTATTAAAATCACAAATTAAATAAACATGAAATTACATACTACAAACATATCTCCATAGAAGACATACATCACTTCACAAGTGACATACAATTAAAATGTCCAATATAAAAAGTAAAAACTTTAAATCATAAATTCAAACTCCAAATAAAGTTTACAATCCAAATACAAACTCCAAATAAATACTACAGTCCAAATACAAACTCCAAAGAAATACTACAATCCAAATCCAAACTTAAAATCAAAATTATAAAATAAATCCAAATCCAAACTTAAAATCAAAATTATAAAATAAGCAAGACTGCTAGGCTTTCCTGCATGGTTGCATTCATAAATAAAATAATAATTAGTAATGTCAGTTAAATAAGTAAGTTGCATCCATGCTATCAAACAATTATATGCATATACAAACAATTAAAGGCCTACCTTCATAGCTTCATTAATCATCCTTATTTTTATTCTCCATAGAAACATTCGTCACTCCACTTTCATACTCTACATTTAAGATTAAAACAAAAACAATAAACAATAAACTTTCATAGTAATATATAACATTAATAAAATATAAACAAATTTGATAATTCAACCTAAATATTAAATGTTTACCGGTTTCAATATTGATATAATGTTATAATAAATGAACCGATTCATCTTGATTTTGAGCATGCTCTTGAACAACATGCGGTTCAGCAATAGGGCAAGTTGCTTGCAACCAATTTCCGGTCAAAATTAACCCCTCAACTATTTTAGGAGTCAAAGAACTCCTAAATGGATCAAGAATGCGACCACCGGTGCTAAATGCAGACTCAGAAGCAACTGTTGAAACCGACATTGCAAACACGTCTCTTGCAACCATTGATAATATAGGAAACTTCAGTAAAGAATTCTTCCACCAAGCCAAAACATCAAACCTCTCATTCAATTTCTCAGCACGCTCCAACAAATACAAATCCACCTCACTTTTCCCTTTATTAATATCTTTTTCTTGTTGCTTCATTCCCCACAAACTATCCTCTTGATCAGTTGCCTTTAACCTACTGATTTCTAAGTCATCATTAGGTCTACCACCAACTCCAAATAAGAACACATCATCGGTTTGCTTTGCACCCCCACACGAACTACCATAAAATCTGTTATACCATTCATACAAGTCTAACAAGACACCTTTCAACTTAGAAATCATGGATTCAGATTCTTCCACACCAAAAATGGAATCAAACCGAAACTTCACATAACCCAATTTGTACCTTGGGTCAAGAACAACTGCCAAGATTAACAAGTTATTGGTTTTTTCTAAACCCTCCCAATACTTGTAGAATTTTTGTTGCATACTCAAAGCAACTTTACTCACAAGCGGATCTCTTTCAGTGGTTAATGAATTTAGTTGATTATGAATTGTGCACCAACTCTTAAAATAAATGTTGGATGTCACACGTAAAGATGCACTAAAATCCAAGGTAATATCATAAAAAGTTGCTAAGAAATTGATAAATACCTTGGTATTATCCCAATCATCAAAATTCGGGGGTCCAATCCGCTTATGGTCATTTTCATAATCTCTAAAATAGTTCACATATTGAATATCTTCCTCTCCCAATCGCTCAAATGCTTTTCTAAACTTCACTGCACTTTCCAATATCAAGTAAGTTGAATTCCACCTAGTAGGAACATCTAGCACTACCAACCCCTTAGTCCCAATCTTCTCATGTGCAACAGCTTTTTTAAATCGTTCTAGTCCACTGGGAGAAGATTTCACAAATTTCACTGCATTGCGAATTGCTACAATTGAGTCATGCAAATCTTTCAACCCTATCACCGACTATTAGATTTAGGATGTGTGCACAACACCGTACATGCAAGTACTTGCCCTCTAAAACCGCTCCATCATCTTGCCAACTATTTAATTTCCTAATCACATAATCAATGGCAATGATGTTTGCAGTTGCATTATCCACGGTTATTGTGAAAACTTTATCAATACCCCACTCAATCAAGACATTCTCAATACACTTTCCAATTGAATCTCCCTTATGATCAACTATTTGACTAAATCTCAGAATCCTTTTCTGCAGCTGCCAATCATAATCAATAAAATGAGTAGTGACAACCATGTAGTTAATATTTTGTATTGATGTCCATGTGTCTGTGGTTAGACAAACCCTCACCTTACTCCGATTAAAATACTTCTTCAACTTAATCTTCTCATCAATGTATAACTGATACAACTCTCTAACAATGGTTCTCCTAGATGGGAGATCAAATAGAGGACAAAGTTCAAAACAAAACCTACGGAATCCTCAATTCTCAACAAATCTAAATGGTAATTCATCAAGTATCAACATTTCTGCTAAGGCTCTCTTACATTTCAGCTGATCAAATTTTGACACCCCTAAACTACTCCCAAAACCTGATAAAGGTGGTTGTTTCACCAACACTTTTTGTGTTGGATCTACATGCCGATATTTTTTACACCGTTTAACAATATGTGTTCATATTTGTTGTGCTACAACCCGAGTCAAATGCATAAGAATCACCACAATACTTGCATCTAGCTCTTTCCTTCCCCTCTTGACTAACATATTCTTCAAAATGTACCCAACATTGTGACTTTTTTTCCCCTTTCCTACCACCTACCCGTATACCCTTTGAAATCTTTCCCTTTCCAATGGAGCTAGAATTCTCTAAGGTCTCAGGACCCGAGTCACTACTCCCCTCCATTGAATCAACATGATCAATCTCCATCTATCCATAATTTTATATACAAATAAAAACTAAAATAAGTAAAATAATTCAAACCAATAGAATATTCTATTGACTAATTGTGATTTGTGAGATAATGTAATTAAGCATATATAAAATAGAATTCGCTTTTAACAATTACTCATATCAAAGTATAATGTAATTAAACATATAACAAATAAAATCCACTTTTATCGATTATCCATATCAAAGTATATCTCAATTCTCAATCTCTCACTGTGAAAACAGAAAATCTGACCAAAACAAATAAATATTCCACTATACTCAAACATTTCAAGCTACCACACATCACTACCACACATCAACAAGTTATCCACAACCCTATTTATACCATAATCCATATCCACAGCCCACAACATATTTATATCAACAACTCAACAAGTTATCCACAAGGACCACAACTAATTTATATTTTATACCAATATACCATATCCACAACCTACATCACGTATTACTTATATATCAAATAGAATTCACTTTTAACAATTACTCATATCAAAGTATAATGTAATTAAACATATAACAAATAAAATCCACTTTTATCGATTATTCATATCAAAGTATATCTCAATCTCTCACTGTGAAAACAGAAAATCTGCCCAAAAACAAATAAATATTCCACTATACTTAAACATTTCAAGCTACCACACATCACTACCATACATCAACAAGTTATCCACAACCCAATTTATATCATAATCCATATCTACAACCCATAACACATTTATATCAACAACTCAACAAGTTATCCACAAGGACCACAACCAATTTATATTTTATACCATATCCACAACCTACATCACATATTACATAAATATCAAAAACTCAACAAGTTATCCAGAATCCACAGCACATATACATCCCACAACACATATATTTTTGTTTTCAAAAAAATAATAAATAACAGTATAACCAATTAACCAGCAACAACCAACACATCAGAGAAATGCAATATCCAAATCGACAAGTCCAAAACATAAAATTATTCGGCTGAATCCAGAATAAATAAATGAAGAATAGCTGGAGAAGAAAACAACTAACCAAATAAGCAACGAGTGGCAATGAGCGGCAATGAGCTTAAAGAATGCAAACCTGAAACCAGCAATAGAAGAAAAAGATTCAATTTTTAATATTTTAAAATGGAGAGTATACACATCAGTTTCAACACTGATAATACATTAATAATACATTGAGTTATTTGCATAAGATTGTATTGCTTGTTTATGAAGTTAGTGAATAACTCTTTTCCTCCATTGTTGGCAATGAATAACTCTTATATAGCAGGAGTGTGCGGCAATGAGCTTAAAGAATGCAAACCAGCAATAGAAGAAAAATATTCAATTTTTAATATTTTAAAATGGAGAGTATACACATCAGTTTCAACACTGATAATACATTAATAATACATTAATAATACATTGAGATTGAGTTATTTGCATAAGTGAGTACAAAGTACCAAGTGTATTATTATACTGGCATAGAATAAATAAATGAAGAATACTAGCATCGAATGTGCAAAAAAAAATAAGACAAACAAACGTTACAAAATTACTTGTTTCAAGAAGAAAATAATTAACAAAATAAGAAAACAAGAAGAGATTTGAGTCAAGTGAGTAGTGATAAACCTTCTTTGAGGTTTGAGTTGAGACGAGCAGAGAGTCAACCGGTGAAGATGACCAGATCGGAGACGAACGGCTCTCCGACGGAGATGAGAAGCTAAGATGACTGGCGAAGAGTGGAGACGAGTAGCGGTCGACTGAAAGAGAGGTGAGCAGCCGTTGTTGGTGAGCAGCGGTCGACTGAAAGAGAGGTGAGAGGTGAGCAGCGCCGCGGTGAGAGGTCAGAGGTGAGCAGCGGTCGAAAGAGATGAAGAATGAAAGTCTGAAAGAAATGAAATTGGTTAGGGTTAGGGATTTAGGTTTTTTTTTTTTAACTTATATATATACGGTTCAGTGGTTCAATTCGGTTTTTGATGAACCAAACCGGTTTGAACCGAAATTTTTTCGGTTTTTTATTTTTTAAACCGGTTTGAACCGAATTAATTAGATGAACCGAACCGAACACCCATTTTTTGGTTCGGTTCGAATCGGTTCGGTTCGATTCGGTTTCGAACCTAGTGCCCACCCCTATATACAGTTTAGCCGCATATGGATAAATTTGAATTTAAGTTCGAATCTTATCAATGATAAAAGGTTTTAAAAAAAAAATATAATCTAAATAGATGTATAGATAGATATTTTAAAATAAAAAATCAAACTAAACTATGGTTTTCTAAAATGCATTTTACTTATTTTGATTAAATTATTATTTAATCAATTTTTTTTTATAAATAAATAAATAATAATAAACAGGTCTGCTGTCACCTTACAATTTTTTTTTCTTAATTTCACAAATTATCGGGTTTGGTTGACCATTGATTTTTTAATACAATATATTATTTTTATTTTTAAATATAACCATTATGAAATGTCTATCTGAAGCTATTACGACTGAATTCTAAAAATACGGCCCATGGGCCCACACCGAAGTCTTCCCACACTTTAGTCTCACATAATCAAAGGTTTTTTTTTTTTTTCTCCTTCCATAAAGAAAAAAAAAAAAGAATCAAAGTTTTTATTTTTTTGTACAAATAGATGATAAATAGTGATGCTTTTACGGTTTTACCGATTAAAATAGAAGCTCCAGGTCCTATATGTTTTTATGAGGTTTACCTTTTATTTTCTTCAATGACACCAAGCCATTATATGTAGTCGACAGGGAGTGGCTGCTCTGCAGCGGACTGTATGATACAGTCTTATATAGTGCCGCATTAATTATTAAAAAAACAATGGTACGACCGGTTGAACCGGTTGTCACTATTTTTTTTTTTTTTAAATTTTTTTACAATTCTTTTAAATTTATATTTATAAATTTTTTAAAAATAAATTGAAACCTAAATAAAAAAGCTAAATACTTTAAAAATTTATTTAATTAAGATAAATTAATTAATTACATATTTTTATATAATTTATGATATTTTAATTTGTAACCATTTTTACGGCGATGATAACCATTTTCACGGTTCCAGTAACCGTTTTACGGTTTTGGTAACCACTTATTAATTTTTAGAATTTTGACTTATAACCATTTTCACGGTAATTGTAACCATTTTTACGGATTGAGTAACCATTTTACGGCATCGGTAACCAGTTTATAAATTTAAATATTATGACTTGTAACCATTTTCACGGCAATAGTAACCAATTTAATAGTTCCAGTAACCATATTACGGCTTTGGTAACCACTTTAAAATTTAAGAAATTTTAATTTGTAACTATTTTCATGGCATTAGTAACCACTTTTCGGCCTTGGTAACCGTTTATACGGGTTTAGTAACCATTTTTTATTTTTTAATATTTTAAATAGTAAAACCATTTCCATGGCAATGGTAACCATTTCCACGGGTCTAGTTACCATTTTACGGGTTTGGTAACCAAATTTTATTTTTTCTAAATTTTGACTTGTAACCATTTTCATGGCGATGGTAACCATTTGTAAGGCCATGGTCTGGTAACCACTTTTAAATATTTTTAATTTTTGACTTGTAACCATTTTCACGGCAATGGTAACCAATTCAACGGTTTTAATAACCATAAAACGGCTTTGGTAACCACTTTTAAATTAAAGAAATTTTGACTTGTAACCATTTTCATGACATTGATAACCACTTTACGGATTTGATAACCGTTTATACGGGTTTGATAACCGTTTTATATTTTTAAATATTTTAAATAGTAAAATCATTTTCACGGCATTGGTAACTATTTTCACAGGTCTAGTAACCATTTTACGGGTCTAGTAACCACTTTTAAATATTTTGAATTTTTGACTTGTAACCATTTTCACGAAAATGGTAACCAATTAAACGGTTTCAGTAACCATATTACGGCTCTGGTAACCACTTATAAATTTAAGAAATTTTGATTTGTAACTGTTTTCACGGATCTGGTAACCACTTTACGGATTTGGTAACCGTTATACGGGTTTGGTAACCGTTATACGGGTTTGATAACCGTTTTATATTTTTTAATATTTTAAATAGTAAAACATTTTTCACGGCAATGGTAACTATTTTCACGGGTCTAGTAACCATTTTACGGGTCTGGTAATCAAATTAATTTTTTCCAAATTTTGACTTGTAACTATTTTCACGGCGATTGTAACAATTTTCACATGTCCAGTAACCATTTTACGGGTCTGATAACAAAATTTTAATTTTTCTAAATTTTGACTTATAACTATTTTCACGGGGATGATAACCATTTGTACGGCTCCAGTAACCATTTTACAGGTCTGCAAACCACGTTTTAATTTTAAAATTTTTAAGTTGTAACCATTTTACAGCTATGGGAACCACTTTTTATTTTTTTGAAATTTTAACTTGTAACCATTTTCACAGCAATGATAACCATTTTCATAGTGCCAGTAACCATTTTACGGCTTTAGTAACCACTTTTGAATTTTTGATATTTTGACTTGTAACCATTTTCACGGCTATGGTAACCATTTTCACGTCTCAAGTAACCATTTTACGGCTCTAGTAACCGGTTTTTAATTTTAGAAATTTTGACTTGTAACTATTTTCACGTCATTGATAACTACTTTCACTGCTCCAGTAACTATTTTGCGGCTCTGGTAACCACTTTTTATTTTTAAAATTTGAACTTGTAACCATTTTTACAGCGATGATAACCATTTTCACGGCTCTTAACCATTTTACGGCTTTGGTAACCATTTTTTGTAATTTTTTATAATTTAACTTGTAACCATTTTCACGGCATTGGAACTTACATTTATTTGGTTGCTCTAGTATATATGGAGGAAAATCACTGATGCATCCCTTAACGAGCCTCTATCCGAATTTGGTTACCAAGGAAACACTACTTACACCGAATGAACTCGAACGTTTTAGAAATTTTTTTATCTCAGGTAAATTAGTATAGTCATAGCTTATTCCTTTATAATCATAACAGATTCTTTACTGCATAATAGAGTTACTAACTTTGTTTAATTAAGGAAGTCTGTGTTCCCTGACATGGTAGAAAATTGCTATGGGTGTATATGGCAGCATTGGATTTTATAGCATGTGCAACTGCTATTGTCTTTGCCATGATTGACTCTAGGAGCTAGCTATAATCTTTAGTGTTTGGATTCCGAAATTACTATGGTGGTGAGCATGCTCTTAACTTGTGCCCCAACAAGAAGAGGGTTGCAACAATTTTGTCGGAAAATGTCACCATAGCAATGGTAACCTTGTTTACAGCTCCAGTAATCTTATTCAGCTGAAAGTGAAGTATCTATTAGAGTTTTGTTTTATTTTTTATCTTTACATGGTGAAAGCGAAGGTTTGTATTATATTTTCATCTTTTTATTAACTCTCAGTAATATAACTTTTGTTGTTGCAGGAGTTAATGTCAGTTTTTTCAATTATGTAATTTTCTCATCCATTTTTTTTTCCCTTTGTATGTGTGTTTACATGGACTAGCTTATCTCATATCGTAGGTTTGTGTTTTACATGCTTGCAAGAATTTTAGCTTTCACTTTTGTGATCGGGAGACAGGAGGGGAGACCTTTCTTCTTCACTAGAGAAGCTTCTAAACCACACTTAATCAGTTAATTTAATAGATAAATCTTAATAGAGCCTAACTTGAGCCTAGGGTAGTATTTATCTTGGACATTTTATTGGAATTTTCATCTCAGCGGTCTAGCAAAACCTGATCAAGACTTGGTCGGCTTAAGAAAAAAAAAGTACAATTACAAATATAACTTGCTAAATTCTACTGATAAATATCTCCCTTAAAATCAATATAATTTTTTAATTTTTAACCTTCAGTAGGATATATAAGTGTATATGACTACAATTAGGTCAAATTATAGAGAAATCTTAAATTAGTTAAAAAACATGCAACACAATATACACATGGAGAAAGAAATCTCCTTGATCGTTTAATTTTTTTCTTCAATGTTTTCGTTTGTTTTGTGACCGGATTAAGGCCTATAAAAATCTTTTGATATCAAGTACTACAAATGAAATAACACCACAACACAAGGGTGAATGAAACTCGAAAGTTGAACCCTATCTCAAATAGGCAGGAGAGATGCACAAACATTCAAACAAGAATGGATGTATTCATTTTATAAAAACTTCTTTTAAAAATACTTTAAAAAAATCTTTAAATAGTTTAAACGAGTAAATGATCTAATTTTAGAATAAAAAATAACCTCCATGAAAGAGGAATACATAATATAATCTTCAAATGAAAAGAAAAGTCGACCCAGAAAAATTTGCTTAGTTTGCTAGCAACCATGAGGCTGTATATCGAATCAATACATCACAACGATCTTCTAATGTATTAACTCACTGTCAAGCCAAAACCCAAATCTGTAGTCTTTCTTTTTATGATCTATCTGTAAACATCAAATTTCAAAAAGCATTGTTAACAACCACAACTCAACAAACTCTATGTAAGGACCTCAATTTTATGATTGACTTATTTCATGACAAACTACACCACATTGGGGATGATTGTGTAATGGGTAGCTTATGACCTCATTGGCAAGCTTCCAAGCATCTCCATGACTACAAGAGCAAAATGTATATTCACATGAATTTTCCTCTTGAAGATTTTAGGTGCACACACACACCTCATGCATGCTTTGTTGATCTTGCATTTGTGTTGATATTGTTTATATGTGTGTATCTCTTCACAATCACACTTGCACTTCATTTATAGATTTAAGTGTGGTATTGTGTTGTGTTCGCGCTCGCACGATGGTGTGCTTGTTTTAGCACGTTGAGTGACCATATGAGAAGGTCTCAATCTTCTTTTGGTTTGGTTATATGGAGTAAGGTGTCTAGTTTCAAAAGAGTGTATTTCAATGATTTAAATGTTTTTCAATACTGATCTTTGTATGGTCTTGTGATCATATCTTTTTATACAATAATTCAAAATGAGTTTTGAAAATATATGTACAAACTATACACCCATACCTTTCCAATGGTATATTATTCGTAATATTTCATGACCGTTTGGATTGGTTTTGAAATCTCCAACGTGACCACAAAAACAGGGCATTTCTGTTGTTGTCCGTTTCTGACCTTTGGTCACTAAAATGATCATAACTATTTGTACAGATATCCAAATCATGTTTTCTAAATTGGAGTAGAAATTATACTTCCATACCTTTTCAACGGTATATTATACAAAAGGTTTGGATGTCGTTTGGTCATGTTTTGGGTCGCTTGAAGTTCGAGCTGTTGTGCTGTCTGGCGTGTACCGCGGCCTAGACCACTTTTGGTGCCATGCCAAACCAGCGACCTATGCAGCGGTAATGTCCAGCCGTGCCATGCTGCACAAGACCGCGGTCTGGACACTTGCCTAGGCCGCGGCATGCACAGCGGTCGTGACGAAACTTTGTTTTCTTCATCCAAAACGATGTCATTTCACTTGAGCATTATAAATACATCCTTAATTCATCTTCTTCACTAGAATGAATCTAAAAAACGAACCCTAAAGTGAGAGAGAGAGTTTCTTGAGAGAGAAAGCTTCATTAAAGCTTGATTAACTCTCCAAACCCAAAGCCCATCTCCATCTTGCATCATTCTTCATCATATGAGCATGGGTGTTCTTGGTTTCATCATTGAATATCTTTTATTGTTCTTCTTACTCTAGATTAGGTGTTTATTGCATGATTAAATACCTAGACTCTAGTTATTGCATATATTTAAGAGTCTTGATAACATGATTGAGTTTGTTTGTTGATAGCTTGAATTTAGGACATATTTGCCCATCTTGTTAAGTCTCTATGCATTGCATTTAGACATTATTGATTAAGTCATATTAATTGCATTTTGATGATTGCATTAATGACCATGCCATGCTTAATGACAATATATGTTGAAATGGCCTTGTTTGATAACTAGGATATAATGTTTGATAACTAGGATATAATGTTGCATAACTATATCTAGTTAAGTCTTTATGAACATTCATTTAGACATTGATATCTAGGAATTGTACTTAGTGACATTCTTAAATTTCTAGATAAGCATTTAGTGTTTTGCCTAGCATTATTTGCATGTTTGAAAATTTTATCATATTCACATAGGTTGTTGAACTCTTCATTGAGTCAATTCTTGTGGCTTCGGTGTGAAGTTGCACAAGCAAGGGAAGTCTTGCAACCAAGGGTGGGTTGACAAGCAATTGGTCGGGTGCCACTGTAAAAGGCTCAAGGGGGTAGAGTAGGAGGCGTTCATGCCAAGAGTAGTGTATCAGGGGATATCACTAGGGACTGAACCAAGAGTGGTGAGTGGCGAGTGGCGGTGTCCGTAGCCTGAGGTTGTCGAGAGTGAGAGTCCGAGTATCGCTTGAGGGTGTAACCTTTTATTCATATAGTGGATTTCTGTGACCGAGTGTGGCGCACTTAACAGCCCGTGGTTTTTCCCATTTGGAGGGTTTCCACGTATACATCTTGTGTTGTTTATATTTCTGCACTTTACACTTGATGTTGTATGTTTGTTTTATTGGGTGAATTTTGAATATTGACTAATCAAGCAAAATTGGCATTTGACTTGATTAAAACCTATTCACCCCCCTCTAGGTTATAGAAACACACGTTTTTAGGGAATTTTCATTGTACAAGACAAAAAAAAAAAACAAACAAAAAAACACAAACGAAATATATATAAAAAAGAGTTGTTTTTGAACATACTATATTAATCCTCACCTCTGCAGAAAGAATAAAATTGAGACCCATATTTAATCTGTCCTCCAGAAATGCAGCAGTGCAGCCATTGGAATCAATCTTCCCTCTCAAACGACACTGAAACAACCAACACAAAAGTATTTCTTCTTTAAATCAATTTTATAAACGCCAAATCTAAATATATTGTCAATCATCCTATACCAGGAAAGAAAATTTCTATACATAGATAAAACTAATCAAGAACAATTTCTTCTTTAGACTAAATTAAAAACCAAGGTATCCTAAAACTAAAATAGTGTCAATCATCCAATATTCACGGAACATACATATGTCTACGTACATACATTCATTTTCAAGGAATGCTGGTTAACCAAAACTAGTATATGACACCACATAAAATCACTTGTGTGGGTGCACCCACACATAAAGAGAAGAGAGGGCAGAGAGTAGTCAATTCATTGGAAAACAATGAAAACAAGAGGCATTCAAATAATTATCCAGTAAATTACTCATTGGAGTTACAACCCACAACATTTATACAACACCTTACTAAGATAGTGAGGTATTTGCCACAAGGTTCTTTCACATAAACTATAGAACCGTTTTTTCAAGAACAATAGTATATATACCATAAATTTCGAACAATCCATAGTATTTTACTCCCTTTTTAAAAGTAAAGAGTAACATTGAATATTTGTAACAGAAATGCTATAGAGACAAACTTGCACACACATACATTTCACACATTAGAACAACTGCAAACTTGTCTTTGTTTACTTTTTTATAGGAAACAAATTGAGAACATCTGCATATTTACCTGTCTTAAGATGTAATCATAACCAACACTAGCCGTGACATCTCTTGACAGGTAGTTGTATATGAAATATGTTGCTAGAGAAACCTTAATAAAAGACAATAGCATAAGAAATACAACTATATTAATAGGAAACAATTTCACTCATTCAAAAGACTTGGCCTTCTTACATTCTTAGACCATAGGATGGAGAATTATATTTAGAAACAGGGACATCTGAGAAATGTGAGAATTTGTCCAATTTTAAAAGAGATTTTGAATGATGTAATTGTATACTATAATACTTTTCTAGTTCTTTTCTTATAAGGATGATTCTAAATTGATAATCATATAGAAAATATAATGTCCACAATGACTGCTAGGCTCTCTGATATATCGCTTGGGAATATATACTGTTGCAGGGTAAAAAGAGATTTTGGTTAAAAGTATTAGCAAAAACCATATACAACCATAATATATCATGCTTTCATGGTGTACTCAATATTTTTATTAGCATCTTCCTACAACTTCCTTTTTCGTGCGCCAATGTATCGGGTTTATTCAACCAAAGAAGACTCAGGTCCAAAGCTCTAAGTTATTTCTCTTCCAAAAATAACACAGATCATATTTTTCTTATATGCATGCAATCGACAAAGCAACTTTTGATTTAAGTTATTTTAACATCCAAAAACAGCACAGTCAATTGTTTCCTGCATGCATATTTGCTAGGGAGCAAGATATTATGGTCTTCATGCTATTCTCTATATCATCCATATAAAATGCAGTGATATTGCTTAGCTTGATATGATATTTACCTGGATGTAACTAGCTCCAAATAAGGCATCATTTCCAAACTGAAACTGGGTCCTGTAATCTTTCCTATATATAAGGAAATTAAAGTATATATATATATGTATACATACATATATATATATATATATATATATATATATATATATATAAACTAGGAAAGAAAGAACTTAACGGAATGAAGAAATACAAATTATGCTATAAAAATTCTACTTTATCTAAACCGATTCAAATAAATATGAAGATAAAATAATTTGCATAACAATTGAAATTCTTACTAAGACATATATGATAATTCACATTCCAATATACAGAATCAAATACCAGTGTTCTAGTAAGCGCCAGGCGCTAGTCGCTAGTCGAGTGGAGATCCATCGCCTAGCGCCTAGGCCGATTAGTCGGCGATTAATCGGAAAACACAATTACACATAAATTTCAATTAAGAACTCAAAAAAAATTCTTTCCAACAAATTCTTTCTAAATCAAATCATAAACCAATCCAAATCCCCAATTATCAAATCCAAAGAAAATTCTTTCGAAATTCATAAATACCAAATTACCATCAAAATCAAATCATAAACCAATCCAAATCCTCAAACACCCATCCAAATGCAATGTGAACACCAAGTTTTGAACTATTCAGTGTTCACATTTTATTCATTGAAACTTTCCCTTAATCTAATTCATCCAATGCAATGTTTGAGTAAACAATTTTGCTATGAGATTCACTTGAAGGAATATACAACACTGACACAACAAATGAAGCAACTACCAAGTTTCACAGTGAATGGAAAACCCAATTGTCAAATATATCACAAAAATTTTTATGATCGGATCATTAACATAAACTAGCTCAAACATACAAGCATAACCATAATCAATCTGATACAAGGAATCATATGCAGACAAACCGCCACATGCAATTCGAAAGCGAATATAACCGAAACAAACTGTCCATTTCATGAGACTTATACAATTCTCCATTTGCTCGACACAAAACCCAAGTCACCACACAATTCCAATTCCTTAACATTGCATACAGTCATTATATCATATACTTACAGAAGCAACTCTATATATAATTATGAACTTGCAGATTCAATCAATGTCCAGCACCACATGATTCAACATCATAGTTAACAAAACCAAATATTTATGTAGTCTAACACTCTTAACACATCTGGGTACTTGTCAAAATCCCTCCATTTTCACATTTTACCTTCAAAGCACACACATTTGGAATCATTACAAAGTCAAACACTCAAAACTATTTTCCAATGAAATTCACAGCAAAACTAAATGCAAAGGTTTGAATTTTCAATAGAAAAAACAGTACCCAAAAGCTCAGACTGATACAACATCACATTTAAACAAAAGGGTATTGAAAAAAAAAATCAAAAACAAAAACAAAAACAAAAACAAAATCATACCTTGATAAAACTACCAGACCAATTCAAAATCCATCACCAAAATACATATACTACACAATTTTAGATGACAAAAAAAAAGAAGTAAAATAGAACAGTTGAAGTAAAACAGAGCAGCAAAAGAAATATATACCACACAAATCAATTGACCCATCCAATGATTTTCCCCACTCGAATTGATTTTCCCACTCAATGATTTCGCCACTCGAATTTAATCCACTACACAAACCACAAGAAACTCCCAAACCCACCAAAGCTCCAGCAAAAATCAGTGAAACACCCAACAAGAACCAAAAATAGAGAGCAAAAGGAGACATGAATATAAAAAGAGATGAGAGGGTACATCCCGGCTAATTGGAGACACCTGCGACCTGGCGACGGCTACAGAAGACAGAAGCTTACAGTGGCAGGCGGTAGGAAGCTAAGCTATTTGGTCGAATGAAGGGAAAAATTGGTATAGGTTTGGAAGTTTGATGTTGCAAGCGTTGATGACCTCAACGGCGGAGGTGGCGATCTGCAAGCAGAGGTGGAGATGAGTCAACGACAGCGATCTGAGCAGATGTGGAAGCCAAAGAGATATAACCAGTGAGAAGAAAAACGTGAGAACAAGAACTCAGAAAAGAGAAGATTGGAAATATAGATATTGTGCTAGATAGAACTTGTAACCGGTTATATTTGTTTTTAGTTTTGTAGTTTTGTAGTTTTTTCTAATTATCCAACAGACCAAATAGAATACTATTCATGACTGTATCATACAACAAATTTTTAGGTGACTGCATAGCAGCAGAACCCGTAGTGAACAATATTCTTTGTGGTGTATCATTTTGATGCTTGATTTCTGATTTCTACGGAAAAAAATATTGACCGATTTGCAATTGAAAAATCAAAGAATGAAGAATTCAGTTTAATCAAGACAACCAAGAGAAATCCATACCATGATTCCATGCCTCTGTGTAAAGGTGTAAGTTTGGGCCGGCCCGACCTGTTTGGGCATTCTGCCGGGCCTGTGTTCCAAAACAGGCCGGGCCTGGCACGCCATGCCCATTGGGGATGCCGTGCCAGGCCCGGTCTGTTTTGGAAAACAGGGCCCGGCACGGCACGTGGGAACGGCCATGGCAGGCCGTGCCGACAGGGCCGAGCCGTGCTGGCCCGTTTGCCCTGCAAGACGGGCCAAACGGGTCGGCCCACTTATTTTTTTTTAAAAATATTAATAATATATATATATATTAATTAACTGGGCCCACTGTGCCGGCCCGCCGTGCAGGCTTGCCGTGCCTGGCACACAGGCCAGGCGTGCCGAGCCGGGCCGGCATGGCCTGTAATTATGGGCCGTGCTAGGCACGGCCTGCCTTCCTTGGCAGGCCGAACGGGCCGGCCCAAGATGGGCCGGCCTATATTTACACCACTACCTCTGTGCAATAAAAAAAATAGTTTGATGAAAAAAGAAATTATTCTATTGTTCAAGAAAGTTAAATAAATTATAAAGTAATTTTATTTTTTTGTGACCGTAAAAGTTCACATTTGAAAATCAGTTTTGTAATTAATACACCGTACGAATAAAAGCGATCAAATTGTTTAATTTTAATAAAGACTATTAACATACGCAATTCTGTAATTAAAAATAAATATTATCACATTAAAATTCATTAAAAGTGATTATATTTCATTAAAAAAAATTATAGTTAACGTAAGTGATGAGGTGGGAAAAAAATCACTTTTTAAGAAATGATTGCAAAGATCTTATAAAATCAATGACACCTCAAGAATTTACTCCTTAATTTATTCACAAGTTGTCACCTATCATTAGTGTTACAAAAGTCGGTAGACGCTAGTCGGGAGGTGACCCACCACCTAGCATCTAGGGGAACTAATCGGGGACTTATCTGGGATTAGACAACAGATCGAAAGTCGGTCATCGATCGGTCGACGGGAAACCGGCAGCCGATCGAAAATATATATTTTTATATTATTATTTATATTAAATTATAATTGAGCAAATGTTATTCTATTTTATATATTTTTATCTATCGAAAAGTTGTAACACATTAGTACATTACACACCACCACTTGTATAGTTATATATAAATTATAAAATATTAACAAAGCATAATTAAAAAGAAAAAAAAGTTGTAACATATTATTGCATTAGTGTATTACACACTGACACTAACACTAATAAATAATTACACGTGTTACCCACTAACACCATAACTTTCACACCTCACAATCTCACATACACCTTTCATCCACCAAAACTAAAACTAAATTAGTCTTCGTCTTCGACCAGACACCACACACCAGTACAACACACACCACATCGTTCCCTTTCGTGTGAATTCCCCAGCGGCGAATTCGAAACTTGTGGCGACTATAGGGGAAGCGGCTGACTGCAGTCCCCGATACAACCAAAGGCGGTCGAACCGAATCTACAAAGTACACCACACACAACACTACACTGGTTTCGCCGACGAGAACTGAAGAAGTGAAAGTCAGCAACGATCGGTGACAGGTGACGATGGCGACAAGCTACGATGACGACGATGACGACGACGATGAAGGACGACGATCGACAACAGGCGGTGAAGGACTGAAGCGACGATCGGTGATGAGAGAAGAGAGTAGACGTTTTTAGCGACTAGAGGTCCGATTTGGTCGACTAAGTCTGACTATGTCCGATTTTGACCGACTTTGACAGAGGCCGCTTTACGATGTCGACTACCTTCAAATCGCGGCGGTAGCTTACCGCCGAGCTACTAGTCGGCCCTAGTCGCCGACTTCTGCAACACTGCCTATTACTCCATCATTGGATTCTTTAGGCAGTCGGCTATCTACTCCATAATTTTTTTTTAATTGTTTAGGACTTTCTGCTGTTGCACACTTGCACCTACTCTGATATCTTTAATCTCTTGTGATATGTGGCTTTGTGCAAAAATGTCATTGACTTATAGAAAAAGATGGTTCTGAATTTTTTTTCTCATATCATTTTGTAACGTTATAAAATTAAGCGAAATACTATGTATCTGCAACGTTCCTGGCCGAAGAAATATTATATAGAAATTTGCGGTTATTCTAAAACTGTGATGTTAAGGGTTAAAGATCCACATCTTATTCCAGAATCCCAGTTTCTCACGTTCCCATATCTATTTGAGGATTTTTTTTATAGGAAAAATGGGGTTTTCATTCCAATTTATTCCAAATATATAAATATAATTATAATATATATTTTTAATATTTTTTTTATTTTATTTTTTAAAACCTTAAGTATATATACACATTTACTCTTGTCACTGTATTAATTGATTTTATTTTGTATTTGTAATGAAATGTTTATTTTTTTGGGTTTAATTTGTAATTTTTAGTTAAATGGGAAAATGAGAAACCGAGAAAAACAGGAAAGAATTGAGAAAAAAGACCAAAATGGGGAATTGGGGTTAGAGATGGATATACCTCCCCCCAAAATTTCCTATCCCTATTTTCCTCAAATGGGGGGGGGGTGGGGGCGGGGGGTTTGAGAAGTGAAGTGAGGATGGGGATGGGGATGGTGAGACCTATATCCATCCCCATTTTCCAAATGTGCATCTCTAGTAAGGGTGCATCATATAAACGTTTTTTATTAGTTGTTTTTCGAAAAAAAAAATGATAATATATACCAAAAGTTGTATTCTAAAAATAAAAATGAAAAAACCACGTCTGGTAAATTAAACAAAAAAATATAAAAAATTGTGATAATTCTCTTATTATTTTTTCTATTGTAATTTTTTAATTTAAATAAAATAAAATCATATATTTATGTGTTAACGGATGATTGGTCCAATCTGTCAACAGAGATATAGCTTAACCAATAGATGGAGGAGCTTGGGGCTAGGGCAAATGATTCCCAGATCAGTGGCTCGAATCCTCCCACTACCAGAAAAAAGGGTTACCGTGACACATTTTTTTCGTCCCAATAGCCAAAAAATCGTCCCTATAGATCTATTGGGACAAAAAAAAAATCATCCCAAATTACGTCTTCTCAGGTGGGTCGCAATAGATTCTTTGGGTAGAAAATTGAAATTTGTCCCCAAAAAGTACCCATAGGGATGAAATTTTTCGTCCCTTCAAATAACCTTTAGGGGCGAATATGCATATTCGTCCCTTTTGATAACCTGTTGGGACGAAATATATACAAAATGCAAAAAAAAAAAAATAAAAAAAAAAAATAAAAAATACCAAACCCCCCACACTCGACCCATTTAGCACATCCCATCCCATCCCACCCAAGGCCCAACCGCAACCAAATCAACCACAATTAATGTTTCGTTCTCATCAGGTATGATATATCAGGTTGCCTTAACCAATTTGCTACTGTTTTGATCTTGCTATTAAAAGCATTATGTTTATATATAAACTATAAATGTTATTAAATTTTATTGATTATTTTTAAATCAAAAAATTTATTTGTAGATTAATCTAATAATATAAATTATATTTTATACGATAGACAAATCGATAATAAAAGTAATTAAATCCTATATTGTCGGGTCAAGCGACGGATAATTAAGAACCAGAATAGGTCCAGCCTAGAGGACAAATCAATAGGAAATGCTATTTGCTTTCTTTGTAAGAATAAGAATTCACTTCTATGAAATAAAAGAGTTTCGCGGAAATTGTCTTGATCGTCGGATATCATTGAGAAATAGGAAGAAGTGTTATCGAACGATTTCCTGCAATTATTCCCAGTATGGAATGAGTAAAGAATCAAGCTACAAGTCTCGATCTATACAAAACGTAATGTTTTTTTTTTCTTTCTTTCGAAGGCTATATCGTTAATAATACTTAGAATAGAGATATTTCTCTACATTTTACAATTTAATAGATAAATGTAAAACTTGAATTCTTATCGTAAAAAAAGGAATGAGAAATATACAATAACTTTTCTAAAATATAGTTTTACATTTTAGATTCTTATTATCATAATTATAAATAAAAATAATATATTTTTTCATTGAAATTAAATTAAAGTATATGTCTAAATAACCTAGAGAGGGTGAATAGGTTTTAACCAACTTGATCGCCAATCTTTCCGGTTAATCAATATTAATCTCAAAGAATCACTCCAAAACAAATATACAACAAAATCAAGTAAGATGCGGAATATAGATGACACTTGAATTTACATGGAAAACCTTCGACAAGGTAAAAACCATGGGGTTAGTTAATGTTAGCCAATTGAGCCCTCAAATCCACTATTTGCAAAACCATTACAACCTAAGTTGACCACATCAAATATATGGTTACTAATTCACTTTTGCTACCCTCAGACCTTTAATAGTGATTTTAGGCTCTTGCTTGTATACTACCAAAGGTACATACAAGACTTAACTCATAAGAGAATAGATATGCAATCTAATGTGAATATGAGAATATTCTAAATACACAAATGTAAGGTTACCACATTTAATGCTTATCTAGCAATGAATGAATGATTCAAACAATCATAGATATCATGTTGCTATATGACATGCATATAACTTAGCTAAATGAAATAAATGCATACCTAGATGCAATAATTATCACAATAGAACAACCCAACAATCAATATAAAAATCTCAACTTGTAATTAAAATCTTAATCTAGATGCAAACAAGCCACAAAAGAGATTTCTTGTAAAGCAATAACACAAGAATGAATGAAGATGGTGTACTACTTACCAAGTCAAATATGTCAATGAAGACTTAAGTTTAAACACATCATAAATGAAGCTAGATGATGCTTGATTCATGAATGAATGATGTGGGTGTTTGTGTTTTGGTCAATAAAAATGGAATCTTTTTAACTTCCGTTGCAAGTCACTTTTGAGCTTTAAAGATGGAGTTTTTAATTGAATTATGGAGCTTTAAAGAGGCAAAAAAAGGGTAAGGATATATATATATATATACACGAAGCCCTAGATGAAATGATGCCGTTATGAAAACATGCAACAAAATCCCGTCATTACCGCTGGGTAGACTGTGACTCGGGCAAGTTGTCCAGACCGCGGTACGCACAACAGTGCACCATCTGGACAACACTACGATTGGGACCACTGTGCATGTAAGTGTACAGACCGCGGTACATG
The DNA here is from genome assembly GCA_032871835.1 of Dipteronia dyeriana. Taxonomy (NCBI): domain Eukaryota; kingdom Viridiplantae; phylum Streptophyta; class Magnoliopsida; order Sapindales; family Sapindaceae; genus Dipteronia; species Dipteronia dyeriana. Next base: position 45,814,019 of record CM065300.1, on the reverse strand, counting down.
CAACATGAGCCTTCTGGTGAATACCGTGATAAGGAAAACTGCGCAGGCATGTGTACAGGCCGCGGTTCCTTAAGCATGCAACCTCTGGAACCAATTGTTGTTGAGATCGTAGTGTAGGCATGTGCATAGCCAGCGACTTGCACCGCGATAAAAGAAAAATTCTCTTTTCCAAGGAGAACAAAACACAATAACCTAAATGCATGATATTCAAGTGTGGAGTGTGATGAGAGGCATAAAATACATCAAGACAAAGTCATACAAAAATATGCAATCAATATAAATGCATACAAGTGAGTGTGTGCAACTAATTCTCTTCAATTAGGAATAGACTAAAGTATTCTACCTTCCTTGGAGCATTTGGAGACCAATGACATTGATGACCTAATCTACCTCTTACAATATTGGAACCCAATTGTGATTTGGTCAATGAAATAAGTCAATCATAAAATCATACACTTACAATTTCCTGCTTTGGCTCTTTCGTGACAAAACCACCACTCACAAAGCAACCTCACGAAAACAAAAAGAAGTTGGTCAACAAAATTTCTACATTACAATAAGGCCTATAATCTAAGTCTTGAATATCTTCAAGTCAATCCAAAGCTTGTAAAAAATTCCAATGTACACATAATCAACAAGAGAATACCTTCCAAGAACAAGTGTGTGTGAGGTGCTTTCATAAAAACACTTGCAATAGCCTTAGCAAATTAAACCAATATAGTCAAATAATGTAATCATGCAATGCTATGCAATGCAACATGCTCCCCCTAAATGATTACATTAATTCCCCTAAAGAATAAGCAAAACTTCCCCTAAATATTGTACCAAGGACCCCACAACATTTCTCCCCCTTTTTGTCATGAGATAAGTAAAGAGAGTCTCCCATAAAAGATAAGCATTGATAAGGAGAGCTTATGGCACAAAAACATATGCATAATCATATAAGCAAATTTATGCAACTCAATTAAGCAAGAGAGAGTCAATGGGTTTTATTACATGAACATTGTGTGAAAGGATGCTTTGCATGCAAGATAAGTTGTATTCAAGATCAAAAACATGTTATTTGACAAAGCAAAACAACAAGGGTTTCCAAGAGAATTCAAACAAATTTCACCCTTTGTTATGGAATTAAGCAAGATATATATCGTAAAATAAATTCAATTTTAAGAGCAACTATATCAAACTTTTAATGCAAAATAATACATGGGCGACTATTGCACACTTTTAGATTTTTTCGGGTGGGATACCTATATTATAGTAGCATTGTTCAACAAATAAAGAGAGAGAGACTTTTAGAATGTAAAATTCTTTAAATGGATACTAGATCCTTAGTGATTGAAGTCTCAACATTGCTTTCACACACAATTTTTACATTCATTTTTAAGCATTCAAGAGTTTCTTCGAGCAATTCAATTTAAAGCATGCCATCAATAAAACCATCATGTCATGGAGATCAATCATAGGTCATTCAAAATGTACTTCCAAAGTAAATTTTCCTAATCCAAAAATGCATGTTTGATTATAAATAAGATATGGATTGCAAGTGAAGCAAAGTTGCACACTTGTTAAAAACAACATATAAGCATAAGTACAACCAATCGTCTTAAGTAATTAATAAAGAAGTATAAATATTATCAATGAGCACATTACAGGTTTATGCAAATTTGCTCTATTTGTTTGAGCTTCCCATATGAGGTCAAACACCAAAAATCATCAAGACATATGACAAATCCCGATAGACTTACTAAGAGATTTGAATCTAGTTAAGTCTAAAGCTTAGTGATCAAATCCGCTAGTTGGTCATTTATGCCAACATGTTCAAGTGCAATGCTTTTGTTTTCAACTAGCTCCCTAATAAAGTGATGTCTAATGTCTATATGCTTAGTTCTAGAGTGTTGAACATTATTCATTGAAATGTTAATTGCACTCATGTTATCACAATAAAGGGTTAGAGTACCTTGATCAAAGTCTTAATCCACAAGCATTTGCTTCATCCAAAAGAGTTGTATGCAAGTACTCTCGGTTGCTATGTACTCGGCCTCGGCAGTGGACAAAGAAATGAAATTTTACTTCTTGCAAAACCATGAAACCAAGTTGTTCCCTAGGAATAAGCAACCACCCGATGTACTTTTTCTATCATCACAATTTTCTACGCAATCTGCATATAAAGCCAGCTATGCTAGCATTAGTGTCAAAAGAGTACCGCATCCCATAGTTGGATATCCCATTCTCATATCGAATGATTCTCTTCACAGAGGAGAGATAGGACTCATTGGGATCTGTTTGGTACCTAGCACACACACCTACACTAAAGACTATATCGGACCTACTTGTAGTCAAGTATAGCAAGCTACCAATTATGCCATGACAAAGACTTTGGTCCACACTCTTGCCACTAGCATCCTTGCTTAGCTTCAATATGGTACTCGTGGGTGTGTCACAATGTTTGGCATTCTTAAGGCCAAACTTCTTCATTAGGTTCTTATCATACTTAGCTTTTGATATGAAAATCCCATCATGCAATTGCTTGATTTGTAAACCTAGGAAATAATTGAGCTCCTCAACAAGACTCATCTCAAATTCATAAGACATAACATCAACAAATTGTTGGACTTTAGATTTGTTAGTAGAACCAAAAATTTTATCATCAATATATATATGAGCTATAGATATCTCATCTACGTTTCTCTTGATGAATAAGGTATTGTCAACACTACCTCTAGAGTAGTCATTGTCAACAAGAAATTGAGTGAGGCGCTCATACGAAGCCTTCGGTTATTGTTTCAACCCATAAAGAGTTTTTTTAAGGCGATATACATGATTGTGGTCGTGTGGATCCATAGACCCCTTGGGCTGCTTAATAAATACCTCCTCTTGTAAGAAACCATTGAGAAAGACACTTTTAGCGTCCATTTGATGCAATTTAAACTTGTGCACACATGATATGGACAAGAGAAGCCTTATGGACTCAAGACGGGCAGCCAGAGCAAACGTCTCCTCAAAATCGATACCCTCAATTCGAGAGTATCCTTGTACTACAAGTCTAGCCTTGTTGCGCACAATGTTACCATCCTCATCCGACTTGTTTTTATACACTGATTTCATACCAATGACATTGGTATTCTTGGGTCTAGAAACTAGAGTCCAAACCATATTTTTTTCAAATTGGTTTAGCTCTTCTTGCATAGCAAGAACCCAAAACTCATTATTCAAGGCTTCATAAACCTTTTTAGGTTCAATTTGAAAGGTGTAACAAGTATAGATAATTTGATTAGCTAATCGATGTCTAGTTCTAACATCCACCCTCATTCACATCTCCTAGAATATCATTCTTGTTGTGGAGATATCTAACCCATGATACGGGTTCTTTAGAGTCCAAAGATGGATCTCTATCAAGAGGTTGAATGACCTCTTCATCAAGGTTTGACTTCACATCACTTAAAGTCTCACCATTATTCTCTAAGGAATAATCATTAACCACATTAACCTCCTCATCATGGTTATTGGTCTTAGGCATACAATCATCTATGACAACATTAGATGATTCCATGACACTCATAGTGTTCAAATTAAACACTCTATAAACCTTACTTTTAAGGGCATAGCCAATGAAAATTCCATGACACTCTTGGCATCAAACTTGTCAAGTTGATCTCGGTTATTAAGTATGTAGCATTTGCCTCCAAATGAGTAGAAGTAGCTAACATTTGATTTTCTATCCTTCCACAACTCATAGAAGGTTTGCCTAGTATCGGGCCTTAGAAAAACTATATTTCCTATGTAACAAGCCTTATTGACGACCTTGGCCTAAAGGTTTCTACAAACATTGTCGCTAAGCAACATCACATGGGCCATCTCTTGAAGGACCATATTCTTCCTCTCAACAACCCCATTTTGTTGAGGAGTTCGGGGAGCCGAAAACTCATGGGAAATGTTAAAGCTATTACAAAAGCTTTCAAAGCAAGCATTCTCAAATTCCCTCCCATGTTCATTCCTAATCCTTTTAATACTTTCAAGTGAGAGTTTTTCTCATTTTGAATTTTAGTGCAAAGTATTTTAATTTTTTCAAAGGTTTCACATTTTTCTCTTAGAAAATATATCCATATAATTCTAGAGAAATCATTAACACAAATAAAAATGTATCTCTTGCAACCAAGACTCTCGGTATGTATGAGACCCATAATGTCCATATACAGGAGCTCTAATGGCTCACTGGTGGTGAGATACTTGCCTTTCTTGTGCAAGCTTTTCATTTGTTTCCCTTGTTGACAAGGTCCATAAACATCATCAACTTTCTTCCCAAGTTTCGGAAGCCCAGACACAACTTTAAACTTATCTAAGATCCTCAGATCTCTGTATTTCATGTAGCCAAACCTTTGGTGCCACAACTCAATTTGCTCACTCTTGGACATATTACAAGAGATGACTTTAGCTTCAAGATAATAACAATTGTCACTAGATCTCATTCCTTTCAACAAGGTTTGTCAATTAGATTTCAAAATAGAGCAATCATTGCTATTAAACAAGACTGAAAAGCATCATTATTGAGATGAGAAATGCTTATGAGATTGGCTTGTAAGCCATCAATAAACAAAGCATTTGATAAGGAAAGTAAATCTGAAATATAATTAATTCCTTTCCCTATGACTTTCTTTTTATATCCATCACCAAAGTTGACAAATCCATCATCCTCCATGATAATAGATTCAAAGGAACTCTTATTTCCAAACATGTGCTTAGAGCACCCACTATCCAAATACCAAGTGTCAGAAGCATTGGCCTTTAAGGCTGTTATATGTATACTTTTGTCGAATGTACAGGTCATTGACAAAGTGGATAGTCCTTTAAAAATTGCCATGTAGATATCCGAATAGGCATCCAGAAAGTACCCTTCAGGACATCGCAAAGGAATAGGAACCCGAGTAAGTGAGAATACGAGTATTAGGAAAAGCCATGGCCTGCTCGGGACCAAGTGATACATGTTCTACTCGGGACAGATAAAAGAAATCCGAATAAAGAAATTCAGCACGTGATTTACACGTGGGAGAATCAAGAGTCATGCTCAAATACGCAAGACATCAATATCAAGAAGAATTTCTAGAAGAATAAATACCAAATCAGGCAACAACTCTACTTCGAGAAGACTGCATATTTATAAGGAAATAAGTCCTAAACGGACTATATCACCAGAGTCCCAAACGATCTCTATGCAATCTCCAAGATAGGAAAGAAGTTAAAGACGACTCTAACAAGTAACCAATTGTAATTAAATACGATTTCTTTCATTACTTGTACAAAAATGATTAGGGTTCTATGCATATATAAATAGACCCATAATCTCATTGTTGAAAGGGAGGACAAAAAATACACAGAATCACTAGCAGATAGAAAAAAGAGATCAAAAGAGGTGCAATTCTTTATTTCAATAGTGGATTTGGCTCGGTTGTTTATTCAAACACCCGTGGATGTTTCTCCGATCACCAAAATTTTACCACGTAAACTTGTGTCTTATTAACTACAAAATTTCTTTCTCTTTCTTTCTCTTTGACAATCAAATCCAATCTTGTTGACTCTCATCCATCGAGAAATCGATGTCAACAGTTGGCACTAGAATGAGGGGACTGAACCTTCGATCTAATAAAGCAATGGCTGGTAGCGGAAGCAGAAACAGTTCTGGGGATATTTTGAAATCTCCAGATAATGCTTACATAGGCGGGAGTACACAAGTTCCCACCACAACCGCTGAGAACTAACCAGCACTCATGGTTGGTATCCAACAATTTCCTCATACCAGTGAGAACATAGCAGGTCGTTTCCGTGAAGCACTGCAATAACTACTGACGGACGCGACAAAAGAAGGGGTGGATCTATTAGCTGCGGAAGAGGTGTATCCTCCAAATCCCCCGCCTACAAGGCTTCGTTAGGTTATAGTTGGGCCGTAACCAGATGTACCAGAAACAGGTAGGAATTTGGGTCAAATCAATCAGGCTGGGGGTATAACACGTAACTAGGACAAGGGACATGAAACACCTAAGGAAGAACGACCACACCAAAGGCGCACTCACGGTCAGGTGGCCTATGTTAGACACCGCAAATATGACCGGTGAGATGCGCAACTGTGTTAAGCAATTTAAAAACTTAAAGATTCGGCAAACCCCTACGCAGACAAACTAGAAGACGTCCTCATTGATCTGTATAGGAACCCGAACATATGATCATGGTGAGCCTCTGTGCAATGTTCGGGTAACAACCGAGTATGAAGCACAAGTATAAATCTGCTTACCTGTTTCGAGATGATTCGGTTAATACTAGCCAGTTTAATAAGATACTTGGCACATAAATTGCATTAACCAGTTTAATAAGATACTTGGCACACAGATTGCATTAACCAGTTTAATAAAACACTTGGCACAAAGAAATTGCATTAAGCAGTTTAATAAGATACTTGACACATAAATTGCATTAGCCAGTTTAATTAGATACTTGACACACATATTGCATTAGCCAGTTTAATAAAATACTTGGCGTTAGAAATTATTCGAGTAACAAAACTAAGTTAAATAAGACACTCGGTGAAATTATTCGGGCAATAGAGTTAGCCGGTTTAAATAATACTTGGCATTCCGAACAAAGCAGTTGGCAAAGTAAAACTTTATTAATAATAATTCTTTTCTATACAATTTTACAAAAATAACTAAGGCTGGGATGAGGACTTGGAACCCTTGCCGATACTCGGGTCATGCACCATCTAATATTCCTAGAGGAGACTTTCATTTGAAGGCCAAGTAATTGTGTCGACCAAATCATCCATCCACTCGCTGTAATCTACTCCAGGGACCGGACCAACATCAGGAGTTGAACCATCCACGTCAGATTCCTGACTGGCATAGAAGGTCGAGAGAGAATGCTCTGATGGGACCTCCAGATGCATAGGATGAGGTTCTTTACCTTGGTTGGGATAGTAAGCTCTCTATTCCTTCATCTGAGTCCAAAGAGACTCTAGGGGCCGGTTCACATGATTTTTGATCGACAACTCCCAGTTGGTTCGAGCTTTATCGGTTACCCAATTCTTAACCTTAAAGAATTCCCCAACTGAAACTAAACCCCGCTGAAATTCCCTTAGGAGAAGAGCATCATAAGAAGGAGACCTTTTGAAGCAATCAACCCCCTGGACCTAAAGTTCTAGCCTAGCCTCCTTTGAGAAGGATTCAACCGTCAAGGCTTGATGCTCTAAATCTTTGAGTTTCTGCTCATAGGATGACTTGGCCTGTTCAGCTTCCTGTTCGGCTTTGAGCATCGATTCTTAGGTAGTAGACAATAAATTTTGGAAGGACACAGCCTTCTCTATTGCCTAAGAAGCTCTCTCATCGGCCTTCATTTGCTTAGCCAAGCAATGATCCATGAATTCCTACGTAAAACTCACCTCCCTTTGATAAGCAGCCTCAACCCGAGCACGGCTATCCTCACTCTCCTTTACCAGAACTTCAAGATGCCTTATCTGATCAACATGATGCTGTTGCATCTGAACTAACTCAGCAAACTCGGCCACCATCTACAAGGAAGATTTGAGTTAAAAATCTAACAGACAATAAGATACAGATGAGGTAGAAAACTTATGTAAGAAGCGCTATTGAAAATATTTTGAAGACGATCTATTGGAGAACCATCCCTAAAGCGGCTCCATTGATCATCCCCAATGAAGGCCCGACCAGAGGACATTGCCCTTAGCATATCCTTGGGAGTGGGATAAAAGGGGTCTCCCGAGGACTCCGTCATGGCGTTTTCAACCTCAGGAGGTGAAGAATCCTTGTTCAGGTTTGAAGTTTTCGCTCTTTCTACAGGCGCTTCAACTTGAACGCTCGGGGAAACTCTAACCTTAATATCATCATCACTCAACTCAACAAATGATACCACCTGAGGGACTTTATGATCTTCAGTGATATCTTGAAAGGATTCAAAAAGACCAGGATCTAGATTAATGTGCTCATCTGGTACAACCCTAGCTCCATCCTCACACCCAAACTGCTCGACAGACGTATCCTAGACCAAGGAATTTGACTCGCCAAACGTTGCGCCACCCAGAAGCCCACATTGTCTGTCCTCATCCTTAGACATCTTCTGAGCATTATCATTCCCGATAGGGCCACTTGGACCGCTTGATTCCCCAATGGTCGGCTGAATGACCTCTTCAGAAACGTACTCAGGAATTTGCTCATCAACCTCATTAATTTCTTCATCTGATTCATCAGGCGGAGAGATACCTTCCATGTTTTGGTGAGAAGCTTCCTTTTGGCTCGCCTGAATGATCGATTTCACTTGGCGAGCCTGGACGTCGCAGATGATATCCGAGTCATATACTGCAAAAGTTAGAGAAGAAAAACCAAGTCAGATAACTTAGGAAATAGAAATAAGTTTCTACTTACATGGCTTGCGATAATCTGAAATATGAGCAAAGAAGCCAAGTTCAATCATTTTCTTTTCGTTGAAAAGATAGGACCTGCTTCTCTTTTCCAAAGTACGCACAGCCGCCTGAGCAAGTCAAGTCAACTCGGCGTCACTGAAAATGAGTTTTTTCTTGTTCCAAATGTTAGGAGAACAGAATAAATAGGAAACCATGAGGTTTTCCCTCAGATGAGAGAGTGACCTCAAGACCCAAGTTCCCCCCATTAAAAAACCAGTTGTTCTTCCAATGCTTGTTCAAAGAAGGGAATCCACACAAAGCCTCTCTTCTTGGCATCAGAGGAAATATCAACTCCCCGATTCACTTTCGTCCCTTTAGGGACCCAGCAATCTGACGGGTTGGACATATTAAAATAAGTCACAGTCCAACCAGATTGCCTTAGTGTGAAGAAATGCCTGATCTCCTTGGGTGAGGGTGGCGACAAGTTTATCCGACTCCACATGTGCCACATACATATTAGTATTCTATAGTTGTGCAGGGAAAGTTGGGCCAAAGCGATGAACGACAAGAGAGGAAGAATCACACCACAACAGAGCATGGACCTATAAATCGCCATTATTCCCAGAGGTGGGTTCCATGCGGCTCTATCACTATCAGGAGTCAATATGACTGAGTCATCTAGGTTAAACTGAGCACTATACTTCTCGATTTCATCTTCCCCGACCACATTTGACTCGGTATCATATTCACTCGGACGATCTAGAGAAAAAGAGATACGAAATGCGCTGGGTTCCTTCTCAACATCATTCTCATCAATTATTTGCCTATTGATTTGGAAACTGCTTAAGCCATGTTTGTGAACTACACGTTTACTCTGATGTTTTCCCATCCTTGATCACAAAGGAACTCTGTGATGATCAGAAACAGAAGATTCAGAACTAGAAAAAGATTCAGAGCTAGAACTAAAGTGAGCATCAAGATAAAGCCCAGAAACATCAACATCCAGAAAAGAAGGCTCGTCAAGAGGAATTTCCCCCAATAATCTACGAACACAGGAAACCAATTGAAGGTCTCCGCGTTCGAGCGCTTCGAAAGCTATTACAAAGAGGCGATAACGGGAAACTGGATTCATCGAAACTAACTTTTAAAGTAAATGTAAAGAAATCTGAAAAAGCTTCAATAGAGAGTTGGAAGATGAAATCTCTACGCAAGAAAATCTGGGTCGAGTATTTCCATCTGTAAAAATAAACCGGAGCAACCCCTTTTAGTAAAACATTTAAAGGGGCAATGACACGAAACCATATGGTCTCAAAAAACGAAAAAAATCAAAATAAGGAATTGATGACGAAAGCGGCGCATCAGTTAACCCACCAGTTGCGTCTCATAAATGCTACCCGAGAAACCAAACAGTTAAAGGACACATGTCGTCGAAAGAACTGACTAAACTGTCAGAATTTCAAAACGTCATAATCACTGGGATTTCTTGTGAAGAGACAAATTGCACATGCACGGTAACCAATAAGACACGTCATTAATATGAAGCGCTGTTTAAGAATTAATTATTCCAGTATTAATGAAGACAAAAAGCTAGTCGGGAATTCGATTAAAATACTTTTGCCAAGAACCAATTCCTACTCGGTAAAAATATTTTAAGGGGGTATTGTTATATGTATACTTTTGTCGAATGTACACGTCACTGACAAAGTGGATAGTCCTTTAAAAATTGCCAAGTAGATATCCGAATAGGCATCCAGAAAGTACCCTTCAAGACATCGCAAAGGAATAGGAACCCGAGTAAGTGAGAATACGAGTATTCGGAAAAGCCATGGCCTGTTCGGGACCAAGTGATGACATGTTCTACTCGGGACAGATAAAAGAAACCCGAATAAAGGAATCCAGCACGTGATTTACACGTGGGAGAACCATGAGTCATGCTCAAATACGTAAGACATACATATCAAGAAGAATTTCTAGAAGAATAAAATACCAAATTAGGCAACAACTGTACTTCGAGAAGACTGCATATTTATAAGGAAATAAGTCCTAACGGATTATATCACTAGAGTCCCAAACGATTTCCATGCAATCTCCAAGATAGGAAAGAAGTTAAAGACGACTCCAACAATAACCAATTGTAATTAAATACGAATTCTTTCATTACTTGTACAAAAATGATTAGGGTTCTATGCATATATAAATAGACCCATAATCTCATTATTGAAAGGGAGGACATAAAATACACATAATTACTAGCAGAGAGAAAAAAGAGATCAAACGAGGTGTAATTCTTTATTTCAATAGTGGATTTGGATCGGTTGTTTATTCAACCACCCGTGGACGTTTCTCCGATCACCGGAGTTTTACCACGTAAACTTGTGTCTTATTAACTACAAAATTGCTTTCTCTTTCTTTCTCTTTGACAATCAAATCCAATCTTGTTGACTCTCATCCATCGAGAAATCGACGTCAAAAAAGGCTATTTGAGCCACATGACAAACATATTCATTATTTCTAATCTACCTAGATGTGACATTTATTTCATAGTGGTCATATAATCATTGGCTCGAAATTTCCTATGAGTATGCATTTTAGCTCTAGCTCTATTTCTTTCAATCATGCTTTTAAGTCTACACATTTAATAAACTTGAAGCAATTTGGTCTAATATGACCATCAACACCATAAAAATGACATGTAGGAATAAAGAAAGAGGTCATACCATTTCTTTGTGAGTACAAATGGGCTTTCCCATGTCTTTGAACTTTTATTTGGTGTTGGATTAGTTCTTTCCCCCTATGTTGTTGAGTTGGAGTAGACTGCTTCCTAAGTTGAACTTGAATGGATTGCCTTGACTTGGTGGCAATTGGGTTGAGGAAAGCTTGATTGATCTGCTCTCATTGGTTGAGGTTGAGCTTGAGCTTGACTCCTTGGTGTCACCATAACTTGGACATTTTTAGAGCATTCTCTTAGTTCAATTTTCTTCCTGGGATGTTGTGGAGGAAGAGGTTCTTTGATGTCCATGCTTTTGACAAACACCATCTTGCTTGGAGATGAGGTCTCCTTGTCATCTTCAAATCCCATACCTCTTTTGTCACTTGGCTTCTTACCAATTCCCAACATATGGTCAAGTTTCTTTGTGCTTGAAGTTATCTTAGCAATAGTATCTCTTGATTTTTCAAGCTCTTTTTCCATCAATGCCATATTGCTCTTTGCTATCTTCACTTCTCCATTCAAGTGAGTTACTTCGGTTGATAGCTTGAGATTTCTCTTCTTTGAGTCTTCGAACCTCTTTCTTCATCTTTAACCTTGAGCTTTGAAAGTGCTCAATGAACTATTCAAGGTCCATGCCTTCTACATTTCCATTTGTAGAGTGAGATGAAGAGCTCCCATCACTTAAGTCATCTTTAACTTATTTCTCTTCCTCTTGGTCATTTATTTCTTCCTTACTCTTGAGAGAGGATGCAAAGGCAATAAAGTTTGCCACATGGTCTTCATCATCCGAGGATCTTTCTTTCTCTTCCAAGTCATCTCTATCACTCTACTTGGTGGCTATTGCTTTTTCTTTATTTTTCTTCTTCAAATATGCACACTCAAGATCAATGTGACCATATCCACTACATTCAAAGTATTGAATACCCTTCTTGGAATTCTTCTCTTAGGTTTTCTCCATCTTCTTGAAAGAAGTATTCTTATTCAAATCTTGGCCTTTAAATCCAAGACCTTTCTTTTCAAACTTAACAAACTTCTTGAACCTTTTCACCATGAGGGCCATCTCCTCATCTGAGTCTTCTTCATCCTTCTCTACTTTAGATGTCTTCAAAGCAATGCTCTTTTGCTTCTTGGGAGGTGTTGGTATAAGAGTCCACCTAGACTCATAAGCTAAAAATCTTCCAATGACTTCATTTGGCTTCATGTTCTTGTAGCCACCATTCTCCTTAAGTGCCGTCACCTTAGATTCAAACCTTACCGAAAGTGACCTCGTAATTTTTTGCTTGATCCTTCTATTCGAATAAGGGTCACCAAGTTGATGGCTTTGATTGACGATGTCCATCAACTTCATTTGAAAATCTTTAAAGCACTCATGCTCCTCCATCATAATCATCTCAAATTGCATTCGTAGAACTTAGAGCTTGGAATCCTTGACTACTTCGGTTCCTTCCTAATCCATCTCTAAAATCTCCCATGCTTCCTTAACATTCCTAGTTGTTTGAATCAACTTGTATTGATTGTCATCCATAGCGCACAAGATGACCTGTATTGTACGTCTTGTTGTTCCACTTGGAAGCTTCAAATTCTTATGTGCTCCATTGAGACTTAGGCTTGGATACTTCACTTCCATCTTTAGTGGTCATTGTTTGAGGAGTGTAGCCATATTCAATTTCCATCCAAGCACGGTCATCTATTCGGCAAAGATAGACTCTATCTTGCCTTTCCATGAGGCATAATTCCTATTAAGCAACGTGGGTATTGTGCTTGAGGCTCCCTCATGTCCACATTCGTTCCCACTCATAGTGTTTGGGCATTATGAATGAGATGCAATTTAATGCAATAAACAAATATGCAAAAATGCAAGACATACACAACAAGATCTTGGATCACCTTATTATGTCTAAGAACCCACTCTAATACCAATTGAAATTAAATTAAAGTATGTGTCTAAATAACCTATGGGGTAAATAGGTTTTAACCAAATTAATCTCCAATTTTTTGGTTAATCAATATTAATCTCAAATAATCACCCCCAAACAAATACACAACAAAATCAAGTAAAATGCAGAATACAAATGACACTTGAATTTACGTGGAAAACCTTTGACAAAGTAAAAACCATGAGATTAACTAATGCTAGCCAATCGAGCCCTTAAGTCCACTATTTGCAAAACGATTACGTCCTAGGTTGACAATATCACACTTATATGGTTACTAATCCACTTTTGCAACCCGTAGGGATTTAATAGAGATTTTAGGCTCTTGCTTGTATACTACCCAAGTTACATACAAGACTTAACTCATAAGAGAAGAGATATAAAACCTAATGTGAATATGAGAATATTCTAAATGCACAAATGCTAGGTTAACACATTTAATGCTTATCTAATCATGAATGAATGATTCAAACTATCCTAGATATCATGTTGCTATATGACATACATATAACTTAGCTATATGAAATAAATGCATACCTAGATGCAATAGCTATCACAATACAACAACCCAACAATTAAAACAAAAATCTCAACTTGTAATTAAAATCTTAATCTAGATGCAAATAAGTCATAAAATAGATTTCTTGTTAAGTAAGAACACAATAATGAATGAAGATGGTGTTTTACTTACCAAATTAAATATACTGATGAAAACCCATGCTTAAACACATCCTAGATGAAGCTAGATGACGCTTGATTCATTAATGAATGATGGGTGTTTAGGTTTTGGTCAATAAAAATTGAATCTTGCTAACTTTCCTTGCAAGTCACTCTTGAGCTTTAAAAATGGAGTATTTAATTGAATTCTAGAGCTCTAAAGAGGCAAAGAAGGGGTAATGATATATATATAAAGCTCTAGATGAAATGACGCCATTTTAAAAAGAGGCAACAAAATCCCGTTATTACCGTTAGGTAGACCACTGCTCGGGTAAGTTGTCCAAACTGCGGTACGCACAACAGTGCAACGTCCGGACAACACTGCGGTTGGAACCGCTGTGCATGCAATTGCACAAACCGCGGTAAAGGCAACACGAGCCTTCTGGAGAATACCACGGTAGGGATCGCTGTGCAAGTATGTGCATGGTTCGTGGTTCCCTAAGCATGCAACCTCAAAAACTAACTGTTGTTGGTACCGCGGTGTAGGTAGGTGCATAGTCAGCGACCTGCACCTCGGTAAGAAAAAAATTCTCTTTTCCAAGGCAAACAAAGCACACTAAACTAAATGCATGATGTGCGAGTGTGGAATATGATGAGAGGCATAAAATGCATCAAGACAAAGTCATACAAAAATATGCAATCGATAGAAATGCATACAAGTAAGTGTGTGCAGTCTTCAATTAGGAGTAGAGTCAAGTAATCTACCTTCCTTAGAGCACTTGGAGACCAATGACATTAATGACTTAATCTACCCCTTACAATATTGGAACTTAATTATGATTTTGTCAACGAAATAAACCAATCATAAAATGAGACATTTACATTCATAATTTCTTGAATTAATCAATAGTATTTAATATAAAAAAGTGAAGAAAATTTAATTATTAATATGTCCATTAGGAAAAACTTTAAAAAAATCAAGGTAAAAAAGGAAAAATATAGTCCCTGTAATCATTATCAGCAACAAATATTATTTTCGCCTTAAAAAGTCCCCAATTTTTTTTTTTTAAATCTCAAACTTGTTAGAGACGAATAATTTATTTCATCCCAATAGACATTTTATTGGGACGAATAACTTATTTCGTCACAATACACAACTTATTGAGATAATTTTTTTTTTCGTCCCTAAAATTCTTATCATTTTTACACTTTTTAAGGATGAATAATTTATTTCGTCCCAATAGTCATTCTATTGTGACAAAAAAAAATTGTCCCTAAAACACTCATCTTTTTTATCCCTTTTAGGGACGAATAATATGTTTCGTCCCTATAGACGTTCTATTGGGACTAAAAAACTCATCCCTAAAGGTTTCTTCAAGTTTACAGTTTTAAGGGACGAACATGTTATTGCGCCCCACATACGTTCTACTATGACGAATTTTGTTCGTCCTAAAAGGTTTTGTCCCTATAACCCAATTTTCTTGTAGTGTACCAATGATGAATGCTTTCAAAAAGTTACATGGTCTTGGATTAATAGATATTGTCAAAAAAAGATGATCGGTCCAATCTGTAACTGGGTTTGAAATTGTAAATAATATCAATATTTATTTTTGACAATAAGATAGATAATATAAATATGACAACAATTATTTCTTCCAATTCACCATATTTTTTACGTCAACACAACTTGTGTCTTTTTGTCACATGACTTTTTATGTCAACACAACTTAAAATCTTTAAGAGAGAAAAGGAAAAATATATAAAGGAATCACCGATGGAGGAGGTGGCGTCGGCATCTCCATTTTCCGTCATGGAGATCAGAAGAAGAATAAGAATAATAAGAATATCTATGTAGAAGAAGAAGAACTGTGTAGAAGAAGATGAGAAGCAAAAGAAGAGAAGAGGACGAATTTGAATATGACAGTTGACGAATAAATGAAGAAAACCAAAAGTGAGATATTTTAAATAAAGAAATCAAAATGAAAAACAAAGCAGAAAATAAAGTAAGAAACATGTTTAAAGTGTTTTATAGGATGTGTTTTGTCAGCGATTTTTATTTGCTATTTTTTAAAAATGAAAATGAAAACATTGTTTTTGGTTTTAGTTTCGAATTCTAAAAAATGCGTCAGATAATATATACTGAAAACTGTATTTTGAAAATAAAAATGAAAAAAAAGTGTTTATTAGATTAACCTAAAAAAAATTACAATTAGATAAACAAAACAATTTCCCTCTGTTATTTACACAATCCATTAATTTTTGGTTCTTTAAAATATACTAATTGTACATACAAAACTCCCTAATCGTAAATTTCTTCCAATTTTTAGATTTCCTCTCTTCGATTATAGTGGCAACAACGTAGCTTCTACAAATTTTGTTTCAAAGCAAATGTATCACCAATATCAAGTTTATGGTCCACCCAGAGAAAACATAGCTCAAAGTCCAAATAGCCCCAACACAAAACCTGATAATATGGCCCCACAATTGGATTCCCAACACCAACAACAACTCCATCAGCAACAACAGTATGTTCATTACATCCCCCAATGCCAATTTCATCCCATTATCACCCAATTTTCCTCAACAACAGCAATAACTCCACCACCCAATTGACCAGCAGTACCCAGTTTGTGTTATGCCTATTGCACTAACGCAACCACACATGCTCTCCAACATAGTTGACAACGGTGTTACCGCATATAACAAAGACACAACATCACCCGTTTACCATACAAACACTATTACTCGAGTTAAATCTTGAAATCGCATTTTATCTCTTCAATTTTTTTTTAATGAAGAAATCTAGAAAAATCTATTCAAGTTTTTTTTTTTTTTTTTTTTGTTTAAGAAGAAGGAGCAGATCGAAGGAAGAAGAAGAAGAAAAAAAAAGAAGAGATCGGTGGGTCAATCTGCGTTTGGAGGAGTATATCGGCGGGGAAGAATGAGAAGATCAGTGGTGAAGAATAAGAAGTAGAAAAAGAAGAAGAAGAAGATCAGTTGAATGAAGAATAAGAAAAATGAGTTTTTTATTTTTTGAAAAACAAAATTGAAAACATGTTGTATGTGTTTTTTATGTTTTTTAATTTTAATACTGAAGTTGTTTTTCATTTTATTTTTATTTTTTAAAAATAAAATAAAAAATCGATAATGAATACAAATTTGAAATTGTTTTTGAAAAATAAAAATAAAAACGGACTGAAAAACTGATGTAAAATAGACTTTAATTTTAAAGTTAGTTTTGTTTTCCACTTTGTTTTTATTTTTTTAAAAACAAAATGAATAACGGTTATAAAACTCATTTTCAAAATTGTTTTTTATAAATAAAAACTAAACACACTATTTTGTTTTTTGTGTCTACCGGACAGCCCCAAATGCTTGACCACTTAGATGACTTGTTTGCAGTCCACTTCTTGTATGAGAAACTGTATTATTCTAATTATTAACCATAGATAATATTCTTCACAGTTTGATATTCTTTTTTCTTACAAATGTGGTTGTAGTACTTCTTTTGATAGAAAACGCTCTGTTGGTTGCTAAAACATTCGCCAGGTGAAGATGTGCTCAGACAAAGAATCAATTTGAATTTTAATTAAATCCTACGTGATTGTTGTAGAGGGTCGATCTACAATTGATGTGGATTGGGTCGGATTTGAATTAGGACCAAGCAACTTGGTCTAATCCGTTGAATTGGACGGGTTGACCGCTTTAATGACCTATAAAAAAAGATGAAAACAAGCAGAAGAAAATGAAGAAATAAAGAAGAAACTTGTGGGGTTCGTGTTTGACCTTTGGTACGCTTGGACTGAGTGGGGAAACAAAAAGCAAATCGTAATTAAAGTATGAGCGAGTTCCGAGTGCCGGATTTTGCGTTTTAACAGAGTTTCGACACGCCAAGCCTTTAGAGAGAGGGAGAGAAATCAGAATCCCTTCTCTGCGACCAGAGAGGTCTACTTATAGGCTTTTCCAGGAGAGTTGAACGTTGGATGTTGGTTGAGGAATATCCCAGAAATCTTGACCGAATTTCATGAGATCACACAGCTGTTTTACCAATTTAAACCGGTGTGTTATCAGTTAGTTTGAGTGGTTGAGTTATTGTGAATGGTGTAATTGAGTCAAACCATGATCCAAGGAAGGTATCCCGAGTCGACCCATGTCGGATTGGCTTAAATCGGACCCAGTACGAAGAAGCGTTGGGCTTTAAGCGTTGGGCCCAGAGACCATTTCTGGCTACCACAATTGCTAATCCTAACGAAGCTATATATTATTTGGGTAATCATGTTTGGCAAACCCCATAAATGCCTAAATATATTTCAAGCGACTACTTAATAGAAGAAGGATGCGGTATTCATTATCCTGCAGAGGAGTCACTCACTAGAGTCTATCCTTCTCCCCAAATATATGAAATTATTGTAATTTTTTTTTTTGAATAAAAGATTTATTTTGTCCCCATTATTTATATTGAATGTATCAAATCCAATTCAATGAAGTATTACTAGGGCATCATATGATTACTTAGAATTGACTGTTGATGTTATCTATTTGTCTTCTCTCTCACTCACTCTCCCAAGTCCCAAATGTGTTAAGTTTATGTATGCATCGATCAACTCAGAAAAACAACAATTGTGTGCATGTCGTAACAGCACTGTCTTTTATTTTTTCATGTTTGGTTTTAATTTCAGGTCATAAAAATAGAACCTGACATGATGCTGCCTCATTATAATAAAGTTTCAGTAACACCTTTTTATTTAATTGTTCAGAAAATACCTAAAGAGAAAATACCACTTTATTTTTGTCCCTGCCAAGTTCCATCAGCACACACATATAAGAGTTCAATACTTCAATGGACAGTTTCACACACAGCTTCAATAGTTCAATTAGTTGAAGCAGAAAGACGTTCAGTAAAAACACCTGCAGAATGTAATCCCATCGCCTAACGGGACTTGAGAGATTTGGATACGAGGATCGGCTTAAACTCCTGAATTGACTTCCTGTTTGGTATAAAATACTTTGGAGTCTGCTCTTCAGGCATTGCTACCCATCCTACCCACACAGTGTCGTCATAGATCACTACTCCTCCCACCCTGATCTTTCATCAACCTCTCATGGTAGCTCCAATTATTAACCTTGTCAGCCTCCACATATATATAATCAAAACTGCCCTCATTTTCCTTCTGCATTTAATAGATTCCAGAATCCAGAAAATATAATAAAGTTTGAATAGGGTTTGTATATATATAGTGAGGCAAAACATCGAGATGTTTACATGCATTAGTAGCTGATCCAGGACTGGTAGACCCTCGGACTCTATGAAATCTATCTTGCGTTCAACTCCAGCTCTTTTAAGGACTGGTAATCCTATCTCATATGACTCGCGGTTCACTTCAATGGCTATAATCTGCAGCCGTGAGTATGTTACAATAAATGCAGGTTGATCTGTAAGAATTATATATTTAAAACAATTAGATATCGTATTGTATGCATAAGTATGATTAAACGCGTACCTGGAAACGCAGCGGAAAACATCCAATTCGTAGAGTCTTAATTCTGAATCCATAATAATACGATAATCTGAAAATAAAACAAGGAAAACAATTAAAACAATAGAGAGTCTTCTGTTCTCTTCTCACCTTCCTTAGATTGCCTAATGGGGAGATAATTCTGTTATAAGTTCGTTGTGAGTGAGAGTAGGGACCCCCTATATATAGTATAACTTCCTAAAATCCTAATCCATAAAGGATTCTCAAAACTTTAATAGGATGACTAGTCCTAATAGGAATACTAAGCACACACATATACAATAGCCCATACCATATCATACATATATTTACTGTAGTTAAGGTGCACCGAGCCTAACAAATATTGATCACATTAATAACGGGCTTTATCCGGTCAACTCTCACTTACTTAAACATTCCAATCAATTCGGTTTTTTACAAACTCAAAATATAATGTAATATGTTGCTCACAATTTTATAAAAATCTTACATTCTCTCACTTGAACTACATAGACATTATTATTTTAGTTTTAAAAAATTCATTTTAGAAAACGACTATCCGAATTGACAATCAATTATATGTGGCCACAAAGAATGTTTAAGAGAGTAACACATTCCTTCCTCTTAGTCCAATAGAACCTCAAGTATCCAACTACAAAGATCATTACATCTTTAATCGACAAAAGACCATATGTAATCAAAATACCCTTAGCTCTACCTACCTGGGTAAAATGGTATGTATGTGTGGTATGGAAATTACATGCAAATGTGATCATCATGCCTATTTCCATATAGGTTCACCTTCGCTTCAAGTAAAGTATCTTAAAACGAGAAACTTAATGTCTTAAGCATCTTACACTCATTTACCAAACATTTTGACCATGAGTTAAACCTCCCCTAAGACAGACAAATCTTTACGTCTTAAGTAATGTTCACTTATCGGTGGAAACTTTATACCTTATGAGTGAAATGCCCCTTCAAACTAAAAGTTTGAGATTTCTGGCCATAACCAACCATCAGTGTGCACACAATAACAAATATGGCAAACATCTTAACATGCATATACAATATAACCTCGAGAATATAAAATAAACTTGCATAGAATAAATGCAGTTAATCTAATTAAAGACAACTCCCACTAACCAAACACATCAAAAATATCAATCATCTAATACATGATATAACATGCTCCACAAAACCTCTGAGGTCATATATCTTGGTTAGTGTATCAAGAGTTATTTTACTTATGACTATTAGAAACTCGCAACTCTGAAATCTTCTCTCACCACAATATTCATATGGTTAAACCTATGAGATTTCTTAGCATATTCAGAGAAGATAAATACAGTGAAATTATCACAATCTACCTCAAAATATGATTTCACAATCAAAATTCTTTAGAGTTGCAATATATAAAGCCACATGTGAGCATGAAACAATTAACCTCTACAAATACGATAAAACATCCCTTTTTTTTTAAATGACAATCTAACAATACATGCCAAATTGGTTTGAAATCCGCAAAGTTTACTAATGTAATAATGGAATCAATACATATATATTAAGCTTACATCAAACTATCATTTGCGGATACATACATGACCTTTTTCTTATGAGAACGCTCCAATTTACTTGAGGAATTAAAAAAAAACTTATGTAAGTTTATCACTTTTACCAAGAGGTACCTTAAACAAGTAAACTTGTAATCATACTAACCCTTCACGTGCTCTATTAATATATTTTCTCAATAGCATTATCAAAATATACTTGTTCGATATTTTTCACCTCAATATACTAGAGATAAAATTCTTAATGTCACATAAATGACAAAATAGAGCACATTAAAAATAAACTTACTCGCACTAACCCTCAGTTATGTCTAATGGCAAAACAAAACTGACAAAATAAAACTTTTAACAAAGTCTTAAATTGTTACAACATTATTAAACTAAAACACCATTATCTGGAAATTTGATTAACTATGTCAACGAAGTTTTGAAGTATACAAACTTAATACTCGTTTTCCAAGTAAAACCTTCAAGCCATAAATCTAGCCATATGATTTTCAACCAATTAGTTTGCAACTATTTGACAACTAAGTCAAAACCCTAACTCCAATGACATCCAAAATTACAATTCAACAAACTTGACATTTATTCAACTTAAATATCCCAAACACAAGTTTTCTTCCTTAAACGCAAGTCTTTGAAATTATACATTCTTAACAACATCACTCTCTCCCCCTAAGAATGTATAATGCCTAGATAAAATTATTCTTATAAATAAAACAAGACAAGTTCTATGAACTATTCCCAATAGTTTCTAATCTTTACAGTCCTATCCTTATATTTTATGAGATTACTTTTAATTCATTTAATCAAAAGAAATGGTATGATATTGTTTCTGGGCGTCTTTGAACTGCCCACTAGCATGACCACGGTATTGACGTTTTCCATTGGATTCTTCAAAGAGGACAGCTTCCCAGAAGTGATCACTAGCATCAATTTGTAGGATGAGCTGTCTCGAAGAAGGGATATGCACAGGGAGAGGTCTCTGGGAGACATTCTTTAAGTGGACTACTACCTCGGAGTGAGAGGTGTCCCACAGAGGGGGATCCTTCTTGAGGAGTTTGGACAAGGTTGTAGTGTAATGGCTTGCTCGTGGGATAAAGTCTCTGATATAATTGACAACGCCAAGGAATTGTTGGACCTGCTATTGTGAAAGGTTCGAATCTGGGAAGGCAAGAAGATGTCTAGCGAGGTGAGGTCCAGGAACATATGACCCATCTTTAATCTTCATGCCAAGGAACATAATCTCAGTAACACCAATTGAGCTCTTCTTGTCAGATAACATGATTCCATATCTGTCAATGAGTTGGAGAAAGTGTTGTCAGAGCTTATCGTGTGATTCTTTATCAGGTGAAAATAGTAGGATATCGTCGATGTATAGCAGGGCCGTATGGAGGATTGGACGGAAAATCCTGGTGATGGCCTTTTGAAAGAGTGAAGGGGCAGTTTTTAGCCCAAAAGGTAAGACTGTCCATTGGTACTAGGCATTCGGGAGGTAAAAAGCCGTCTTGGGTCTGTCATTTGGATGGATACCAATCTTCCCGAAGGCTCCTTTCAAGTCAAACTTGGAGAAAACAGTGGCTCCAGGAATTTGGAAAAATAACGAATGGACTCTGGGAACTGGGAACTTGTCGTCTAGAAGAAAGAGGTTGAGAGGCTTGTAATCAATTACGAGTCTCTTTTTTCCTCTGAGTTGTTCTGACATTTTCTCAACGTAAAAGGCCTGGCAAGCCCATGGAGAAGAGGTGGGCTCTATCAGGCCTTGTCTGAAGAGCTTGTCACATTCTACAGTTGTCAGGGATAGGTTAGAGGGGGACATTCCCGAGTGAGTAGCTTTTGTTAGGTTAACATCTTCATTAAGTTTGAAAGGGAGTCTAATGAAGAAGTCTGGGTTTTTCCATAGTGGATGCTGATGTTTGAAATCTGCATAGCTGTTGGTGCAGAATTGTTGGAGTTTTTCTTGAATTTGCTGGAAATCTGGATTGATGTCTGAAAGGGGGAAAAATCTTGGGGATGTCGATGAAGGGTTTGAACTCCCTTTTGTAGCGGATTCCATTAGGGAGGATTATGATATATACTATATATTATGTGTTAATATATGTATATAATATAATATAATATAATATATATAATATGTATATATATATTATATTTATAATATATATTATTATAAAATATATATTATAAATATAATATATATAATATGTAATATAAATATATGTATATATATATAATATTATTATAAATATATGTATTTATATAATATTACTATATAGGTAATACTAATATTATATATATATATATATTAATATTTAATAATAATAATAATAATAATAATATATTATATTTATATTACTTGTCGACGGCAGAGAGCTCCACGACCATCACACATAGAGTATTTAGCTTCGTTTTCCCCACCAAACGGCGTTTCCTCAACGGCCTAAACAGGCTACTCACTCGAAAATACACCCAGAGACGGGTGGAGATCTTAAGCCAAAATCTGGTCAGTACGTGGCGTTGTTAAACCTGAGTTTATCCTAGCTTGCAGCTTTTTGGTTACGGATATGTCCAGGTATTCCAGCCGATATACTAGACTAGAAAACCAAAATCCGTTCTGATATGCAGGGTCCTCATAAGAGGCAAGCATAGAGCATACTGAGACTTTGAAGACGAATCATAGATCAAGATATAGGGTTGTCTGAAGATTGGGACGAGAGAAACTTTAGAAAGCCATATGAAAACAAACACTCAAATTTTATTCTGATTTTTCTAACTTAATTACAACGAGAGCATTACTCCTTATATAGGGAAAAGAGGCTCTGGAGAGATCTGGCTCAAACATGTGGCCGGCAAACATATCTTACAAAAGGATAAGGCCTAAGGAGATGGCTGACATACAACAATAATTTCACGAAATTCAACAAAGCAACATGGAGTTTTCCGGCAGTTAGTAAACACACCAATAATTATACAGATAAGATAAGTATGAAAAGCTACGGACTGTTGAGATTACATGTGGCGTGGTATTCGTTGTCCTAGTCAAGAGCCCCACAAATGGAACAGGGCACGTGTCAGCTTGGTCTTGGGAGTCCAGTAGATAAGAATTCTGAAAAGGGTGCCAACTTCTTGTTGGCTCCCGTGGGACATCTGGAAGGATAAAAATGACGGTTATTTTGTCATTATTGATGTCACAAAGGAAGTTGAGGAGAGGGATCTGAATACCGGTCTGATACAGTATTTCGTAGTCGTACGATGTATCCCATTCATAGCTGGTATTGGAGGTCCAAAGGAGCTGGGTATGTGGATTGTGCCTGTAGGGCATGCTGAAGATCCAAATGCAACATACCTTAGCGGTCGGTTCTGGGTCTATTTTCCAAAGATGGTATTGGCCCATAAGCCTGGTAAGATCAGTGCGCAATACCCATAAGCCTGGTATGTAGGAGGAAATTTGCAATACCTATCGTACTTTCTACCTTCTCTGATCATTTTTGCAAAAACTCTTTGTGTAGCACAGAGCTTGTCTAATGTAGTGTGTGTAAACATGTGGATTTCTTTTAGAGTAATGTAACGTAGGCCTCTGCCTGAGAATTCAATTATCCTTTGGAGTTCTCCCTGAAGCTCTGTAGGGAGGGAGTTCAAATACACATGTCTTAAGGTTTCATCGTTGATTCCACCGAGTGCATGGTACCTAAAAGACATGCACCTGTAGTGGTAATCTATGTCTCTTTTGTCTAGTGAACAACATCGCATTTTAAAGAATTCTTGCCTGATCTGTTTGTAAAATTGAGAGGCATCTCCAAAGAATTCTTGAAAAACAATCCCCATCGCTTAGGACACAGACCCACATCGGACCAGTTGCAGTTGTCTGTATTCTCCGAGAGCTTGGTACCAATCTCTGAGAGATCCGGTAAATCTGGAAACGAATTCTCTCAAGATGGTTTGTGTTATTTTCTCACTTTGTTGTCTGCAGGTCGAGTTAGGCGCTCATTTTTGACATTCTTTTTCTCCATTGGCGGGGAGCTATGTCGTCAAAGTTAAACCATGGACCGTTTGTGGGTTTCTGAGGAGGAGCCTGGGCTTTGAGTCCATGTTCTGGCGGTTCGTCTACCATAGGAGTTGGTTTTTCAGAGGTTTCTCCTGAGGATTCACATGTGTCAACTGTCTGAGTGGATGGCTGAGGGTCAGCTCTGGACGCTATGAAGATCTGGGAAAGATCTGGCAATGCATTTGGGTCTCAGTATGGTTAGAGAAGGTAGAAAGTACGATAGGTAAAAAATACTTTCGATGGGAAGTAGTAGCATCACTCCAAGAGTTTTCGCTGCCCAGGTCTCGTCGTGCTGAATCGTGAACTATAGGGTGCGAAAACCTTCGGGTGATTTTCACAGTCCAGTTTTCGTCTTGTTGGACAGTAAATCTCGACGGCAAAACAAATGCACTTTTCAAAGCATCATCGTTTCACTTAGGGTTGCTATATATATCCTCTCTTGTGTTTCCAATCGACCAAGGACTCCAAAACTCATATTTTTTCAAGAGAGAGGTTAGGGTTTTAGAGAGAGAAGCTTCAAGAAAGCATTTTTGAACTCTCCATCCACATTTCCATGCATTATTAAAGCATTATCAAGCATCATTAAGCATGAGTCTTCATTTGTTCTCCTTGTGTTTGATAAGAACAACACTATACATCATTTATTGTTCTTATTCTTTCTTTTACTTCACATTTATTGCATATTGTGAACTATACGAAGATTTTCATAGGGTTAACTAATAACTAGGTTTGTTGGGTATTTATATTCATATTTAGTTAAACATTTATGTGTTTGTCTAGCATAAATTTACACAGAGTATTCATACATATTCCCTTAGGCCTTTATCTCATCCCGAGTCCAAGTCTTATGTGTATTAATACATATGGTAGTGATTCAAGCAATAGCTAAAAATCACTATTAAAGACTTATAGATAAATAGAATTAAGTTACATCCTTGGAAAGAGTGACTAGATTGTCAACTTAGGTTGTAATTAATTCAATCCCGTAGAGACCACGAACATGGAATTGGACTGAAAAATGCATCCATTCCCAAAAAAAAAAAATAGAGTGATTGAATATTGTAACAAGCATACTCACTGAAACAATAGAGATTATAGACACTGCCCTAAACAAAAGTAATCTACATTGAAGTAGATGGTAACAATAATTGGCAAAGCAGCTCTCCATTGTGTAACCAAACAATCATTATTATTTTTTAAATATAAAACTTCTTCCATTAAACCACAAGAATCGAATACATATTTATCTTTAGCTGTTACTCTGCTTATGCTCCTTTGAGACAGTTTTGGAATTCAATAGTGCTGTTGATGCTGTCTATCTATATTATGATAGAGCAGGTAACATGTTCGAAGCAGAAGTTCAGTAAATACGCATGCAGACTGTGATCCCATCACCTAATGGGACATGAGCAAGTTGGACACGAGCATCGCCTGCAAGTAGTTTGTTGAACTCCAAAGTTGCCTGCCTGTCTGATTTAAAAATCTCTGGAGTCTGCTCTTCAGGCATTGCAACCGATCCTCCCCAGAGCGTGTTGTCATAGACGACTACTCCACCCACCTTCAACAATTTCATCAACATCTCATGGTAATTCCAATAATTAACCTTGTCAGCATCCACAAAGGCATAGTCAAAACTACCCTCGTTTTCATTCTGCAGTAAAGTCAGAATAGTATTTTCAGATAATAGGTTTCGATCTTGTTGGGGAAAGTAAATTCCACATGAAGATAAGGAAATAAAGAAAAACATTGAAAAAGAAAATAAAAATTATGAGATATCCTATCTTTACATCTTTTAATAGCTGATCAAGAACTGGTAGAGCCTCAGCTTCTCTGAAATCTATCTTGTGATCAACTCCAGCTCTTTTAATGACTGGTAATCCTATCTCATATGAGTCACGATTCAAATCAATGGCTATAATCTGCAGTCATGAGTTTCCAGGCATAAATAGTTTAGTAGGTAAGTAAACAATCAAATATCTGAATCATACATACAAACTAAACAGTACAAGTGCTTTTGATTTCAATGGCATATCGACTGTGATTTTGTTGCGGGAACGGAAGAAGAAAACATCACCATGTTAGTTAACACGGGATGATAAGATTACTTACCTTACCATCCTCAGGAATTGTGAGAGCGGTTAGGAGAAGAGAATATCCAGTGAAGACTCCAACTTCAATTGTTTTCTTGACATCTACTAGCTTCAATAGCATGGTCATTAACTGACCTGCATCTGGTGCAGTAACCATCACAGCCCTGCAAATTTACAACCAAATCAACCTTCTAGATGCACAATTACATGAAAACATTTGAAAGTCTTCATTCATTGCTAATTTTCAATGCATTTTGAAAGAATTTCATTACCAAACTTAAAGATTATTTAAGTCGTGCTTATTCATTCGATAAACTGATTTAGTAAACCATTTGTCAACGGCCTATACAAAATATTAATAGGGTAATACTTCTTCTATTTTGTTCAATACAATTTTGATCATTAATTAAGCTTATATTTCAAAGAGACTGTAAGGAAATGTAACGAAGAACAAATACATTGGATGGCCAGCAGTAACATCACGTAGCTCCTTGAGAGGCTCTGGTTCTCTTGGGTTCACACTAGTCTCCAGGACGTACTGCCACATTATTAGAACATGTAATACGAATTTAAATCACCATATTACGAGAAAAAAAAAACAACAATAAGAACATAGAGAGAGAGAGAGAGCAGGATGATACCCGGTATAGTTCTTCACTCTGCAATAATCCCTTGGAAACACTCGCTGCGATTTTTTTGTTGTTTTCCATTGCTCTCAATTTGCTTTAGCAACTGAATTTGGAGCAGCAAAAGTTTCGACTTTTGGTTTTTTGGCTATGAGGTGGGCTCTGATTGTTGGTATTTTTTTGGTAACGAAAAAGGTTTTATTTATATTAATTTTTGTCCGCCTTGAAGAATGTTTAATAAATTACTAATAAGAGTAACATAACCGTTTCTCTTTGTCACCATCAATTCATAACAATAGAAAATTAAATAGTCACTAAATTAAACAAATGCAAGCTGCAACTAAGGACAAGAAATGGGCAAATCGGATCTCCATTGTCTATTCAAACAATCATTTTTATTATTTTATTACACCAAATTTTGTGACAAATGTGACCTCGGTTTGTTTTAAGTAGCCGAACAGAAAAATATAAGGCTATGTCTCGACTCAATGTACAATACACGACCCAATCAAATTTATAATCACCCAACAAAGAAAGCAAGGAAAAAAAACCAATATAGTCTCGTAAAACTAAGTATATTAACATGAGAAAAAAACCCCACTTTTCAAAACGACACCGTTTCACTTAGGGTTCTATATATACTCTTGTGTTTCCAGCCAACCAAGGACTCCAAAAATCATATTTGCAAAGCAGCTGCATTGAAGAAGATGGTAACAAGAATCGGCAGTCCGTTGTGTAACCAAACAATCATTTAAAAAAAAAATAGAAACCTTCTTCCTTTCAAACACAAGAATCATATACATATTTATTTATATCTGTTACTCTGCTTATGCTCCTTTAAGTCTCACAGCAGTTTTGACTGTTTTGGAATTCAATAGCTGCTGATGCTGTCCTGTTCTCTCTCACTCTCTCTTCCAAGCTACCGATCTCATATTCTCAATCAATATCTCCAGATGTGTTCTGTATGTACCAACTCCGAAATACAACTGAGTGCATGCTGTTAATTTTTCAACAAAAAAAATAAAATAATTAATTTCAGGCCATGAAAATTGAACCTGACATGGATAGAATGATAAGCAGCCTCAACTCAAATTTATAGCTTTTTTTTTTTTGAACGATAAAATTTCCAACGAGCCAGCTAAGGCCAAACAGCAAACAACAACTCAAATTTATAGTTGTTTAGCAACACCCTGATTTCACTAAAAGTTCAACGGACACGGGACACTTGCATCAGCAGGTAACATGTTTGAAGCAGAAGTTCAGGTAAATACGCCTGCAGATTGTGACCCCATCACCTAACGGGACATGAGAAAGTTGGACACGAGGATCGCCAGCAAGTAGTTTGTTGAACTCCAAATTTGCCTGCCTGCCGGATTTAAAATTCTCAGGAGTCTGCTCTTCTGGCATTGCAACCAATCCTCCCCGGAGCGTGTTGTCATAGACGACTACTCCACCCACCTTCGACAATTTCATCAACCTCTCATGGTAGTTCCAATAATTAACCTTGTTAGCATCTACAAATGCATAATTAAAGCTACCCTAACTCGATCACCAATGCCGTGAAAAAAGTTACTGATCAAAATTTCAAAAATTTCAAAAATTTCAAAATGCCGTGTAAATGGTTACTAGAGCCGTGAAAATGGTTACCACCGCTGTGAAAATGGTTAAAGGTCAAAATATAAAAAATTAAAAAGAGGTTACCAAAACCGTATAAATGGTTACCTGATCCGTGAAAACAGTTCAAACTGGTTACAAGTCAAAATTTCAAAAAATGAAAAGTGGTTACCGAAGCCATAAAATGGTTACCAAAACCGTTAAAATGGTTATCGGAGCCGTGAAGTCAGTTACTATAGACGTGAAAATGGTTACAAGTCAAAATTGAAAAATTGAAAAATTGAAAAAAGGGTTACCAAAGCCGTAAAAATTATTACCGGAGCCGTGAAAGTAGTTACGGAAGCCGTGAAAGTAGTTACGGAAGCCGTGAAAATTGGTACAAGTCAAAATTTCAAAATTTCAAAATTATATAAAATATATAATTAATTAATTTAGAGTAGTTCTATTGACACACCCCCTAACAGTCTATTTATACCCCATTTTTAAAAATTTTGATTTAATTAAATAAAGTTAAATGGTTTTATTTATTTTCAAAACTACCCTTTTTACTTATTTTTCAACCCCATCTCTAACCTCTCTATCTATCTCATATATCTTTATCTCTGATTGAATTTATTTTTCTTTCTTATATTGTGGTAATCATCTTTTCACTTTTAGATTCTAAAACAGTAATGAGATTAAATAATAATCAATATTTCATCTGTCTAATGCACCCCAAGTGTTTGATTTATTGTTTAAATATGATCTAATACAATTGTGAATTGTGTTGTCTTCGGTCCTTGTTTTCTAGGTGTTTGTTGGGTGCTGTAGGGTTGTCTATAGTGCTTTTGTTATTGTTGTTCTCATCTCTGTTTTTGGCATTTACTTTGTTCTTTATGTGGGTTTTTGTTTACCCAGTTGTTATGCTTGCCTGAGCCTTTGTTTTGTTTTGGTGGTGTTCCCTGCATGCCATTTAGTGATTTTATATATATATGTCGTTAGTGGTGTAAAAATGGGCCGGCCGGTGACAGGCCGGTCCGGCCGGCCAAGGAAGTTCACGGGCCGTTCTGGGAACGACCAGTGAAGGAAGAGGGCCAGGCCGCGTGCCGGGCGTCTGGGAGGAGGCCCGGCAGGTCGGCCCTCCTGGCACGCCAATCCGGCGTGCCAGGCCTGTCCGACCGGCCCGGCGGACCGATCAGCCAGTTTGTTTGGCCCAAATTTTTTTTTTTTTTCAAAAAACCTCTAACTGCTGGAATTGATTTCTAGCCGTTGGAGGAAATAAAAATTACCAAAACCCCCCTACAATATTTTAAATTATATTTTGACCCACAAATCAAATTTTTCTATAAATACTTCCATCCATTTCATTTTCCATTAACTCTCTCTATCATTCTTTCAATCTCTCAAATCTCAATCTCTAATATATTCTTCAATTCTCTAAACTTTTTCATTCATTTTGGTTATTACTCTCTCTATAAAATTCTCTACGTTTTCCACCAACACACCAAATTTTAAAGGTACAATTTTGTTATTACTTTTGGTCTAACATATTCTCATAGTAAATTTATATGTTTATGTTTAGATTTGAGTTACTTAATGAAAACATTATCTATTTAGTTAGTTAGTTTATCAATTTTTGGGCTTTAATGTTAATATTATTTGTTTAGTTTATTAAGATTTTTAAGTTTAGTAGTAATTTTAATATTTGTTATTAATAAATTTAGAAAGTTAATTTGTATTACTGAAATTACTTTTTGTAATAAGTAAATGATGAATGTTAAGTGTAGTAATTACGTTTGATATTGTTTTTTTCATAAATTAAAATTTTTCATTTGTAGATTATGATAGTAAATTTAAGAGTAGTGGTTCAAATCATCAATTTTATGTTAGTATATTATGTTAGTAAATTTATCAATTTTATTTGTAGTTGTGAACTAGTGAATTTAAAATTTTATATTAGTAGATTATGATTTTTTTTGTTTATTTAATTTGTTTTTTAAGTAAATAAATTATTGTAAGTGTCGTACTAGTTATAGTAATTATTGTTAGTAAATTAAGATTACTGTTAGTAAATATTGATTTTTAATTTGACTATTAACTACTATAGTGCTCATATTTTTATTCAGATATTGGATCCTAACCAGCAGCCTTATTTTCCGGACGGTTTGAATATGCTCAACGATGAATTTGATATTTCAGAACCGACCCATGCTCAAGCGGGACCTTCTGGTTCCGGCGTTACACCAACATCACGTCCCAGAAAATTAACATCAGATGTGTGGCAATGTTTCAACATAGTCCAAATGACACTCCCAAACGGGGCGTCTGGCCTCAGAGCTAAATGTAAGTTTTGCCATAAGAATTATGCTACAAGTACGGGGGGAACCGGACATTTGAGACGGCATATGCACAAATGTATGCCTGCACATGGACAGGTAGATACTACAACCCAGATACAGCTTCAACGGCACCCAGACGGGTCCGTTACGTCGTGGCAGTTCGACGTCATGCACGCTAGATAGTGCTTGACACGATACATTGCACAAACTGATCAACCGATCAGTATTGGTGAGAGTCCAATTTATAAAGAATTAATCACATCTGCATATAACCCCCAATATGAACCTGTTTCTAGAACCACCACTAGAAATGATTTGATACGATTGTTTGAAACCGAAAGGGATGACTTAGTTGCTGAAATACAGCATTTAAGTGTCTCTGTTGCATTAACTTCTGATATTTGGAATGCATGTTCCAAACAGGACTATTTATGTGTCACGGGACACTATTTAGATTCTGATTGGAGGATAACAAAAAGAATTTTTGGTTTTCGTCCTATGGATTTTGCACATACCGCAGAAAACATTTTTAATGTCATAATGGAAGTTTTAGAAACTTATAAAATCATGCATCGCATTCTTTCAATAACATTTGATAATGCATCTGCAAATACTAGCTCTATTGCATTGTTTGTTACAAGAAATATCCCGCAAGATAGAGGTTATTTCTTCCATCAACGGTGTGTATGCCATATTATAAATTTAGTTGTACAAGCTGGTTTAAAGCAGGTAAGCGACCAAATAGATCGCATCAGAGATGCCATTTCTTGGATTTGCAGTTCTAATCCTAGATTCAGTGAATTCAAGAGACATTGTAAATTAAACGGTCTCAAACCCCGACGATTCCAAACTGTTATGCCGGTAAGGTGAAACTCTACTTATTTAATTTTGTAAAATTGTTTGGAATATCATACAACCATTACATGTTTTTATAACATGAAATTGATCGAAACAGGACAACTTAGTCCAAAATTACTTTCCACAGACGATTGGTATGTGGCAAAGATTTTTGTTCAATTTTTAAAGATTTTTTACAATGCCACTGTAACTCTTTCCGGGGTATATTACCCCACATCTTTCCAGGCAATCCATCAGATAGTGGAAATGTCTGAACTATTAAACAGTTATAGGGAAGATGAACATCTAGGCGCTGCAGTTGTTGTCATGGAGACAAAGTTGAAAAAATATTGGGCTAACATTCTCCTACTTTATGCCTTAAGTGCTATAATAGATCCTAGGGTTAAATTATGTGGTTTAGAAATTTTTCTTGAGTTTATTGGTATTAATTTGTCAATAGATTATTCAGAATAAATTACTGACATTCGAACCAAGTTGTTCGAGATTTTTTATATTTATGAGACCAGGTTTGGCAACATTGACATCCCCCAATCAACACGACCAGAGACAGAGCCGAAGCAAACAAGTTGGAGCCTTCTGAAACGAAGAAAAAAAGCCAAATCAACAAGTACTTCTTCAGGGCAAAGGTCTAGCCCATCTTCTTGTACCGAACTTATTAGGTACCTTGAAGCACAGTTCGATGCTGTTGAAGACAAGGAAGATTTTGATTTGTTGTTATGGTGGAAGACCTATACGTAAAGGTATCCAGTTCTGTCACACTTAGCACGTGACGTACTGGTTATTCCGGTGTCAACGGTGTCTTCAGAACAAGCTTTCAGCACCAGTGGAAGCATAATTGAACCAAGAAGAAGCTGTTTGTCTCCAGAGATGGTGGAGGTATTAACATGCCTTCGGGATTGGGAGCATGCTAAAAAAAGGTTACAAAATCTAACTGTAGATAAAGAACTTAATCTAAATTTCGACAATCTATATATTGATGACCCTTCAGTTAGTGGCCAGGGCCAGAACTAGGTTATACTTTTACATATGTATTTATTATTTACTTATAAGTTGTAAAACGGTTGCACTCTTTTTTCCTTACCAAGTTTTTATCCCACTGGGTTTTTCTTGGTAAGGTTTTTAATGAGGCAATCATGTAGATATGTATTACTGAATTCCATAAGTGAAAAATAAATAAATAATTAAAAAATTGTTCGTTCTCTTTATTCATTTCAAATCCTAATAATTGTTCGTTCTCTTCATTCATTTTAAATTCTAAACCCTAAACCATAAACTATAAATCCTAAACCCTATACCCTAAATCCAAAAAAACGTAATTTGGAAAAACAAGTTGGATAAAAAAACTAACCCGCCTGACCAGGCCCGTTAGGCATGGCCCGCCAGGCCCGCCAGTGGGGCCCGACGGGCCTCTTGGCACGGCACGCAGGTACGGCCCGCCTGAGGCAGGCCGGAGTGCTGTGCCGGGCCGGGCCGGCCCACGACACCGTCGCTTGCCAGGCCCATCCATGCCTGTTTCTAGAAATGGACTGGCCAGGCCAGGCCGTCCCTACTGGGCCGGGCCAGTCCATTTTTACACCACTATATGTCGTTCAAAAATAAGTCAATGAATGATACAAACTTTATTACAATCAAATTTAATATTTGATTTTGTTCAATACATAAGATTAATTTTTTTTTAAGTAATCATGATAGGCTTGTGGTTGTTTGAATATCAAGTACATGCGTGTGAAACAAATAAATAGAATTTGTGTGTAAAGTACAGTCTACAATTAGGCCAAAAATCTGAGCAGCAAAAAGGGAGACTAATTTTCTCTTCTTTGTGAAACTAAACATAATAAAAATAAATAAATTACGGTGTACAATAAGAAAACATGTTTTTTTATTTAACAATGAAGTAAAAAAAATCGTGTAATCTATATATATATATATATATATATATATATATATATATACCAAAGTTTGTATCATCTTTGATGTCAGACTATTGCTTTATTTTGTAAGTCTCCTATTGTTCCTAATGTTTCTTAGTTTGTTATATTTTGTTCCGTACATCTTGTTTTATATCATCTGTTTATGTTTTGGTATCAGAGCCTTGAGACTTGTTGAAGAAGAAAATAATAGTAATTTCTAAGTGCAAAATTCAGTAGTTCTAGGGTTTGTCAGCCACTTGCTATGAGAGCTTAGGCATTCTGTAATTCCCAGGAATAGGCTGTGAGTAAGAACTTAGTTCATTATTAACTTTTATTTGAGATTCAGAAATTTTACAAGAGAAAGAGAGAGAGAATACAAAGCAAAGCTTATCGACAAAGGAAAAAGCTTTCATACTCTAAAATAGAACCTAACTCTCAAGAGGAAAATAAGGAAAATATATAGATCAAAGAACAAACTCTGATTAAGTAATATAACCAAACCATGGTTAAAAACTAGCAAAAATTGTTGGGCACTAAACTTGAAAAGTAGATCAGATTGGTTTGTCTTTATATGCCGACATTATTCAAGATAAGAAGATGATGTGTCTTGATTGATTGATTTGTCTCTATATGCCGACAGAACCCTATTCAGGATAAGAAGATGATGTGTCTTGGTAATTAGTCATGGCTGAAATAAGTGGTGGGGTCATCACTATCATAATTGTCTTCTTCTTTTTCATCGATCTTATCTTAATTGTCTGAATCGGTATCAATTTGGGACATATTTTCCATTGTCCTTTTCATTTCTTTAGCAATCTTGAAAAGCTCATCAGGGTACTAGCAACAGCAATTCTAGCCTGATTTTGAGATTTGGCCATAAGGAATTGTGTCTAGTCAGAACATTTGTTACAGAAGGTGGGGTTGTCAGCAAACCACCTAGTAACTCTGTCTTTACCATGGTCAGCAAGGTTCATGACAGACCACCACTTGATCTTTGACTATCTGCCAAAATAGGGAATATTAACGTACCCTACAAGTTTGTCCTTGATTGCGCATTCCAGCATAAGGATCCATGTCAGATTAAAATGAACAAATAATAATAATAAGTCAGGGATAAAATCCCATTCATTTGGCTTAGCAAGAGAAGCTAGCCAAATACCATAACCATCTTTGACAAGGGTAGGAAGAAAATCAATAGTATGACCATATTTATCCCACCATTCTAAATTTTTTGTCAAAGTAGATGAACCATAATAAAGAATTTCCTGGGTTCTGACCATAAAGAAATTTTGTCCATGCATCGATGTAGTCTCAATAGGAAAATTCATAAACATGGAAGATTCTAGAAACTTTTCTTTTTGAATTAGGATTTCCTCTCCATTGGTCCAAGGTAATGATTTTGCAAAGTTTGATTTTAAAAAAAATTAATTTTTCTTTGTCGATTTTATCAAAGACATCAGAAATAAAAATAGAATCAGTGTCAACTAAGATAAATTCATAAAATATATGTCTTTTCAATAGGTCTTTAGGAACTCTTCCAAACAAAGGATCGATGAGTGCATTCGCAAGTTTCTTAGGTTCTTTAAAATAATGGTCTAAAAGTAATGGTGATTCTAGGGCGAAAAATCTGTCAAAAAATGGCTTAATGATATATGGATAAGTCTGTTGGTTGATTTTTGGTAAAGCCGGGGAAAGGGCATGGTGGCCAGGGCTAAAACTTAACTGTTTATTTGAATGTGGGCTTATCTTTGAGGTGGTAATGGTTTTGAAAGAGGCACTATTGTCCTTGAGAGGGGATAAACTATTTGAAATCTGTAATGGGCTTTGGGCTTGAGATGGGCTAGTACTAGATGATGGTCTTTCTGTAGGTAAGATTTGCAAAATAGGGCTGATTTGAGGATGGTTAGGTTGGGAGACTATGGATAGGGCATATTTGTCTTTATGACAGGTCTTTGGATTATTATAATTCATTGATAAGTCGATATTATGGTCTTGAGATAAGCCTGGTCTGTAATGTCTGCCGCCTCTTCCAAGGCTGCTCCTTCTGCCTCGGGGGTCACTCATGATTCTTTCCCTGCAAAAATTCTCAGGTCAAAAAATATGGAAGACTTTTGTTAGTCCCTTTAATATATTCTATGTCAAAATCAAAGGCAGATAATAGAGTTTGCCATCTGGCAAAAATTTGTTTAGAGGCCAGATTTTTGACTTCTTTCTTTAGGATATATTTAGCTAACTGACAGTCTACCTTTAAAATAAATTTTTGGTTAATAAGATCATTTTGTAATTTTTGAATTGTCAAGACAATTGCTAAAATTTCTTTTTTGACTGTAGAATATTTTTGTTGGGTTTCATTCTAGGAACTTGAAATATATCTAACCAGACACTCTTTGTCGTTAATAACTTGTTTTAAAATTCCTCAATATCCTAACTCAGAGGCATTAGTTTCAACAATTTTTGGAGCATTAGGATAACAAATAAACATACAAGGTAGTCTTTTGACATGCTTTTTTATGGTTTTAACCGCAACCATATGTTCCTCTGCCCAAGGTAAAGGATTGGCTTTTAGTCTTTGAAAAAGAAGTTTGCAAATAATTCTTAATTCTTTGTAAAAATTTGAAATATAAATCAAACATCCCAAAAATCTTTGTAATTGTTTTTTATCTTTTATCTCATCTGGAAATTTGTCAGCAAAATCAAGACTTATTTGAATGGGAATGATAGTTCCTCTCTTTATGTTATGGCCCAAAAATCTGATGTGTGTCTGGAATAAAGGAATTTTTAAAGCATAAATAACTAAACCATGGAATTTTATAGTCTTAAAAAAGGTTTCAAGATGTCTCCAATGCTGGTTAATGATTTTAGAGTATATTAAAACATCATCAATATAAACTATTGAAAACTCAGAGAAAGGATTAAAAATTTCAT
This sequence comes from Dipteronia dyeriana, assembly GCA_032871835.1. Taxonomy (NCBI): domain Eukaryota; kingdom Viridiplantae; phylum Streptophyta; class Magnoliopsida; order Sapindales; family Sapindaceae; genus Dipteronia; species Dipteronia dyeriana. Next base: position 45,776,868 of record CM065300.1, on the reverse strand, counting down.
TCATAATACACTGAAATTCATTAGGACCCAAAAGGCATAACATTCCACTCATATTGTCCAATAGGTACTGTAAAAGCTGTTTTATAACGGTCTTTTTCAGCGATTTGGATTTGTCAAAATCCAGATTTCATATCAAATTTTGAAAAAATAATGAAATCATAAAGTCTCTTTAATAAGTCTGATTTATTAGGAATAGGATACCTAATCCATTGGAGTGCTTCATTTAAGGATTTATAATTTATAACAAGTCTGGGAACTCCTCTTTCTATCTCAGCATTTTTTTGCACATAAAAGGCTGGACAACTCCAAGGAGATTTGGAGGGTCTAATGAGTTGTTTTTGTAATAAATCTTTGATCTCTTTTTTACAATATTCTACCATTTCGGCAGTCATTTGGATGGGTCTGACTTTGGTAGAATTCCTTTTTCATGAAAATCTTTGTTGTGAGGGAGAGTAACAATGTGCTTTTTTTTGTTCCAAAAAGCATTAAGGATGGTAGAGCAGACTTCCTTTTCTAATTTTTCTTTGAATAAATTAATCTTCATTTGGAATTGGGGGTTTTCAATTTGTTTTTCTTGTCTTTGAAATTCTAGGTCATTCTTCAAAAAAGCAAGTTAGGCTTGTTTTTGGTTTAAGTTAGCAATGCAATTTTCTAAATTGTCTTGGTTGTCTCTATGAATACGTTCATTTCTTAGGGCGTTCAAATCTTTAACAAGAACAGGGAAGAAAAAAGGGAAAAGAATTTCTTTCCCTAAATATTCTATCACTATTCCTTCTTTAGTAACTTTGAAAGGAGATATCAGGTATAAAAATGGTAATCATAATATGACATTCTAAGATAAAGTTTTTACCATGAGGAAATCGGTAGAATAGAAAATTCCCATGTTACAAACTTTAGCATTGGATAATTTTTACCTGATTTCCAATCGCTGTCTGTTTGCTCCATATAAAGATTCAGTGGTTAACTCAAGGTATTTTGTAGGAACGAGAGCTTCTTTTATGCAATTCAAATCAGCCCCATAATCAACTAAGGCATTAACCTGAGATGATAGTCAGAAGAAACTCTGATCTCGATTTCAACATACCATTTTTGGATTCTGACTTCATTAATATGACTATGATGTGTAATCTTAGCAATTGAATCTTGATTGGTTGGAGCTGTGTCAGAGTCTTCAGAGCTGTTAAATTCTGGTTCTCTGGGAATATGGGGTTTTCATTGGGATGATTTGATTTTGGAGAATGGTTGTCTTTTTTGATTTTTTGTTGTTCTTGTTGTATGTCTTGAATATTTTTCTTTACTGCTTTTATTTATTCTTTAATGTTCTGGATTTCTTTTTGAAGATCAATGATATTGACTTTTCTTTTTTTAGAATTTTGAAATTGTCCTAAAACATTTTCATCAAAATCTGGGGTTTGAAAAGGAGTACTAGTATTTTTAGAAGACCTATCATTTTCATGAGATGAAGTATTAGAGGATGATTCAGTAGAGATTTTTGTTGTAATTGTCTAACGTGTTTTGCTTTTTGTATAGGGTTTTCTATATTGTCAATCATGCTAATAATAAGAGAATAATCATGTTTGTCTAAGACATTAATTTCTTTGCAGACACAAGGTTGCATGTCGGGACAAGATTCTGTGGAGGAAGAGGTTTATTCAAAAGAGCTTCCTATAACCAAGACTTCTTCTGGTGAACTATCTGTTTCTATAGTGGAGTTAGAATCTGTATAAAGGATTTGAAGAATTTTGTCTTTAATGTTTTCTTCTATGTCTAGACTTCTAATTTTATTCTTCTGTTATGGACATTTATTAGCATAATGTCCCTCTTTACCACATTTGAAACATTTTGTTGATTTTTAAACTTTTTAGAATTTTTTCGGTTTTGTTGTCCTTTTTTCTTTTTGGTGTAATCCACAAAATAATTAGCAGTTTTCCCTGGGATATAGACAGATTCTCCGTTGGGTAAGACTTTCATTTTTCCCATATAATTTCTATTCTTATTATATCTACGCCAGTCTTTGTAGTAGGATTTGTTTTTTCTAGAGCTGGGAAGTTTGTCAAATCCAAATTGCTCACACCAAGAACCTAGTTCTTTTTTGGTGGTTAGTTTTTGTTTTTTTCAATTGGCTTTTTACTCTAATATCATTGCATAGTTGTAAAGCAACTATGTTAATGGTGGCAATGATTTCTCCATATGTCTAGGTATTGAGATCTATCTGGGACCAGTCAAATATGCCCATTTGTTCTACCATTTTGTCTCTAACTTTATTAGAAAAAAGCTTTGGTAACCCTGAAACAAATTTTTCTTTCCAATAGGAATTAGAATTGTCGGTTCTTTGTAGGACTCTCGTTAGGAAAATGTCTTTATACCATTTGAAATCGCTAAGTTTTTTGCATTTGAGATTTTAGAGTTTTGAAAATTCTTTTCCTTGGAGTCTTTTAGGGTTCCTACAAAATGTATTAATATAGTATAACACGTCAATGCCATCTGGCTAGGATGTGGTGGTTGTGGTGGAAGTAGAAGGTATGAATGATGCTGGGTATATAGAAGTTCTGGCAGGTGTAGTTGTAGATATAGTTTTGATATGATTAATTATAGTACTTTTGGCATTTAGACTAAGAGTATGTGTCCACCATCCAAACAATTGTCCTTCAAATCCAGTAGCCAAAGAGGTGACAGCGACAACGTGTGTAATATTTTGTTTTTTAATGTAAATGTACCTATAGTATGCATTTGTCTTAGGACTCTGATGATCTGGTATTCCGATAGGCCATCGATGTTAAATTGATAACAAGCATTGCCAGTATATGCTTTGTAAGGGATGGTTTCTTCATATTGTAGGTCAGGAGGGGTAGGTCTAGGGTAATAAGGTTTGGTGTTATGATAAAATCTGGTATAGTTATGACTGTCTACCTTGTCAGTGGATGTGATTCTTTGAACCATATTTTCAGAGTCTTCTTCTGTGGAATATTCAAGGGTTTTGTTTAATGTTTGGATTTCTGGTTGTGGTAATTTTTTTAATCTTTCTTCTAGGTCTTTTATTAATTATTTTTTATCTACTAGCTGATCAAAACATTTTTCTATGCCTATGGGATCAAGGAAAAGTAAAATATCTGGGTAATATTCAGTTGAATATTCTGGTAATTTGTCTTTTTGTTCTTCATTTTTTATTTCTCCAGGGACATACACTTGGGGAATTTCTTTGGGAGAAGACTGTTCTATGGATATGGATTTGTCCAGGTTGACTTCAATTTGTTCTAGTTGTTCTCCTATTGAATTCAGGAAGAAATTTGTGTAATTGTTTTGTCTCATGACTATGCCAATCTGCTGTGAAGAAGAGGGTACACTAGCAGATAAAGGATCATCAAAGATAATGAAGGGGGAGCATAAGGTCGTATTGTTATCATTTTCAGGATCTTCATTAGGAAGTTCAATTTCGAAATGCCTGGGAGGAGGACGGAGTTGTTTTTCCACTCCTCTTTTTGTTTTATAAGTTCTGGTCCTGTTTTGGTTGATGATAAGACTTCTTCGGGTTTAAATTTTAACAGTACAAAAAATAAACTTCAAATTTACTTTTAGAAAAGGAATTACTTCCAGATGTTTAATATCATTTTCCGACAATTCTTGCAGATAATTGTTATCATTGTCAGACAATTCTTATAGATGCTTCATATCATTCTCAGACAATTCTTCCAGATGTTTGATATCATTTTTCGATAATTCTCCTAGATGTTTGATATCATTCTCCGACAATTATTTATATGCTTGATACGATTGTCAGACTCTTTCATAATATTTTGTACATATATAAGAAGCAATTTTAGGGTTTAAGAGTTAAGAAAAAAAATATTTCAAGAATGATTAAAATAACGTTTGTTTTTTTTTTTGAAAAGGAATATGGCGTTTTATTAGATTTATCTTATAAAATATTTTTTTTCTTAAACTGTATGCCTTTTTTAGTAATTTTGATAAAGGAAAAAAATAATACTAAATAATTAAAAAGTTAGGGCACAAATAGATCAGTAGGGGGTGTGCCAATAACACCACTCTTAATTTATTTTAATTAAATATAATTTTTTTTTAGTTTCATTTTTTACTTTAAAACTTTTATAATTATTAATTTGAAGGAATTGGAACAATAACAAAAAAACCCGGTTGGAAAACGGTTGTTCCATTTGTTTGTTTATTATTTTGGCTGCCACGTTTAAGGTAACTGTACATAAGTTGTATCATACATCCAATTTCTCTATGGAGTGCATTTGGTATGAGGGACTAGGGATGACAAAAAGGGCCGGGTCGAGAGGGTTTAGCCTTTACCAGCTTGTTGTGGTCCGAGTTTAAACTTGGACTGCATCATTAAAAAGTCTGAAATTTATGGGCTTTTAAAAAACCTCAGCAGTTGCAGGCCGATTAAGGGTTTAGACCACGACGTATTTTAATCCCACAAATGACTCACATAAACAAAAGAAATATAGGGTTTTTTACAAAACATTGTTGACGTCGATTTCTCGATGTGTGAAAAAGTCAACAAGATTGGATTTTAGCCGTGATCTCAAAGAGAAAGAGAAGGAGAATGTAATTAGACACAAGTTTTACGTGGTAAAACTCCGATGACCGGAGAAACGTCCACAAGTGGTTGAATAAACAACCGAGTCAAAATCCACTATTGAAATAAAGATTTACAACTCTCGATCTCTCTTTTTTTCTCTGTCTTCTTCTATCTCCCTTCTTATGACGATATTATGGGTCTATTTATATGTACATAGAACCCTAATCCTTTTTGTACAAGTAATGAAATATTGTTGTATTTAATTACAATTGGTTACTTGTTGGAGTCGATCTTTTTTCCTATTCGGAGATTTATATCGAGATCGAATGGGACTCTAGTGATATAGTCCATTTAGGACTTATTTCCTTACAAATGCGTAGTCTTTTTGAAGAAATAAAGTTATTGCCTGATTTGGAACCTTTTTCCTGTTTGGTATTCTACTTTTTTTGGAATTCTTCGACGTGGATATCTTTGTGTATTTTAATATGACTCTTGGTTTGTATACGAGTTATGTGATGAACTTCTTTATTCGGATTTATTTATATTTGTCCCGAGTAGAACATGACGTCAACTGACCCCGAATAGAACATGACGTCAGCTGATCCCGAGTGGGTCTTGCTAAATACTTGCATTTATACCTACTAGGGTTCTTACTCTTTGGTGACATCTTGCGGGATATTTTCTGAACGTCTATTCAGATATCTATCTGACAATTTTATCCTCCTTTCCACAGACTCTAGGAGACACAGACTCAAGATGGTTAGGAAGATTGCCCCCAGCAAGCATCGAAAGTTTTGGTGAATTAAACAGAAGTTTCTCAAGACAATTTCTAGGCAACGTTTACAGGAAAAAATCAGTTGCTTACCTTTCTCAGCTAAAACAAGGGAAAGACGAGTCGTTAAAAAAATACCTTGAGAGATTCAGTCAGGCGGTGTCAGAAATTGGCAATGCAAATGACGAAGCAATAATTGTCGCATTCATAAACAACTTACAGAATGGACGGCTATCTTTTGATTTAAGAAGGACCCGTCTAACCAGATATGCAGATATGATGGACATGGCAGGAGGATATGCACTAGCCGAAGATGAGGAGTTAGCCACGGGAGGATGCTACATACACCGAGGAAAACCCAAACAAAAAGATGTTGAGTCAAAGGTACAGAACCAAAAGAGAAAACAAAAAGGAAACGACAAAGAAAGAAGCAAGAACGGAGGAAACGGGCATAATGCTGACCAGACCACAGAGAAATTCCGAGGAAAATACACAAACTACACCCCTCTCCGAAAAAATTAGGAAGAAATTCTGGCCATATTGGAATAAAAGAATCTGGTAAAAGAGCCACGTCGACAATCTCAGTTTACCCGGCAAGATATAACAAAGTATTGCAGATTCCACAAGAAAACCGGTCATAAGACTTCCAAATGTTACCAGCTTAGAGACTACATAGAGACCTTTATTCTGGAAGGACACTTGCAAGATATAATCTTGAAAAGAGATGAGAGGCCAAAAACAAAGAAAGAGACTAGGGCCGATCATAGCTCCGGTCGAAACCAAAGGGCCAGCCCCAAGGCCAATGAGGTAATACAAACAATCTGTAGGGGACCATCAACTGGAAGAAGTAATCGAGAACGAACATATGAAATCAGAGAAACAGTGGAGGCAAGACAACTTTGATGTCAACTCTGTCGAACCAGACCCGAAAAAGGTAAAGGAATGATGGGACCCGATAATAATCACAGAAGCTGACTCACATGGGGTCGATGTTTGACCAAATGACGCCCTGGTCATAAGTGCCCGAATTGGACATAGGGAAGTCAGGAAAATTTTAATAGACAATGGTAGTTCGGCTGATATTCTCAATGTAGTTGTCTACGATTAACTCAAATTGGACCGAAAGAATTTACAGTCTTTTCATACCCCACTCAAAGGGTTTGGGGGAGTTTAGGTCATGTCTCTCAGGACGGTAAAGTTACCCGTAAAAATTAGAGTAGCACCTTGCCAGAGAATAGTATTACTCGATGTCGTAGTGGTAGACTTAGATAATTGGCCTTATAATACACTGTTAGGTCGGCCATTCTCGAATAAAACTAAGGTCGTAACAGCTACTTACGCCCTAATGATCAAATTCCCGATCGAACTTGGGGGTCGGAGTAGTCAAGGGGTCCAGGAGATGGCCCAAAGAGCTAATCTGTCAGTTTACAATGATAGAGGCAATGGTGGACAAATATGCACTATAACACAGCTAAATCAGAACAAATAGTCACTATCATTCGAATTTGACCCAAGGGAAGAACCGAAGGAGTCCAAAAATGAACCGGTCGAAGAATTAATCTTGGAAGAAGATGAATCAGATAAGAAAATCAAGATCGGGGCCAATTTAGAAGGAAAAGTTAAACAAAGCCTCACTGATCTGTTCAAATAGTACAAGGATGTGTTCGCTTGGAGTCATGAAGACATGGTCCCCGAATAATATCTCACCATCTCGCGGTAGACCTGAATGAAAAACCAGTAGTACAAAAGAGAAGTTCATTCAATCTCAAAAGAAGTCAGGCAATCAAACAGGAAGTGGAGAAGTTACTCGTTGTAGGGTCAATTAAAGAGATCAGCTACCCTCAATGGATAACAAATGTGGTCCTCGTCCAAAAGAAAAACGGGAAGTGGATAATGTGTGTAGATTTCACAGATTTGAATAAGGCATTCCCAAAAGACAGTTTTCCACTGCCAAGGATAGACCAACTGGTTGATGCTACTCAACTTCATGGACGCCTACTCAGGATATAACTAAATCCGGATGAATAAGGCTGACGAAGAAAAAACGGCGTTCACAACCGATCAGGGCTTATACTGCTACACAGTAATGCCCTTCGGGCTAAAAAATGAAGGGTCAACATACCAAAGGCTGGTCAATAAAATCTTCGCATGCCAAATAGGAAGAAACATGGAAGTTTATATACATGACATGATGACCAAGAGCATCTCGGCAAACAGGCATACCTCAGACCTACGAGAGACATTCAACATCTTGAGGAGATATCAAATGAAGCTGAACCCGAACAAATGCCTATTTGGAGTTCCTTCATGAACGTTCATGGGTTTCCAAGTTCACCAGAGGGGAATCGAAGTAAACCCTGAAAAGGTCAAAGCTCTATAAAAAATGACCTCACCAAGGACGCTAAAAGAAGTGTAGCGCCTAACAGGGTGCTTAGCTTCCTTGGGTAGATTAATTTGAAAGGCCACAGACAAATGTGCTCCCTTTTTTAAAGTAATTAAAAAATGAAAAATGACTCGAATGGAACGAAGAATGCGAGCATGCGTTCTTAAAAATCAAAGAGTACCTAGAGTAAGCTCCCATTCTTTCGAAACCAAAAATAGTAGAGACACTCCACTTGTACTTATATATTACAGAACTAGCAGCAAGTTCAGTTCTAGTCAGAACAAAAGATGGAGTACAAAGGCCAGTGTACTATACCAGCAAGGCACTTCTTCCAGCTAAAACTGGGTATTCACAGACAAAAAATGGCTCTAGCATTGGTTTCGGCAGCAAGGAAGCTAAATCCATACTTTCAGCCTCATATAATCCAGGTCCTCACCGATTGCCTACTTAAGCAAATTTTACAAAAGTCAGAAATTTCAGGAAGACTAACCAAATGGGCAATCGAGCTAAGTGAATTCGATATCCAGTACGTCCCCATGACATCTCTCAAAGGCCAAGTCATGACAGAGTTTATAGCAGAGTTCACAGAACCAAACCTGGAAGCAAAAAAGATGTTGGGCAAAAGTTTCTCATGGAAATTATATGCCGATAGCTCTTCAAACACTCACGACAGCGGGGCAAGGTTCATAGTATGCACCCCGGAAGGAGATGATATCCAGTGTGCCATGAGATTCGACTTCAAAACAATGAATAATCAAGCTGAGTACGAGGCGCTACTAGCTGGACTCAGAGTTTGCATAGCCCTCAAAGCAGATGAGGTCGAGATATTTAGCAACTCACAGGTAGTCGTCAACCAAGTCCTGGACGAATACCAAGCTAGAGATGAAGGTATGATAGCTTATCGTGACATAGCAAAACAGCTCCTTCAGAAATTCAAAGAATATAAGATTGCCCAGATCCCCGGGAAGGAGAACGAAAAGGAAGATGCACCAGATTCTGGAAAACGGTTCAGGGCGCTGTAGGAAAAAATTCCTGTAAAATGTGCAGCTGTCTTAAGCGGTTCGAAAAGCATAACGATTCGGTAAACCCTTACACAGACAAAACAAGGGAGACGTCCTTGGTAACTTGTGCGAGGACTCGAACATACAATCATGGTGAGCCTTGATGTAATGTTTGGGTAATAACTGAGTATGTAATACAAGTAAATCTACTCGCTTGTTTCAAGATGGCTCGGTTAATATAAAGTCAGTTTAATAAGATACTTGAAGTTAAAAGTAGCTCTGAGTAACAAAACCAAGTTTAATAAAATACTCGGTGAAGTTACTCGGACAGAATTAGTCAGTTTAATAAGAACACTTGGCATAAAGATTGCATTAGTCAGTTTAATGAGATACTTGGCACAAAGAGATTGCATTACCCAGTTTAATAAGATACTTGGCACAAAAAGATTACATTAGCCAGTTTAACAAGATTTAGCAGAGATTGCGTTAACCAGTTCAATAAGATACTCGGCGTTAAAAGCAACTCTAAATAATAAAACCAAGTTAGATAAGATATTCGGTACTCGATACTCGATGAAATTTCATGAGTAATGAGTTGGATTAAACCACTTGGTTTTCTGAAATTAAACAGTTCACAAATGACTCAATGATAAAAATCTTTACAAAGGTGAATCTTTACAAAAATGACTAAGGTTGGGAAGATGATTTGGAACTCTTACCGATGCTCGGGTCAGGCACCATTTCATACTCACGGAGGAGACTTTCATTTGAAGGCCAAGCAATTGTGTCGACCGAATCATCCATCCACTCGCTGTAATCTACTCCAGGGATCAAGTCAACATCAGGCGTCTAACCTTCTACGCTGGATTCTTGACTGGCATAAAAGGCCGAGAGAGAATGCTCTGATGGAACCTCCAGATGCATAGGATGAGTCTCTTTACCTCGATTGCGGCAATAAGCTCTCCACTCTTTTATCTGAATACGAAGAGATTCCAGGGACCGGTCCACGTGGTTCTTGATCGATAGCTCCCAGTTGGTTCAGGGCTTTATTAGTTGACCGATTCTTGACCTTAACAATTCACCAGCTGAAACTAGCCCTCGCTGAAGTTCTCAAAGGAGAAGGGTGTCATAAGCTGGTGATCTTTTAAAACGATCGACCCCTAAACTTCAAGTTTCAGCCTGGCCTCATTGGATAGGGACTCGACCGTCAAAGCATGGCGTTTCAAGTCTTTGATCTTCTGCTCATAGAACGACTTGGGCTGCTCCGCTTCCTGTTCGCTTTTGAGCATCAATTCCTAGGCAGAAGACAATAAGTGTTAAAGCGACATAGCCTTCTCATCTGCCAAAGAAGCTCTTTCCTCAGCTTCCATTTGCTTAGCCAAACAATGGTCGACAAACATCTGAGCAGAGTTCACCTCCTTTTGATAAGCCTATTCGACCCGAGCACAGTTATCCTCACTCTCTTTCAGTTGAGCTTCAAGACGCATTATCCAATCGGCTTGATGTTTTTGAGTTGAACCAACTCAGCAAACTCGGCCATCATCTACCAGGAAGTTAAATTAAAAATCTAGCAAGCAAAGACTTAAAAAAAAAGAGCTGGAAATAGAACTTACATAAGATGCGCCGTTGAAAATATTCTGTAGACTGCTCGTTAAAAGAGCATCCTTGAAACGGCTCTAGTGGTCATCCCCAATGAAAGCCCGACCGGATGACATCGCCCTCAACATATCCTGGGAAGAAGGATAAGAAGGGCCTTCCGAGGATTCAGCCCTTACATCTTCAGCCTCAAGAGGAAAGGAGCCCCTGTTTGGATCAGAAGTTTCCGCTCCTACTGATGCTTCAAAGTGAACGCTCGGGGGAATCTCAGCCTCGGTATCTTTATCACTCGATTCAATGTATGAAACTACCTGATGGACCTTATAAGGACGATGAGAGTCGATCGCTTTTCGTTTCTCAACCCGAGTACGATGAAAGTTGAGATCAGTCGAAGGGTCTTCCTGATCATCATCTCGGAAGGATCCAAAAAAGTTAGGATCAAGATTTGCTTGTCCATCAGAGGTCTTTTCTCCATCCCTGACATTCAACCGTTCGTTAGGAACCTCAACCGGGGAGCTCGACTCACCGGGCCCCTCGTCAAAGCCATCATCTTACCTCCCCTCATCTTCAGGCAATTTCTGAGCATGGTCAGCATGGCCACTCGGACCACTGGATTCCCCCATGTTCGACCAAATGACCTCTTCAGGGAAGTACTCAGGGTTCTGCTCGTCAGCCTCATCAGACTCCTCATCTAATTCAGGCAGGGCAATGCCTTCTTTGCTTTAACAAGAAACCTCTTTTTGGCTCGCCTGAAGGATCGATTTCACCAGGCGAGCTTAAACGTCGCAGACGATGTTTGAGTTATACACTTAACAATAAAAAGAACCAAGTCAGAATATAAAAAGCAGAATCAAAAAAAGGGGGTGGGAAGACCACTTACGTCACCTACGATAGCCTGAAATTTGGCTAAAAAAGCCAAGCTCTATCATCTTCTTCTCGCTGAAAAGATAAGACATGCTCTTTTTTTCCAGAGTATGCACTGCAGTCTGAGCAAGTCTGGTCAGTTCAGCATCAGAGAATTCAAGCTTTTTCTTGTTCCATATGTCAGGAGAACAAAAAAAAACAGGGAACTTTTAACACTGTCCGATTCTCACCGGCCGAAAGAGTAACTTGAAGTCCTAAGTTTCCTCTGGAAAAAAACCAACTGTTCTTCCAGTGCTTGTTTGACGAAGGGAATCCCCACACGAAGCCTTTTGTTTGCGTCATCAGAGGTGTCAACTCCCCAATTCACTTTTTTCCCCACAGGGACCCAGCAATCTGGTGGATTGGACATGAGAAAATAGGTCCCTGTCCAACCAGATTGCCTTAGTGTGTAGAAGTGCTTGATTTCACTCAGGGAAGATGGTGACAGGTTCATCCGGCTCCACATATGCCACATGCACATCAAGATCTAGTAGCTATTCGGGGCCAGTTGGGCTGGAGCGATCCCTGTTTCAGCCAGAAACCAGGCAATAAACGGCTGGAGAGGAAGAATGACGCCGCAACAAAGCATGGCCCATAAATCGCCACCATACCCGGGGGAGGGTTCTACGCGGCTCTGTTACCAGCAGGAGACATTGTAACCGAGTCATCCAAATCAAATCGAGTAAGATACTTCTCGATATAATCTTCCCCGACCACATTCGGCTCGGTATCATACCCACTCAGGCGATCGACAGAAAAAGAGATACGAGAGTCTCTAAACTCCTCTTCAACATCATTCACATCTATAATTTTCTCCCTGATTCGAACACTGCTTGAGTTGTGCTTGTGGACTTCACTTCTACTTTGATGTTTTTCCATCCTAGATCGAAGAGGTACCCTGTGATCAGAAATGATAGATTCAGAACTAGATGATTCAGAACTAAAACGGACGTCAGGGTAAAGTCTGGAAACATTAACATCTAAAAAAGAAGGTTCATCAGGAGGGATCTCCCCCAATAATCTATAAACGTAAGAAACCTGTTGAAAATCTCCACGTTCAAGCGCTTCGAAGGCTATAGTAAAGAGACGATGACGAGAAGATGGATCCATTGAAACTAACCATTAGAATAAAGAAACCTGCTGTAAAAAACATCAACGGAGAATAGAGGTTTTCAACACAAAGAAATCTGGGTTGGAAAATTTCTGGTTTGAGTCTGTGAGAATAAACCAGGGCAACCCCGTTCAGTGGAGCATTTAAAGGGACAACAACACAAAACCCTAGGATCTCAAAAGGCGGGAAAAATCAAAGACAGATTTGATGACGTAGGCGGCGCACTAGGAGACGCGTAGGTCATTTTTCATAAATGGTATCGAGAAATGAAGCGGTAGAAAACACGTGTTTAGAGAAGAACTGACCAAGATTGTCAGGACTCCAAAATGTCGCAATCATTGTGATTTCGCGTGAGGGTGTCAAATTGAATTTACATGGTCACCATTAAGACATATCATTATGACAAGACATTTACTCTGGCATAAAGGAGGCGTAAAAGATTAATGAGTTGATTAAAATATTTTCGCCTGGAATAAATTCCTATTCGGCAAAAAATATTTTAAGGGGGTATTGTCATATGTAAATTTTATTAGATGAACACGTCATTGACAAGGAGAATAAAATTGCCAGATAGATATCCGAATAGACATTCAGAAAATATCCCGCAAGATGTCACCAAAGAGTAAGAACCCGAGTAGGTATAAATGCAAGTATTTAGCAAGACCCACTCGGGATCAACTGACGTCATGTTCTACTCGGGATCAGTTGACGTCATGTTCTATTAGGGATCAGTTGTCTTCATGTTCTACTCGGGACAAATATGAAGAAATCGGAATAAAGAAGTCCATCACATAACTCGTATACGAACCAAGAGTCATATTAAAATACGTAGTCGAAGAATTCCAAAAAGAGTAGAATACCAAACAGGAAAAATGTTTCAAATCAGACAACAACTTTATTTCTTCAAAAAGACTACGCATTTTTAAGGAAATAAGTCCTAAATGGACTATATCACTAGAATCTCAATCGATCTCTATATAAATCTCCGAAATAGGAAAGAAGATCGACTCCAACAGGTAACCAATTGTAATTAAATACAAAAATCTTTCATTACTTGTACAAAAAGGATTAGGGTTCTATGTACATATAAATAGACCCATAATCTCGTCATAATAAGGGAAATAGAAGAAGACAGAGAGAGAAAAAAAAAAGATCGAGAGTTGTAAATCTTTAATTCAATAGTGGATTTTGGCTCGGTTGTTTATTCAACCACTTGTGGACGTTTCTCCGGTCATCGAAGTTTTACCACCTAAAACTTGTGTCTAATTACATTCTCCTTCTCTTTCTCTTTCTCTTTCTCTTTGAGATCACGGCTAAAATCCAATCTTGTTGACTTTTTCACACATCGAGAAATCGACGTCAACAATATTATAAAATATATATGTAATAAAAATAATATATATATTATTATTATTTTATATAATAATATTATATATATATATATTATTTATTGTATTGTATATGTAGTAATCTTTAATATTATATATATATATATATATCTTTTATATAAAATATTAATAATAAAAATAATAGTTGTTAATAGTGAAATTTGGCCAGGGGTCAAAAAGAAATTTTTCACCCATAATCGACAATCATGAAGCCTGGAAAAACCGTAAAGTCACCCCGTAAAAGCAGGGAAGGCCGGTTCGGCTTCAAAGCTACCAGAAGACAAGCCAGGCGACCGGGACGAGCCCCCACAAGAGTACTGGAAGCCAGGCTTCTCCAAGCCATCTATCAGGGAACCTCGGCTGTGAGGTCGGGCTTCACAACCACCCCGTGAATGCCAGGGGAAGTCTCCAAGCTCAAGAGACATTCGAAAGAAGCCTGCCAACCTCTCCAGAAGCCCGCTGTCCTTGCTGAACATAAAGGAAGAGTCATGCCCAAATCTACACTACCCCAGCTACCTCCCGGGAAGGTCTACAAGAGCACTTTAAGCCCCCACTGGTCAGGGAAAATCCATCTTAAGCTTCTAAGAATGGAGCCAGAGCAGGGGTCTACCTCGCTCTACGGGGCAACGAGCAGTTGGCAGGGTGACCTCCATAAAGATCTATGGCACGAGTGCACACATGATCATATCCACATAATATTTAGATGCACGACAAGAGTTTAAATTCAAATAAGGGAACAAACTTATCTTCGTCAACGATATCATCGAATCCGGAAACAATTCAAATTTAAATAACGAATCCTGCCCGATAAGGAAGGAATAGATTCATGAGATTACGGTAGAGTATTCACAAACTGAAAACTTACTTGGACGATATATATATGTGAAGTCAAGCATCGTGGAAAAGATTTACAACAAAGGAAAACAACAAAGGACAGAGAGAGAAAATCATAAACAACAGATATACACATAGAATGAAGGCCTAAATTCTTATTTTAGAACACGGTTACCTTCATCTCCACTATTCGACAGGCACCGAGTGGCCACCACCCTACACCTCTGAGAGATTGTGAGCAAACAAGAGAGTTATTTGTATCTTAAAGCAATATATCAATAATAGAGCTCTCATTTTCTGTTATTACGTTTCATCCACTCGTCTCTCTCTTAACTAGGTCGGGAACCAACGGTACAGACCCCGGCCACCACTTTCGTGGTAGTGGTCTCGAGGGTGTTAACAGAAATTTCTGATCTCGAGCAAATTTCCCATCAACACTTTCTGGCACTGTATGTGGGAAACCTCTCACACCACCATCTTTTTACATTTAAAAAGTTTGTTATTTCAAAGTTGTCATAAGCTCCGCTCCTCACAAGGGCAGCAGGGTACCTCAGGACAACCTTCTGCTACATCGACACGAAAGGTCACTAGGAAAAGGAAAAAACCCGGGCTCCATAGCCAGATTTCCTTCCAGCCAGCTACTGTACGGGCTCTGGATCCCCCTCTGGGAAGTCGGGTCGAGCTTGACCAACAATCAGTGGCTTTTGTAGAGAACGTCCGTCTTCGGCTACTCGCTGAGGGTATCACTATCCAATAAACGGGTCTCTACAATCAGGGGGAATCAAGCAGGCCTGGGGCTAGGCAACCCGCATTTGATCGCTTAGAGCCTGCCCCTCGGGAATCAACGCGTAACAGAGCGGGGCTCCCGACTTCGATCCTGGATAGGCTAGGGCCCATGCCCCATGTTTCTGAAGCGCTGCCATGCTACCAACCATGGACAGGAAGAGCTCTTCCACCCAACGACTACAAGGAGGGAAGCCTGGAGTCGAGAAGAAGGAAGTCAGCAAAGCCCCCAAGCGAGCCCACTCCAAAGAAGGAACCGGGTAGAGGTCACCAATTCATCAGAGGGATCTGGTGGTGATGAATCCGAGATCGACTCAAGAAAGTCTGAAAGCAAGCAACTAAGGGACCAGTTGGCAGAGCTGCAGAAAGAGGTCCAATTGATGAAGAAGAGGAAGTACAAAGAGACAAGAAAGATCCTCTAAGTGAAATGAACGCCCCCTTCACCAGAAAGATTCGGGAGGCATAGCTCCTGCCTAAGTTCAAAATGCCAATTGACAGGTTCTCTGGGACTGAAGATCCGTTGAGCCACTTAGAGAGCTTCGTTCAACAGATGGAGGTCCAGAACACAACCAGGGCCGCTATGTGTCGGATGTTCTCCACTACACTTATTGAATATGCTAAGACCAGGTTTAGAAAACTACCCGCCGGGAGCGTAGATTCCTTCACCAAATTATCAACTGATTTCGGCTCACAGTTCCAGGAGGTTAAGCCCCTGCTGAAGGACCCGATTTATCTACAATATGTGATCTAGGAAACTCTCCGGGCTTATGTCGAGTGGTTCCACAAGGAAGTCATCCAGATGGGGGTTTTCACAGAGAGAGAACCCTCGCCAACTTCAGAAGAAACTTGTGGGTGGGAAAACTATTCTGGTCTTTTGCCAAGAGACCTCTGGAAACCTACCAGAAAGCCTATGATCGGGCTCTGGAACAGATCAAGGTTGACGAACAGCTTAAGGTCAAGATAGAGCATGACGACATGAGAGTCGAAATACGACAAAAGAAGGAAGCTCCCAGACTCGAGCAAGATCAGAAAAGCCAGAACAAACCCCCTAATAAATCAACATACGGTTTCCCTCTTCCTCAGCCCAGATCAGAAAGGTATCCAGATAAATGGGCCCCTCCTCAAGCTTTACCACCTCCCAGGACAATGGCCCTTATAGCCCGCGATGAGAGGGGGTACGATCATTACACTCTATTGAATGCATCCTGAGAAATAGTTTACCTCGCCATTCGGGATAAGAGTTTGTTACAGAATCCCGCTTCTATGAAAGCCCAGGTGGATAAAAGAAATCGTTACAAATATTGAGACTTTTACGAGAACGTAGGTCACAATACTGCAGAATGCTATAACATGCGGAACCAGATTGAGGCTTTGATAAGGAGGGGATGCTTGATAGAGTTCTTACAACAAGTCAAGGAGAACATTCAGACGGGAGGGGAGGTGCAAGCCGAGATCCGGGAACATGCTGAAAATAGGAAGGGAGAGCAGACGGACCCGATGCAACAAATTCCGGTAACACACACTACCAGCAGAGGTCCCACTCTGGCCGACACCTCCAACAATTCCAGGAAAAATCATGATAGGAACGTCCCTAGTACGATCGAAGGGCGGGATATCTTCAAGGTCGACCAGAGACCGACCAACCCCTCCCAGCTGTCTCAAATCATCTTCACCGAAGCAGATGTCTTTAACACCGTGCAGCCACATGATGACCCCATGATTATTATAGTACAAATTGCCAACTTCATGGTGCACCGCGTGCTCGTCGACACAGGTAGCAGCGTCGACGTTCTGTTCAAAGACACTTTGGAAAAACTAAACTTGAAGCAATGGTTCTACAACAGTTGTACTACTCTATTATACGGTTTCACTAGGGACTCCATCACACCCGTAGGATAAAAGATCCTACCAGTGATCATCGGAGCCGCACTTTTTTAACAAAACATCATGACCGACTTCGTGGCGGTGGATACCCCGTCGGCCTACAACGCAATATTATAGAGGCCATTCCTATCATCCCTGAAGGGGGTCCTATCTATTTACCACAATGTCCTGAAGTTCCTGGTAGGAGACAAGGTGTGAGAGGTTTGGGGTGATCAACAAGCAACTAGGAAATGCTACGCAGTGTCGGCTAACCCAGTAGCTCTAGCTAAATAGCTCGCCCAAGTAACGACTATTCAAGGCGGGATAACCCCGACACTAAACCTGGAAGACGCGGGCTCCACCGATTATCCCGAAGAAGGCCTTGTGGTGCCCGACATAGAAGAAAAGAGAAAGGAATGGGCCTTCAGCCACCCGGTCGATAAGTTAGAGGAGATTCTTGTTCGACTATCCGATCCCTCGAAGGTCGTCAAGATCGGAGCTACTCTTGAGCCAGGAATGAAAGAGGGCTTGATTAGGCTCCTCATGGAATCCACGATATTTTCACCTAGAGTCATGCAGAGATGCTGGGGATCCTGATGACATTAGCTGCATATCGACTTGGGGTGGATTCGACCTTTAAGCCCGTCAAACAGAAAATGCGCCACTTCAACACTGAAAGAAACGTGGCGGTTCAAAAAGAGGTGGATAAACTAACCTAGACAGGTTTCATTCGAGAAGCTTGCTATCCCGAATGGCTCGCCAACGTGATCATGGTCACGAAGGCAAATGGGAAGTGGTGCATGTACGTGGACTACACCGACCTCAATCGGGCATGCCCAAATGACAGTTTTCCTCTACAAAAAATTGATCAGTTGGTTGATTCCACCTCCGGGAACAAGCTCCTGAGCTTCATGGATGCGTTTTTTGGCTACAATTAGATTATGATGCATCCCGCGGACCAAGAAAAGACCAGCTTCATCACCGCGCAAGGCCTATACTGCTATAAGGTGATACCTTTCGGGCTCAAAAACACTGGAGCTACTTACCAGCGGTTAGTCAACCGTTTGTTCAAGCCCAAAATTGAAAGGTCGACGGAGGTGTATATCGACGATATGATCACTAAATCTTCGACCTCAGAAGGCTACCTGGACAACCTTCGTAGGACCTTCATAATCCTAAGGGAAAACCAGATAAAGTTGAACCCTTCCAAATGTGCATTTGGTGTAATTGCGGGAAAGTTTTTAGGCTTCATGGTCCATGAGAGAGGCGTAGAGGCTAACCCATAAAAAATCATTGCTATCCTGGATCTAGAATCCCCTGCATCTCTTAAATAGATCCAAGCCTTGATCGGACAGGTAGCAGCGCTCAACAGGTTCATCTCCCGGTCTACCGATAAGTGTTTACACTTTTTCAAAGCTATCAAGCAGGGAAGAAACATGAAGTGATATCAGGAGAGCGAATAGGCTTTCCAAGCTTTGAAAAGAAACTTAACAAGCCCTCAACTGCTGGTCAAGCCAAATCCTGGAGAAGAGCTCCAAATATACTTGGCCATTTCGGAAACCGCTATGAGTGGGGCCTTGGTCAAGGAATGCAGGGATAGGATCCAACGACCAATCTACTATGTGAGTCACGCTCTAACCAAGCCCCAAAAGAACTATACTCTGTTGGAGAAGCTCGCTTATACCTTGGTGACCTCGGTAAGGAAACTTCGTCCTTACTTTCATGCTCATTCAATAGCAGTGGTGACGGACCAACCCCTCCGTCAATTCTTGCAAAGGCCAGATGTTTCTGGAAGGCTGGTTCTATGGGCCTTAGATCTTACCCAATTCGATTTAAAGTATAAGCCTAAGACCACGATAAAAACTCAAGCACTAGCAGACTTTGTAGCCGAGCTTTCGGTACCTTCAGATCAGGCAACCCCCGCGGTAACAGATGTCACCCTTGAGAGGATTCCAGAATCTGATAACTGGCCAGAGGGCCTCAAGTCATGGACTCTCTACACTGACAGAGCTTCCGGGCAGTCTGGGGGTGGAATGGGCATAATCCTCATCGACCCAGAAGGAACTGAGTGATGCCATTGTTTCAGGTTCGAATTTAAAGCCACAAACAATGAAGCGGAATACGAAGCCCTGCTAGCTGGGATAAAAGCTGCCATAGAGCTCGGGGTTGATTACCTGAATATCAAGAGTGACTCTTCACTCGTGGTCAATCAAGTTTCTAGGGATTTTCAGGCCAAAGGGGATAACATGATCGCTTACTTGAAATTGGTACAACAACTCAGGACCAGATTTAGGGGATTTAGAATCGAGCAGATACCTCGACAGGAAAATCATCGGGCTGACGTCCTAGCCAAGATAGCTGCCTATGGTGGCCAGACCCTACCTCACAGAGTCCCTCTTCAAGTAATCCCCCTACCTAGCATTATGACTGGTAAGGAAGCTTATACCATGGACCGACAGTCATGCTGGATGGATCCAATAGCAGAATATCTACAAGACGGGAAACTCCCCATCGAGCTCTACCAAGCTAGGAGGATTAAAAGGCTCTCGGTCCGGTATTGTATGGTGGATTGTCATTTATACCGAAGGGAAAAATCCTTTCCCCTGCTCCGATGTCTGCACCCTGAAGATGCCATGTGGGCTTTGAGAGAGGTCCATTCCGGGGAATGCGGGAACCATATTGGTGGAGAGGCCTTGGCATATCAGGTTCTCTGCATGGGGTATTATTGGCCACCATCCATCAAGATGCTAAGAACTTGGTGCAAACCTGCGAGGCATGCCAGAAGGCCGCCAACTTGAATCACCTCCCTCCAGAGCGATTGTCGTCCCTTAGCTCACCATACCCCTTTGTTATGTGGGGGGTCGATTTGATTGGGCCGCTTCCTACAGCTCCTAGACAAGCCAAACATGCTATCGTAGCAATTGACTGCTACACAAGATGGGTTAAAGTCGGACCACTCTCCCAGATATCGGAAAAGAACACAACAAGGTTCATCAGGACCAATGTAGTTTGCAAGTTCGGAACCCCTCTTGCCATCATAACCGACCTCGAAAAACAGTTCGATAATGGCCGATTCAGAGATTTCTGTGAAGGTTTGGGAATCGACCTTCGGTTTGCTTTAGTAGCCCACCCTCAGACCACTGGTTTGGTGGAATCCAAGAACAAAACCATCAAGAAATTATTAAAGAAAAAGCTACAACAAAAGATAGGCAGGTGGGTAGAGGAGCTTCTCGAGGTCCTTTAGGCTTACCGCACTACAAAGAGAACAGCTACAAAGGAAACGCCCTACTCGCTGGCCTTCTGGGTTGAAGCAGTCCTACCCATAGAGCACAGGTTGACCTCCTTTAGAGTCCAACGATTCGAATCAGGGAGCAATGAAAGCAAGCTTAGAGCTAGCTTGGACCTCCTTGAAGAAAAGCAGGATCGAATAGCTGAGAAGGTAGCGATCTACCAAGGCAGAATTGCCAGGTTTTTTAACATGAGGGTTAAAGCCCGAAGTTTCAAATAAGGGGATCTAGTCCTCAGGAAAGTGATGTTGAACATCAGAAAGAGGTCAGACGGGGTCCTAGGGCCCAACTGGGAAAGACTCTACCTAATAAAGATGGTGATCCATAATTGGGCGTACAAGCTCGAGGATATAGATGGCCGCCTCATCGACCATACTTGGAACGCGGATCACCTAAGCAAATTTTACCCTTGAACTGAGGACTCAGGAGCTAGGCAACCTTCGACTGGCTTCTTTTATTTTTTCTTCTGACAATATTGTACTCCATCTTCCATATCAATAAAGCTTACCTTCTCCTGTTTACTCCTTCTTCAACAATGTCTTACAATGATTTGGGTCTACATGGAAAGTTTTGACATTATCGCCTCAAGACCAGGGGTAAGCCGGGGAAGCCCCCTCGCTACTCCTAATGCCTCGGCCGGGCACCACCCCCTGCCAAGAAGGATCTGAGTGTAAGAGCATAATTGCCATCCAGATCTCGAGACCAGAAAATAGCTAGATAGCCCTCATGATGCCTTGGTCAGGCTACCACCCCTAAGAAGGATCTGAGTGTAAGAGCATAGTTGCCATCGAGATCTCAAGACCAAGAAATATCTAGATAGCCCTCCTGATGCTGTGGTCGGGCTACCAGCCCCAAGAAGAATCTGAGTGTAAGAGCATAGTTGTCATCCAGATCTCAAGATCGGGAAATAGCTAAATAGTCCTCCTGATACCTTGGTCGGGCTATAGTTCCCCCCAAGAAGGAATAGAGCTTGAAAGCGCGGAAGCCCTTCTAATCCCAAACCTAAGAAGGGGGCTAAACATGTCTTTACTTAATGTTCTACTTGGGCTACAGCCCCCCAAAAGAGCTCGGGGATAGAGGGGTATTTACTTAAACTCTAAATGCTCTTGTTATTTCTAGTTCTCCTTGATACAGGGTTACTTACTACAGCAAACCCACAATCAAACAAAGGGACTGCCAACTGAAGAAGTTGAGCTAGGAGTTTCATTAGTATGGGGACTTAAAGCTAATAACCTTTTTTCTTATCTTGTTGTTTTCCCCCAAAGATAGCTCGTTTCGATATAAAAGCTGGACCAAGAGGAAGACCAAGCAAGTACATACAAGCCAGAGTTAGACCTGAGATTAAAATTTTATTATCAAGTAAGGGAGCATATCCCCCAACAAGGCCACAACAAGCAAGGGGGGACCAATCCCTGGTTCAGGGCTACAAAAGAAAAAAAATAATAAAAAATCAAACACAGTTGAAGATGGGATGCCCACCCCATTTATCGGGTATTCAAAATAGATTACATAAGAAAGAACTCAAGCTTCTTCGTCTTCTTGAGGACCTCCAGCCTCCTCCTCCACAGAATGTACCTCGCCCTCTGCTCCCCTCTCCGGTCGTGGCTCGTCCTGGTCAGCTGCATCAGCCGTCTTCACCACCTCATCATGCCTCGGGGTCAGCAGGATCCTCTTCCACGATTTCATTTGTCACCGCCATAACTTCAGGCGGTATAACTGCATCAAGAGGGCTGGTCACCGACTTAGGCACGTTCCCGCCTTCTGTTGACTCCATTCCTGAGATCACTGTTGGGGGATTTTAGGCTTCAGCAAGGCCTCCTTCTAGCTTCTTATTGTAAACCCCCTTCGAGGATTCACCGGGACCAGATGCTGGAAAGACTGGAATAAGAGGAGGCAGATCTAGCACCTTCAACTGCTTCTCAGCTCCCTCTTCGGAAGGACCAGTTCCATCGAATGGGGGAGAAATAGCTTCTACAACCTGATAGGAGGCATAGAAATACCCTTCGTTAAAGGACGCTTCCACTTCGGTTTGAAGCTGGGTAATTCGAGCCAGCAAGGTTTGTTTCTCAGCATCTAGGGCCTTCGCCTCTCCCCTACAGCCATCTCGCTGGCTAGCCCGCCGCTTCGACCAAAAAGTCTCTTGATCAAAAGCCCGCTTCAGCCTCTCATGATCGTATCGAAGCTCAGCTAGTTGCGTATCCATTCCTTGTTGGCTAGAGGTCATCTCCTGGACTAGGGTCTAAGCCCGCACAAGTAACCTCATGGCTCGCTCAGCTTCAACCTCAGCCTTTGCTGCCCAATCACGGAGGAAGGCTACCTGATACCCCATGGCCACTTGAAACTTGAAAGCCTGTAAAGGAAAATCATGTTAGAAAATGACAAGTCAAGCAGCTGAATGAATAAGTAAAAGCGACAATTACCTCGGCTAGAAGGGCGGACAAAGATTTCCACAGGCATCGCGGTCATCCTAGAAAGCCCGTCGCCTAGACAAGATGTGACAAATTGCTTCAGGACCTCGTCCTGACCCTCCGAGCTCAATTCTTGGTGGGGGCGAGAAGGGGCGGCCTTAGAAAAATCGATATCGGGCTTCCAGAGAACCTCGACTACCTGGGATACAACCAGATCTGTAGAGAGGGGTAGCGGGACTCGGGGGGCATCGTATGGATCATTAACTATTGGAGAAGGGGTAAAAACAGACTTATTAATGACTTGGGAAGCAGACCCTCCTCGGTTTAGAGCCTTCACAGCTAGAGATGCCAGAAGAGCCATCTTGAGCTTCACTTGGGAATGAGAGAGGGAAGGAACGAATGGGGCAGCTACCTTAGTTGTTGATCCCCCCTTCTTTGGAACACAGGAAGAGCTCCCGGGGAGGATCTGGAAGGAGGAGGAGGTATCCCGGCTTGTTGGGCTTAGCGAGAAGCTGGAGCAATAAAACACTGTTAGAGAAAAGAATCAAGATCATTAGAACCGAACCCTCCAATAAAAAAGAATAAAGAAAAAACAAGATAGATAGAGATACTTATGAGGGGTAGCACCAGATATCTGCAGGTACCTGTTTACCCTGCGAGGATCGAAGGGGTCAGCGGTTGAAAACTTCAGATTCAATTAGTTCTGAGCTAGGATGGTCTTCAGCACGGCTTCAGACTCATCGGGCAAGGAATCCCGACCCCATGTGAGTTTGTCACTAAAGGCGGTGGGAACCTCAAAGCCCCCCCAGTCTCCCATTGCCAATACCCATTCTTCTTTCCAAATGGGGTCCTTCTTTGAAGCCCCGGGGATGTTAAAATTGAGTCTATTCTTAGCCTTGGTATAGAATTGGCTTCGTGGGACTCCTGCCAGGCTACCGATCTGAAAAAGGAAGGCGAGCTCCTCAGCCCCGAGCTCCCTGGTTACACTGCTCAGCTCGCATTACTCCCTTCACAATACCTGGAAGCCGATTAGATTCCTTCAAAAGCCGGGCGTCAGTTGAAGCGGAGCCAACTGAAGGGCATTGAGAGCCCGCCGAAAGGTGAGGTGAAGAGGGTGCCTCACCCCGCTCTCAAAAGCCGTGATGTGGATAGGAAGCACGCCTTTGGACGGGCTAAAAACATTGTAGTTCTGATGGGGGACAATTAAAGAAACAGTATCAGGAATACCATACTTGTCCAGTAGACAGCTGATCAACTGAGGGTCGACAGTAGAGTCGGGGATAACCCTGGGTTCGAAATGAAGGGTTATCACTGAAGGAAGTTCCGCCACTGTGACTTGAGCCTTCACGACAACATCTAATCTCTTCCCGATGTCAAAGTCTTTGTCGACTAGGTTCAGAGGATTTTAAGGCCGGTTCAAAAAGCCAGAGCCGATAGAAGTATTCTTGTTAGAACGACGGCGTTGGCGGAGTGGGGAAGATTCCTCGTCGCTTAAAATCCTTCGTACCCACTTAAAGGAAGCTAGGTTAGGGCCCCCGGAGCCCTTCACCAACACATCAACACTATCGGTGGAAGTCGACATTGATGGGCAAGAGATATGAGAAAGCAAGCAGAAGATAAAGACAGAGAAAACAGGGAAGAAGAAATTTGAAAGTTTGAAGATTTGTGGAAGTATGAAGAAAGTGATGGTCAGGCCGGGCTTAAATAGAGGTTTGTGGGCGATATCCTCGGGAAGATCACCTGGAGCCGTATTACAGTCGTTTTTCTTCGAATAACACTCAGTTTCAAATTCAAAATGTTGGGTAATTAAAGAGAAAATTTCGCTCCAATTAATTATCTTTATGGCAAATAACTTTCTCAATTAAACAAGGAATCTGACTCCAACCCCAACTCTACCACCGGAGTTCAAGTCAGAGGAGACTTCTGTTAATAGTGAAATTTGGTCAGGGGTCAAAGAGAAATTTTCCACCCATAATTGGCAATCATGAAGCCCGAAAAGACCGTAAAGCCACCCCGCAGGAGCAGGGAAGGCCTATTCGGCTTCAAAGCTACCAGAAGACAAGCCAGGCACGATCGAGACGAGCCCCCACAAGAGTACTGGAAGCCAGGCTTCTCCAGGCCATCTATCGGGGAACCTCGGCTATGAGGTCGGGCTTCACAACCGCCCCGTGAATGCCAGGGAAAGTCTCCAAGCTCAAGAGACATTCGAAAGAAGCCTACCAACCTCTTTAGAAGCCCGATATCCTTGCTAGACATAAAGGAAGAGTCACGCCCAAATCTACACTACCCCAGTTAGCTCCCGGGAAGGTCTACAAGAGCACTTCAAGCCCCCGCGGGTCAGGGAAAATCCATCTTAAGCTTCTAAGAATGTAACCAGAGGAGGGGTCTACCTCGTTCGACGGGACAACGGGCAGCTGGCAGGGTGACCTCCATGAAGACCTATGGCACGAGTGCACACAGGATCATCTCCACATAATATTTACATGCACGACAAGAGTTTAAATTCAAATAAGGGAACAAACTTATCTTCGTCAACGATATCATCGAATCTGGAAACAATTCAAATTTAAATAACGAATCCCGCCCAATAAGGGGGGAACGGGTTCATGAGATTACAGTAGAGTATTCACGAACTAAAAACCTACTTGGACGATATATATATATATGTGAAGCCAAGCATGGTGGACAAGGAGGACAACAAAGGAGGACAACAAAGGACAGAGAGAGAAAATCATAAACAACAGATATACACATAGAATGATGGCCTAAATTCTGATTTCAGAACACGATTACCTTCATCTCTACTATTCGACAGGCATCGAGTGGCCACCACCATACACCTCCGAGAGATTGTGAGCAAACAAGAGAGTTATTTGTATCTTAAAGCAATATATCAATAATAGAGCTCCCATTTACTGTTATTATGTTTCAGCCACTCGTCTATCTCTTAACTAGGTCCGGAACCAACGGTACCGATCCCGGCCACCACTTTCATGGTAGTGATCTCGAAGGTGTTAACAGAAATTTCTCATCTCGAGCAAATTTCCCGTCAACAATAGTAATAATAATAATAATAATAATAATGTTTATTATATCATATATATATATATATATATTATACATATATATATATATATATATATAAAATATTATATTTTTTATATATACTAATATTTAATATTATATATCATATATATATTATTATATATAATAATATAATATATCATATTATTATATATATTTCATGTAATATTCTATATTAATATATAATAATATCAACTTGTATATATATAATATTATTTTTTATTACTATATATTAATATATAATATTATAGTCTATGTTGTTATATATATAATAAGGATACTCTGGTCATTTGAACTTCTTGTTCTGTCCTATCCCAGTTATACCAAATACATAATTGTACAGTTTACAGTTCTGTTCAGACCTTTCAAATAAAATATATAACAACATGTTCTGTTTTGTCCAGTACAATCCAATCTCATCTTATCTTGGTTCATCTCCGTGTCAAACGAACCTTGACTGCACAACAGCCGGTCCCTACTGCGATGTGAAGAGAAAAAGTAGGCAACTCAATTTGGAGCATCAAAAGTTTTGACTTTTGTTTGTTTGATTCTTTTTTTTTGGCTGTGAGGTGCGCTCTGACGGTTGGTAATTTTTTTTATAACGAAAGGGATTGACTATGGTGCAGAGCACCCTTATGTACTGTACCATACAACACAATAAAAAGATATAAAAAAATAACAAAATAATAGAAAGCGAGTGACAACTAATAAAAGCAACCGGTTTTGCTCAATAAAAAATATTTTTATTATATATTATATAATATTATATAATATTATATTACATATTAATTAATAAAAAATATTTTTATAAAAAAATTAATGAAAAAATACATGAAAATTATTTATTTTATTATATGAAATAACAAAATAAAATAAACGTTTTAAAACTTTGGATTTCAAGAACAAGTTGAAGGTAGGTTGAACAAGTTTAACGTTTAGAGGAACATTAAACTCGTTCTGTGAGCAAGTCAAAGTAAACATTCATGAACATGTTCAATGTAGGTTGAACGAGTTTATCGTTCATCTGATAACGTTAAACTTGTTCATTGAACAAGTGAACTTCATTCTTCATGAACAGGATCAACGTAGTTTAAACGAGTTTAACGTTCATATTAACATTTAACTTATTAAATGAACAAGTCAACGTAAACCTTCATGACCAAGTTCAACATTAAGATCAACGTTAAACTTGTTCATCTACAAGTTGATGTCAACCTTAATAAACAAGTGTAACGTAGTTAAAACAAGTTTCACGTTGAGAATAACGTTCAACCTGTTTTGTGAACAATTGCATATAGATCTTAATGAACAAGTTGAACGTTATTTGAACGTGTCAAACGTTAAAACCAACGTTAAACCTGTTTATTGAACAAGTTGGTGTAAAAGACATTATGAACAAGTTCAACGTAGTATGAACAAGTTTAATGTTAATGAGAACTTTAAAGTTGTTTTCTGAACAAGTTTATGTAAAACACGTTATGAATAAGTTCAACGTAGTACGAACAAGTTTAACGTTAATGACAACGTTAAACTTAGTCATTGAACTAATTACCGAAAATTTTTATTAACAAGTACAACGTTGGGTGAACAGGTGTAATGTTACTGAGAACATTAAAGTTTTTTGCTAAACAAGTTGGTATAAAACCAGTCATGAACAAGTTGAACGTAGTACGAACAAGCTTAACGTTACTGACAATGTTAAACTTTGTCATTGAACATATTAATGAAAAAAGGTTATTAACAAGTACAACATTGAATGAACAAGTTTAACGTTGACCTAAACATCGAACATGTTCATTGAACCAATTAACGTTACAACCATCGTGAACAAATTCAATATAGGTTGAACAACTTCAGTGTTTGTCATAACGTTAAAGTTGATCAGAGAACAAATGTACATCAAAACCGTTATCAACAAGTCCAACATAGGGGGGAACAAGTTAAACATTGCTTTGAACGTTTGACTTGTTCGATGTACAAGTGAACGTTGAAATTCACAAACAACTTACACGTAGGTTGTACAAGTTGAACGTTAAACTAAATCATAAACATGTTCGCTGAACAAGTTTACGTAAACCGTAGTGAAAATGTTCAACGTAGATAGAACGAGTTTAACGTTCATATAATCATTCAGTTTGTTCATTGAACAAGTGAAAATAAATATCCCTTAACTAGTTGAACGTAAGGTAACCAACTTTTCAGTCTATACCCAACAAATATGGTTGTTCGAATCGATTATTTTTGTGTTATTTTCTTCAATTGTTGGTATTTTAAAAACAAGTTTGACATTCCTCTTTACTTAGATGAACAACTCGGGCGAGATAGGAAGATATGACAAAGTCGAGGTTGTCGCGACCATGGGGCGAACGTAACGATGACGCCTTGGAGTCGCTATCTCCTCGGACTACTTGTTTCAAAATAGAGACGATAGCGACATTGGGGCGACCAAACGCAAAGTTGCCCTGTTATCGCTTCTGACTTTGATATGCATTACCAAGACAGAGACTAAAGCGACCTTAAGGCGACTATTTTGAAATAAAACAGAGCTACCTATAGGTCGCATTATCCATAATCTGTAACTGAAATGACACTATTTTTGTAGAAAGCGGTCCTATAAAAGCGACCTTAAAGGTCGCCCTTAAGTTGCACCTGCGTGAAACTTGCTATAGAAACCCTAAGTTGTGGAAAGTTGATTGAAACACAAAAACAACCACCAAAATTTCTCTCAAGCAATGTACAACGATGCTTCTTAATCTCCGAAGGTAATACTCAATAGAAACTCCTACAATCATCTCCAAGTTCTCGTGTAAGGCATATCTTCCTTTACATTGTTAGGTTTTATGACATTGAGAAGATATTTGATACTTTTTTGGTGATTAGTTGTTGGCATTACATACATTTTTTTCATTTTGTGTAATTACCGTTGTCTAGTGCGTAGTTGTAAGTGTGGTGCAGTTTGTTGATTCATTATTGCTATAAATAAGGGTGGTTGCGCATTGTTGATCAGTTATGGTAGTATTAAGGGTGGTTGTGTTTTTTGTGTGTGAAATTGTTGTTGTTCCAATTTGAATTTCAAGGAAATTGAGAATGACTGGGGGTAGAAAGGGAAAACAAGCTATTAAGGATGGCGGTAGACTGAAGATGAGGAGACAGGCTTCGGTAATGCCACCGATAAGGGGGAAAGGAAAAGAAGATTCGATTACAGATTTTCCAAACCCGTCGGATCCAAAGAGATGGGCATTATTCGATAGTATGAGGATTTGGCCCGAAAGAGGGATCGACATCAGTATACGACATTATATTCATCCTAGAAACAGTAAATACAATGGGGTGGAATCGATATGTAAGAACCCCTAACATAGCGGCACTTGAATTAGTTATTAGGGAATTTTACTATGCCATGGTCCTATATCAGTTTCTTCAGGGGGTCCCTATCATGGTTCAAGAGAGACAGGTCCAAATCATAGCCGACGAAATTAATGAGTGGTTGGGCACTCCTTGGGATCTAGGTCATCTGGTTGATGGTCTACCCAAAAATGAACACTTTGAGCCATAGAATACGGAGTTAGCAGTGGACTTGAGAATGAATGGTGATTAGGCTTGGAATGACTACCGACATCCCCTACTGAACAACTAGATGAAGTTAGATGCTGGGTTTTGGTACGTGTTCTTCTCATTCTCCTTAGCACCCACTACCCACCGCACGAAATTGAGGTACGATGTTGTACGCTTCCTATACTATGCATGAAATGGCATACCCATGGACATATACCAAATCATCATGAACCATATCTTTAGGAGTGGCCACTTATCCAAATGCCCATTGCCCTTCCTCTGCCTCTTTACTTATTTTTGTAAGGCAATCGAGATTAACGTGCATGGGGGAGGCTGGACAATGTTTCCTCATATGACAGACATAGGGAATGACCTTGCCAAGCATAGAAGAGCCAGACTTCTTGGAGATCAGTTGGATGAGGTTACGTTCGATGATGACCCAGATGATCTGGACTATAATGTGGACGGTGACCAAGACGCGATCGAAGCATATCAGGGGCCAGTGATGGATCAGATTTTACTCGGTATGGACGATATGAGCCTACGGATGGATGCCAACCACTGCACGTATATGGAGCAGTTCACGTACATCCATGATAGGATCGACGCTCTTCATAGAGGTTTGGGTGATGCTGGAATCGTGATTTCGTTTATGGCTCGCAGGCCTACTGGTCGTTCAGCCAGCGGACTGGGAAGCTCATCCGAGCAGGCACCTTCAGACCCCACCATGCCCCCACCCCCCTTCCCATTTTCAGTAGCGCATTGCACAGACTATATTTACATGCAGTCTTTTTTAAAAAATTGGCTTTACAACAATGTAAATTTTAATTTTATCGTTATATATTGCCAATATTTTTATATTACGTCGGACTTGTAATAGCAAATTGACTGACTTTGGCTGTTTTAAAAGATGTGTCAAAATCATTATTCTCGTTACGTAATACTATAACATTTACTTAATCTTTCTCCTTATATAATTTCATTGTCCCTGCAATTAAAATTTCATACACGGATATTAAACAAATGACAATTATATGAAAACAAAACATTTCCATAACCGATGGATCCACAAGCACCAATTCCATATGGGGTCCTACCCCGTACATACCGTTACAAAACAAGATGCATACAACCATAAAATAGATAGGTTATATCAACAAATTTTGGGAATTTTTTCATGAAACCTTAGCATTTAAGAAGTAATTAGAGATCGTATGCATCACATTTCAAATGAGGTCACCTAAGGTGCTACAACAATAATGAAATAGAACGGGTTTACATAAACCTTACCTAAAGTGTGGTGCCGCTCTTACTTCTATTTCTCCTTCAATATTTGTTATGCTCCCTTTTTGCTCAAATACAAGTACTGATGATGGATGTGATAAGTCAGTGTGGTAGAAATGTAGGATTTTTTAGAGTGGTTGTTGGTGTTGTGCACAAATATTTGACTATTTATATTGGCACGCATTAGGTCAGTGGTGACAAGGTCCATTTGTTGATTTATTAACTTTTCCTTGGATCAGGGGTGACTCAAACTCGCTTTATTGTTTGTTATTGTGCCAGCACCCGAGACAGTTGCGACTTGAAGGCGACCAAATATTGGTCGCCTGAAAGTCGCTTTCCTCTCGGCGTTCATAATTGATGGGTAATTAGAGACAACAAAGACCGCAAGATGACGTTCACATAAGTCGCCTTGATATTGTTATTGGCTCGGCATTATTGTTATGTGATCCGTGCTTATAGCGATAATGGGGCTACATTGCTCACGGTCGTCCTAATATCACTATCGTCTCGGGGTTTGAACCAAGTCTTTCCAGAGGCAATAACTACTTTGACGCGACTACTACATATGTCGCCTTGAAATCGCTATTGTCTTGAATTGTTTCGGGTTTGATCCGACACTATAGCAATATCAAGGCGACTATGACTATGGTCATCGATTTGTCGTTATCGTCTCGGGTTTGAACCATTTTGTTCAAATGCAATAGCGATTTCAAGGCGACTGGAACATAGGTCGCCTTGAAATCGCTATTTTTTTGGGTTATTATTTCATGAACCTAGGTTATTGCGACAATGTGACAACTGTTACATTGGTCGCCCTATTGTCGCGATCGTCTCGGATTTGGACCTATCCAATCTTGCGTAATAGCGATATAAAGACGACGTAACATTAGCCGATTTGAGGTCGCTTATCTTTATGGATTGAAATTGGCTAGAACCGAGGCAATAAAGATCCAAGGATGATCATTAGAACAGTCACCTTTTAGTCGTTGATGCAGTGGTCCAATACAATTCATACACTTAA
Source organism: Dipteronia dyeriana (assembly GCA_032871835.1). Classification (NCBI taxonomy): domain Eukaryota; kingdom Viridiplantae; phylum Streptophyta; class Magnoliopsida; order Sapindales; family Sapindaceae; genus Dipteronia; species Dipteronia dyeriana. The sequence goes on along the minus strand of CM065300.1, from coordinate 45,745,049 downwards.
AGTGACGTTCAGGTGACAAACATTAGGTCGTGAATACGTCGCTATTGCCTAAGTACGCCTAAATTATGTTCTAATTGACCCACCATCAAATCCTACCAAATTTTTGTATCACATTTAAGTACTTCATACGTTATTAATGAGGTCAATCAACCCATTCAATTTTTTCATTTTCCCAGCTTTAACACCTTCAATTACAAAGGTCTAAACTACTGCCTTCCTTCTCTTAGTCACGCATCACTTCTGTACAAAACCATTTTTCTCCACATTTGTAAGGACAGTAAAGCCATTGGTCCAAAGGTTCAACCTTCAGCAGATGATTCTGCTATAGCTAATGTATGAGACTCCTCTGAAGCTTCTCAACCCAAGTGAACTTGATAAGTAAGTGTTCAGTATTGGAATAACTGTATCCTCACATCATGTTGCTGAAATTATTTGTAAGATGACAAAAATGCTTCTCTCAGAATGTTTCCACTGAAACGGTTAAATGTTCATGGGTTATAGGTATTTATATGGATAATCATATTGGAATGTTTAGCACTGGAACTGGACATCTGGATTTGAACAGTGAAGGATACTCAAGGTGGCATGAGGGAGACACAACACATACAGAAAATGAGGAGTTGAAACCAACTGACACATCTAACAATAATGAATGGTCATATCATGTGTCTTTTGGTCACTGTAATGTTTCCACATCCCTATGTTTGTCTGGTGATAATTTGGTCCAACCGACCGATGATCGGTTAAATAGTGAATTTATAAGTTTACAAGTTAGTGATTTTATAGGAAAAGAGTTTATATCTGTTACTGATACTGAGGAGGTTTACAAGAAATATTCATATGTTATGGGGTTCAGTATGCGTAAGGACAAGTTGTGTCGGGACTCACATGGATTAATTACAGTTCGTAAGTGGGTTTGTTCCAAACAAAGGTGTAGAGTAAAAAAAATATTGACAGAACTGATAGGGTTTGTGAACCTAGAGGGCAGACTCGTGAAGGTTATCGGGCAACATTGAAAATAAATTTTGACAGGGAGAAAATGTTATGAATTGTTACGGAGTTTGTGACTGAGCATAGTCATAAGTTATCACCTAGCAATCACAGGCAATTTATTCGCTCTTATATAAATGTCAAATAGTATGATCTAGCACAAGCACAATCACTGAGATCAGTTTGAGTGAAAACCTCCCAAGTGATGGATCACCAGTTGGATCAGTCTGGTAGTTATGCGGTTGTCGGACACAAGAGGAAAGACTTATAAAACCAGCTGGACAGTATACGTAGGTCTGGTTCCTACAATTCTAATACTGATTCAATTATCTCTTATATGACGGTGAAAGCGGAAATGGATCCAGTATTTTTCTTTCGGTACAGTATTCTTGAAGATGGTAGCATGAGCAATAAAGGGATGTAGGGAAAAAACATCTATTAAATTGCATATATACGCACCTACTGGCTACTGCCAGGTACAAAAAATTGTATGCTTACAGTAAACTTCCACTGGAAAAAGGGAAAACATTGGCCACCCTTTTGCACTCTTACGTGTGGGACATTTACAAAAGACATTCACTCATGGACCTTTTCAGGGATGCAACACACCACATTAACATTAAAATGCCAATTATAAAAATAATTACAAGTTTCTTTGCATGTAACCAAAACAACTTTCAATCCAATAGAGTCACTGCTTTATCTCTTAACTTTCGGATTGAAGGCCTTTGTATCTTCACAATGGGGATGACTTCATTTCTGGAAATTAAATTATTATAGTGCTCTTCCAATTTTGTCTTCAGAGCCAAAATATTGGTGTTACTAGGGAAGAGTGTAATGAAACGAGCCAACAACAACCGTTACCAGTCAGACTGAAACTGTAACATAAAAGGATACATGTCATGGATAGGTAAACCCTAATAAACTGAACAAATAACAATAGCCATGAATTTATTTAGGTTACCATATCGATTTAATCTGAACCTGTGTAGGGCAACTGCCATTCATGAACATGTAAAGAAAAAGTTCACAATCAAAGCCAATGGGTTGACTGGGTGCTTTCGCATATGAAATACTGAATGTTATGAATGAGAATGATGTTAGAAAGGAAATGGCGATATCATCAGCAAGAACGACGTCAAAGGACTGCATCTACATGAAAAGCAACAAGTACAGTAATGCAATTCGTTATAACAAGGGGACAAATGGGGATCAATAAGGGGGTAAAACAACATAAGTTAGGGACATACCACTTTTAGAACTTGTTTCAATCGTATCCCCTCATCCTTCCTACGAGGCGGATTGGAGTCCCAAATTTGGCAGTATCGTGTAGTAAGGTCAACTACGGCCAGATACCAATGGCCACGTTGATCATTGATGGGAATGTAAATCTAATATGTGCATGAAAATGGTATTAACGGTAAACTTTACAAAATACAAAATATGCACATGCTGAAAAGTAGGCATACGAAATATAAAAGAACAACGCTAATCATTAGTCACCTTTTCACATGTATGAAGATCGTACATGTAAGCCTCCCGCAATTTTGAAAGAGATTTCTTCAAAGAATATTGTTTCCTCTCTGTACAATTCAAAACGGTGTACTGCAAAAGCAAACGTGAAAAATACGTGGGTACATATTCCATATAATCAATAATGGATAACTAGAAGCATATAGGCAAAGAATGAACAGAAGTATACCGCATAGTGTGTATACAAGAACCATTAAAGTTGTAACCTTTTGGACTTCAATATCATGGATTTGTACTTAGGAATCTGATTAATAATTTGAGAAAGAAAATGTAACACCCAGATGTTAAGTTACCAACATTAAACAAGATTTTATTATATAGAATGTACAAAATTGAAACGGTTATTGATGAGAAAGTGATAAGTAGTCAACCTCACTATCAACAAAGGTCGAAGGTTCTAATGTTTTGAAACTTTTACGAGGTTACACGGCGATGCCCAAGGTCGATAATAACCTCGTTGCAATATTGGAAACACCAAACTTATAACTAAACAGCGTTGTAAATTGACAAGGAAAAAGTACATAAAGCATGCTTATGCTTCTGGTAGGTTTTTGGAGAAAATGTAGGTTATCAACTTCTTATCATATGTATTCAGTGCAATGCCAATTCGAAAAGGGCCATATCAGTATTTGGTCAAAGCATTTACAGGTCCGGAAATGTACTGTGAAATTTGATACCAGATCGACTTTCGTTTTGACATTGATCTTGTTTTGATTAATCTTCGCTTGTTGGAAGATTACGACTGATGTTGGAGAGTATCATCATTGTAAGGATCTTGAAAAACAGTTGGCAGTCAATTCTAATTGTAGCTTAAATGTGAAAAACCAAGATGTTGATATAGTAAATTTTTAAAATAAACACCATTAAACTTCATCTAATAAAGTAAGAATGGTAAGGACCAGAGGTATATCATACAGACCTTCTGTACCCTGATCTTCCACCTGTAAATCAAGTGCGATCACATCTTGTAATGGTGGGTCAATATGTGCATTCATCCAACTTGGGGTGGATTTGGAAATTGTCTGCTAATGTTGGGGTAATGTTCTGATGTTAGTGGATGAAACCTTAACAATTGGATATTGTTGTGCAGGAATAGAAAGAAGTCGTGATGATAGTGGTGGTTGAGAAGGTGGAAGGGGATTTGGCGGCTTCTGAATCATGGAATTCTGATGTAAGTTTGTATTAGGTACGTCATTTTTCAAGTTGTTGTCCTTCGACGAACTGAATTTCTCATATAGCAAATTAACCTTTGTTCGAATATCATGAAGTTCGTTCTTCAATGATGCCTGAATATCTTTGACCACCTAGAAGACATCATTAATACCTTTAATGTGGGCATCATTGCCTGTACCAAGCTCTTGATTGCCATGACCGGATGGCAGATGGGCAGCAATATGAAATTGTCCTACTGATGGTGCTGATTGATTGAAACAATCCTCAACCAAAATTTGCATCATTTATTGCAAATAACTATGTGATGATGCATGCAAAAAAAAACGTAATAAGTTGACAAATAAGTTAAGTGGGTAAATAATTTTGTGTGAACCTGGTTACTTCCAACACCTTCATCGGTGTGTAGCTGGAGTACGCACTTCTTTATCTTAACTGTTGTCCTACAAACGATAGGTATTGTCGTTTTATCCACGATCGGAGGTTCCCATTGTAGTGAATAGAAGTAAAACAACTTTAGAAATTAACAGGGTTAACAATACGTTCAATATGACATGATAAGGTGAAATTCAATACTACAATGTATGAAAGAATATCAATTGTTTTTGCCTGAAGAAACAATAGACATACGGATATGCAACATGTCTTCATACAATGTCGGTTCTTTTGAAACTTCGTAATCCCTTCTCATAGTGAGAAGAAGCACCAGTTGGACCAGTTTTTTCTACAAATAGTTCCAACATCCCGTAAAAGAATCAAGTACCCCATCTAAACATAACCAGTAGCCGTAGAAGAGAGGATGGTGCCCAAGAGAAATAAGCACAGAGTCACCTTGAATTCATCATCGGTCGTACTCATCTCCTTTAAGGAATGTTCAATGTCTTTCAAGAAGATGCCATGAGATGTAATGGCAAACTTTGACTCCCAAAAATCTTTGTTTGAGACATCTCCCGATATAGATATCTGATCTCCTTGGTCAAAAATCCCTAAAACTCGATCAAGCATAGAAGAGTTGATCACAAACCTCCGACCTTGGATATGAAATGAACAAGAAGTTGTGTCAAAATTTTCAACTAGCCATCTGCATATCTTTAGCCGTAGACGTCCACATCTCAAGGCAAGTAAGTGCCCAAACCCCAACGCATATACTACGTCTTTCTGCTCTTCTGAAAGTTTCATCACAATCTGACATCACTGAGAGGGCGTACACCTAGTGCTGATGGTTTCTTCAAGGCCCATGACATTTTTCGTGCATGTGATATCTTCAATTGTTGGAGGCAAGTCAGGGTTGTTAGGGATGTTATTGTGACGATGGTAAGGATGCTCGTCTTGAGAAACTTGATAATGATGTCCAAATTTTGCCTTCTCTTTTTTTGGTAACAACCGCCATGTATTTGCAATTTCACTTCGGGACTACAAAAACAAAACATGACCGGATGTTAGTTTCGTGGTCAGAATATTCAAATAAAATGAGTGGTATTACTTGATGCAAAGGAACATAACCTTTACGTTCCCAATATCATCTGTTTTTTTGCATTCCAATTTACTGGAAATAAGAAACCCATATGTTATGTTCACATAGGAGAAAAAGGAAGTTAGCAAATTCAAAGTAAGCATATACAAATGTTTACACACAAATAATTAATCCAGTCCATGTTTTCAATCTTTGGTTTTGACAACGTGGTTATGGCTATTGTTGTATCAGTACCAGCATTCTCCTTTTCATGATTTCTTTTTTTCACCATTTTCAGTCTGTACATCAACGGTAATAACTATTCAGTTAATAACATGGATAAGGAAATGATTGGATATATAAACTATTGGTCATAAAAAGTCCTTTTCCTTATCGTAAAATATTATGCATATCTTCAACGAAACAACATATTGTTTGACTGACCACTTAAAACGTTAGGTTTGTTATCATAGAAACAAAAAGTAGGAATCATACTTGGAATCTTATGATGAGTGCTGAAATGTCAAGTGTAGGGATCCAAGGTTCCTCTTCTTTTAACCCACCTTGTTCACTTGTGTCCACAGAATAGGTACATATTTCTGCTTAAACTCAGATACCCAAATGCTAATATGCCTTATATACTACATGCAGCTATGAACATGTAGTTCTAGAATAAAATCTAAAGGACAGTATATAGAGAAAATTGAATAGCATACAGGGAAGAAGAAATAGACACTCAGTACGCGGCGTTGTCTCACAAGTGTACTCTACCGGTACCATTCCGGGTATGAGTAAGTCTGAGTATTTCAGCTGATATACTTTGTGCCCAAAACAGAAAATACAATAATAACATAACTTAATATTACAACAACTTATAAAATGCGGCTACAAAAAGGTAGCTATAATATATAACGTACAATGTATAGGATAGTACATAGAGAAAAATGAATAGCATATAAGGAAGAAGAAACAGACACTCGGTACGCGGTGTTATCTCACAAGTGTACTCTGTCGGTACCATTTCGGGTATGAGTAAGTATGAGTATTCTAGTCGATATACTCTATGCCCAAAACATAATATAGAATAATAACATAACTTCATATTACAATAACTTACAAAATGCGGCTACAAAAACGTACCTATAATATATAAACTACAAAGTAAAAGACAATATATACAGAAAAATGAATAGCGTACAAGGAAGAAGAAATAGACACTCAGTACGTGGCGTTGTCTCACAAGTGTACTCTAACGGCACCATTCCGGGTATGAGTAGGTCTGAGTATTCGAGCCGGTATACTTTGTGACCAATAAAGATTATAGAAATAGAATAATATGATAGCTTTATAAGACATGTTCATTATTGTGCAAATTCTACAAGGCTCATATCTTCATAACAGAAGAAGTACATTGTTGCACTTATTTCAATTTGGACCTTAGGAAAACAAGCAGCTACTAGTCAAAACTATTCTACCAACCATTTAGGTTGGAAACATAGCTTCTGCTTTCTGCCATTTTTACCGTATATAGCAAGTTTTCTTAACTCATGTAGTGTGGTGCACTTTCTACCCTATTAACTCTATAAGTAGTGTGTTGCTTATACAAATTATCATAAGTATAGGCTAGATAGCATATCCAACAACCCTTTTATGAATTGTGGATATTCAATCTTTAAGTTTCCCTTCACCTAATTAAGCTACAAAAAAAAATTATTATGTACATCGTTGGATAATTAAAATATCCAACAGTACGAAATACATCCCAATCTAAGTCACCCAAATTTTTTATCACAATTAACTTTTACTTACAATGGTAATGACCAAATTCTCCATAGTTGGACCATAAACCCAGCACACTACACACTGGTTCAACCACTACTGAATATGACATAAGTTACTCCATTGTTCGGCATAAAGAAATTCAGAAAAAAAAAACAAAACTACAAATTCTATTCACTAGTATGGTCACTTTATATTACAAGATCCAACATCTAATAATTTTTAACCGTGACATAAAAGTTATTGAAACAGTACACATCCTGGAACCGAAACAACACTAAAATAACTCAATAAGTAGTTCAGTACCTTATCAGCAGTGTTTTAGGAAAGTGTAGGTCCAGCAGCACCAGCAACAAAACCTAAAACTGCAAGAATAACATCAAATTGAGAATGGTAGGGATTCTGACATGAACCCGTAAAGGGAATTACCACGACTAAATAAATAATAAAAATAACCTTACACCACTAACCTTATATTAAAAAATTCATGAAGAGCGACACGATTCCAATCCACGAACTTATGGATGTAGTTGTAAATAGCTTACCATTCCACCAATCTCATTTTTTAAATTGTATATACTTCCAACTTTTATCAACCTACTGTATTGTCAACTTTGGTTTCAAATATTTTTCAATTTATATGTTTTATAACTAAAACCAACCCTAACATCATCCTACGTTTACATACTACTAAACTTTAAACCGTAACCCGAATTTAACATTTTCACATATAATTATATAACAAGTGGAATTATTGCATTTTCAAATCCCTCACCATTTTTGTACCCAAACACTTCTGTTCATTTCACTTATAATTCCATATTTATATATATATATACATACATACATATGTACATATATAAATAAAGCTACAAATACTGTAAAATGTATTTACATTCTTAAGCTTCACACCTAACACTCACATTCTAGGAATGACAAAATCCATACCGATTTCAACACTCTACACAACATAATTATATAACAACCCCAAACAAAAGACATAGTATAGAAAGGGAAAGTTTTACTCTTACCATTAATAAACCCTAATCTTCATAGTAATAGCAATAGGTTTTCAATCACAAATCAAAATATACAAATAATCTTCAAACAAGAGTAACTCGCCTTCCATTTGAAGCCAAATCGATGATTGTGATTTTACAGCCGTAGATACGGCATCTGAAGCGAAAAGGGAGCGGACGACACCGTTGTCGCTGGAGAGAAACCATCGAGATGGAGAAGAGCCCGCTGGAGAGACATCGTGGAGATAGATACGAAGCTGACGGAGAGACACCAACAGAAATGGAGAGACCACGATGAGAGCATGTATCGGTTCAAAAAAAAGTGAGAGGAGAGAGAATGAAACACTATTATATGTATTTGGGTAGAACCGGTATAACAGGTATCAAGTAAAAAAAATTGTGTTTTTTTTCCTTCAAATTTATTAAATGTTATGTTGTACGATACAACATATCACCATTAGTTGTACCGTAGCAAGACCCGCAACGAAAAATGTTGTTTTTATTTTAATTTTTATAAGCCACGAAGAAAGTTTAATAAATTACTAATAAGAGTAACATAATGAGAAAATACCCTTTTTTAGTCAAAAATTAAGGAGGTTTGTTGTTTTTATTCAAGATTAGTAATTTTATTGTTTCTACTCAATCTTTGGCTGTGAAGACCCAAATGTCCCTCATTTCATCATTTATTCATTATTTGTTTTATTATTCATTTATTCATTGTATGTTTTATTATTTTTCTTTTTGTCTGAAAAGTTTCTCTTCTCTCTCTATTTGTTAGGTGATGAAGTCAATTTCTACATCTCATGATTTCTCTCTCTTTTCTTGTTCACGGTCTATCATTTTTTTTGTCCGAAATATTTTCTTCTCTTCATTTTCTTCAAATCACCATTCTCCCATTTTCGATATTCATTCTGTCATATGTGGGTCTCACATTTTTACACCTTCGTCCTTTAATTTCTTTAATCGGCTGTCTCCCATGTCCGAAATACAATTAGTTCAAAATTCTCTCATCAATCTCTACTATTGTTGAAATTGCAAAGCCACTTTTTGTCTCTATAATTCACAAAAAACCCATATACTGGAGATTCATATTTTGGTTCAAATTTCAGGGATTGAGATTTGTATTTCATGAATTTTTGCTTAGGTTGTTATGATGAATCGAGATTCTCCAGGTTATTCTTCTAGTGATATGTATTAGAAACCCTATTTTAATTTGTTTCATATACAGATGCAATAATGAATTAAGGTTAAAGGAGATGGTTTACTTTGTTGTGTTTAATTGATAAGTCGTGGTGTGTTTAATTTATTATCCCTAGTGTATTTAATTTATATCCCTAGTGTGTTTAATTTGTTTGTCATAGTGTGTTTAATGTGGTATGTCTTGATGTGTTTAATTTATTTCAGTAGTATGTTTAATTGGTTTTCCCTAGTGTATTTAATTGGTTTTCCCTGGTGTGTTTAATGTGGTGTGTCTTGGTGTTTAAATTTGTTTCCGTAGTGTATTTAATTGGATTGCCCTGATATGTTTAATGTTGTGTGTCTTAGAGGTCGTTTATTTTTTCCACTTAAAACTTAATGGGTCTGAATCATTATTATTAAGTTGTTTTTTTTTTCAGTGGCCAAACAACTTAAAAATCCTAAAAAACAACATAAAATAAAAAGAAAAAAAAATCATGACTTTTCACTTAATTGCAAATCACTGAATTATATTAAATGCAATCCAAAATCTTTTCTTCCGATATTATCCCCCATATATAACGTATTTCCAATTTCATCATAATTACATATGGTATAAAAATCTTTAGTTTAATATATTGCTTATTTAAATAGGTTTAAAAATAAAAAAGAACCATAATCATTGCTTATATTGGTATTTAATATCGATACTTTATTATGATATTCCGGTGATGTATTTGGATATTATTTTTTTAGAGTGTTTTGTGTGAGTTTTCCTGGTGTCTCTTTTATTTTTTGATAAAAAAAAACCTTTTATTTTCTTAGTAAAAATGAAGTTTGTTTGTAATCGAAAAAAAAAATTATAATCATATATGTTCATATATAATTATTATATTTGGATTGTTTTTATTCCATATTATATGGATAATTGTTTAATATATATATTATTGTATGTAAATTTTACCAAGCATACACGTCATTGACAGGAAGGAAAAAATAGCCAGGTGTATGCTTAGATGGACATTCGGGAAATATCCTACAAGGCATCATTAAAGAGGAGCAAGCCCGAGTAAGCATATACCGAATAAAGACCTACTCGGGACTGGCTAAAACAACGCATTCACTCGGGCTCAAACGGCACTACTCGGGACCATCAGGTAACAGTTTTACTCGGGAGTAAGTACAACCCGAATAAGAACTTATCGTACGGGTTAAGTCATTAAATACGCGAAGATATTCTTTATGAAGGAATCCCAAATAATGGACCTTTGAGTTAGAAGAGTCCCCCAATCAAGAAACAACCTGATTCCTTTTCGAAGACTACATTCTTATAAGGAAACAAGTCAAATTGAACTACGCTACTAGAATCCCACTCAATTTCCATAAAGAGACTCCGAAACCGGAAAGAATACAAATCAACCTCAAACAAGTAACCAAATCATAATTAAATACAAATATCTTGTATTACTTGTACAAAGCAGATTAGGGTTCTATAAGCATATAAATAGACTCATAATCTGGCTCAAAAAGATATATACAATACAGCATACAGTAATAAAAAATAATTCAAAGAGAAAAAGGGAGATCGAGAGCCTGTAAAAACATCTTATTCTCTTAGTGGATTTTGGCTTGGTTGATCTTTCAACCACCCGTGGATGTTTCTCCGACCATCGGAGTTTTACCACGTAAACCTTGTCTTTTTTAATCTCTCTGCATCTCTTTCTCTTTGAATCGATAGCCAAAATCCAGTCCCTGTTGGTTTTTCTGGCATAATCCAGAAATCGACGTCAACAATTGGCGCTAGAAGGAGGGGTTGAACCTTCGAACTTGTTAGAAAGCAATGGCTGGAAGCAGAAGTAGTTTGGGGAACGGCCAAAAATCACCAAGCGATTTCCATACTGGCAATACGTCATAAAATCCTGCAGCAAACACAGAAAACCAACCTGCGCACCTGGCAGGGATCCAGCAAGTTCCTCGAACCAGTAGAGATCTTACGCTGCGTTTCCAAGAGGCCCTGCAGCAATTAGTGACGGACGCAACAAAGGAAGGGATTGACCTACTGGCCGCAGAAGTGCATACTCCCAATCCTCCACCCGTAAGGCTCCGTTCAATGGTGGTAGGACCAGGAATAACTATGCCAGAAACCAGAAGGAACTTTTCCCCGATCAATCCGGTTGGATAGAAAACACTAGGGGAGGAGAATCACCAAAAGCTGGATCGCAATCAAACAGTACGTGCCAGACATCGTAAATACGATCGGTGCAGAGGACGATCATCATCAGAAGACAGTGATCAACACCATCGTAAACGTCATCATGGAGTCACACGAGGGTTCCGGCATCAGAGTGAAGAATCTGAGGAAAGAATGACAGTCACCCAACTGTTCAACCGTCAGGGAAGCTCGGTAGGGGACAGAGATATTACAATCCAGAGCCTGACTCAAGAAGTAGAGAATAATAAGCGACAGATGGAGGCACTCGTCAGACGTTACGGTTACAACGATCTATCCGACGACGACTCCGACAGTTCATTTACCAGGGAAATTTTGTGGACCCCATTCCCAGAAAGATTCAGGATGCCATATGTGGAACAATTCAAAAAAGATACAGATCCAAAGGAGCACGTTAGGCGCTACAAAAGTGCCATGGCTCAATATGCCTGCAGCGACCCCCTGTTGATTCTCAAATTTCCACAAACACTTAGGGACACAAGCTCAAGATGGTTCGGAAGACTACCTCCGGCAAGCATCGAAAATTTCAGCGAGTTGAGCAGGAGCTTCTCAAGGCAATTCCTAAGCAATGTTCACATAAAGAAGTCGGTGGCCTACCTCTCTCAAATAAAACAGGGGAAGGACGAGTCGTTGAAAAAATTCTTGGGCCGGTTTGGCCAAGCAGTATCAGAGATTGGCAGCGTTAATGATGAAGCCATTATTGCTGCCTTCACCAATAACTTGCAGAATGGACGATTATCCTTCGATTTGAGAAGAGCATGGCTGACAAGGTATGCCGATATGATGGATATGGCGGGAGGATACACTCTGGCTGAGGAAGATGAGTTAGCTACAGAAGGATGCTATATGCATGGAGGAAAGCCCGAACAGAGAAATACCGAATCCAAGGGGCAGAATCAAAAAGAAAAACAGAAAGGGAACAGCAAGGAGAAAAATAAGGATGGGGGTAATAGGCGTAACGTCAAACGGTCCATAGAGAAATACCGCGGCGGATATACCAATTACACCCCTCTTCGGAAGAAACAAGAAGAAATTCTAGCCATCCTGGAAAAGAAGAATATGGTGCAAGAACCGCGGCGACAATCACAGTTCGCACGGAGAGATACAACCAAGTATTGCAGGTTTCATAAAGAGACCGGGCATGAGACTTCGAAGTGTTTTCAGCTCAGAGATTATATAGAAAGCCTTATTTGGGAAGGGCACCTACGGGATGTAATCTTAAAAAAAGATGAAAGATCAGAAGTCAAGAAAGCCAAGGCTGATCACAACCCTGGTCAAAACCGAAGAGCCAGCCCCGAAGCCAATGAAGTAATACATACAATCTTCGGAGGACCTTCTACTGGGAGGAGCAACCGAGAACTGACTCAGGAAGTCCTAGAAGCAGTAGAAGCCAGGAATATCTTAGACGTGAATTCGGTTGAACCAGACCCGAAGAGGATAAAGGAAGGGAAGGACCCGATAGTCTTCACAGAGGCAGATTCCCACGGCGTCGATGTTCGACCTAATGACGCTTTGGTTATAAGTGCCCGGATTGGCCATAAGGAAGTCCGGAGAATTTTAATAGACAATGGGAGTTCAGCAGACATCTTAAGCGTGGCCGTATACGGCCAGCTAAGATTGGACCGAAAAGATTTACAGCCTTTCCATACTCAGTTAAGAGGATTTGGGGGGGTAGAGGTCAGGTCACTCGGGACAGTCAAATTACCTGTGAAGATCGGAACGGCACCATGCCAGAGGACTGTCCTGCTCGACTTCGTGGTAGTTGATTTGGATAATTGGCCGTATAATGCGTTTTTAGGTCGGCCATTCCTAAATAAAACAAGAGCCGTGACAGCCACTTACGCATTAATGATCAAGTTCCCAACAGAACAAGGGGTTGGGATAGTCAAGGGATCCCAAGAGATGGCCCGAAGAGCAAACTTGTCGGTATACAAAGACAAGCATGATGCCGAACAAGTGTACACCATAATGCAGCCAAATGAGAGTGAAGAATCCTTTTCATTCGAACTAGATCCAAGGGAGGGCTCGAATGGATACAAGACAGAAGTGGCTGAAATACTACTCGAAGAAGACAAACCGGACAGGAAAGTCAAGATCGAGGTCAACTTGGAAGAAAAAATCAAGCGAGAATTGACCAATTTGCTCAGAGAATACAAAGATGTATTCGCCTGGAGTCATGAAGATATGATCGGAATTGATGCCCGAATAATATCCCATCACCTCGCAGTAAGCCCGAATGCCAAACCGATAGTACAAAAGAGAAGATCGTTCAATCCTTAAAGAAGTCAAGCAATCAAACAAGAGGTGGAAAAGCTACTAGCGACGGGATCAATCAGAGAAGTCAGCTACCCCGAGTGGGTTGCTAACGTAGTCCTCGTCCAGAAGACAAATGGACAGTGGAGGATGTGCGTAGATTTCAAGGATCTAAACAAGGCATGTCCGAATGACAGCTTCCCACTCCCAAGAATAGATCAGCTGGTGGATGCCACAGCTGGTCATGAACTGCTCAACTTCATGGATGCTTACTCGGGATACAATCAGATCCGGATGAACAAAGTTGAAGAAGAAAAAACAGCTTTCACAACGGATCAGGGTTTATATTGCCACACAGTGATGCCCTTCGGTTTAAAAAATGCTGGAGCCATGTACCAAAGGTTGGTCAACAAGATCTTCACTCGGTAAATAGGAAGGAACATGGAGATCTATATTGACGACATGTTGACTAAAAGCGTCTCAGCAGATAACCTTGCCCACGACCTCCGAGAGACATTTGATGTATTAAGAAGATATCAGATGAAGTTAAACCTAAACAAATGTTTATTCGGAGTCCACTCGGTAAGATTCTTGGGTTTTCAAGTCCATCAAAGAGGAATCGAAGTTAATCCAGAGAAGATCCAGGCTTTGCAGCAAATGACTTCACCTAAAACATTAAAAGAGGTACAGTGCTTAAAAGGGTGTTTAGCCTCCTTGGGAAGGTTCATCTCAAAGGCTACAGACAGGTGCGCGCCTTTCTTCAAAGTGATCAAAAAAGGAAAAGGCCTGAAGTGGAATAAAGAGTGCGAGCAGGCATTCTTAAAGATAAAAGAATACTTGGGGCAAGATCTCATCCTCTCAAAACCACAAAAAGGGGAAATACTTCAGCTGTATCTATCAATAACCGAGCTTGCAGCAAGTTCAGTCCTAATCAGGACAGAAGATGGAGTATAAAAACCAGTGTATTATGCAAGCAAGGCACTCCTACCCGTCGAGACCAGATACTCACAAGCAGAGAAGATGGCCTTAGCATTGGTTTCAGCTGCAAAAAAGCTGAGACCATACTTTCAGGCTCATACGGTCCAGGTTCTCACCAATTGCCCATTAAGACAAATCTTACAAAAACCAGAGATATCAGGAAGACTTACTAAATGGGCAATCGAGTTGAGTGAATTCGATATTTATTATGTCCCCAGAACTTCCTTCAAAGGACAAGCAGTGGCAGACTTCATAGCCGAGTTCACAGAACCAAACCTGGAAGCAAAAAAATTGTTGGATAAAAGTTTCCAATGGAAATTATATGTTGATGGTTCTTCAAATACTCATGGCAGTGGGGTAGGGATCGTAGTTCATACCCCAAAAGGAGATGATGTTGAATGTGCCATGAGATTTGATTTCAAAGCAACCAATAATCAGGCTGAATACGAGGCATTGTTAGCTGGACTCAGAGTCTGCATAGCTCTTAAGGCAGACGAAGTGGAGATATTTAGCGATTCACAGGTAGTTGTCAACCAGGTTATGGATGAATACCAGGCTAAAGATGAAGGAATGGTTGCCTACCATGACATCGTAAAATAGCTCCTCCAAAAATTTAAAGAATACAAGATCGCTCAGATCCCCAGAGAAGAAAATGAAAAGGCAGACGCTTTATCTAAATTAGCGTCTGCAACAACCTCGATCAGACCAAAAACCATTCCAGTTGCATACCTCTTTAAACCGAGTACAGCTGACCTTAAGCATTTGGAAATTTTAGAATTCGAGCACTACAAGACGGTTGGATGGTCCAGCTGAGAAGGTTCCTGGAAGAAGGCATACTCCCGGAAGATCCGATATTAGCAAAGCACATCAGGTATCGATCGGCTAGGTACACCATGATCGAAGAAGAATTATACAGAAGAGGGTTTTCTCGAGCTCTCCAGAGATGTATACCAGAAGAAGATGCACATCGAGTACTTCAAGAAATCCACGGAGGAGTTTAAGGGAACCACACTGGGGGTAGGAGTCTGGCGCATAAAGTAATTAGGCATGGCTATTATTGGCCTACACTTTTCTCAGATGCACAGCAATGGTCGAAAAGTTGCAATACCTGTCAAAGAATTGCCAACGATATCCGACAACCCCCAGAAAAGCTCAAAAATCTCGCTGCCCCGTGGCCATTCGCCATGTGGGGCCTAGACCTGATCGGGCCAATGCCAGCTGGAACAGGGGGTGGAGCGAAGCAGGCCATAGTAGCTGTCGATTATTTCACAAAATGGGTCGAAGCTGAAGTGTTGGTGCATATCACAGAAGCCAACACCACGAATTTTATAAAGAAAAACATACTTTACAGGTTTGGAATTCCGGACACTATAATCACCGACAATGGCACTCAGTTCGATAACCAAAGGTTCAGACAATTGTGCGAGAAGTATCATATTGCCAACTACTATGCAACACTAGCTCATCCACAAAAAAACGGGCAAGTAGAGGCAGTAAATAAAATTATCAAGCACACAATCAAAGCAAAATTAGATGACAAAAAAGAAAGCTGGGTTGAAATGCTTCCTGAAGTATTGTGGGCATATCGGACGACAGCAAAGACTTCAACAGGAGAAACTCCGTTCAGCCTAACGTTCGAAACAGAAGCTGTCATCCCTATAAAAACGTCGTATGCTTCCCCCCGGGTCAGGCTATACGATGAAGGAAAAAACTTCGATACACTGCTACAAAGTTTGGATGAGCTAGAAGAAAAAAGGAAAAATTCCCGAATAAGAAATGTAGCTTATCAACAAAGAGTGGCACACCACTACAACTCTCTTGTTCGGATCAGGAAATTTCAGTTAGGAGACCTGGTGCTCAGGACGGTGTCACTAAACACAAATAATAGAGCTGCGGGATCCCTGGCTGACAAATGGGAAGGTCCATACAAGATCGAGGGGATAGCTGGCCATGGACCTTATTGGATTGCTCGACCCAATGGAGGGATGTTACCCCGACCGTGCAATGCCCAATATCTGAAGATTTTCTATCCTTAAAACATATATTTATGTTAAATATTTTATTATTTTCCCAGTCAGGACAGTATTAGTCAGAATAAATACTAAAACTGTAATATTAATCTTTGTTGATTTTTCGCAGTAATAAATAAAACTAAGAATTTCCAAAAGGAAAGCACCTAGCTCGAGATCTCCAAAAAGCATACGATAATATGAAATAGAAGAAGAGCATGATAATAAGAACATGCAAATAGAATTCTCGGGACAATCAAATCCCAAAAAGGGCGGAGAAGCTCGTAAGAGCATGCCAGTCGAGCAGGGTCAAAATGTTTTTCGCAAAAAGGCAAACCCGGTGCACCAAACTGGAAAAATGCTCGAGACGCTATCGGGAGAAATTCCGGTGAAATGCGTAGCTGTGTTGAAGCAACTTTTAAAAAAGAGCTCAACGATTCGGCAAACCCTTGTGCATAAAAACTAGGGAGACGTCCTTGGTATTGCGTAAAGACTCGAACGCATAATCATGGTGAGCCTTGATATAACGTTCGGGTAGCAACCGGGTATGAAACAAAAGTGCAAACTTTCCTGTTTCAAGATGACTCGGTTAATAATAAAGAAGCCAGTTTAATAAGATACTTGGCAATTGAAGTTATTCAGATAACAATCGGTTTAATAAGATACTCGGTTAAGTTACCCGACCACCAGCCAGTTTAATAAGATACTTGGCGATTGAAGTTATTCGGGTAACCACCGGTTTAATAAGATACTCGGTTAAGTTACTCGACCACCAACCAGTTTAATAAGATACATGGCAATTGAAGTTATTCGGGTAACAACCGGTTTAATAAGATACTCGGTTAAGTTACCCGACCACCAGCCAGTTTAATAAGATACTTGGCAATTGAAGTTATTCGGGTAAAAACCGGTTTAATAAGATACTCGGTTAAGTTACTCGACCACCAGCCAGTTAAATAAGATACTTGGCAATTGAAGTTATTTGGATAACCGGTTAAATAAGATACTCGGTTATGATTCTGACCATCAGCCGGTTTAATACAACCTCCGGCAACAAAAATAAAGACAAACCATTCAAACTCAGAAAATCGTATTCTATTGCTCTTAAAAAGGATGGTTACAGTTCAAAGAAATGATTCTTTATACAAGCAAAAAATAAAGAATCTATCAGAATCTCCTACAAATTTACAAAATCAAGGTTGCGAGGATTTCGAGCCTTTGCCAATACTCGGGTCTGGCACCATCTCGTATTCACGAAGCAGGCTCTCATTAGACGGCCAAGTGAAGTCATCAACAATGTCGTCCCTCCACTGGCTGTAATCATTACCTGGGATTGGCCCGACATCCGAGATTACACCCTCGACAGACTCTCGACTTGCATAAAAGGTCGAGAGAGAGTGCTCGGACGGAATCTCTAAATGCATAGGATGGGACTCCTTTCCTTGACTACGGCAGTAGGCTCTCCATTCCTTCATCTGAATCCGAAGAGATTCCAATGACCGGTCCATATGGTGTTTGATTGATAGCTCCCAATTAGCACGGGCTTTCTCGGTTGCCCTACTCTTCACTTTGAAGAATTCGTTGGCCGAAACTAGCCTACGTTGAAATTCCTGAAGAAGTAGGGCATCGTAAGCAGGGGATCTTTTAAAAAGATCCACCCCTTGAACTTTCAGCTCCAACCTGGCCTCTTAGGAAAGGGATTCAACTGTCAGCACTTGGCGCTCCAAATCTTCAATTTTTTGGACATACACCGACTTCGCCTGCTCCGCCTCCTGCTCGGCCTTTAGCATAGACTCTTCAGTAGAAGAAAGAAGGTTTTGAAGCAAAGCAACCTTCTCCTCTGCCAAAGATGCCTTGTCTTCAGCTTCAACCTGCTTTGCCAGGCAATTGTCGGCAAATATCTGCACCGAACCAACCTCTTGCTGGTAAGCCTACTCAGCTCGAGCACGATCCTCCTCGCTTGCCTTTAGCTGAGCCTCGAGACGCTTTATCCGATCAGCCTGACATTGTTGCGCATGAACAAGCTCAGCAAATTCGGCCACCATCTGCAATATATATACTTAGAAATCCAACGAAGGCAAAACAATAAAGGAGTCAGAATTAGCAACTTACATAAGATGCGCTGTTGATAACGTTTTGGAGATGTTCGAGCAGTGAACCATCTCTAAAACCGCTCCAACGGTCTTCCCCGATAAATGCCCGACCAGAGGACATCTCCTGGAGCATATCTTTCGGAGAAAGGGATAAGGGAACCCCCGAGGGTTGAGTTCCCAGATTTCCAGACTCGGGGACAGGAGAAGCTCTATTTGGCTCTAGGGATGGAGAGGAAACCCCCGAAGGTTCAGCCCCCATATCTCTAACCTCGGGGGTAAAGGAAGTCCTACTTGGACCTGAAGTGACATCTGCCGATACTCCGGCACCTACACTCGGGGCAGTCTCATCCGTAACATCTTCGTCGCTGGAGTCAATGTAAGTGACTACCCGAGGAACTTTGAGAAGACGAGGAGGCGAACTAACTGCCTTTCGCTTCTCACCCCGAGAACGATGGAAGAGATCACCAGTAGGATCTTCCACTAAATCATCCTGAAAAAACTCAAAAAGCTCGACAATGATAGGCATTTGATCCGACAAGACACTACCATCATCGCCAGCTTCAGACAGTCCAACAGGCTCTCCACTTGGACTCTCACACTGCCTCTCCCTATTTTCAGGCAGTTGTGTCACGGTCGGCTCGCCTTGGCCACTTGAACCAGCGAGATCCTGAGCAGAAGACTGAGCAGAAGACTGAGCACCCTGATCAACGCAGTCGGGAATTTGCTCGGCAGCATCAATTTTTTCATCAGGCTCAGGTGGAGCAATACCCTCATCGCCCTGACGGGAAGCCTCCTTCTTACTCGCTTGAAGAATTGCCTTCACCTGACGAGCCTGAAAATCGTAGACAACGTCCGTATCGAACACTAAAAAAAAAATTAAAAAAAAAAGTAAAAAGAGGGTTAGAAAAGGAAATGGAAAAATGGAGAAACACAGCAGAAAGGGTGCTGGGTTACTTACAACGCCTGCGATGGCTCAAAACCTGTTCAAAGAAACCGAGTTTGATCAAGTCGTCCTCTTTGAAAAGATAGTTCTTGCTTCTCTTTTCCAGAGTACGGATAGCAGCCCGGGCCAGCCTCTTTAACTCTGAATCGATATAATCAATTGTTTTCTTATTCCACGCCTCAGGGGAACAGAAGAAGCGGGGAACATTCAGCACAATTCGGGAATCCCCAAATCGAACAGTGACGTCCAGCCTGAGAGCCCCTCCAGTAAAAAACCAACTGTTCTTCCAGAACTTGTTGGATGTGGGGAATCCCCATATAAAGCCCTTCTTTTTCGGGTCATCAGAAGCCTCGACCCCCCGATTCGCTTTCACTTCTTTAGGGATCCAACTTTTCGAAGGAGTAGACGCAAGAAAGTAGGTCCCCATTTTACTAACCTGCCTCAGCGTAAAGAAATGTCTGATTTCATTCGGGGAAGGCGATAAAAGGTTCATTCGGCTGAACATGTGCCACATACACATCAAGACTTTGTAACTATTCGGGGCCAACTGAGCTGGGGCTATCCCTGCTTCAGCTAAAAACGGGGCAATAAAAGGATGAAGGGGAAGTGTGACGCCGCAGCAAAGCATAGATCCGTAAATCACTACCATCCCCTCAGGAGGATTCCATACGGCTCTATTCCCCGCAGGAACCAAAGTGACCGAGTCGGGCAAACCAAATCGGGATAGGTATTTCTCTATCTCAGTTGGCCCGACCACATTCGGTTCAATATCAAAACCACTCGGGCGAGTGTCAGAAAACGAAAGGCGAGACACCCCGTGTACATCAGTGTCCCCCTCATTAACAGTTTGTTCCCCGGTCTGAACACTGCTCGAGCCGTGCTTGTATACCTTGCTTGTGCTTTGATGTTTACCCATCCTTCGAGAAGATACCCTGTGATCAGAAATATCAGAATCAGAACTAGAGGAAGAACTCGATACGGGGCTGAAAGTGACGTTAGGGTAAAGCCCAGAAACATCGACCTCTAAAAATGGAGGTTCATCTATTGGGATATCCCCAGTAATCGTCTAATGCAAGATACTAACTGGAAATCCCCACGCTCTAATGCATCAAAAGCAATTTTAAAGAGACGATGACGGGAAGATGGCCCCATTGAAACTAACCTTGAATTGAGACTGACGCAAGATCTTCAAAGCGGAGAGTCGCGAACTTTTGAATGAAGAAATTTGAGTTTAAAGAAATTTCTGCTAGATTTTTAGAATAAACCAACAGTCGCTCAACGAAGGATTTAAAGGCGAGATGGCACCCTAGGGTTTCAAAACGGGAAAAAGTTATGACGAAACCAGATGACATTGGCAGCGTTTGGATAAACGCAAAAGTCACTTCTCATAAACGATATTGAAAAACGAAGAGACAAGGGACACGTGTCAAGACAAGAAGTAGCCCTCAACCGTCAAAACTTTGAAACGTCGCTATCATTTAAGATCTTACGTGACAAAGCAAATTGAAATTACAGAGTCACCATTAAAATACATCATTATGACAAGACGGTTTTTCTGACAAAAGGAATTCAAAACGATTAAATTATTCTTGCCCGAAATAAAGTCTTCTCGACAAAAATATTTTAAGGGGGTATTGTTGTATGTAAATTTTACCAAGCATACACGTCATTGACAGGAAGGAAAAAATAGTCAGGTGTATGCTTAGATGGTCATTGGGGAAATATCCTACAAGGCATCATTAAAGATGAGCAAGCCCAAGTAAGCATATACCGAATAAAGACCTACTCGGGACTGGTTAAAACAACGCATTCACTCGGGCTCAAACGGCACTACTCGGGACCATCAGGTAACAGTTTTACTCGGGAGTAAGTACAACCCGAATAAGAACTTATCGTACTGGTTAAGTCATTAAATACGCGAAGATATTCTTTATGAAGGAATCCCAAATAATGGACCTTTGAGTTAGAAGAGTCCCCCAATCAGGAAACAACCTGATTCCTTTTCGAAGACTACATTCTTATAAGGAAACAAGTCAAATTGAACTACGCTACTAGAACCCACTCAATTTCCATAAAGAGACTCTGAAACCGGAAAGAAGACAAATCAACCTCAAACAAGTAACCAAATCATAATTAAATATAAATATCTTGTATTACTTGTACAAAGCAGATTAGGGTTCTATAAGCATATAAATAGACTCATAATCTGGCTCAAAAAGATATATACAATACAGCATACAGTAATCAAAAATAATACAAAGAGAAAAAGGGAGATCGAGAGCCTGTAAAAACATCTTATTCTCTTAGTGGATTTTGGTTTGGTTGATCTTTCAACCACCCGTGGATGTTTCTCCGACCATCGGAGTTTTACCACGTAAACCTTGTCTTTTTTACTCTCTCTGCATCTCTTTCTCTTTGAATCGATAGCCAAAATCCAGTCCCTGTTGGCTTTTCTAGCATAATCCAGAAATCGACGTCAACAGATATAAATGTAAAATTACGTATATTCTAACAGTTAAATAAACGTATTGACAATACATTCAGATGTGATAAAAAAAATATGTCATTCAGGTTCAGATTTCGGTCCTATTCAGTCTATAGAAAAATTCGGTATTGTTCAGTCTTCAAACAAAAAAATAAATGACCTCGTAGTGTGTTTAATTGGTCTGTCATGGTGTGCTTAATGTGGTGTGCTTTGGTGTATTTAATCTGGTATGCCCTAGTGTGTTTAATCGTTTTACCCTAGTGTGTTTAATTTGGTTGGCCCCTGGACATTTAATTGTTTTTCCCCATGTATTTAATTGTTGTTTCCCCTGGTGTGTAATTGTGTTTGCCTGTTGTGTTTAATTTGGTTTGCCCTAGTGTCTTTAATTTGGTTGATCTGGTGTGTTTAATTGGTTGTACCTTGGTTTAATAAATTGTAATCTAAATGTGGATTTTGATCGGTTGAAATGCAGAAATGGACCCAACGAAATTGGTAATCACTTATGGTGGCAAATGGGTGAGGGACTTTTATGAGGGTGGTGAAAATAGTTTGTCAAAGTTCGTATGAATTTGATGTATGGTGAGCTTGTCTAGGGTTATACAAAGCGTTGCGAATGTTGACTTAATAAGGTTTGCCATTGAGTTAAGAACTTTAATTGATACCGATATTAGGCTTAGACCTGCCTGACTGAAAATTAAAAAAGATAGCGATGTGAAAATGTTATTGTGTGATGGTGGATGTGCTCCGGAAGTGTATGTTAGTGTTGTTGAGAAAGTTAGTGTAGAACCCGGTCATATGGGTGTTCCTTAATTTCAGTCTGTTTATCAAAGATTTTTACAGCAATTGACGGAATAGAGGGTGAAACCAAAGAAGGTTGCTAATATAATTATATTATGTTTTTCAGTTTGTAACTGTTTGACGGATTGTACTTCAATTAACTAATATAAGCATTAGATTTGGTTGTGTCGTGTAATTGTAATTTGCTTAGAAACTTCAATTAAGAATTTTTTTTATATGCAAGGCATTAGAAATGGAAGGTTGCAGGAAAGTTTTTGGATAATACTTGACATGTTTTAAATTCTAAGTGTCTGTGTCAAAGTGTACTCCGAGAAGCAAGTGCAAAAAATTTCAGCAATAGTTAAACACACAGGGCGTAACAATTAAACATACTAGTACTACAAATTAAACACACTGGTGGTCAAGAATTAAACACACTGGTTCTATTCAACAATTAAACACACAAGTGCCCTAATAATAAACACACCAGTACACTAATAAGTAAACACATCGATGCTCAATAATTAAACACACTGGTGTTATTGGACAATTAAACACACCAATGCTAAAAAATTAAACACGCCAATGCTCGATTCAAAGTCAGTTGTATTCTGATTCAAAACTATTCACCAAAACCATCATCCCAACAATGGACATGTCTAAGTTAGTTGTATTCTGATTTATGCACCAGTAACTAAAAAAAAAAAACCACTTTACAAAGTCATTTTTAAACTAAACATCTACAAAATAACACCAGTTACTAAACAAAACAACCATTTTTCTCAGCTTCAGCAACAACAGCTTGTACGCGTCCGTGGTATGGGTATCCACCTATGTACAAGAAAAAAAAAAGCAATGAAGTAATCAGTTGTTGAAAAAAGAAAGAACATATGATTATCTTCTTAGAGCAGACTTCATTAAAGTCAAAAAAAAAAGATATAATGACAGACTGCATTCAATGCAATAGATGGATGGGAAGAATTCAAAGATGACATTCCAAACTTCGTAGATACTTCATTAAAAGAGCACATGTATACAACTAAAGATAAATCAGGTTATCTTTGGTAGCCTTCAGTTGGTGTCAAGCACATGCTCACCCATGTATCAACCCCATGATCATCATCACAACAAATAATGACAACTTTCAACCTATACCGCAAAACATACACACACACATTGATGGCTTTTAAGAAGATTAAATTTCACCAATTAAACTGTACACATCCAAGATCACAATTTTAAAACAAAAAAATATCGATAATTTAACAACCAAAGTTACTACAAAAAAATTAGTTTTACCCTTCAAATTTTCCACTGATATTTTATTGGCAAACAAACACAACCTTACTAGCTCTGCTTTGTTAATGTATGCATGTATATATCAAAATCAATTTTGAAATCAAAATCAAAATCAATTCGAAATCGAATTTCAAATCAAAATCAACTCCATCTCAAATGCACAAATACAACCAAAAATACAAAAAAAAACAAAAAAAAAAACGAAACCCTAAAATCAAATGCAAAGAGGAACTGCAAACCTTTTCGTTTTTTCCACACTGCCGTGGAACACGCTGGTGACTAGAATCAAATATTGGTCACTGTCGGTCGCTTCTCGTCTCTCTCCGGTGGTCACAGTCGATCGTCCCTCGCTCGTCAACAATTCGAGGTCGTCTCTCTATCAAGGTTGGGTCGGGTCTTGCTCTTCTCTCCATCTTCACCGTCGTCGTCGTCAGGTCTTGGTGGTCTTGCTTGTCATCGGATGTTCCTCGTAGTCTGAACTTGTGGACTCTGGTCTTTCTTTGTGTTTTATAACTAACACTGAAACACTTTGATTTTCAAAATGTCGTTTCTTTTTAACTTTCTTTTTCCTTTTGTTTTTTTTAATTTCATTTCTTTATTAATTGATTTTGATTATCTCTTGTTTTTTTTTTTGGTTTTTCAATTCATTTTGATTGAAGGATAATTTTGTCCCAATAGTTGAAATTTTGGTAAAACAATAAAAATACTAATCTTGGGTAAAAACATTAAACCCACTAATTTTTTGCCTACTTTTAAAGTTCTCTCTCTCTATCATAATGTCATTATAACAATAGAAAACCGGTGAAAGTTGTTAAAAAATGACTTTATCTTATATGAAAAATTCCTTTTTAATCGTAAATAACCATTTTTTATAAATAAATTCATTGTACATCTGTAAACTATAAAAATAACTTCAATATCAATTTTTTATTATCTTTTGTTTTTTCTACCGTCATCTTCCTTCTTTCTCATCAAATTCGAATTGTTGTTCCTACAAATCATATGACTAAAAGAACCACATTGTTGTTCCTGCAAATCGACCCACTAATAGAAGGTTTGATCTCGGTTTTTTTAAAGATTTGAATAAGTTATTGAAAAAAAACTTTTCCAATATACTCTAAATCGGTTTAAGGTGTGTAAATATCTATCTTTCATTTATAGTTGCAAATAGTTACTTTAACATGGTTTTAGCATTATTGCATCACTTTTATGTATGTTTTGTGAATAATAGAATTAAATTAGGTTTCAAGTTTTTATCAGAAGATTTCAAGAACCGGTACGAAAACTTAAAATCTTCCGTAAAAACTTAAAATGTTGATAAAACTTGAAATTTAAAAACTTGAAATGTTGACAAAACTTAAAATCTTCTATAAAACTTGAAATGTTGTCAGGAAACGTAAAATCTTTAGTAAAAACGTAAAATCTTCTATAAAAACTTGAAACGTTAACTAAACTTGAAATCTTTTATATGTATATTCAAGTAATTTCAATTCTTATATTTTGGATGACTACTTTTGATTTTCCCTCTAGAAATTAAATAGGCAATATATTAAACAAATGCAAGCCGGCAGGATGACAAAAATTGGGCACGGCTCCCTCCGGTGTCCATCCAAACAATAATTTTCTTATTTCATTACACCTAATGTTGTAAACAGTAACAAATGTTACATCGAAATGTTTTAAGTAGCCGACCAGAAGAATATAAGGCTATGTCTTGACTTAATGTACAATACACAACCCAATCAAATTTATAATCACCCAACAAATTAGGGAAAAAAATACCAATATATTCTTGTAAAACTAACTATATTAACATGAGAAAATTATCTATACTACATGACTATGTTTACTGCCGATTTTGTCGTATAGACTGTAACCGGGCAGCTAAATCATCATAATCAGGAAGTTTTGGGTGAACATGGGCAGCTCTCTCTCTAGATGGACTCTCCATGCTTGTTGAAGTCTTCAAACTTTGGAAGCTATCGGATTTTTCTTTCTTTGGAACAGAGTTGGATGGTTGTTCCTTTGCAGGAGACTTTAAACTTTCCTCAAAAGTGGACCTCTTCGATGGTGCATTTGGCTTATAAGCTGCGTGTTCTGCCAATCTAGACTTGGCAGCTCTCTCTTTAGATGGACTCTCCATGCTTGAACTCTTCAAACTTTGGGTGCTATCTGGTTTTTCCTTCTTTGGGACAGAGTTGGATGGTCGTTCCTTAGCAGAAAACTTTAAACTTTCCTCAAAAGTGGACCTCTTGGACGGTGAATTTGGCTTATAAGCAGCTTGTTCTGCCAATCTAGACTTCGCAGCTCTTTCTCTAGATGGACTCTCCACGCTTGAAGTCTTCAAACTTTGGTTGCTATCTGATTTTTCGTTCTTTGGGACAGAGTTGGATGGTTGTTCCTTTGCTGGAGACTTTAAACTTTCCTCAAAAGTGGACCTCTTGGATTGTGACTTTGGCTTATAAGCTGCTTCTTCTGCCAATCTAGACTGCCCAGAACTTCCTAAGGCGCCTGAGCTCTTGTTCTGATACAGGCGCTCTGGTCTGCTTTCAGTATTATACAAAGTCCTGGAAGAGGAATTCCTTTCTTTGCCGTAGCCTGGACTTACTGATGATTCTGACAAAACTGTAGTCTTCAAATAAGAACTTTTCTCAGAGTTTGAAGGAGGGGCTCTTGTCCTTCGAGAAAAAGGAGTACCCATATCAGCTTTGCTCATTGAAACCTGTTTACGAGAATTGTCCTCAGAATCACTATCATCTGAATCAAAATCTTGAACCTGAGTCCTTGGCCTAAATTTCTTATTTTCTTCTAATCCAGTTTTAGAAGTATGCTGTGTGAGTTCATCATCTAAATGATCATCACGAGAAGCAAAATATGATGTAGTCCTTGGTTTTTTATCTGCTTCTGCACTTACTTTCCTATCGTATGGTTCTTGACTGGTAGCTCCAGGACTGAGTGAAGCCTTGACAGACGCTGCAGGAAATTCCTCAAACTTGGTGGAAGTATCCTCAACTGTCATTTTAGAAGATGAAGCATTGGCTGTCAGACTCATTATATATGGTGGACGCCCATTACCCTTATTCCGACGCCCGCCCCTCAAAAGTCCAAAATTCAACTCTGTACCACTATCCAGACTAGACTGTTTTAAAAGTTCAGTATCTTCCTTGGCCTCAGCTCCTCGTGGAGTGTCACCCTGAGTCATCTCAGAAGTTCTGTAGTAAGTATTATGATTACTTGTATCTGTACTCCTACCAAGCTTAGTCATGTCCAGATCATCCGTCAAGAGTCCAAAATTCAAATCTTTACCACTATCAAGACTAGACTGTTTTAAAAGTTCAGAGTCTTCCTTGGCCCCAGCTAGCCGTGGAGAGACATCCTCACTCATCTCAGAAGTTGTGGGATAGATATTGTGTTTACTTGTTTCCGTACTCCTATTAAACTTAGTCTTGTCCAGTTCCTCTTCACTTTCTGAACTCGGAACATCATAATCATCAAAAGTTGCTTGGAACATGTCATCTGATTGTGAAGGAATTCTTGAACTTGTCAGACTATCAGAAAAGATAGGATCAGACTGGTGCTCAGTGAACAAGTGAGATTGTGAAATGGATTTTCCTCGTGATTCATCGACATATTGCCCATCTCTCCAAGCATTTGCATTTGCAAACACATTAGCAGGTGATTTTCTACTCGGTGAGGAAAAATCCAAACTATAATCATGTTTCTTGTACCCACCTTCTATGCCAATTTTGAATACATCATCATCTGAACCAGAATCATCAAAGACAGCAGTAGCATTGTCGTGAGAATTCATACTATCAGAGTTTCTTTGAACAATTCCATTATCACTACCAGCAAAGGGATTCTCGACGACATCATCCCCTAAACTCTGACAGTTGATATTCGATATAACATCATCATCGCCACTAAAAGTACTTGATAGAGAATGAGAGGAGGCCCGGCTAGATTGCTTTCTGATCCTTACTCCTTCATAAGCATCAACACTATGTCTCTGAGAATCCACACCACCTAGTAATTTATTCACAAATTCTACCTCAGATTTGCTGGACTGGTTCTTAAAACTCACTGGACCTAATAGGTCACTATGCTTTAATTCAGATGAGTTCTTTTGAGAATATCCATCAGCCATTTGAAGATTATTTCCTAATGGGTTGACATCAACAGAAGTTGCATTGGACTTCAAGGAAGCAGACCGGCTAGGTTTGTCAGTGCTCTTGAGACTTTCTCCGTGAAAATTTTCATTGATTCCTAAATCATCAAGTTGATGATTGCCATCAATTTGTTCAAAATGCATCCTAGAATTTCTTCCATGAAAGGAATTATTTACTGGACTTTTAGCATGGTATTCATTTTGCAATGTTGAGTCGGCACATCTCTGAGACTCTTCATCTCTATGTGATTCTGCTGAGTATTGCCAGGTGCTATTTTCCAATGGGTTGCCATCAACAGAAGTTGCATTGGACTTCAAGGAAGCAGACCGGCTAGATTTTTCAGTGCTCTTGAGACTTTCTCTGTGGAAATTTTCATTGATTCCTGAAACATCATGTTGCTGATCGCCATCAATTTGTTCAAGATGCGTCCTAGAATTTCTTCCATGAAAGGTATTATTTATTGGACCTTTAGCATGGTGTTCATTTCGCAAGGTTGAGTCAGCATATCTCTGAGACTCTTCTTCTCTATGTGATTCTGTTGAGTATCGCCGAGTGCTATTTCCACGGCTTGAAAGTTCTGCAGCTGCTCTGGCAGCCATACTCGCTCTTTCCGCAGATTCGGCAGCTGCCTGGGCAGCAGCAGTAGCATCTGTGAATTCCATATTCCAACTTTGACTTCCCGATGAAAATGGTTGCCCTTGCTCTGAATATGGATGCCTAAATTCCATCCCTACAGCACTAGATCCTGTATGATAGAGCAGACCTTTATTAATGATTATTAAAAAACAAGATAGGGGAGCATTTAAACTTAAATGAGTGCAGTAATCAATCACCATGTTCATAAGCATAATTTACATACCTGTAGGCCTTAATTCTGGATGAAAAGCACCAGATTGGTTCACTTCATTGGCACCACCATCTGTCTGTGAACAAGGTGATGATCGTGCATTTTGCTCATGGAAGTTTACAGGCAAATCGTGCCTTTTATTGCTATTGGGTGAAATTTGGACATTGGAGGATCCTTTGTCACTATGACTAGATGGAGCTGAGGGAACATTAGGAAGATCTGGAAGCATTTCACTAGCCTTGCCAAAAGTATTTGGTCCATTCTGCATAAACAAATTAGTTTGATGAGGATTCAAGTTGGTAGCCAAACCATTTAGCAATAAAAAGCATACACCTAACAATATGCCCTTTGCAATTTAATATTGGATATACTCTAGTCTTAAAAGGTCTACGAAAGTAATAAATGAACCACTTTGAACAGAATTAATCTTACCAGCAAGTCTTCAGGAGGCTTTAAATCTCCCCCTTGAAATGAGTCAGGATCCCATGAGATGTTATGTTCCTCGGCAATTGCACTCAAAATTTTAATTTTGGTTGGACCATCAGGTGCTGTTGCAGATAATTTCTCAACCATCTATAACATATAAAGATAAAATTAATCAATATTAATGAACTGCTAACCTTTGACAGTACCCTGCTAGCCTACTTGGGTACTTCTGTGAATGGCCCAAATTCTTATTCTATATTTCAACCATCAATGAGCTACAAAGGCTCTACAAACTTACCAGGCGACCCACACCACAATTTGGACGCAGCTCAACAGCAGCAGAGGCGAACTCTTTTCCATATTTTGCTGTCAAATGCTTGCGTACATCCTTGAGTTCAGGTATGTCATCACATCTTGGCGATGCAAATATTACACTTGAAATTGCTTCCTTCAAATCAATAGGGCAGTTTCTGGAATAATAAGAAAGAGATCAATACAATACCAGTTCCTTTAACGAAATTAAACTTAACAAATGCAAGCAAGAGAAACAGCTCTCGCAACAAATCCCCATGAGTACACCCCAAATAAGGTATTTAGTGCATTTTCACTTTATCAACTATACACTGAATATAAAGACTCTAAATATAGTGACTGTATCTCGTTTCTCAAACAGCAAAGGTAAAGTTGTATAATAACGTTGTGCATAGGTGAGTTGCACAGATGTGCCAGGAAACCACACAATTCCAACATCAAATGTCTAATCTCCTATATTAATTCAAAATTTTCAATTCCGGTAAAACATTCACTGATATGTACTCCATTGTTAAAATAAGACCTGAAAAATAAAAGATTAGAAAAAATTTACGTACTTTTGTGACTCGATCATAGGCAAGCGTGCTGCAATAAGTTCACAGTAAATCTCGAGAAGTTCATACGCTGCCATTATCTTCTGTTCTCTCACCACATGTTCCACCTTATATTCAGAATTTGAAGAGTAAAATAAGAAAAACAACCATAGTGCTCTTATGTCATAACCCAAAAATTCTCAACAAAGACATCTCCAACAATTTAATTTTATAGAGACAGCCTCATAAAAGCCAATAGTGACTCAAAACAACACATATTTGATGCATTCACTAGCTTTATTTAATAATCCAAACACCAAATGAGCTCATATGAATGGATAAGCTCACCCGAATTCTCGCGGTCTGGACCTGCCCAGACTCCAGCAATTTGGCCAATTCCTTCTTCAGCTGCTTCACTTGTACATCTCTTTTATTCTTCATTAACTTTATACGTGAAGATGCAAGCTTTAAAGCTGTTTTGCTGCATCGCCCAAAAAAATAATAACATAAAAAAATATAAAAAATAAATAAATCATCCGATTCTCATCCAAAATTTACCAATAGAACAGTACAACTAATCAAAGATATCGTTCTAATTAAACAAACAAATAAAGATCACTATTATATGTTTTGTTGCTAGGAAAAAAACCGTTTACCAAAATTTTCTTAGTCTTTCCTGCAGTTTCTCAGACACCAAACAGGCAATAACTTAAATTAAAAATTCAAAAAAAAAAAAAAAAGCAGAAGAATTACCATTTTGCAGACTTGAAGCTCCGGTGAAGCATTGCGGTTGAAAGTGACACCAAAAAATCTTATGATTCTTCGATGATATAATCCGATTTTCAGGAAAATTAATACAAATTGATTTGTTTTCCTTTATTTACGATATGATATTAGATTTGTCTGATTGACAAAAAAAAAATTAGGGATCTTAGAGGCGAAGAAAAGGTTTGATCATGTGTATGGATAGGACCTTCGTGGAAGCCGAATCAAATTCCATAACCGGAAAATTGATTGAAACCACAATTAACTTAAGAAAAACGAGTAAGGTCAAACTTTGATGCAGTAGGGTACAGGGAACGCAATCATGGGACTGACTTTTAGATATGAACTTACGATGCGTGATGACCACTTTACTCATTCTGTTTTTGTCGATCCTCTCTTGAGCGTGAGACACGTGTATTACTGTTTGTCTCGTTAAAAATTAAAGGGTAAATTTTGTGAACTTCCCCAATATTAGTCGTAATTGCATGAAATTGGAACTTCTGTTCGCAATTGTACATATCCTCCGCCGTGGAATGTCTAATTATCCTTATTTATTTATTTATACTTTATTTGTTACTCTATAATAAAAAGAAAAGCATAAAAAAGGAAAAAAAATATTAAAATGGTGATAGTGAGATCAGACTGACCGAGAAGATCAAATCTCATCCGTATTAAATAGATGAGTGATATCCTCCGTAACGATTGAATGATTTGCTTCATCATAGAAAATCGAATTTGTAATTAACTTTTCATCTAATCTTCTCCATCCATTTTTTTAATCAATCATAATTTAAATAATTGAAGCGAAAATCGACATTTCGGCCTTTCAACTATTAGCCTTTAATGGAGGACAACTAACCATAGGAGATGTTTGTGTAATTTCAAACAAAAAATTCATATCTTGAAAAATTATTAAGCATTATTTTATATAGTATTGCATAAATTTATTAACTTATCCGTAAGTTTAATTTAAGAGTAATATTATATGATCCAAAAAATTAGCTTAAGATTCAATACAAATGATATGGCAAGATACTTGTTATAACCATACAAATCATGAGATGATGTGGTGAATGACAAATCACTTGACACATTATTTGGATTGGTGTTTAGATTTATTTTTTTTGGTTATATGGTATTAATTTAGTAATTTAATTTATAAACTTTTCAAACTCAGTCAAATTATCTTATATAGCTATGACAGAGTATAGGTAGATATGAAGTGGACAAGTGGTCTATTGCACTGAGCAAATTCTATCGTAATTTATAAATTGTTAAATAGGGGTCAAAATTAAATAGCACTATTTGGGGTGGGTTTTGTGCAAATAGCACCACATTACTAATTCATGTTTAAAAGAAACCATTTTAGGTGACCAGACGGAAATACCCCTTCCAAGTGAGTTTCTATCGTTTTCAAACATAGAGAGACAAACAGAAGAGAGAAACCATCAGTTGAAATTTTAACGGCAAAGTAACCGGCTGTGGAACAATTTTTTTCAACAGTTCAGATGAGCATCTGTAATTGATAGATGTAAATTGAGTTATATTTTGTTGTCGTTTTTGTTGTTGATATGTTTATGTGCATGTTTGATGTTGGGTGTTGATTAAACTTGTAGATTAGATTTGATTTGTCGATCTGAGTATGGTTCTAGGTTACATTAGGGTTTGTAATTTGTTAGAAAAATTTATGTGGAAGATTAAGATCTGGATTTTCGAGCCTTTTGATTGAATGTCCGAGCCTTTTCAAATGCCACCCAAGTCTTTTGAAAATCGTCCGAGCTATTTTGTAATGAATATTAGGTTTTTGTAACTTTGAATCTCTGAGCGTTATGAACACCGTCCGAGCCTTTTTACACACCGTCTGAGCTTTTTCGCTACGAATATTTGGTTTTTTAAACTTTGAATCTCCGAGCCTTTTGAAGCACTGTTCGAGCGTTTTGAAACACCGTCCGAGCTTTTTTGTTATGAAAATTAGGTTTTTTAACTTTGGATCTTCAAGTCTTTTGAAACATTGTCTGAGCGTTTTGAAAAATCATCTGAGCCTTTTTGAAACACAGCCTGAGTTTTTTTGTTATGAATGTTAGGTTTTTTAAAATTTGAATCCTCGAGGGTTTGTAAATAGTGTTCGAGCCTTTTAAAGTTGTTTCCGAGACTTTTGTGTAAAGGCTCGAGTGTTTTTAAGTTGTGTAATTTCTGAGCCTTTGTTAGTTGTATTTGAGCCTTTATGAGTAATGTCCGAGCCTTTTCAACAATCAGTTTTGTTAATTTGGTATGTTCGAGACTTTCTATATAATGCCCAGGCCTTTTAACAAAATGCCCGTGCCTTTTAATGAAATTCTCAAGCCTTTTGGTATAATGTCCAAGCCTTTTAGTTAACTGTCCGAGCCTTTTACTAAAGTCCCGAATTTTTTTAATGTAATGCCCTAGCCTTTTATAGTGTACTCATTTCTTATTTCTGTGAAAAATACAGATGAAGGATTCACTTAAAACTCTAGTAAGAGAATGGTACGAGGGAAAAATTACTCGGCATGACAATTTTAATGACCTTCGAGATATCGACGATGCACTGAATAGGGTACCTGAACATTTGGCTGTCGAAGAATGACGTCTTTTTATGGAGTCGTGTTTCGGACATTTCTTTCGGATGTATCGAGAGATGCAGTTTTCCGCTGGCATTATCCATCAACTGCTTATACGGGAGTTGCTTCACGATCGACCGGAGGATAAGATGAGATTTATGTTAGGCCACCATTCGATCCGGTTCTCTAAGGTTGAGTTTTGTTTGATCACCGGATTGAAGTTCAGAGTCATTGTCGACACCGCGAGTCATTGTCTCATATATACTCTGTTCGACATGTGGTCGATCCAAAAATCACTGTCAACAACACCCTTCAAGCAATGCAAAAACCACTCTCATAAAAGGTTGTTTTTTGAGTCACCGTACCCAAAAGCAATTGGATACTACTGTTTGTTTCCATATTGTGCAGTTGCAACAAATATTGTACCCCTTAACATTCCCTTCAAACGTGTACCATCAACTGCAATAACAGGACGCATGCTCCTCCGAAAACCTCTAATTCAGGGCCCAAACGTCATGAAAAAATACAGAAATTTACCATCGACTACGCAATGTAGGTCAGTGATTGTGTCAAGATTTTACTGTTCCAGCACGTAACCAAAAGATGGCAGTAATTTGAAAGTTTCCTCATGTGTTCCATATGCCAATGACAATACAGAATGTGGAGCTTGATGTGCCTTACTATACATGATTTGGATGTCATACATTGTTTTCTTATCGACAATTATGTCCTTGGGACGCATAAGACGACCATCTTGTTGTTAAAGTCTAGGTGCAACGACTTCTCCGATTATGACTGCACCAACTTGTCAGTGGCGATGGTGAATCTTCTCTAAAGGACAACTATGTTCATTGACAAAGCTTCTGACTTGGAAGTACGTCCCTTCATCTCTCATCACCGCTCTTAATTTCCATGTACAGTTGTCAATGATGCAAACCAGATGTAATGTTATCTTATTGAACCTTTTGACCTTCCATTCAAAGTTCTGCCGCATTACAAAATGTCCAACTAGCATCTTCAAATCCTTTTTAGTTGGAAAAATTTGACTTTTATAAATCATGTTTGTCGGTTCTTGTGCTACCAAGGTGTTGATTCTCCCAATACCAAACGAGTATGAATCTACTCCGAGAATAACCCATATTATGGTATTATCGTAATCAAACGCAGTTACATTATGTTGGACCTCGGAAGTCCACACATATCTGGTGCAATACAACTAACTCCTTGTACACGTCTTTCACGAGTTTGAATTTGTATAGGCTCTTCATCCACATGTTCTAGATCATCTACTGGATCATTATTTGCCTCAGTATCCACATCATGGTCCGGCTCATGGATCGAGTAATTGTACTGCTCATCATTTATCTCAATTCGACAGCCAAACACATCTTCGAATTGAGGTTCAACTACATCTGTATGGTCGACCACTACCGATGGGATAGCATACATGTTTTCTCAATCTTCGGTTACACTTCTTCGTGTGAACACTTGGTTGCTACCGCTAAAGGAACCAAATTATTTGTATTTCTAGAAGGAGGATTATCATTCCCTGTCACATCTTCAGTTGTCCTCTCAATTAGACTAACACATACTTGAGGGATCACTCAATCTTCCCCTAACATAAACTGAACATCATCGTCATTTCTTATAAATGTGTGACATGTTATGCCAGGAACTATTGATATTGACTATATATCAACGTTGTATATGTTTACAACATACTTCACAACGGTATGCACGATCGCCAACAATTCTTCGTACGTCATATTCTTTGACATATACATTCATTTGTTATCGGATCCAATAAACCTCTGACTTTCCAAGTAGCTGCTCCCATCAATCGTTGTACGATATTACTATTCTAACCCGCTTCATTCTACTGTTAAATTAATCATCACAAAACATTATCAAACACAGCCAGGACAACAAAATATTTTCACGTATGTCTGAATAAGATGTTAACCAAAGGCTGACAAAAAGGTTTATACAAAAGGCTCGGATTACATTTACAAAGGCACGGGTGTGATATCTAAAAGGGTCAAAGACTACTTTAATAGGTTCGGACCCGTGTTATAAAAAGCTCAGAGATTTATGTAAAAGGCTCGAAGCCTTATGTAAAAGTCTCGGAGCCTTATATAAAAGGCTCGGAGCCTTTTTTACATAACGCTCTGAGCCTTTTACATAAATCTCTGAGACTTATGTGCAAGGATCGGATACTACTTTAAAAAGGCACGAAAGTGTTTAGAAAGGCTCGGACAGTGTTTATAAATGCTCAGAAAAAGGATTAGACAGACTTTATAAAGGCTCGGAAAGATCTTCGAAACGCTCGAAGATTCAAAATACATAAAACGACCTTCAGGTTTACAAAAGACTTGAAGAACAAATGAAATGTCACGATAAAATGTTACAAGACTCAGAAATGCATGTGTAGAAAATTTATGATTTAAGAGATATATTACCTTGTTGTGCTGAATAACATCGAGTTGAAGAAGAAAGGGTAGGCAACGTTGAACTTTTTGCTCTGTTGTAGGGGATTTCGAAATGTGGAGATAGAAGTACAAAGAGAATAAAAAATTGCTTATTTAAAGGTAATTTCTGTAGTTCGACATAATTGGTGTCTTTTAAATATAAGTTATTAAATCACTCATTTGGGTGCAATAAAAGTAAAAAAATGTGATATTTCTCATCATTTTCACTAGTTAAATATCAAGGATACATACACCCACTCATCCAAGAAAGGGACCAAAATGGAATCTTGCTAATTAAATTTAAAAGATATATGTATTTTAATTATTTACATGTAATTTCACCTAAGAAATTTGTGATACATATAATATAGTTTTGTGAGGATTGATTTGACTCATAAATGTCAACCACAAGCAACATGTTATAAAGAAGCAAAACGGGCCGCATTTTTTTTTAAAAGTAGACGTGTGTCATGGTTTTGTGCACCTTCGTGCAGGTTAATAAGTTGACCCATTTTACACGCTAACCTTGCACGTCTCATAGTGTAAATTTCCACATCAATACCAGTTTTCGTGTGGATAATTTCTAAATTATTGTATAGTTTAACTAACAAGTGTCAACCTAAATTAATTGATACGTTCATTCATAGTTCAATTTCAATTGGTTGTGTACTTTCCTGGAACAAGTCTCACAGAAATTCAGAATCTCAAAGTGTGAGGAGACCCATCTCCTTTAGTAATAGTTATTTTCCAAACCGTAATTAAAACAGTTAGACCCTGACTTTTCCGGTGTCAATTGTTTTTGTTATATGGATTTTTCGTTAACATGACACGTCAACAAAGGAATTTGGTAATACGGAAATATGCTAATTACATGTCATCAAAAGTCAACCAGTCAACAAAAGGGACACTGGCCAAGGACACCTCATTGATATGGAAGTCAGAAGCGTACGTACTAAGTAAAGGCATCTAGTTAAGAAGTCTTAATGAGCGAAGATCATGTTCGCCGCCGATATCTACTCAGTGAGATCTACTCAGTCAAAACAAGAAATATAATGTTAACAAGATACGTCATATTAAGCAAAGATCCTAAATGGACTATATTACTAGAATCCTACAATAATTCTAATTATGAATCGGTTACTTATACGATGAGGATTAGGGCAACACCCTATCGACCCATATAAATACTAGTGATATCATCTACAGAGATGAGAAAAAAGATACGAATCATGTGCAATTATCACCGACACCATGGATATTTCCTTGCCTTTGGGTTTTACCGTATTATTTTTAGCTATCTTTTATTTTCTACTTTTCTAACATGTTAACCACAAAAAACACGTGTTATGTTTAACTATCTTTTATTTTCTACGTTATTATTCTCAAATATGAACAAATCGTGTCTTCATGTGGAGAAAGTGGTTTTTATTATTCAACCCTAGACTAGTTAAATCTTCGATCTGCCCATGTATTAATATTTGACAATTGACTTTTCAACGATCCAAAAATCACCGTATTATATGTGTACATTGCCATTCATTATCCAAAAAAGAAAAACCTACACGGTGAGCAAACCATTGCAATCATACAAAGACGAATTATGTCATGACATCGGTGTCTTGCACCACCAATGCTGTCAAAGTTTCATCAGCATAGTAAAACTATGAATTTTAGGCCCCGTCTTGCTGCTATTTTTCAGTCCGTTTTCATTTTTATTTTTCAAAACCAATTTCGAAAACGCGTTCATTAACCGTTTTTCATTTTATTTTTAAAAAACGGAAAAAAAAACCAGTATTAAAAGTGAAAGATTTGAAAAACACAAAATCCTTGTTTTTCGTTTTTCGTTTTTCGTTTTTCGTTTTGTTTTTCACTTTTTTATATAAAAAAAATTGTTTTTCATTTAGTTCTATTATACGTTTCATATGGTTAGGATAAGACGGGACAAGATTTTTAAATGATCAAAGTGCCCATATATATACACACATTATAATTATTATATATATACTATTGTCGACGGCAGAGAGCTCCACGACCATCTCACAGAGAGTATTTAGCTTCGTTTTCCCCACCAAACGGCCTAAACAGGGTACTCACTTGAAAATACAACCAGAGACGGGTGGAGAACTTAAGCCAAAATCTAGTCAGTACGTGGCGTTGTTAAACCTGAGTTTATCCTAGCCAACAGCATTCTGGTTACGGATATGTCCAGGTATTCCAGCCGATATACTAGACTAGAAAACCAAAATCCGTTCTGATATGCAGGGTCCTCATAAGAGGCAAGCATAGAGCATACTGAGACTTTGAAGACGAATCATAGATCAAGATATAGAATTGTCTGAAGATTAGGACGAGAGAAACTTTAGAAAGCCATATGAAAACAAATACTCAAATTTTATTCTGATTTTTCTGACTGATTTACAACGAGAGCATTACTCCATATATAGGGAAAGGAGGCTCTGGAGAGATCTGGCTCAAACATGTGGACGGCAAGCATATCTTACAAAAGGATAAGGCCTAAGGAGAAGGCCGACATACAACAATAATTTCACGAAATTCAACAAAGCAACAGGGAGCTGTCTGGCAGCTGGTAAACACACCAATAATTATACATATAAGATAAGTATGAAAAGCTATGGACTGCTGAGATTACGGGTGGTGTGGTATTCGTTGTCCGAGTCAAGAGCCCCACAAATGGAACAGGGCCATGTGTCAGCTTGGTCTTGGGAGTCCAGTAGATAAGAATTCTGAAAAGGGTGCTAGCTTCTTGTTGGGTCTCGTGGGACATCTGGAAGGATAAAAATGACGTCTATTTTGTCATTGTTGACATCACAAAGGAAGTTGAGGAGAGGGATCTGGATACCGGTCTGGTACAGTCTTTCGTAGTCGTACGATGTATCTCATTCATAGCTGGTATTGGAGGCCCAAAGGAGCTGGGTATGTGGATTGTGCCTGTAGGACCTGTTGAAAATCCAAATGCAACATACCTTGGTGGCCAGTTCTGGGTCCATTTTCCAAAGATGGTATTGGCCCATAAGCCTGGTAAGATCAGTGCGCCAGACAGATAGGGGATTGAACCACGGTAGGAAAGTTTGGAGGCCATGAGAGGTCGGGTTCTAGACAAAACCGTATAATGCCTGGAGAGGGAAAACTATGGCATGATGATGGAGGACTGATAAACACCATAAGAACCATAACACCTGGTCGGAGTAATAATAGAAAGGGGGAGATACAAAAGGGTCGAGATATGGTTTAGTGGGATTAGCTAGCTGGTGATGGCAGCCCTGGTCATTGATCTGGGTAAGGTATATTGGGAGATATTTTTTGGCGAATTCTTTGACCTGTACGACCGATGGGAGTTGTCCTGGTGGCAGAGTAGCCATAAATTCTGGTGGGAAGGGAGGAGATGGCGGGAAAGCAGGCAGGGCTGATGAGGACGAGACCTGTGAGGAGATCATGTAAAGTAAAGGGATCGGTCCAGTACGAGAAATAAGGGTGATAGGGTGAGGTCTGAAAAGCATGTATGGGATAATGTTGTGGTGACCTTTTATGTGCTTGACTGAAAAGTCATACCTGGAGAACCAGTCTTTGAGTCTCAGGAGCTGAGGATTAGGAAGGAGTTTGTTGTCGAATTCAAGGACTTTTGGGAAAGATGAATTATCCATTTCGATGATGAAGTTCTTAGTCCTGAGGTGGAAATCAAATTTGGAGATCCCATTTTTTACTGCGAGGATTTCCTTGTAGACCGTGTGATAATGCTTTTGGGCGTCTTTGAACTGTCCACTGGCATGGCCACAGTAATGGCGTTTTTCATTGGATTCTTCAAAGATGACGGCACCCTAGAAGTGATCACTGGCATCAGTCTGTAGGATGAGTTGTCCCAAAGAAGGGATATGGAGATGGAGATGGAGAGGGAGAGGGAGAGGGAGAGGTTTCTGAGAGATTTCCTTTAAGTGGGTGACGGCCTTGGAGTGAGAGGTATCCCACAGAGGGGGATCTTTCTTGAGGAGCTTGGACAAGCTTGTCGTGTAATGACTCGCCTGGGGGATAAAGTCTCAGATGTAATTGACGATGCTAAGGAATTGTTGAACCTGTTTTTGTTAAAGGTTCGAATCTGGGAAGACAAGGTGTTGTCTTGCCAGATGAGGTCCAAGGACATAGGGGCCATCTTTGATTTTCATGCCAAGGAACTCAATTTCAGAAACACCAATTGAGCTTTTCTTGTCGGATAGCATGATTCCATACTTGTCAATGATCTTGTGGATTTGTTGTAGGAGTTTATCCTGGGATTCCTTGTCAGGTGAAAATGACAGGATGTCGTCGATGTATAGCAGGGCAGTATGGAAGATGACACAGAAAATTCTGGTGATGGCCTTTTGAAAGAGCGAAGGGGATATTTTTAGGCCAAAAGGTATAACTGTTCATTGGTACTGAGCATTCGGGAGACAGAACACCGTCTTGGGTCTGTCATCAGGATGGATACCGATCTGCCAGAAGGCTCCTTTCAAGTCAAACTTTGTGAAAACAGTGACGCCAGGGAGCTGGGAAAACATTGTGTTGGCTCTGGGGACTGGGAACTTGTCGTGGAGGAGGAAGAGATTGAGAGCCTTGTAGTCAATTGTGAGCCTTTTCTTTCCTCTAAGTTGTTCTGACCTTTTCTCAACGTAGAAGGCTTGGCAAGCCCATGGGGAGGAGGTAGACTCTATCAGGCCTTGTCTGAAGAGTTCTCCACATTCTTCGGTGCTAGGGATAGGTCAGAGGGAGACATCCCTGAGTGGGTGGCTTTTGTTGGGTTGACATCCTCATTGAGTTTGAAGGGTAGTCTGATAAAAAAATCAGGGTTTTTCCACAGTAGGTGCAGATGTTTGAAGTCTGCATGGCTGTTGGTGAAGAATTGCAAGAGTTTTTCTTGAATTTGGTGGAAATCGGGATTGATGACCGAGAGGGGGGGAATTTTAGGGATGTCAATAAAAGGTTTGAATTCCCTTTTGTAGCGGATTCCGTTTGGGAGGATCCTGATGGCTCTGGATTGGCTGTAGATGTCCCATCCGATGAGGATATCTTTGTCTGGAAGAGGTGTTCCAATGACATGAATCCAAAGGGTGAACGAGGGGAAAAATTGTATGCCAACCTTTTGCTTGGAGATCAAGTAAGTAGTAAAAATGTGTCCATTTACTGCTAGAAACTCATTTTTTTCTTCTTTCAAGGCATCTGAAGGTAGGACGTTAGGATTCATCATTGAGGAATGTGCTCCAGTATCGAAGTAGGCAATGACAGGGACTGGCTTGGAGTACTTGGTCGTTAGGATTTGGATTTTGACCTGGGGGCCTGTACTACCATTGTTGGTGGCCTGGTAGACTTCTGGAGGGGAATCAGGATCTGTATATTCTGTATGTTCTGAGGGACTGGAGTCGTCTGAATCTGGAACCATAAAAGAGGTCAACTGGTTAACATCTTCTTGCTCTGAGAAGATAGATTCAATGTCCGCATCAGAGAGGACTTCATCAGCCACTTGTCTAAGCTGTTGGATGAGCTTAGCTGATTTTGCTCTCTTATTAGGGCATTGCTTGGCATATTGACCCTCTTGTCCACGGGCAAAGCACTTGTTGGATTTGTTCCAGGATCTCCTGGCCTTCTTCCTGTAATATTTATATTTTCTATTCCTCTTGGGGTTTGAGGAATTCCTTTCCTTTCAAGGATGGTTTCTGGAAGGTCGTCTTCTGTAGGACTTGTTTGCTTTGCAGTTGCAATGTTCTGTGGAGTTGCATTTAAGGTGGTATGTAGGAGGAAATTTGTAATACATATCGTACTTTCTACCTTCTCTGATCATTTTTGCAAAAACTCTTTGCGTAGCACAGAGCTTGTCTAATGCAGTGTGGGTGAACATATGGATTTCTCCTAGAGTAATGTCTCGTAGGCCTCTGCCTGAGAATTCAATTAGCCTTTGGAGTTCTCCCTGAAGCTCTATAGGGAGGGAGTTCAAATACACATGTCTTAAGGTTTCATCGTTGATTCCACTGAGTGCATGGTACCTAAAAGACATGCGCCTGTAGTGGTAATTTATGTCTCTTTTGTCTAGTGAACAGCATTGCATTTCGAAGAATTATTGTTTGGTCTGTTTGTAGAATTGAGAGGCATCTCTGAGGAATTCTCGAAAAACAATCCCTATCGCTTGGGACACGGACCCACATCGGATCAGTTGCAATTGTCTGTATTCTCCGAGAGCTTGGTACCAATCTCTGAGAGATCCGGTAAATCTGGAAACGAATTCTCTCAAGATGGTTTCTGTGTTATTTTCTCGCTTTGCTGTCTGCAGGTTGAGCCAGGCGCTCATTTCTGACATTCTTTTTCGCCATTGGCTGGGAGTTATATCGTTAAAGTTAAACCATGGACCGTTTGTGGATTTTTGAGGAAGAGCCTGGGCTCTGGGTCCATGTTCTGGCGGTTCGTCTACCATAGGAGTTGGTTCTTCAGATGTTTCTCCTGAGGATTCAGATGTGTCAACTGTCTGAGTGGATGGTTGAGGGTCAACTCTGGACACTAAGAAGATCTGGGAAAAATCGGGCAATGCATCTGGGTCTGAGTAATTTGCATGAACCGGGGAATCCGGAGAGTCCGAGGATTCTGGGGAATATGTTTCCCACGAAGAGGGGGATTCATAAGAGGATTCTGTGGGCTCTGTAGGAGTGTAAGAGGTTTTTGAAGAGGAAAATTGGTGAGAAGCTGCATAAAAGGCATGCTTCCGGTGGTCTGGTGGTGTATGCTTGTGGTGGTCCAATGTCTTCTTTTTTCGGGGAGATGTTCTTTTACTTCTGCTTGAAGATGGTTGGTCAGGATGCGGAGATAAAGGCGGGTATTTCCTGAAAAGATCTCCGGCTGACTTAAAAAACTGGGTATGGTCAGGAGGCCTGGAAGGAGGAGGTGGCGACTAAGTTTGGAAGATCAAGGATGGAGAATAGGGATGTGGTCTTAGGATATAAGGTGTGCTGGTGAAGTGATCCCGAGTTATTTGATCTAACCGATCCTTGAGCTGTCTGATTTCCCTTTCTTTTTTGTCAAATTCAGGGCCAAAATATCCTTGATTAATGTACTGGTGGAAATTGACATCTAATCGAGCAACTCTCGACTGTAAGTCTGTATACATGTTGCGTAGGGACGAATCTAGATGTTGAAGGTGGTGGTCATGTTGAGAAACATGG
Source organism: Dipteronia dyeriana (assembly GCA_032871835.1). Taxonomy (NCBI): domain Eukaryota; kingdom Viridiplantae; phylum Streptophyta; class Magnoliopsida; order Sapindales; family Sapindaceae; genus Dipteronia; species Dipteronia dyeriana. The sequence goes on along the minus strand of CM065300.1, from coordinate 45,701,567 downwards.
TGTGAGACCTGATCAATCTTCTGATCAATAGAGTGGAGGACTCTATTTTGGACTGTGGCATTACGGGTGTGTCAGTCGAGGACTTGTTCAGCCTTGGAAGGCTGTTTGAGGGATCCATCAGGTTTACTTCAGTAGACTGAATGAAGGGTCTAGAAAATAAATTTCTTTCTGGGTTCGAGGAGGATTCCAGAGGTGGGAAGTCCTTATCATAACTGGAAGCCATGAAGTAGGGAATGGGAGCCGGAGTAGAAGGTAGGATTTTTTTCTGGCTCATTTGGCTCATCCGAAAGTAGTTCTTCGTTCTTCAAAATCTTGAAAGCTCTATCATAGATAGAGAGGGTTTTGTTTTTTATTGGTAACAAACCATTCCAAGGACTGTGAGGATCTTTTGGATCTCGAGAAGGACGGGTTGGTTTGCAAGATGACCTCGTGGGTTTGGAACAAGTTCTGCATTCGCAGTCAGCATCACACATTTATGGGTCAATGTCCAATATGAAATGGCCGTTGATCTTGTCAGTATAGACTGGTGTCCCATCATGTTCGAAGCAATGGATTAGGATTTCTTTTTCTGAGATAACGGGTCGGATCATGAGGAATTGGAATACAGGAGGGGCACTGGGTGAGGTCGCTTCTCTAGCTGAAGTGCACTTAACTTGTGTAGCAGAAGTGCTAATTTGTTCATAAGTAGTTTGGATGGAATCATCGGATAGTTTGACGAACTTGGTAAAACCACAACATCAAGTGTAAAGTACGGAAATATAAACAACAAAAGATGTATACGTGGAAACCCTCCAAATGGGAAAAACCACGGGCTGTTAAGTGCGCCACACTTGGTCACAGAAATCCACTATATGAGTAAAAAGTTACACCCTCAAGTGATACTCGGACTCTCACTCTCGAAAACCTCAGGCTATGGCCACTACCACTCACCACTCTTGGTTCAATCCCTAGTGATATCCCATGATCCACTACTCTTGGCGTGAGCACCTCCTACTCTACCCATCGGGCCTTTTACAGTGGATACCCGACCAATTGCTTGTAAACCTACCCTTGGTTGCAAGACTTGACTTGCTTGTGCAACTTCACCTAGAAGCCACAAGACTTTGACTCAATGAAGAGTATATGGTCTAAGTGTATATATGACACTATGCTCAAATGCAATTATGTGTAAGACCAAACATAAAATACTTAACTAGATGTAGATAATGCAATTAAACATCCTAGTTATCAAACAATTCATACATGCCCATACCAATGACTCAATTAGATGTGTAGATAAAATCTAACAACCTAATTGTCAATAAAAGTCTAACCAATACAAGTTGTCACAACAAATAATCAAAGGCAATTTTACAATCAAGAAATGCAATCAATGAGGCATACTCATAAATGTTCATAAACAATACCAGATGCACAAAGTCAACCTAATCATCAATTATGTATACATGAACATTCATGGATTAGCTAGTTAGGCATAAATGACCTAATAATCCAAGCTATCACAATACAAACCCCAAACATGCCATAATTTCAATAAATATGCAATTGATATGAAGAAATGCTAATTTAAGCAATAAACGACATTCTTGGTAAGCTAGAACAATAAATGAACAACAATGGTGGTTCTACTTACCAATCAATGAAAACTCATGCTTGGAATGATGCTTGAATGCAAGATGAAGATGAGTTTAGGGTTTGGAGAGTCAAATAACAAAGCTTGAAGCTTTCTCTCTCTAATGGAGGTTCTCTCACTCTAAAAATGTATTCTTTGAGCTCTAAGAAGGCAAGGAAGAAGAAGAGAACATATATAAAGAAGCCATACACAAAACGGCGTCGTTTTGGACTTGGGAAACAAAATCCCGTCATGACCACTGAGCATACCACTGGCTAGATAAGTGCCGAGGCAGCTGTCCAGGCAGCAGTGAACGGCTGGACATTACCGCTGCCTAGGTCGCTGGCTAGGCATGGCACCAACAGCGGTCTAGGCAGCGGTACACGCCAGACAGCACAACAGCTCGATCTTCGAGCGACCCAAAACATGACCAAACGACATCCAAACCTTTCGTATAATATACCGTTGGAAAGGTATGGAAGTCTACTATCTACTCCAATTTATAAAACATGATTTGAATGTCTGTAGAAAATGTTATGGTAATTTTAGTGACCAAAGGTCAGAAACGGACAACAACAGAGATGCCCTGTTTTTGTGGTCACTTTGGAGATTTTAAAACCAATCCAAACGGTCATGAAATATTACGAATAATATACCGTTGGAAAGGTATGGGTGTCTAGTTTGTACAGAACTTTTCAAAACCCATTTTGAATCAATGTATAAAAAGATATGGTCACAAGACCATATAAATGTCAGTTTTGAAAAACATTTAAATCATTGAAATACACTCTTTTAAAACTAGACACCTTACTCCATATAACCAAACCAAGAGAAGAATGAGACCTTCTCATATGGTCACTCAAAGCGCTAAAACAAGCACACCATCGTGTAAGCGCGAACACAACACAATACCACACTTAAATCTATAAATGAAGTGCAAGTGTGATTGTGAAGAGATGCACACATATAAACAATATCAACACAAATGCAAGATCAACAAAGCATGTATGAGGTGTGTGTGTGCACCTAAACTCTTCAAGAGGCAAAGTCAGGTGAATATACTTTTAGCTCTTGAAGTCATGGAGATGCATGGAAGCTTGCCAATGAGGACCTAAGTTATCCATTACACAATCATCCCCAATGTGGTGTGGCTTGTCATGAAATAAGTCAATCATAAAATCAAGGTCCTTACAACCGCAAACATGACCGACACAGGGATCGGTCGTCATCAGAAGATAGCGATCGACACCATCGCAAGCGTCATCACAGAATCATACGTGAAACCCAGCATCAAAGTGAAGAGCCAGAAAGAGGAATGACAATCATCCAGCGGTTCAACCATCAGGGAAGTCCGGTTGGAGGTACAGATATCGTAATCCATAGCCTAACTCGAGAAGTCGAGAACAATAGGTGTCAAATTGACGCACTGGTCAGACGTTATGGGTACAACGATTTATCTGACGAGGATTCTGACAGCCCGTTCACTAGGGACATCCTACGGACTTCATTCCTAGAGAGATTCAGGATGCCACACATGGAGCAGTTCAAGAAGGATACAGACCCCAAAAGAACATGTCAGAAGCTGAGCCATAGCGATCCCTTGCTATGGCCCAGTATGCCCATAGCGATCCCTTACTATGCCTCAACTTTCCACAAACTCTAGAAGACATTGGCTCAAGATGGTTCGAGAGATTACCCCCAACAAGCATCGGAAGTTTCAGTGAACTTAGCAGGAGTTTCTCAAGGCAATTTCTTAGCAATGTTCACAGGAAAAAATCAATGGCTTACCTTTCTTAAATAAAACAAGGGAAAGATGTGTCGCTGAAAAAATACCTGGGGAGATTCGGCCAAGCAGTATTAGAAATCAGTAGTGCAAACGATGAAGCGATAATTGCTGCATTCATCAACTACCTACATAATGGACGGTTGTCCTTTGATCTAAGTAGAGCCCGTCTGACCAGATATGCAGATATGATGGACATGGCAGGAGGATATGCACTAGCCGAAGAAGAAGAAGAAGAAGAAGAGTTAGCATCGGGATGATGCTACATGCATGGAGGAAAACCCGAAAATGACGATGAGTCCAAGGTGTAGAACCAAAAGGGAAAACAGAAAGGAAACAGCAAAGAAAAGTGCAAGGATAGGGGAAATGGGCGTAATACCGAACAGACCATGGAAAAATACGGAGGTAGATACACCAACTACACCCCTCTTCGAAAAAAGTAGGAGGAAATCCTAGCCATACTGGAAGCAAAAAATCTAGTACAAGAGCCAAGCCGTCAATCTCAGTTTGCTCGACGAGATACAACCAAATACTGCAAGTTCCACAAAGAAACCGGTCATGAGACTTCCAAGTGTTACCAGCTCAGAGACTACATAGAAACCCTCATTCGGGAAGGACATCTATAGGATGTAATCTTGAAAATGGATGAGAAATCAGAAACAAAGAAAGAGATCAGGGCCGATCACAGCTCTGGTCCGATCACAGCTCTGGTCGAAATCTAAGGGTCAGTCCAGAGGCCAATGGAGTAATACATACAATCTTTGGAGAACCATCCACTGGGAGAAGTAACCGAGAGCGAACACAGGAAATCAAAAAAGCAGTAAAAGCAAGACATAACTTTGACGTGAACTCGGTGGAGCCAGACCCGAAAATGGTAAAAGAAGGATGGGACCCAATAATATTCATAGAAGCAGACTCACATGGGGTCGACGTTCGGCCAAATGACCCCTTAGTCATAAATGCCCGGATTGATCACCGGGAAGTTAGGAGAATCTTGATAGATAATGGAAGTTCGGCATACATTCTCAATGTAGCCGTCTACGATCAACTCAGGTTGGACCGAAAGGATCTACAACCTTTCCATACTCCACTCAGAGGATTCAGGGGAATTGAGGTCAGGTCACTTAACGGTAAAGTTGCCCGTAAAGATCGGGGTGGCACCTTGTGAGAGAGCTGTATTGCTTGACTTCGTGGTAGTAGACTTAGACAATTGGCCGTATAATGTGATGTTGGGTCGGCCATTCTTAAATAAAACTAAGGTCGTAACAGCCACTTATGCCTTAATGATCAAGTTCCCGACCGAACAGGGGGTCGGTGTAGTCAAGGGATCCTAAGAGATGGCCCTAAGAGCTAACCTGTCAGTATACAAAGACAAAAATGATGAACAGGTTTGCACTATAACACAACCGAGTCAGAACAAAGAGCCACTGTCATTCGAATTCGATCCAAGGGAAGAGTCGAACGAATCCAAAACTAAACCGGTCGAAGAAATTATCTTGAAAGAATATGAACCATATAAGAGGATCAAGATCGGGGCCAAACTGGAAGGAAAAGTCAAACAAAGCCTCACTGATCTGCTCAAAGAATACAGGGATGTGTTAGATTAGAGTCATGAAGACATGGTCGGAATAGATGCCCGAATAATATCTCACCATCTCACAGTAGACCCGGATGCAAAACCAGTGATACAAAAGAGAAGATCATTCAATCTCGAGAAAAGTCGGGCAATCAAACAGAAAGTGGAAAAGCTACTCGTTGTAGGGTCGATTAGAGAGGTCATCTACCCTCAATGGGTAGCTAATGTAGTCCTCGTCAAAAAGAAAAATGGACAATGGAGAATGTGCGTAGATTTCACAGATTTGAACAAAGCATGCCCAAAAAACAGTTTTCCACTTCCGATGATAGATCAGTTGGTGGACTATACATCAGGCCATGAATTGCTCAGTTTCATGGACGCCTACTCGGGATATAACAAAATCCGGATGAACAAGGCTGACGAAGAAAAAACAACATTCATAACTGATCATGGTTTGTACTGTTACACAGTAATGCCTTTCGGGTTAAAAAATGCAGAGGCAACATATCAAAGACTGGTCAACAGAATCTTCGCACGACAAATAGGAAGGAACATGGAAGTATACATTGATGACATGCTGACCAAGAGCATCACGACAGACAAGCATACTTCAGACCTGCGAGAGACATTTGATGTTTTGAAAAGATACCAAATGAAGCTAAATCCGAACAAGTGTTTATTCGGAGTTCCATCAGGAAGATTCCTGGGTTTTCAAGTTCACCAAAGATGAATCGAAGTCAACCCTGAGAAGATCCAGACCCTGTAGAAAATGACTTCACCAAGGACACTAAAAGAAGTACAGTGCCTAACAGGATGCTTAGCTTCCTTGAGTAGATTTATCTCAAAGGCTACGGACAGATGCGCACCATTTTTCAAAGTAATTAAAAAAAGAAAATGACTCGAATGGAATGAAGAGTGCGAGCAGGCTTTTTTAAAAATCAAGGAATACCTAGGGCATGCTCTCATCCTTTCAAAACCACAGATGGGAGAGACACTTCATTTGTACTTATCAATTACAGAACTAGCAGCAAGCTCAGTCCTAGTTAAAACAGAAGATGGAGTACAAAAGCCAGTGTACTTTACCAGCAAGGTACTTCTACCAGCCGAGACTAGGTATTCACAGGCAGAGAAAATGGTCCTAGCATTGGTTTCAACAGCAAGGAAGCAAAGACCATATTTTCAGGCACATACAATCCAGGTTCTCACCGACTGCCCATTAAAGCAAATTCTACAGAAGCTAGAGATTTCAGGAAGACTGACCAAATGGGCTATCGAGCTAAGTGAATTCGATATCCACTACGTCCCCAGGACATCCCTCAAAAAGCAAGCAGTGGCAGATTTTATAGCAGAGTTCACAGAGCCAAACCTTGAAGCAAAAAGGATGTCGGGAAAAAAATTCCCATGAAAATTGTATGTTGATGGCTCTTCAAACACTCATGGCAGCGGGGCAGGGATCGTAGTATGCACTCCAGAATGAGATGATGTCGAATCTGCCATGAGGTTTGATTTCAAAGCAACCAACAATCAAGCCGAGTACAAGGCGCTACTAGCTGGACTCAGAGTCTACATAGCTCTCGGGGCAGATGAAGTCGAGATATTCAGAGATTCACAGGTAGTTGTCAACCAAGTCCTGGACGAGTACCAAGCCAAGGAAGAAGGCATGATAGCCTACCGTGACATTGCAAAACAGCTCCTCCAGAAATTCAAAGAATATAAGATTGCCCAGATCCCCAGGGAGGAGAATGAAAAGGCAGACGCATTGTCCAAACTAGCGTCAGCGGCAACCATAATCAGGCCAAAGACTATTCCGGTTGCACATCTCCTCAAACCGAGCACAGCTGAACCGAGAAACTTAGAAATTTTAGAAATCCAAACATTGTCAGACGGTTGGATGACTCAGCTAAAACGGGTTCCTGGAAGAATGGGTGCTCTCGGAAGATCCATTACAAGCAAAACGTATCAGGTATAGATTAGCAAGGTACACATTGATTGGAGGAGAACTATACAGAAGGGCGTATTCCCGAACACTCTAAAGATGTGTGTCGGAGGAGGATGCATATCGGATATTACAGGAAATCCATGGAGGAGTTTACGGAAACCACACTGGGGGTAAAAGTTTAGCACACAAGATACTCAGGCAAGGTTATTATTGGCATACTCTATTATCAGATGCACAGCGATGTTCAGAGAGTTGCAATACTTGCCAAAGGATTGCTAATGATATCCGATAACCCCTTGAACAGCTCAGAAACCTCACATCCCCATGGCCATTTGTCATGTGGGGTTTGGATTTAATCAGCCCAATACCAGCCGGGACAAGGGGTGGAGCGAGGTATGTCATAGAAGCCGTTAACTACTTCACGAAGTGGGCGGAAGCTAAAGCATTGGTGCATATCACATAAGCAAACACCACAAATTTCGTAAAATAGAATATACTTTATAGGTTTGGAGTCCCAAACACTATAATCACTGACAACGACACCCAGTTCGATAACTTGAAATTCAGACAGTTGTGCAAAGAGTACCGGATTACTGATTACTATGCCACACCTGCCCACCCTCAAACAAATGGGCAGGTTGAAGCAGTGAACAAAATCATCAAGCACACAATCAAAGCAAAGTTAGATGCCAAGAAAGGAAGCTGGGTTGAAAAGCTTCCCGAAGTATTATAGGCATATCGGACAACAGCAAGAACATCAACAGGAGAGACTCCATTCACTTTAGCGTTTGGAACAGAAGCTGTTATCCCTATAGAAACGTCATATGCATCACCACAGGTCAGGCTATATGATGAAGAACAGAATGTTGATATGCTATTACAAAGCCTAGTTGAGCTAGAAGATAAAAGGGAGAAGTCCCGAATTCGAAATATAGCATATCAGCAAAGAGTAGTTCGCCACTACAACTCTCATGTTCGGGTCAGAAAATTCCAACTAGGAGACCTGATACTCAGAAAGGTGTCATTGAACACAAAAAATAAAGTTGCAGGTTCCCTGGTTGATAAGTGGGAAGGCTCGTACAAAGTCGAAGGAATAACTGGTCATGGAGCGTATTGGATTGCACGACCTAATGGAGAGGTTTTACCCCGACCATACAATGTCCAATATCTGAAGATTTTCTATCCTTATATTATTTTTTGTTCTTTTTTTTTTAGTCATGACAATTTTAGTTAGGTCAGATATTAGCTATAGAATTTAAATCTTTGTTGATTTTACAGTTATAAATAAAAATCAAACTCGAGATTTTCGAAAGATAAAGCATGTGATAATAAGAACATATGGAAGACAAGCATGATAATAAGAACATGCAAATAGAATACTCGGGACCATTGATTCCCGAATGGGCGAAGAAGCTCGAAGGAGCATGCCAGCCGAGCAAGGTCAATTGATCTTAGCAAAAAGGCAAACATGATGCACCAGATTCTGGAGAAAGGCTCGGGACGCTATCAGAAAATTCCGGTGAAATGTGTAGCTGTGTTAAGCGATTCAAAAAACTTAACGATTCGGTAAACCCTTGCGCATAAAAACTAGGGAGACGTCCTCTGTAATGCGTAAGGACTCGAATATATGATCATGGTGAGCCTTGATATAATGTTCGGGTAGCAACCGTGTATAAAACACAAGTATAAACCTACTTGCCTGTTTTAAGACGACTCGGTTAATAATACTAGCCAGTTTAATAAGATAATTGGCATAAGGATTGCAAAAGCCAGTTTAATAAGATACTTTGCAACAATAGAGTCAAGTTGAAGGTGAAATTCCTTGAAGCAATAAATCAGATCAAGACCACTTGGTTCAAAAAAGCTAAACTCGGGATTTTATTAATCTCTCCAAAGAATCGTTACAAAAAAAAAATTGTTATAATGTAAAGAATTCTTTACAAAAGAATTGTTACAAAGAATTACAAAGAATTACAAAGAATTGTTATATAGAATTTCTACAAAAAACTTATAAAAATTCTACAAAAATCAAGGTTATGAGGATTTTGAACTCTTGCCAATACTCGGGTCGGGCACCATCTCGTACTCACGAAGCAGACTTTCATTGGAAGGTAAAGCAATAGTGTCGCCCGAATCGTCCATCCACTGGCTGTAATCATCTCCTGGATCGGTCCGTTATCAGGGACCACACCCTCCATGACCGACTCCTGACTGGCGTAAAAATTTGAGAGTGAGTGCTCGGATGGAACCTCCAAATGCATAGGATAGAGATCTTTGCCTCGGCTACGGCAGTAAGCTCTCCACTGCTTCATCTGAGTTCGAAGAGATTCCAAGGACTTATCCACGTGATTCTTTATCGACAGCTCCCAGTTGGTTTAAGCTTTCTCAGTTGTCCGATTCTTAACCTTGAAGAACTCACCAGCTGAAACCAACCCATGCTGAAACTCCCGAAGAAGAAGGGCATCATAGGTAGAGGATCTCTTGTAATGATCTACCCCTTGCACTTCGAGTTCCAGTCTGGCCTCCTTGGATAGGGACTCGACCGTCAGAGCCTAGCGTTCCAAGTCTTCGATCTTCTGCTCATACGCCGACTTAGACTGCTCTGTTTCCTGTTCGGTTTTAAGCATTGATTCTTGGGCAGAGGACAACAAATTTTGAAGTGAAGCTGTCTTCTCTTCTGCCAATAAGCTTTCTCATCGGCCTCAACCTGTTTCGCCAAACAGTGGTCGGTAAACACTTGGGCACTGCCGACTTCTTTCTGATAAGTCGATTCGACCTGAGAACGGCTATCCTTACTCTCTTTCGGTTGAGCTTCTAGACGCCTTATTCGATCAGTTTGATGTTGCTACGTCTGAACTAGCTCAGTGAACTCGGCCACCATCTGCAGAGGAATATAATTAAAAATCTGGCTAACATGCAAAATAATTGAAGAAGTTAAGGATAACTTACATAAGATGCACCGTAAAAACGATCTGAAGAAGGTCTGTTAGGGAGCCATCCCGAAAACATCTCCAGCGGTCTTCCCCGATGAAAACCCGATCGGATGACATCTCCCGCAGCATATCCTGGAGAGAAGGATATGAAGGAACCCCCAAGGGTTCAGCCCCTTGATCTTCAACCTCGGGGGGAGGGGAACCCATGTTCGGCTCCGAAGTCTCCGCATCCGCCGATGCTCCAACATCAACGCCTTGGGGAATCTCAGCCCCAGTATCTTCATCGCTGGAGTAAATGAATGAGACCACCCGAGGGACCTTGAGAGGGCGAGTAGGAGAGTGGACTGCCTTCTGCTTCTCAGCCCGAGAACGATGGAAGCTGAGGTCAGCTGCGGGATCTTCGCTGAGCATCATACCTGAAAGATTCAAAAAATTCGAGACCTGAAGGTACTTGTTCCCGCGGAGGTATTACCTCCACCGACGTCTGACCGCACTGCATGTCCTTCACCAAGACCTTCACTCTGCCTCTCCTTATCATCAGGCAGTTGAGTATCTGTCAGGCCACTCGGACCACTAGTCTCCTCAGCGGTCGTTGAACAACATCCTCAGGGACATATTCGGGGGATTTGCTCATCGACTACATCGGTTTTCCTCGTCAGACTCAGGTGGGGCAATACCATTATTGCTCTAACGAGAAGATTCTTTTCGGCTTGCCTGAAGAATTGACTTCACTTGGCGAGCTTGGAGGTCGCAGACAATGTCTGTGTCATACTCTTAGAAAAAAAATGGGGGGGGACAGCGTCAGAAAGATCACTTACATCGTCTGCGGGTAAGCCGAATCTGGCTGAAGAAGCCGAGCTCTATCATTTTCGGGTCTCGTTGAAAAGATAAGACATGCTCCTCTTCTCCAGCGTGCGAACTGCTAACCGAGCAAGTCTGGTCAGCTCAGCGTCGCTAAATTCAAGCTTCTTCTTGTTCCAAACCTCGGGAGAACAGAATAAGCGGGGAACTTCAACACCCTCGTAGTTTCCTCAGCCGATGGAGTGACTTCAAGACCCAGATTCCCTCCGACGAAAAACCAACTGTTCTTCCAGAACTTGTTGGATGAAGGGAATCCACATACAAACCCCCTCTTTTTAGGGTCATCAGAAGTATCGACTCCCCGGTTCACCTTTGTCCCCTCGGGGACCCAGCAGTCTGGCGATTAGACATGAGGAAATAGATCCATGTCTTGCCAGACTGCCTCAGAATGAAGAAATGCCTGATCTCACTCGTGGAAAGCGGCGACAAGTTCATCCGGCTGTACATGTGCCACATGCACATCAAGATCTTGTAGCCGTTTGGGGCCAGTTGAACCGAAGCGATCCCTGCTTCAGCCAGAAATCAGGCAATGAATGGCTGAAGAGGAAGTGACGCCGCAGCAGAGCATGAATCCATAGATTGCCACCATGCCCATGGAGGATTCCATGCAGCTCTATCACCCGCAGGAATCAGAGTAACCGAATTGTCCAGATCGAATCGGGAACGATATTTCTCGATCTCATCCGCCCCGATCACATTTGGCTCGGTGTCAAATCCACTCGGGCGATCAGCAGAGAAAGTGAGTCGAGATACTCTGAACGCCTCTTCAATATCGTTCTCATTAACAGTCTGCTCCCTGATCCGAACACTGTCCGAGTTATGCTTATGGACTTCACTTCTGCTTTGATGTTTTCCCATCCTTCGCAGAGGTACCCTGTGATTAGAAACGTCAGATTCAGAACTAGATGAAGAATCAGAACTGGATACAAAAAAATGAACGTCAGGGTGAAGCCCAGAAACGTCAACTTCTAAAAGTGGAGGTTCATCAGGGGGGATTTCCCCCAATAATCTTTGAACGCAGGAAACCAGCTGGAAATCCCCACGATCCAGCGCTTCGAAAGCGATAGTAAAAAATCGTTGACGAGAGGGCGGATTCATTAACACTAACCTTGAATGAAGAAATCTGAACGTAAAATCTTCTACGGAGAAATGGTGATTTGCTGCTAAAGAAATCTGGGCTGGCAAAAATTTCTGGTTTGCAAGTTTTTTAGAATGAACCATCGCAAACCTTTAGTGAAGAATTTAAAGGGGTGATAGCACGAAACCCTAGGATCTCAAGACGGGAAAATTTTGTGACGGGAAAATTTTGTGACGAGACTTGATGTAGACGGCACACGGGGAGAAGCAAAGGTCGTTTCTCATAAATGGTATCGAAAAATGAAGAGGC